>JAGIQG010000003.1:27628497-28228497 GCA_024679065.1 Sphyrna mokarran
ATGATTTTTTAAATGTGCTGTTGTTTTCCCCCAGTGATATTGTACTTTTAACACTGATTATCTAAAGCTGCAATTATCTTACCATGCTGTTACTACTGGACAACGTGACACACGAAGGAAGTGATTTCTGGAATACCTTGCAGGGCAGCGGCATTCATAATAAGGTAGTAACATTAAGATTGAGCAAAGCAACCATGTCTCTGGTTACTGGTGGGGTTAGACAGTTTATCCTATTGGTGCAGACTAAATGTCTTTTTCACTTGTTGGCCTCCATTTACGTTTCCAGCCATTGGCTAATATATGACAGTCAGAACACAATTCAAGATTTAAAATAGCTGACCATATGAAGTTTTATTTTAAGTTATTCTAATTGATATGGAATCTGCTTCATAATATAATCAGGCAATTTCCACAGGATCAGAGTCCAGATGCCACCAAATTAATAGTAAAAATGTGCCTTATGTGTGTGGGTTTCACTATTTCACACTGCAGTGCATTAAGTTATAGTTCAATATTTCTATAATTTTCTGTTCAGAAATGCTCATTGCAGTCCATTGAGTAGATTTATTGTATTTTGTGACTGTTCTTCATATTTTATGTTTTACACTGGCTCTATTATGGATTTATCCAATGGAAAATCTGTTGAACTTTTCTTATCCTTAGAAATGCATTATAACATTGACATCAAGTTATTGAATGAAGCTAAAACATTGCTTTCATTGGGGACAAAATGCAAATGAGAATTAGTTAATTTTGAGATTCCAAATCAAATATAAGTATGAGTCCACTTTGACCGTAATGTTGTTCAAAGTGATACGTTTCAATTTTGCAAATTGGGAATTTGGCTGGTTTGCTCTACCTTGTCCAAGAAATAAAGTAGGCCATTATATTCAGTCCCACAGCATTATGCTTGTATCTAGCTCTTACTATTCAATTAGAATTATTGGTAAAATTCAAATTATTAAAATGGTTTTTTTGCTGTTTTGGCCCACATATCCATTTGTACCTTGTTTTTCCTAGTTTGACTTGAAGTGTATTTAAGTCCACAACAAAAATGCTCTCCTGAATTTCCATCTTCAGATTTATTTCCTCATTCCTTGTCAATAAGAGAAGGCTTTTAGTTACTCACACATGCTTTATTGATTTTGATGGGATCGTGATTAGTCCTTTCTTAAGTGTTTTATCAAGAAATTTTTGAAGCCAGAGAAGATTTGAACAATTTCTGCATCTTCTATTCTGTGCTTTGTAGCTGAATAAACATCTATTCAATGGTGCTGCATGTTGTTCTGAAATCAGCTTGATTTCTGTCACCCAGTGAAGTTTAAGTCAATGGCCCAGATTGTGTTGTAGCAGGGCACCTAGTGGTGTTAGTTAGACTTGTCTTGGCACCTTTCAACTCAAAATAATTTTGTCCATCAAGTTGCTGAAAGTATGAGCTGGTAATGCGGAGTGAAGGAAAATGGCACCTCAAACTTGAGGGTAAGCAACAACATATCTTCGTAATAAATGAGATCTAAGAATTAAGGAATAAATATAGAAAGGATTGAGAAGGAAAAAGTAAAGTGGGTGAATTCTGTGTTAAATCAGATACAAAAAGAGAAATCAAGAAAGGGAAATAAATTTGATTGAGATGAAGAGAATAAAAGGATAAAGGAAAATTAAAGTAAATTTATATTTTACATTTTTGGGATACTACAGTTGCAGTAGTCAATTGTTGCTGCCGTAGAGGTGATTGACAGTTATTAACACTTATATTATTAATTGGGTACTTTTGTTTGTAATTGTTAGCCCTAAATATCTGCAGTAAGTTTAGTTTGTATTTGCCATGCAAATGCAGCAGTTTCATAATACACAGTATGTGGCAATTTCTCAAATTAAAATAACCAGACAGCAATATTTGGAAATTGACATTTAATCAAGCATTTGCCCAGGCCTAATTTGTTGTACCATTAACATACAAATAATAATGAAAAGCATTAGCCTCACGGTTACTTCAACAGGAATATCTAGCTCATTTAAAATGATCTTATTGGTTTGGCAGTTTTCTTACATGATGATCGTTTGCGGAAAGCAATAATCAACAACATGTTGATTTCTTAAAGAATTTGTTGTCACTGCTTTTTTTCAAACTTGATATTCATGTTACATGTTGGCCCAAATTTTTTTGTGGTAGATATTGTAAATTTTTAGGTTTTTAAATTGTTTATGTGGCAGCTTGCTGAAAGAGCACACTGATAATACATCAGTGAGGGAAACAGGGTAGCTGGGACCTAAATAGGGCAAGCAACTGTGTATCTCCTTAATCAATCAAATTGAAGGATTGAAAAATAAACAGTGCATGGGGTAAGAAGGAGGTGTAAATGAAAGTGGGTAAATTCAATGTCAAATCAGGTACGGGAAGAGAAATAGAGGGAAAGAAAGATTGGATTAAGAGAAAAGGGGAAAAAAAGTCCTTTTCTCAATTAACAGTGATAATACTCATCCTCTCTATGAAGCTTCAGTTGACCCCTTGTTCATATTTGACTCTCTTCTTTTGCCGATCATGATATTCTGAGCTCCTAGTATGCTTCTCATCTTGTTATAAATGAAATTCTGATCTAAGTTGTGGTTCGTAATTTCTGATCTTGCAAAACTATTTTGGTTTTGTGAATTTCCATCCTGAGTGCACAGCAGAACTCGATCCTAGAGAAGAATTGGGTAGAGTTTGGAAGATAAAGGCATCTAGCAAAGGCAGTTTTTGTGCGAATAAAATGTTTGATGTCCTGTTTTGCTGAAAAACCTATGAAATATCAAACTAGATAGTAGGGCCATAAATCCTTTTACATGACATTGTAAAACAACTGCAGAAATATAGTATAGTTATTAACTGCATTATAACCAAGTACAAAATAATTTGTCTAAAACAGACTTAAATGATTTATGTTAACACCTGAAGTTTGATTGGAATGTTTTTTTCACAGGCACGTAGAATTTTTTTCATTATTCAACTGCCTGGAATGGAATTTAGTTATCTTTGGTAATAGCAATTACCTGATTTTGAATTCTTAAAAATATTGTTGGTAATCCTCTGAGCTTACTTGTAATACTGTCTTTTGATGAACCTCTCACACAATGGCTGAACGCTGACTTTAAATCTAGAACCACACTGGCAGGAGACAGGAGATAAATCGTTCATGCCCAATCGAGTGCATATTGTAACAGAATGACTTGCTTTCTGATGCGTGAAATCAGTTGCCAGTCTGTACTTTTACCAGCTGTATTTTTAGTGTCAAGTTGGAAGGAAAGAGTCATGAATAATACAATGGAAAACATAGCTAATAGGTTTTTAAGTACAATGCAAATATGCTCCTGGTCCATATGCCAATTATATTTAATTCCATTTTATATTTAACCTGACTTCTCAAGTTTTCATGTAATTTTCTAGCATGTCATAGCTACTGGAAGAAGACATTACAGTTAAATATATTTTATATTCAGTGCTTTATTTTTATTTTGAAAAGTAAGATTTATAGCTTTGCATTTACTTCTGAGTTTATTTTTTAGGAGTGGTAATATGTGATTAATGATATGTTAAAAAGAGCATTCTTATTGTAATTCAACGACTGTTTGTGTTTTAATGATGGAAATTTACCACATTCCTGGCATTGTGCCAGAATTTTAATATTTAGTATTTATGCTAATGTTGTGCATTTTACAATAATTATTCTTTAACCCTTAGTTATGCAGAGTAGCATCATTTATCCAAACAGCAGCAAATCATGCTTTTCATTCAGTTCACATTTCTAAAAAAAATCATTTAAGAATATGTCTATTTATTACTTTAGAAAAGCAATATTTTTTTACTGTGTACTACAGTTTTTAATGTACATAAATAAAACCATCCAATGCAGAAGGAAGCCATTCAGCCCATTGTTTCTATTTTTTGTTTGCTAATTCAATCGAGGATTAATCTTACTGCCTCCCTCTCTCCCTATAGCTCTTCATATTTTCTCTGCTTTAAATGTTTATTCACTTTTTCTTTCAGGAAAGACTCATTGAAGTTATTTTTGTGAGTCTTAACCCTGTAACCCTTGGCAAAAAATGAAATTGAAACTTTATTTTCAGGCTTCTGGGCTTTAGTAGCAATCAATGGATCATGGTAATGATTGTAATTTCCACACATTTCTGGAGTGCTTTAACCAGAGGAGATGTTTTTCGAATATTAAATTGTAATTGTTTGTCTTTGCTGCCTTCTCCTAAATTTTGTAATGAAATTGTAACAACTTCTGACATAATGGATTTCAAATGTTAATGTGTGTAGTTTTGAATGATTAATACTTTTATACAGTAATTCTCTTCATTCTATCTTTGAACTGAAGTGCTATTATAAATGGTTACTCTGTGAAGTTCATAATTCTGCCTTGTATCAGTGGACTAAAGTCTTCAGTGACTTAGTTGTATTATTCACTATTATCTGAAGATTAATATATGTCATGTGCAGAACAACTCAAATATATAAGCTTTTCTAATTTTTACTTGAAAATTTTATCAATATATGTGTTAATACTTAACCAGAGAAATACTTACAAGTTTATATTGAAAGGTTAAGATCTTGTATTGTGCAATGTATGTGAATTGTTATTATGTGATGTATGTGAATGTTTTATTTGATATGTGTAATAAACAAATAGATTTTTATGGGAGAACATTATAAAAAGTTAAAAACATAAAAAATAACAGCAGGAATAGACTACATGGACCCTCGAGTCTGCTTCATCATTCAATATGACCAAGGGCTGATCTTCAGCTTTAATTCCTCTTTCTCACCTATTCTCCATATTCTTAATTCCCTGCAAGACCAAAAATCTGTTCATCTCTGCCTGAATATATTCCAATGATAGAGCTTCCACATGTCTCTGGGGTAGAGAATTCTGAAAATTCCCAACTTTTGAATGAATGAAGAAATTTCTCTTCATCTCAGTCTGAAATGATCAGCCCTTGTCCTGAGACTGAACTGGATTTGCCATGGGATTGGAAAATCTCACCCTGTGTTCTTGATTGCTAAGTGAGAAAAAAGAGCTTCGCAATGTCTTCTCTATCATTTCTGTTCAGGAACTTATATGTTCTAATGAGAAGACATCCCATTCTTCTGAACTCCAGAGAGTTTAGGCTCAATTTACTCTGTCTCCTGTAATAGGATAACCCTCTCATCCTCAGAACTAATCTAGTGAACCTTCACTGTCTTGTTTCCAAGGTCAGTATCTTTTTCCTTAGATATGGTGAACAAAGTTACGCACAATACTCCTGGTGTGGTCTCAACAAAGCCCTGTATAATTGCAGCAAGACTTCTTTATTCTTACATTCTAATTCCTCTACAATACAAGCCAGCATGCTATTTTTATTCTTAATTACATGCTATTCCTGCATACTAACTTCCTGTATTCCTTGTAGAAGTATATTCAAGTCTTTCTGTCCATTAATATTTAAAGTTTCACACTTTTAAAAAATATTCTTTTCAATTTTTGCTACCAAACTGAATAACTTCACACTTTCCTATCTTATACTATATCCATCTATGTATCTTAACAGTGTCAGTGTGATCTCTTCATAGTCTATATTCTTGTCTAGTTTTGTATCATCAGGAAACATGGACATATGACTCTCAGATCTTTTATCTGACATTAATATTAATTTTAAATAGCTGATGTCCCATTACTGACCCTTGCAGCCCTTCAATTGTAACAGCCTGCCGATTTGAAAATACGTTATTTATCCCTTCTATTATTTGCTTCCTATATATTAAGTAATTCCTTATCCGTAATAATAAATTAATCTGAACTCCATGAATCCTTCTTATCTTGTATATTATTTTTGTCGGACACTTTATTAAATGCTTGCATTTCCAAAAGATAAACAATATTTGCTGGTTTCCCTTTATTTATCCTGCCAGTAACATCCTTAAAACAAATTAATTCATCAACATCATTGTCCTTTTGTAAAACCACATAGACTCTGCCAATCATAATTTAGTTTTCTCAGGACATTGTTAACTTTTTCTTAACAATATATTCCTGAATATCTGGAATGACTGATGCAAGGCTATCTGGTGTGTAATTCTCTGTGAATAAATTAACATTTTTCCTTTTATTTGAAGGAAGACAACAATCCAAAGATATGATAGTCAAATATTTAGTTGATTTTTTTTGAAATGGAAGATAGTTTTGATTTTATATGCATATCACATGATCAATGCTATTCTCTACAAAGAAATGTTGGGCTGCTTTCTCATTCTTCACCTGCAGCTGGGATTCTCTGGTCCTGCTGCAGTGAATTGAGATTTGGGTGAACACCAAATTCTCCATTCTCGTTGGCAGCAGTGGTGGGGCCAGAATGGCAGGAGAATTCTGGCCATTGATTCTGTGGAACTCAGCAGATTCTGCGTAAGTCTAAATCTTTATGGCCAAAATTTTCTGAAGGACTTCTGCTCTGGGTTTCATGGCAGCAGGGAGTGCATAGAATGGGTAACCTGGTTGACAGCAGTGGTATCTGAACATCCAGCCACCATCCAATAGTTGGCCATCTCCACCTCCCGAAGCACACAGCGGAGGGCATGGAAAATCCTGCTGTATGGGTTCTGGAGAATCATTTCAGGATATTATGGAAATATCTAACCTTGCAAGTTTTATGATGAACCATGCACATTTTCCTCTAATGGGCTTTGTTTTCCAGGCAGGTTGTTTGGCTGACCATAAAAAGAAGCCAAACCAGCATATTTGGACACAATGATTTGTTTCTGCTAACCGCTCTACCAATCTTGGTGTCATCTATAAGCTTGCTTATCATCCATATCATTCATGTATGTAATAAATAATAAGGATCCCATCACTACACCTTGTGGTACACCACTGGACACCAGCCTGTAGCCACTCAAACAGCCTTCTACATGACCTTTTATGTCCCATTACATAGCCAGTTTCAGATCCACTTTACCAAATTTCTCTGAATTCCAGATGTTTCAACCTTTCAATCAGTCTCCCAAATGGGACCTTGTCAGAGGCTTTGCTAAAATCCATATAAAAACCATAAACTACACTTCCCTCACCCATCCACTCGATCACATTTTCAAAACATTCTATCAAATTTGTTTGGCAGGACCTCCCATTAACAAAGCTATGCTGATTATCCCTAATTAACCCATGCCTTTCTAAGATAACTTTGGATGTAGATGTAAGGTTAACTTCAGATGGCAGAATAGAACACCAAGATGTGTCATTTAAGGTACATCAATGTGCTGACATTGCCTGGAATGTAGAAAAAGTTCCTTACGAGGAAAGGTTGGACAGGTTGGGCCTGTATCCATTGGAGTTCAGAAGAATTAAGATGATCTGTTGAAACAGATAGGATCCTGAAGCGACTTGACAGGGTGGGTGCTGAAATGTTATCCTTTGTGGGAGAGAACGGAACTAGGGAACACAATGAAAAGAAGGGTCTCCCGTTTAAGATGGAGAAGAGGAGGATTTTCTTTTCTTTTAAGAGGATTGTTAGATTTTGGAATTTTCTTCACTGAAAAGCAGTGAAAACAGGTTCATTGAATATTTTTAAGGCTTAGTTAGATAGATTCTTGACTGACAAAGAGGTCAAAGTATATAGATCCTAGATAGGAATGTGGAGTTGAGATCACAATCAGATCAGCCATGATTTTATCAAATGGTGGAGCTGATTCCAGAGGTCAAATGACCTATTCCTACTGCTAATTTATGTCCATACTGTTCTATGTGGTGATCACATTATAAATGACACACTTCAGGTTATCTAAGCAGTTGCAGACATTGGGATGATTTTAACCAAAGAAGAATGTATCTTGGTGTAGTTGATGTAATTTACATGGATTTCAGCAAAGTTCCACGTGAGAGACTTATTAAGAAGGCTAATGATTTGACAAGGTGGATACATAATTGGCTTAGCATTAGAAGACAGAGGGTAATATCAAATGGCTGCTTTAGTTACTGGAGGCCAGTGATCAATAGGATACCACAGGGATCTGTGCTGTTTGTCATTTACATAAATGACATAGTTAACTATGTGGGAGGTAAGATCAGTAAGTTTGTTGATGACATAAAGATTGGTCAGTGGTTAACAGTGAGGTCGAGTGTCTTGGGTTTCAGGAAGATATAGACAAAATGGTCAATGGGCGGATAAGTGGCAGATGGAATTTAATACTGAAAAGTGCGAAGTGATGCAATTTGGAAGGACTGATTTGATAAGGAAGTATACTATGAAAGATCTGACACTGCAGAGTTCCAAAGAACAAAGGGACCTTAATGCAATTGTCCATAGATCTCCAAAGGCAGAAAGGAGGGTAAGTAGAATGGTGAAAAAGACGAATAGCACATTTGCTTTTATCAATTGGGGTATAGATTACAAAAGCAGAGAGATCATGATGGAGTTGTATAGAACTTTGGTGAGGCCACAGCTGGAGTACTGGGTGCAGTTCTGGTCACCACATTATAGGAAGGATGTGAACGCACTGGAGGGGATGCAGGGGAGATTCACCAGGATGCTGTCTGGGATGGAACATTTAAGTTATGAAGAAGGGTTAGATAGGCTTGGATTGTTTTTGTTGGAACAAAGAAAACTGAGGGGTGACTTGATTGAGATGTTTACGTTTATGAGGGCCATGGAAAGAGTGGAAAGGGAGCAGCTGTTTCCTTCGTTAAAGAATCAGTTACGAGGGGACACAAGTTAAAAGTAAGATGTGAGAGGTCTAGGAGGAATTTGAGGAAAAATCTTTTTTATTCAGAAGGTGGTGATGATCTGGAATGCACTGCCTGGGAGGGTGGAGGCAGTGTGTTCATTTCCTTTAAAAAGTACTTGAATGAGTACTTGACTTGCCAAAACATTCAAGGCCAAGTGCTGGTAAATGGGATTAGGTGAGCAGATCAGGGCATTTCATGCATTGATGCAGACTCAATGGCCTGAAAGGCCTCTTCTGCATTGTAGTATTTCACAGTATTCTGTGAAAGTGGGTTTAGATTGGGTCATGGAGTTTAATTCTGAAAACCAGATTCCGAAACCAAACTCATTTCCAACTGGCTCTCAATCTTTAACTGAAGCAGGGAGGTGGGCAAATATTAACCCTCTTCAAGGAGGTGTTGGCATTTTAAATATGATAATAAAGCTGAGTCTTGCAGTCATTCAGTTTTACAAATTTAACTGTTGTCGGCAGGTTTCTTAATCCATCTGTATCCACACTCCTGCACCAGCATGACTTTTGAACAGAGATGCAGCCTCTCCCACCCCATCCCCTCTTTTAGGATTCCAATTCCTATCTTTGCAAGGCCTCCAAATTCTCTAGCCAACCCCTCTCACTTCCCCATTCGTCACCCAGACCTCATTGCACAAGACCTATGACCCCCAAACCCAGATGTCCTGCTGACTCTCACTGACCTGTATCCTGTCTGACTGGAAGCCAAATCTGTTAAATCAGGCTTCTTTGATCATAGTAGGCTGTTTAGTGGTCTGAATGGCTGTGGCCCTATCTGGGTAAGTTCTTTCTTTTTCTTTGAAATTTTCTGTCCCAGTTACATAACCCATCTTTGGACTTTCTGTGCTTTGTTGATACTAGCGTTCAGATGAAGATGATCCAGCAGGGTATGTTAGTCCCACGTGTGCTATTCTTCCACATTGGAGGCTAACAGAATATCATCCATGCATTGGATAGCCGTGGAGGATAATGTGGATAGTTCTCCCAAATAGCTTTGTAAGGCCATATGAAGTACCGTAGGGCTATTGTGAAACCCTGAGGTAGCCGGGTCCAGGTATATTGGACCAACTACCATGACAGTGGAGCAGGCTCGAAAGGCAAAATGGCCTCTTCCTGCTACTATCTTCTATGTTGTTACTGGACTGTAAAGGCAAACAATGAATAAAGAAGATTACAGCACAAGAACAGGCCCTTTGGCCCTTGAAGCTAACTGACCATGCTGCCTGACTGAACTAAAATCTCCTATCCTCCCCGGGACCGTATGCCTCTATTCTATCCTATTCATACATTTGTCAAGATGCCCCTTAAAAGTCATTATTTTGTTTGCTTCCATATCTTTCCTACTTGAGTTCTAGGTACCCATCACCCTCTGTGTAAAAAACTTGCCTCTTACATCTATGGTTGGACCTCAGGTGGTACTGGCACCAAAATCCATTAGCCATGTTGTTGACTGAGAAGTATTTATGTTCCAGGGTAAGGTGTTAAAAATGGGGGAGACATCTGTGACAAGATGGATCTTTTGATCAATCTACTGATTAGCCTTTCTGTGGTCTGTGGTCAAATGCCAAGTTCCATGTGATTTATTTACTGGTCATACAAGGCTTTTAGATGAACTATGTGCCTTGACTAGCATGCTTTGTTTCTCCAGTTGTTGAATAACTGGCAGGATGCCGGGGTGATGGGGTACTGTGTGGTATAGCGTTGCGGTGCTCCAATGAATGAGGCTGGTTCCATCTGGAATAAGCTGCAATTATTCTTATCTTGAGCCTGTACATACAGTCTTCCTTTTTCAAAGGATTGATAGACCACATCAGCTTACCCTCTTTAAAATACAAAAAAGAGTTTCGCTGAATTAGGATGTCCATTCCAAGTAAGGCTTGTTGTTCCAGTCCCATCCAAACTTGGATAGTCACTTCATGAGGACCAAGGTGAATTCTAGTGGGTTTAGTCTGCTGGAGTTTTATATTACCTTCACTTGTCCCTTGTGCTGTTATCAGTTGGTTGTTCATGCAGAAATATCTTTTGTATTTCAGTGCTAAACAGGTTAACTCTACTCTGTTGTCCAGGAGACAGTTTATATCTTGATCGCCCACCTATATCATTATATCTATCACATCTCCCCTCTGTTCCACTAGTGCCAGAAGGGGTCTGTGAAAACAAGGGCAGGCTCTGCTAATTTTTTGCTGCATCTAACAATACATCTTGTTGCTCTGTGGTGAGCTGCTTAAACTTCTTCAAACATTCTTCATTTTCAGACTGATGTTGAGACTGTTGGTATCCCTGATATCCGTTATCTTGCTGCTTGGCTCGGCATGTTTTTGCCCTGTGATCTTTCCTGCAGTAGTGACATTTTCCTGGTAGCAGAGCCTGTCCGAATCCTTGGGTTTGCCTCCACTTGCAGAGTGCAGATTTTGGCTCCTATGTCCTGATCTATTTGGTTACACCTCTCCAATACTGTTGCGAATGTTGTTCCAACTTTGTCCCAGTCTGGCAGATGTAATTTTACTATCTTTGCCAATTCTGGCTTTAGACCAGTGACAAATGCAGCTTTCATGGGTCCAAAAGTATTGATATGGAGATGCCAGCATTGGACTGAGGTAAGCACAGTAAGAAGTCTCACAACATAAGGTTAAAGTCCAACAGGTTTATTTGGTAGCACAAGCTTTTGGAATGTTACTCTTTCAGGTGAGTGATGAGTTGTGTTCACAAACAGGACACATATAGACACAAACTCAATTTACAAGATAATGGTTGGAATGTGAGTCTTTACTGGTAATCAAGTCTTAAAGGTACAGATAATGCAAGTGGAGAGGCGGTTAAGCACAGGTTAACCCCCTGGACAGTTAGTGAGATTTTGCAAGCCCAGGCAAGTTGTGGGGGTCACAGGTAGTGTGACATGAATCTAAGATCCCGTTTGACAACATCTCTATGTGTGCAGAACTTGACTATCAGTTTCTGTTCAGCAATTCTGCATTGTCGTATGTCATGAAGGCTGCCTTGGAGAATGCTTACTGGAAGACCAGAGGCTGAATGCCTGTGACTGCTGAAGTGTTCCCCAATAGGAAGACAACACTGCTGCCTGGTGATTGCTGAGCAGTGTTCATTCATCTGTTGTCGTAGCGTTTGCATAGTCTCACCAATGTACCATGCCTCAGGACATCCTTTCCTGCAGTGTATCAGGTAGATAATGTTGGACAGTTCTATGATTTATCCTAAATCGCACTAACTGTCCTGACTGGAGGCAATACATCTGTGCTTTAACCTGTTCTTAACCCTCTCTCCACTCAGATTGTCTGTACTTTTAAAACTTGATTACCGATAAAGACTCACATTCCAACCACTATCTTGTAACTTGTGATTGTGTCTATATGTGTCCTGTTTGTGAACACATCTTATCACTCACCTGAAGAAGGAATGGCACTCTGAAAGCTTGTGCTACCAAATAAATATGTTGGACTTTATCCTGCTGTTGTGAGACTTCTTATTGTCCAAAGTATTGCCATCCATTTCTTCGGCACCGGCATTGTTTATTCCTGAATATTCCGTCCACACAGCCCTAAACCATTCATCATACTCCCATACCTCTTCTGTACCTCTCTGTTGACAGGCTGCTAATTTTCCCCAATCTGTTTTGATGGCACTGAATACATGTAGCTACCTGTAGCTTTCATTAATGGTTTTGCCACCTGCTTTGGCGGCCCAGACTTGATCTTGACCCATTTTCTGTTTAATGGTGCGAGTTTTCTATCAAAAGTCCCTTCTGCAGTGTTGCTGCACTCACTAGAGTTGCTAGAGGACGCTGAGTCTGCTTCTAAACCAGCCTCACGCCGTAGCCTGTCTCGCTGTTCTTTTTCTATCTGTCGCATATTAAGGTAACCTGACCAGGACCCAAAACATACTTCTTTAAATGACGTTTGGCCTTTATAAGATGGTTCTTTAAAATCTCAGTTCTTAGCTTTAAGAGTTGTATTTTCAGTCTTATGTCCCTTATTTTCCACTTCTAACTTTCTAACTTTTTTAGTTGGTTCTTTGGATTAGTCAGATCGTGGTCATGTTGGGAGTTCTTTAACATTTCATTCCTTTGTTGGATCTGGCCCAAGACGGCTAAGAACAATCTTATGAATTCTTTATCCTTTATATGGCTGGATTTTCCCCAGATCTTCTTTATGTCATTCAAGGACCACTGTCCCTTGGAGATGCCAAACTTCTGTTCAATCTCAGTACAGGTTTTGAGCAAGTCAAATTGATGTTCTATATATTCTCTTAGTTGCTGCAGAATTTTATCCTCAAAAACATTGGGTGGGGCTTGTCCACCTCTTACTGTGATTGGTAACTGATTCTGTAGAGGAATTTTGGTTTGACTTTTCGTTTCTGTCATGGTGATTGTTGTTATGGGGTTAATGAGTCTTGAGCTGTAGGCAATCCTACTGGGTCAGAGTTTTATCACAGACATCGCGGAAACGAGATATCTTTAAGTGAGGCCTTGAGATATAGTACAGAGCATCAGTTTGTCAAGGATTGCGAAAAGGAAAGGACGAGATTTAGATAATCGACCAAGTACTTTTAATTAAGAGGAGTTCTTACTTCCATGGTCATGACATAAGTCCTGAATTCAGTCCAATAAACCTTCAACATTCCTGTTCATGATGCCAGAAGCTGTTGGGCCCATTCATTCATTTGAACACTTGGTATGAGTTTAAACATGGTTTTCTTTTATTGAACAGAACATAAAAGATTAACATGACAGAAGAAGAAGTGAACTAGGAGACTAGCTTCTCAGTAGGACTCTGTACTGAACTTGAACACACTGAATTGAAGCATGAAACAACTGAATGCACACACTCTGAAACTAAAACATATTTCAATCCTCATCTTAACTGGAAGCATTTTCCGCACGCTGTCTCTATCTTAGAAAAACGATCCTCATAGCTGCTGTTTTGCTGTTGTTTACCTGCATTGTGTACTTTTCGGGAATGCAGTCAATTTCTAGCTAACATTTAACCTTCAGATTCTATGTGTGGTTAAGTTAGCAGTCAATTGTTAAGCTTAGCAGAGTTAGTTGTATAGGCTGAAATACCTTAAAATGAAGTCTTTGCGTAGACTGAAGCAAACGGCACTAAGCGTACATAGGATCTCTCATTGCTGCTCATCGAGAAGTCAGTTATTCACATTGATTAGCATTGTTGATTCTCCAGTCAAGAATTAGGATAAAGGATAATTGGCCATGAGCTTAGATGAAAAGAAAGATGTTTGAGGTTTTTTTTAGATATAAATAGTACTTATTTTTGGATTTTATCCTAATTCAAAGTATTTCATGATAAGCAACTTATAATCATTTTTGTCCATTGAATGTTTAAGCATTGCTGGATTTTGATTATCAGTGTTTCACATACTTAGGAATTACGTATACTCCAGAGATGAGGAAATAAATATTTATGATCTATTCTCTTACTCATATTAAAGTTCCATTGAAAATAATATTATTTTGTCAAAAAAAAGTTTTAGACTTGTCAAGCTTAAACTATACCTAAGAATCACAGCTGTTGCACCTACTTTCAGCCAAAATTATTTATCTACACTGGCTCAATGTATATTACAATCTGGACAGGGAATTCAATGACAAAAAAAACTTAGACTGATTACATTCAGGCCTGGATCTTTGCAACAATGGGAGCCTCCCTTTTATTCTGAAAATGCCAGGAGAAAATAATGAGGGTCAGAGAGAGGGAAGAGGGAACCGGTAGTTTCGCAGGTGGTTGATGGGCACACAGAGGCAGACAGGAAGGAGGAGATCAGGCAGGTTGATGAGGTTGGGGTATTCAGGAAGGCAGGGAACATACATGTTCACTTGGATATTGTAGAAGGAAAAGGGTTTAGCCTGGAGGATAACGGAAGGAAGGTCAGAGGTGATACCAGGAATTGGTTAATAACAGGAGAATGGGGACAGGAATGGAGGGGATTGCTGACCATCATTTTCTGAAATCAGAAATAAACAGAGCCTTGGATTGGATGTGGACACAGGTGCTGCATGGAGATATGGGTCAGTTGAGATTAACAACTGAAAGAAAATTCCAGCAGGCAGCATTGGAAATGCTTGGGCAGTGAGATGCATGTGATGGAAGAAGGCTCCATGTGCATAGGAGAGTGCCTCAATGAAGCTCAGAAAGATTCTCCCACACATATATCTTTTCCTCCAGATTTACTCATAGTCTGACTGCTACTGGGGAGTGATGCACAGTGAGCATTTTCAAGGTCAGTAAATGATGCAGAAAGATCACACCGTCACCCATGATTCAGTGATATTTAATTACTTTTCACTTTATAAATGAATGCTGCTGCCATTAGCATCCCAGGCTGGTTTGATGACTCTGGTGGATCTCCTTTGGTCAGCGGGGTTAAAAGAAAATGCAGCAGCCTTCTACTATGTCAGCAGGGGCTGCTAATATGCACCACAAACTGTGGAGGCTGCCATCATCTTTGCTTTTGGGGCCATATGTCATCTGAGGCAGTCCTGGCCTGTAGACATGAAGGACACTGTGCTCTAGTGCTCTTTACATATGGTACTTAGAACAAATCCAAGCTCTCCTGCCAGAGATCCATTGAGTTTTCCATGATTGATTATTAATGAGGCTGATAATGCCAGGAAGTGAGCAATATGATGGAGAACCTGAATTGTGGCCAGCATGTAAAATGTTTTTTACAACTATGACAGCACAATTGTGGGACACTTTTGCCATGTCTTTTTGCTTTGTACCATCATCCCTTTTGTTATTTAATCTGTTCTGCTTTCCATCCTATCACAAATCTTACCTTTTGTTTTTTTGCCCAGCCTTCCTCTTATTCTGAATTTGCTTAAAACCTACTACTTCTCTAATTTTTTATTGTTCAGACTGACATACACTTAGCCTTTAAGAAATGTATCTAAGTCCTGTTTCTTTTGCAGGATCTGATTTAGTTGTTTCTTTCTGACCAGCATCCTGTATTGTTACTGTAGTGGCATAATTGATCTTAATTGCAACAATATTTGTTTTAATCTGTATTAATGCAGGGTTGTTAGTTTTGAGATTTCCCCAGAGTTTTGCAGAGTAGGACTTGATTAGGTTGGTTGACAGATAAGGTCATATGATTAGATGAAGCTTACACAACTTACAGCTCACAGAGGATTCAAACTTAGTTGCTATTTAGATGCTACTTGGAATTGAGAATGCAGTACCTGTTTTTGCCTCTCTAAAGTTGGAGGTTGGAATCTACCAGGAGATAAGTTTCTTTCTCTGAGATTCTGCTGTATGAGAATGTTTCTTTCTCAGAGTTGTCGTTTGAGGATATATTATTCTCTGGAAACTGCTATCTTGATCCTGTCCAGAAGTGTTAAAAGGTTGGAAATCTAGCAACACATGAACATACTTGTTTTTGTGCTAATTAATTCTGAAGAAGCATGTATGTCTATGGGGACATTGCTTTAAATTGGAACTATAGAAATTGTTTCTTGTTAAAAATTATACTTTGTCATGTTTAAGTATTTTAATTGGTAAAAGTTATGTTAACTCATTTTGCTATATATTAACTGTGATCTTAGCATTTGTTTTGATAAACGCTTCCTAGTAATTCAATTGCAGCACAGCGAGAATGAAATATCTTATGCTCACCCTACTGTCAAAAATCAGAATAACAATTGGAGTCCAAGCTAACTTCATAATATACATTGGAATTTCTGATCTCGTTCCTAACATGATGAATGGTCATCATCTTGAAACATTGGCCAGGATTTTACTATATGCTTCAGAACCTTGCGCTGGGATCAAATGGCATTTGGAATTGGGACTGGATCAGCAAATTTTTCTTCATGCGGCATCTGGCCTTAACATCCAATTATGGATGGTGGGCAGAATGTAGATTCTTTACTAGGGAAGGAAGAATTTGTAGAGCAGTAGCAGTTCATTTGGTCCTAATTTTGCTATCTAATGAGATCATGGCTGAGTAGATTTGTGTTTTAACTCCACTTTCCTGTTTGTGACCCGTAATGGTTGATTCCTTGTAGATCAAAAATCTATGCAGCTTAACCTTAAAAATATTCAGTGACTCAGCTCTCTGAGGTGGAGAATTTCAAAGTTTAAAACATAGGGTGGCACAATGGTTAACAATGCTGCCTCACAGTGCCAAGGACCCAGGTTCAGTTCTGTCTTTGGGTAAATGTGGAGTTTGCACATTTTCCTTGTGTCTGCTTGGGTTTCCTCCGAGTGCTTTGGTTTTCTTTCACAATTCAAAAATGTGCAGGTTAGATTAGGGCCAAGCTAAATTGCCCCTTAGTGTTAGGGGATCAATAGAGTAAATATGTGGGGTTATGGAGGTAGAACTTGAGTGGGATTGTTGTCAGTCTAGGTTCAATGGCTCCTTTTGCACTGCAGGGATTCTATGATTCTACAAGTAAAAAAAGCTTCCTCATTGATATGCTAAAGGAAGACTCCTAGTTCTGTTTCCCCCCAGGAGGGAAAACATCATTACCTCCTAATCTATCATGCCCCTTCAGAATCTTTATATGTTTCTATATGCCCATGTCTCAGTCTTTCAAATTCCAAAGAATATAGACCCAACCTGCTCAACCATCCTTGGAAGGGCAATACTTTCATCCCAGAAATTAACCTAGTGAACCTTCTCTGAACTTCAACACAAATATATTCCTGCTTAAATAAGGAGACCAAAACTGTGCATTATATTAGATAGGGGTTTCAATGCTCTATATGGCTCTAGCAAGATTTCAGTGTCTTTATACTACAGCTTGCTTTCAATAAATGCTATCATTCCATTTGCCTTCCTAACTACTTATTGTATCTGCATGCCAACTTTCATGCATGAAGAACTCGGATTCCGCTGTAAGGCAGCATTTTGCTGTCTCTCTCCGTTTAAATAATATTCTGCTTTCCTATTCCTCATGTTAGTGAACAATTCAGCATTTTTCCATTTACACCCCAGTTGTCAAATGTTTGCCCATTGAGTCAACCTATTATGCCTTTGCAGACTCTTTGTATCCTCCTCCTAACATGTTTTTCTACCTATCTTTGTATTGTGAGCAAATTTGGCTGCCATACTGTCATCCAGTATTGATTGTAAATAGTTGAGTTGTCAGCACTAAATTCTATAGCATCCCACTAATTACAGTTGACAACTTGAAAATGACTCATTTATCTCAACACTCAATAATGTATAGTTAATCAATCTTCTGTTCGTGCTATAATGTTATTTCCATTGCTCTGAACCTTGTGCTAATCTTTTATATGGTCCCTTATTAGATACCTTTTGAAAACCCAAATATTCTGGGGCATTTATTCTGGGGCATCCATTTAAAATGGATTTTAAATCCATTAAAATGTGGATTTAAATATTATTAGTGAGCTTGGGATGCAATTGTCCAGGCTCACTTGTCTTAGTGGCTTTGGTGATGAAGTCATCACTGGCAAGAATCATGTATGGTCTCTATCAACAGAGATCTGTTGTCATGATCTTGCTGGTATAACCGGAGGCCATTGAGGATCCCTGAAAAGTTAGGGGCAGGGAGGCAATTCCCTTTGGGCAGTGTCAGCCTGATGCCTTAGCACTCTGGCAGTGCATACTAGGCCTTGAAGGGGGTAGTGGGTGGAGGAGGGTTGGAAGGATGCTAGATGGGGGCAAAGCCTAAGGGGAGGTGGATGGATGGAAGCTGCTCATTCTGCAACCAGAATGAGTTGAGCAGTGGCAGGAAACAGTGCACTCAGCAACCAGAAATCAATCAGGGGACAGGGAGCAACTGGGCTGAGGATGGTCAGCTTGGAGGGGACGGGTAATCGTTCAGGGAGGCGGGTGATCGCAGGGATAGATGGAGGGGAGGCTGGCAATATCCGGTGATACAGGTAATTGACAGATCTCTCTGTTCTGCACATAACACAGAGATCTGCACATGTGCTATTGCACCATCTACTGTAAGCTGCAGGCTTTCTAATGAGATTAGATCCCACCCCTACTGCTGGGAAACAGATTGTGCAAACCTACAGTGGCATAAGATTAGACTGGTGGCCTTGCCAAAAAAACAAATCTGAAACTCTTCTGTTTTCATCCTATTCAGGACTTTCAACATTTTTGGTACGATCATCCCCTACTATATGTACTGGTTCCCTTTTATCTACTCTGCTTGTTATATCAAAGAATTTTAACAAATTTGTCAACCACGATTTCTCTTTCATGTGTAGTCTGCTTGATTGTATTATGATCTAAATGTCCAGGTACTTCTTGTTTAATCATGAATTTCAGCATTTTCACAATGACAGGTGTTTAGCTAACTGATCTATGGTTTCCTGATTTCTATCTCCTACTCATCTTAAATTCTTACATTCACTATTTTCGAATCCACTAGGAAATTTACACTAATGCACCCACACTCTGTGCAGTCACTTTTTTAAAGACCTTAGCATGCAGGCCATCAGTGAACTTGTCAGCCTTTAGCCCTTTTTGTTTTACTAATCCTTTCTTTCTAGTGATCATGGTTATCCTAAATTCCTTCCTCCCCTTTGCTTCTTGATTTTCTATTATCCTTAGAATGCTTTGTGTCATCTACCATTTTATATTTAAAATATAAAATACTTGTTAAAAACCTCTGTCGTTTTCTTGTTTCCTATTATTAAGTCTCATCTGTTAACGGACCAACTTTAGCTACTCTCTTCCTTCTTATGTATTTATAAAAGCTCTTTGTAAACTTGGACAAGGACCATTGTATGTGCAATCAAATTAAAAATGGTGGAAGCCTCCTTTGAAAATAAATCTGCATCAGATAAGAAATATAAGAAACTAGGAAAAGAATCTCAAGACTCACCCAAAATTCAATCATTTGTGGTGTCCTGTCCTATTTATTGTGAAATCTCTGGGTACAGAACAATCTTAGCAGTCACCCACATGCTCACCAAAACCCTACTAAACCCTCCAGATGATGAATATATTTTGCCTCAGAGGATGGACAAGAAGAAGCTCTTACTCTGTTTTTTTATATTTCTTGCTAGTTTATTCTCATATTCTAATTTCTCTCTATTTACTTTTGTCATCCTTTGTCGGCAATCTTCTGGCTAACCACTAATTTTTTCATGATTGTATGCCTTTTTTTTCAATTTGTTATCATCCTTAACTTTCTTAGTTAGGCACTATAACGCATCCTTCTTGTTTGGTCCTTCATTATTGATAATAAGTAAATCTTTGTTGCAAGTTATGAAATGTCTCCTTAGATGTCTGCCACAATTTCATTACTGAGATATACTCTTGAACATTTGGTTCTCTGCCTTGCTAACTTGAAAACTTTGATTCTGTAATTACTGTCAATTACTCATTTATTTTAATTTGTCTATTAATTCATCCATCTTATTTTGAATGCTCCATTTATTCAGATCTAGATCTTTAATTCTGTTTTTCTAAACCTTCTCTATAATAGGATAAGCAGAACTGTACACAGTATTCCAAATGTGGCCTTATTAATGTCTTATACAACTTCAGTAAAATGTCCCAACTCCTCTATTCAATGTTCTGACCAATTAAATCAAGTGTGCCTAATGTCTTCTTCATCATTATGTCCACCTATAACTCCACTTCAATAAGCTTTGAATCTGTACTTCTAAATCTCTTTGTTCTATAAGTCTCCCTAATGCCCTACCATTAACTGATGCTATGAGGTAGCAGGTGCTAATCTGATCTACAAAAATGCATCACCTCTCATTTATCTAAATAAAACTCCATCTGCCATTCATCGGCCCACTGGCCCAATTGACAAAGATCCCATTGCAATCCGAGATAGCCATCTTCATTGTCCACTGTGAACCAATCTTGGTGCCATCTGCAACATACTAACCATGCCTCCGAAGTTCTCATCCAGAACTTCTCATTAACCTACTGGATACAGTGAATCCAGCGTCAATCCCTGAGGCACATCACTGTCACAGGTCTCCAGTTTAAAAACTAATTCTCTACAACCAAGCTCTGCCTTCTGTTATCAAGCCAAATTTGTATCCAATTGGCTACCTCACCCTGGATCCTGTGAGATTTAATCTTATGCATCAACCTACCATGCGGTACCTTGTCAAAGGCCTTGCTAAACTCAATATAGACAACGTTGACTGCACTGCCTTCATCTACCTTCTTGGTTATCCCTTCAAAAGACTCAATCAAATTCTTGAGATATGATTTTCCATTCATAAAACCATACTGACTATCCCTAATCAGTCGTTGCCCCTCTAAATGCCTGTGGATCCTGTCTCTCAGAATACCTTTTAACAATGTACTCACTACAGACATTAAGTTTCACAGGTCTGTAGTTCCAGGCTTTTCCCTGCAGTCTTTCTTAAACAAAGGTACATCATTTGCTACTGAGATGAGGAGAAACATCTTGCTTCAGAATTCTCTACCTCGGAAGGTTTTAGATGTGGAGTTACTGAGTATATTCAAGTTTTAGATTAGTAAGATATTTGAGAATGAGGATAAGATGGGAAAAAAGGCCACAGACTCGATGGACAAAATGTCCTCCTTCTGCACTATAGGATTCTATGATTTATGCTTGTTACAGAATTGCATAATTGATCTCACTGGAACTCTGTCTTCTATATGAGTGTTTTCAATTATCACTCTCAAAGAGCATACCTTGGAACTTTCTTGCAAACCATGCTTCTTTTCTGGTGCCTTCTTCACAGATCCACATCCAGGATTTCAAGCTCTCTTTTTAGTATTCTTCTTCCCTGGAATATCTTGTGCATTCAAGTTTCCACCCAATCTGCCAGGTATCCAGCCATGCTAACAGAATACATGGCTTCCCTGGTTTCCATACAATCTCCCAGGTATCCAGCCCCGCCAACGGAATACTACTGCTGACCAGACTGTATTAAGGTGTGACCAACCATATGATGGCTTCTCATTAGCTGACACCTGCAGATTTGTATATTGCAGCCTTGTCTTTTACTGAGAGCCCCTGTCTCTGCTCCTCATTTCACTGAACAGAACCTTTTTTTCCAGGTTTCTGTTTGTTCCTTTAACTTCTTGAAAATATCATTACCTGGTTTCTGGGACTTTATGTTCTTTAGCTTCTGTGAGTTGCTTTCTATCCTTCTTTATTGTCCTACCTGGACTGGCAGTTGCTATAGAAAGTGTCTTGCTTCTGGGTTACCCAGTTTCAACTGAACTTAAATGCTTTTGCTTTTCAGTGTGACCTCCGATGGCTAAGCAAAAACTTATTTTTTTAAGCCTATAATTGTTTTTACATCATAAAACCTCAATTACAATTAAGGCAAAGTTTAAAGTGAAAGTTAAACTAAAAAGCTTGTTAGCACTTTTGTTTAATATATTACTAAATTTAATTTCAATCCTTTTGTAGCAAACAAATATGGACCACAAAGTAAACTTCAGCATAACTTATTCCTAACACACACAAGTACAAATTACTTAAACCATCTCCATTTTCTAAAAGCTTTCAAAATATAAAAGATCTAATATGGCTGTCACTTCAACATTATTGATTAGAACTCCTACTTATGGCGAAAGCAATACAATTTGGTGAATTATTATACAATTCAAAAAATGTAATATTAGTTGCAGCATTCTCCTCATTGAACCCATGACCTCACAATATAATTATACTTTTTGCTATTGATCTTAATAGATTGGAGGGAAAGAAATATACTAAGTCAATAAATTAACAATCTGACAAATGCAAATGTGAACTGATGGCTGGTTGTCCTGTAATCAGCAAATACCTTAAGAAACCATAATCAAAGACTGAACAGCTCAGCTGGCTTCACCTGTGCTGAAAATGCTCTGTTTTGCAGTCATTGTTTCTATAAATCTCAAGTTCATCACTCAGTAGAAATATTTGAGGCATCTTCAAGCAAAAATAGAGACGGAGGCTATATAAATGATAGTAGACACATTTCAAAGTATTTGTGCCTATGTAGATCTGTCACTTCCTGTTTCATTTGCACATGTAACAATATTTGGATTTGCCAGCTATTGTTCTGCTTTATTGAAAGAGAAATATATGTGTAAAACATTGTAAGATACTTCTGTAGTTCAAATAGAAAATTAGGATTTAAAGAAAAGTAGACTTTTGAATGATCTCCCTGGTGAATGCTGATAGAGTTATCAGGGTGCCTATATGCACAGCCTTGCACTGAGGGAGGAATCAATTATGCCCAGTTAGTAAGCTGAGATTTATGCCTGTGAAACTGA
Source organism: Sphyrna mokarran (assembly GCA_024679065.1). Taxonomy (NCBI): domain Eukaryota; kingdom Metazoa; phylum Chordata; class Chondrichthyes; order Carcharhiniformes; family Carcharhinidae; genus Sphyrna; species Sphyrna mokarran. Next base: position 27,651,464 of record JAGIQG010000003.1, read on the forward strand.
CCCTCAGGAGTTAACTCTTGGCACCATCAGCTTCCTATCATGCTACATCCAAGACTGAGCCTCAGCTTTCATTAAGAAACCTGGCAGACCGAGCGCTTTGCATAAAAGGCCAAGCAATTCTTTTTTCTCTAGGATCCCCAGTTCCTGCATTCGTGAGCCTGTTGGATCCCCCTACCCCCCTTCCCAAAGATCACCTCACTGTGCAAATGTGAGCATCCAGGCGTGACCAAGAAACCCACGTCCATCCTGAAAGAGCTGTCAGTGGCCCTAAGCGCATGTTCAGGAGGGCTAGAGATTTACTGATCATGACCAGGTTCCAGGAGGTCCAGGATTGAGGAGGACATGGATGTGTTCTTGTCTATGTGCTCTGGGGGCTCCCAAGGGCTACCAGCTCAGGAAATTGGTGATGGAAAATACCTGAGTGCCAGCTGCCTATTCAATACAGAAGAGTGATGATGACTTGCAATGAGGTAAGGATTGTGATGCTCTTCAGAGATATTGTAAATGTCTGACTGTCCTTCTGGTGGCAGCTGGCAAACTCCCTGTGGCTTGAATCATTTCAGAGTGATGGTGCCTAGTCAGTCAACGCTCTTGATGCTGTCTTGGGGTACTGGGGTTCAGTTGCAGGATTTCCTGTATTATTACATAGTCCTTTCAGTGCAAGGGAAACAACTGCCTTGTTGTGAGGCCATTCTTTCGATATGCTAGGTTTAAATTAGCATTTGGACAGAACTTCAGTTTAATTCAAAGCCATTATATATAGTGCAGCAATAATTCCAATTAAAATTCTAACAGGTAATAGACATGAAAATATACCAATTAATGCCAAACAAAAAACATATTATGTTTTCTCGCTTTCTCACAGTAATGGGCATTGTAATTTTAAATAAATAAGTTAGTTTTCTGGTTCCAAGAAATATTACAAAAAGAATCTACCTATGGAGATTGCAAAAATTAAGATTTTCAGAAATCCTATTATTTCTTATCACTTAAACTCCAGTACTGAATTGCAATGATACATGATATAATATTCCTGTCTGATATCCTTATAGTATTTCTATAAAATAACTTGGCAACAGAATTCCATATAAACTATACATTATCAAAATATATTGACTGACATGAATCTTCAGGAATATTAAATTATTAGGCCTTAAGTCTAAAATGAAACAACTTATTCCTTTGAATTTAATATCTTGCTAAAGTTTATGTAGGCAACATCCCTGCAGCCACAAATCTTTAAGGACGCTCTAGCTGATCTGTGATCACTGAAAGTGGATTTTGCATGGCTCTTACAACGAGAGTCAATCCCAGCAGCCATGAATCTTTGAGGATACTCAACGTGTAAAAGGTTGGCTCCTCAAAGATAAGGGAAAAGATGTGGCGAATGAAACCCATTTGTCATCCATAAAGTGCTTTAGAGGAGGAACACAGTGCAGCACATTCAGCTGCAAGATCTTTAATAATGCAAACTATTGACATCTGAAAAATGCACTTCAGTTGTTTGGATTGATCACATGGGGCTCTTCATTACATAGAGGATGCCCTATGTTATTGTTGTTTGGTGTGCCTTGCACAATCTAACTCTGCAAAGAATGCGAAATGGAGGCAGGGATGAGTTATACTTTCCCTTGGTTGAGGATGACATAAAATGGGATAAATCTGAAGAAGGTGATGATGCAGACTCTCTGCTTGAGGATGCCATTGCACAGGCATGATGCAGAAGATGTGCCCGTGACATTCTCATAGTAACAAGATTCTAGGAGCAGTTAGATGAAGACAAGCTGATATGAGTGCAGTTCTCCTGTTTTTGATGTCTCCTTGTTTCTTTATTCTCCTTATTTCTTTGAAGCAGCGGAGACATCAAGACCCTCTTTGTCATCATGGATGTTTCAGTCAATGTCATAAATTTCCAAAGCAATAGTAATCTTCAAGGCTAATGATAGGTTCATTTTTAGAAGATTGAGCACCGTAAGGAGCATGAAGCCATTGTGCAATGAAATAAGCACTCATTCTGGTCTCATTCTGAACAGCTACATATTGTATAGTCTTTTTCTACCATGATTTGAAAATTTCACTGGCTCAGGTAGCCACCATGGACAGAAATGCAATTGCAAGCATTTTTGCACTCATGGAAGTATGATAGAAGCTTATTTGGGTGGTTGTAGGAGTAAGGTTAATGGTTGTTGCATGAACATCTGAAGATGATTAAATCTGCATAGCAATGCCTCTCAAAATGCCAGCTCTCATGCATGATTAATAGTGGAATCACTTGATACTAAGCCCTAGGATGCCGTGGCTCCTCAAGATGCCGAGAGTTGATATTCTACAGTTGATATTCTAGTGAGTAGGCCATATGAGTGGCTCTTCTTCATCTCAGTGGGCTGTAAGATTGAAATCAGGCTTGCTGACTAACCATGATGTTTTGAATAAGATTGAATACATGTTGAATATTTCATCATGAATTGTAGAAAATACTGAATCATTGATATACTTATAGAATTACCATCAATTTCAAATTGTGAAAACAAAAGAAATATTTGTTCTTTGGACACAGAAGGAGTGCACAGTTCTCATAGTCAGTGTTGTTTGCCATCAGCACATAGCTCACGGTAATTGTCTGCATGTGCCAAGAAATTGAGGTTGCATCTTCATTAGCTTATTTGGGGAGGCCAATCTTGCCTATTGCATATAACTGATCCCCATTCTTTCTAGCCATTTTCCTGCCTCGGAGTTGGAGAGGTTGTACAAATCTGGCATGTCTGTCCCCAGGTGGGCTCTCTCCCTCCTGTTGTGGATTGCCTTGTCCTGCATAAAGGCAGATGGATGAATTGCGAGCACAATGGATAAAAGGATGATGAGAAGTATACATGCCTGCTGTGTTTGCTGAGCTCTTCATAGCATGGGCTGAAAATTGTCTTTTATGGTGATGCTGAAGTGGCTGGCAGGTATGCAGTGCCAATAGTATGTGAGATCCCAGTGGACCCACACCCAGCCTGATGCTTTTATGAGTGTGTGAATTTGGAATGAGAAGGCTCACTTACCTCAGTGGAGCAGATTAAATAATTCGTTTTCTCCCTCCGCTGCATTATGGACTTTTTTTGTTTCCCATGAGCATCAACATCTCTGGTGACTTCCTTCCAGGCCACTGAGGTCAGGTGGGTAGTCATTCTGCTCCCATCCCTCAAAAAGAAGATGACCTGCCTTTCTTTGATTAACCTGGTGGAGAATCACTAGGAGGGCTTGCTGAACCATGGAGCTGCTGGCTTGGAACATTTTCCAGACATTCTGGAAAAAATCCCTTCATATCTGGTCTGCAGCGAGCAAATGAACCAAAACCTTCAACTCACAAGGTAATGGTGAAGCAGATGAATCATTGCCTGCCCACCTCAAGATTCAATGGGCTCCTTGCTGCTGCATTATTAATGAATTCAAAAGAGGCATGAATACCAGCCCTACCAGTCCAGTGGGAAAAATCCCGATTTATAACCTGCCACCACACTTCATCTCCAAAACAGAAAAATCTGCCCTCTGTGTATCCAAATTACTAGGCTGTCCTGGTAGAAATAAAGTAAGCCTAGCCTAAATTGTTGCAATTAATGCTTTTATGGGCTATTCTTTGGAAAATCACTATCCAATATTCTCATCTATTGTAACACTAAACTCCTAATGTGAAGTATTTAAATTCAAAGAAATAAGTTGTTTCATTTTAGACTTAAGGCCTAATAATTTAATATTCCTGAAGATTCATGTCAGTCAATATATTTTGATAATGTATAGTTTATATGGAATTCTGTTGCCAAGTTATTTTATAGAAATACTATAAGGATATTAGACAGGAATATTATATCATGTATCATTGCAATTCAGTACTGGAGTTTAAGTGATAAGAAATATTAGGATTTCTGAAAATCTTAAGTTTTGCAAAATCCATAGATAGATTCTTTTTGTAATATTTCTTGGAACCAGAAAACTAACTTATTTATTTTAAATTACAATGTTCATTACTGTTTTGGAAGAGCTGTTTGTTAATGAGGAGGATTCTAACCAATTTCTTACATTACAACGACGACTACACTTCAAAAGAAGCAATGACTTGAGGTTGGCAGAGATGCTATATAAATCCAGTCTTTCAATATCTCATGCGTATGAAATCCTATTGTACCAGGAATAAGAGACCTATCATATGAAATATCATAAAATGAATCAAAGCTTGTTGGCTGTTCTTAAAGTTCAATATTCAAAGGCAATATTCACAATATTCAATTTATAATGTCATCTAAACCCCTTAATTAGGTGACAATCTTGTGACTTGCTCCTAGGTATCTATTATTTTATATATTCATGACAAAAACAGTTAATTTTCATGAGCTATCTCTCACTTAGTGTACAATAGAAAACCAATGCTTATATTAAAAAAAATTCTATTAAACCCTTAGTTAAAGTTCTTTCCTTTTCATTCCTGAACATCGAAGATAATGGAATCTACAGGCAGTCAGGCAAAGTAACAGAAAAGGATGACAGAAATTTGAGAGATATAATACTATGGTATCCCATCTATCTTAGATAAGCAAGCAGATCTTAAATGTTAGTGTTTTTAAAATGGAATTTTCTTTTATTTGTAAGTATTTGGGAGCTTAGGTTGAAAGGCAGATGATGATATTAAGGACAATGTAAAGCATTAAAAGTATGCTGAGGCAATTACAATTATTTCACTGCGAAATCATAAACTTCAGCGTGTCAGAACTTTGAAAGTGTTTGCAAAACTTTGTATAGGAAGCCACCTGGATTTGATTCCAACATGTAACTTGTTTATCACTTTTTTGTTTATCACTTGTTTATCACCATGACTGCATATAAATTTAGGAATCTGTGTGATTCTATTTCTTTTGATTTCCCAACATATTGGTTGTTTTATGAGCATTTTATATTTTCATCATCTTTGGGGCATTGCTTCTGTAAAGCAATGCTGAATATCTTGGCAAATAATTAGATGTATTTTGTAGTAAACCAATCATGGGAATATGATATATTCAAGCAACCTTTTTCCTTTTCTCATTGACTCAACTAAAATGTTTATTAATAGTTCAAGTTGCTCTGTAACTAAATACAGTGAATCTTTTCAGACTCAAAATATAAATAAAATTAATCAGGAAAGATGTGTTCATGTTCTGTTGAAGGTTTATCAAATGGGCAGACCCAGCTGCTTAAGTCACGATGCATTTAAAATCTATTTGATGAACTCTGAGCAAATTGAACAGGCTCCTTCGATGCCATGATCTTTGTATGTTTCTACGTAGGCAGCCTTGAGAGATGGCTTTCTGAATTAGCAACTGATGTTCATTACTCTTAATTAGAGCATTATTTTTCCACTTCTGCATTGGTACCTCTGGAGTTCCCCAGTTCTATAACATTGGTCCTTTCCTCTTCCTCATCTTCAGTGGCAACATCTGAAGGCATGAGATCAGGTTCCACCTATGCTGACGACTCTTCGTTTATCTCTTTTGGCACCTGATCTGCCTCTGCCAGACAACCTTTGCAAGTACCTTGGGATGTTTTCTTATGTTAAACATGCTGTATAAATTTGGTTGAGTGTCTGATGAGTCCTGTAGTTGAAGTTAACCTGTTGAACTATTGGTATGGTATGAAAATATACCACAAAGTCATATACTCAGTCATATACTCAAATCTGGAACTCTAAACAGTGTGTTGAAAAAAATTATTCAAAACCTAATATTTTATGAATTCTTAAGAATTTTGATCTGTTGAGCCAACAGTAGGAAAATATAACCACAGATTTTGAAACGCTTGAGTTCATACAATGGAAAACTGATGTACAAATGCTTACACTGATCTCAAAATTTCTTCCTGTGATATTTTAGTGGCTTTTTAAAATAATTATTAAAACTTCTGTTAAACTGAGGAGAGAGTAATTGCAAATCAATATTTTAAATATTCATTAAACTAAAAGCAAAATACTGTGGATGCTGGAAATTTGAAATAAAGCAGGAATTGCTGGATAAACTCAGCGACCAGAATTTTACCATTCTGCCTGCACAGGAATTGGAGTGGCCAAGGGGCAGACCATGGATAGGTTTCTTGACCTCGGGTAGGAATTTTTGGTTTCAGGTTGGCTGAGGCCCAGCAGATTTGGCAGCATCTGTGGAAAGAGAAATAAAGATCAGAATCTTGCCACTGTTTTTGCCAGTGGAATTTTCCCATCTCACAGCAGTGAACGGAGATTTGGCTGGCTGCTAAATTCTCTGACCATGCTGCAGCAGGAGCATGATGTGAATAGTGGGTAAGATTGTGCTCAAAGTTAATGTTTCCAGTCTGTAGAAGTTGTCTTCAGCGTTTAAGATGGGGAAAAATGTGATGGATTTTATACTGTAGAAGAGGGGTGGAGCAAATGGAAACAAGTAGAAGGTCGGTGAGAGGTGTGAGCTAGAAGAGATTGCACTATTTAAGACACAAGACAAAGGAAGAGTTAATGGTAGCTTTGAGAACTATAGAAGGTGCTGATAGTGGTACAAAGGTAAGGTAGCAGAATGTGTTAATAGAAAACAAAGGTCAGTTCTCTGTGAAAACAAAACTAAAGAACAACTGGCTGATAGTCTTGTGTGGGAGAGGGGTTGTGTTGGGGGAAAAAAAATTGGATTAAAAATGTTTCAAGATGGAGGAGGAAGTTCCCAGCCTAAATGATTTGAACTCAATGCTGAGTCCAGAAGATGAAGGAGGCGATCTTACCAAAAGAATTCTAAGTGCCAATAAGCATAGAAACGGGATAGAATCTTCCTTTTTTGGTGAGTAAAAAATTGAATCTTATTTCACCCTGTGGAAAAAAAATGCAAGATCTGTTTCCTGCCAGTAAGGAGAAGGCTGGATGCTAAACTAGCTGAAAGCTGACGTTACAGCAGAGTGGAAGTGATGCCTTATGAACACAGAGATTTGTCTGTCACTGCCTCCCACGTTATTGTTTCCGTCCATGGCCTCCCTACCCCTCCGTCCCACCCCGCCTGGACCAATTGCTCCCCTACCCTTGCGCATGCCTTTTGATTCGAAGTTGATCTTGCCAGATATTCGGTGCCAATAAGATCGCAAAAGGCGAGAAATCGAGTGCAAACCTGAAATGGTAAGATAGTGGCCGAAGTGTCTTCCATTAGTTTACATTGGGTTTTACTAAAACTTTGCAACAGACCAAGGACAAACATATGGGTATATGAGCAAGATGGTGAGCTGAAATGACAAGCAACAGAAAAGTTGGAGTCATGCTTGCGGACTGAATGAAAGTGTTCTGCAAAGCAGCCATTGAGTTAGTTTTAATCTCCTCAATGTAGAGGAAACTACGTTGAAAGTAGCAAATACAGTAGATCAAATTGAATGAGGTGCAAGTGAAATGCTGTTTCACTTGAACAGTGAGAATGGAGGAAGTAAAAAGGCACATGTTCCAACTTCTGCAATAGATATAGAAGCCCTGGGGGAGGAAATGAGGGGTTGGAAATGCTGTAGGAGTGGACTAGAATGTCATAGAATGCTGAGGAGGGGTGGGGGGAGAGCTGTGTTTCGTGGTGGCGTTATGTAGGAGTTGGTGGAAATGGCAGAGGATGATATTTCGAATGTGGAGGCTGGTGGGGTGAAAAGTGAAAAGAGAAGCCCTATTATAGTTTGGGAGGGAAGGGTGAAGGCAGACATGCAGGAAATGGGTGAACACAGTTCAGTGTCCTGTCAATCATACTGTGGAGGAAAACTTGTTTAAGGATAAAGGCAGACACGTCAGAAGCATTGTTTTTGAAGATGGCCTCTTTGGAACAGATGCAAAGGAGGTGAAGTAACTGGGAGAATGGAACAGTTTTTACCAGAAGCAAGGTGTCAGGATAATTGTCGGAGTCAGTGGGTTTGTAATGAATGTTGGTGATCAGTCTATCACCAGAAATGGAGACAAACAAGTCAAAGAAAAGAAGGGAAGTGTTGGAGATGGATCATGTGAAGATGAGAGTGGAGTGGAAATTGGAAGCAAAACTGATAATTTTTTTCCGGATTCAGACAAAGCACGAAGTGATACCAATACAGTCACTGATGTAATGGAGAAAAAGTTGTGGGAGGGTGCCTGAGTAAGGCTGGGATAAGAAATGTTCCACATACTCTGTAAAAAACTTTTTGTGCAATCTCTCCTAATTCACACTTTTTAATGACCTGCTATTTGACTCTAACAGCTCCGGCCCCTGTTATACAATATAAAATCTATACAATATAAATCTGAAGATATATGGATTTGACATTAACTCATTCCACAGTTGCTGCCAAATCTGCTGTTCTTTAAATGTTCATGCGTCTTCATTCCACAGTGTAATTTCCTGTTGAAAGGAAGTTTATACATTTTGTTTTTGATAGTTTTCCTGTTATTTACACAAGATTTGTCAAGCCATCTTTACATCTGCTGTAATATTCAGATAGCTAGGAATGAGAAGACTGCTGCAGGGCATAATATGCAAAGATGTATGGGTTAGGTTGATTGGCTGCGCCTAATTGACCCTTAGGATGGAATTTTCCCGTCACACTCACCACAGGAATCAAAATGAGTGGGACAGAAAATTCAGCGGGCCATGCAAAGGTCCATTGACCTCGAGCGGAAGTTTCCAGCCTTGGGGTGAGCACGGCTGGAAAATCCTGCCTTTAGTGTCAGGGGGGTTAGCAGGATAAATGTTATTTATTTTGGGATGGTGTTATCGGGACAGGGCCTGGGTGGGATTGTTGTCGGTGCAGGCTCAGTGGGCCAACTGGTGTCTTTCTACACTTAAAGTTTCTGTGACGCTATGATAATGTATGTCAATGCAGAAAAATCTGAAAATCATCGAAATAATACAAGTCTTACAGACCCTCAAATCTAAACTGGCCCTTAAGCAACCTGCTGTCCTTTTAATCATGTACCTCAGGCGACTTTATCACAACGCTTTTACTCACATGGTCGAATTGAAACAGTTATTAAAAATTGTTTACAGTTAGTTTCAATGCACATTCATATGTCAGAAAATTGGGTTACCTCCATGGGCATCCTCAAAGCTCAAAATATAATTTTACCTATTGGACACATGAATATTTCCAGAGCAAAGAAAATTACAGCACAGGAACGGGCCCCTTCGGCCCTTCAAGCCTGCACCGACCATACTGTCCAACTGAACTAAAATCTCTCACCCTTCTGGGGACACAATAGACCTCTATTCCTGTCCTATTCATGTTTTTGCCAAGACGCCCTTTAAAAGTCACTATTGTATCTGCTTCCACTATGCCTCCGGCATTGAATTCCAGACACTCAAAATTGAAATGTCACAAAATTGAGATCTGAAATATTGCATTCCCACATGGAAAAACCAGTTGCCACCAGCTGGAAAATCAAACTGTGACTGGTTTTTACAGGACCAATCAGTTACAACAGTTATAATTTAAATAACTGAAGACTATAACTACATCAGCTGATATCAGAATTGTCAAGTTGGATTTAACAAGGAAATTGGAACTCACTGGAGTCAGTTGACTTGTTTACTAGTTTAACCATATATAACTGGAATAACATAATTGTTTATATATGGCTGCAAAAACCTCTAATTTATTTTGCTTTAATATTCTGCATGAGGGGTGTGAGAGGGCATAGGCAACATTATGGATACATGACACATTGAGGCATGTCAGGCGAATGAGAACTTAAACCTATAATTTAAATACAGGTGCTTCCTATGTTAGATTATCGGTGCAGCACTTATTATTTGTTGATCATGCAACACCTTGAAGATCAATTGGTTAATCCTGCTGTAGATTTGCTTATACAATCATTTTAATTTATTAAAAACCATGGTAATAGTTTTTGTGCTGCAACTGTTTTAAAAAAGATTATTTTTTCTGATAGCAATGAATGCATGATTGGATAATTTGCTTGCTTTTTAAACAAGGCACTATAAATCTTGTCTGGTAGTGAAACCATTTCTAATATACAGCATTTACAGACTCATACGCAACATGCTATATGCAATTAGTATTATTTTAAGAGACTTGGAGATGTAAATAGTCTTGTGGTTAATTGCCCTTATATCATAATTGATCCCCAGTTCCTGCAAACCAGGAAAATACCTGTAATGCTTTACAGGCTAATGATGACAAGGTTAGCTAACATTGGTTTAAGTTTACTTGTTAAAACTTGATTGTGGCTGTAGCATATGTACAGTTTGATTGCAAATTAAAATATGCTCTGTAAAATTATAATTTATGCTGTTTGATTTTGCATTATGGCAGTTGGCAAGCATTGCATTGTCTTCAACACAAAGTTGAGATTTTAGCCTTTGTGCATAAAATTTCATGGCTGTCATCAAATGAAATTACAGGAACAGCAACAAAAAAAGTGTATTGTTTGCTTTTTCAAAGCTTTTCTTTGCAAGCCATTTTTATCACTTCAGCACTGTAATTATCTGCAGCTGAAAACAAGCAGCTACAAAAATGTGCCCATTGGGCCATAGAAAGAGAATTATAGACCAGCTCTCCTGTGTCTCTCTTTCTCCACCTTCTGTATAGAATTTATCTGCCATATTCCAGAATATGTGTTTAGGTTGCTTGGCCTTTTATCAGTGGGCTTAAGAGGTCAGTCATGTGTGGATTCCTTTGTTAGTTGCCTCTTTGCTTGATGATAGAAAATTGATCAGACCTACAGCATGAGTTCAATAGACAACCCTAGGTCTTTTGTCTAGGTGAATAGCTACCAGTGAAGGCCATAGGCAGGTTGCTATTAATATGACAACTAACTCTATATCCCACTGTAATTTATAATGAAATACCTAATCTCCATTATTTTGATCCAAGCAGGTGATCCCATGAAAAGCTTTTTTATCAAGTCCCATTGGCAGTTATGTGAGAAATGGCAAACTAATAATTTTTGTCAAGTTTTGCTGACTGAAATGCTTTTGCAATAATACAGTTTAAAAGGCACAGATAAAGCTCATTCACTGAGCTGAATGAGAAACCATCTGGGGGTATTCTTTCTGACTGCCTTTTCCTTTTCCTTCCTTGTAATCAAATTTGAGCAAAATCAAATGGGGTTTCTTATAAAAGTACCTATTGTTGATATGAAGGAGACAGTAATTTACAAAATGCCCTTCCATTGTGTGCTAGGCCAAAAGAAAAAGCATCAATGGCTTTTAAAGCTGGGTCTTGGTTTAACTGCAAATATAATGAAAGCAGTTGAGAAACAAGTAATAACTTTTCAAAGCTGGGCCTGGGTCAGGATGCCAGTGCATGAAAAGTAGTGTGTGGTTTTGAGGAACTTAAGACAGATGTGAATCTGAACCGGAATCTTCACAATAGAGACACGTGGTTACTGTACAAGTACTTTTGTTTTCCTCCTGGCTACTTTATTTGAAAAAAAGTCTTCGAACTGTTGGGATCGCCCAGTGGTCTATGGTGAATGAGACTGCGTTTTGAAGATAGTAACCTTCATACTTCAAGTATTAGAGACCTTTGGCCAATGTACAACATATATATGATTTCAGCTCCGGCAAAGATGCATTATTACTCTCGTTCAAGAATCAAACTGGAAGACTAAATCATGGATGAAGAAAAAGTTGAAGAAATCTGTGGGATTTTTATAAGTACAAAGCATTTTTTTAAAGCTTCTTTACTTCCCACTTCAGTTATTTGTGAAATGAATTGAACATTTTTGCGAAATTCTGCAGAAAGTAAGTCCTCAAGTTTCTATATTAATTATTTCTTAATTCCTTGAGGAATTATATGAGGAATAAGGCAATAAAGTAGCAAAGTAGTAAACTATCTGCAAGTAGTAAAATTTGACATTTAAAAATACAATTATAGAATATCTTGACTGAGAAAATAAAGAGTATGCTGATTGGTGTTTTTTGTAAAAGTAATACATTGTGTATGATTGCAAACCTTCCCAATTATGTTTGATTTTTTTTTAGTGACTGTATTCATAGCAAATGCAGTGATGGTATAAGTAATAACTTAATTTTCATCATGTTCCCATTTTTGGCTTTGGTTTATTACATTTATTTTTGTAGTAGAATTCTGCAGTTAAGTAAATGCTATGAGAAGTTTGGGAGTATATTTTTGAAGTGCCACTTTGCTTTGTAGAAATCAGGATGTGTAGAAGTTAGGATGTTGCTTAAAACAATGAAGCAGATGTGGAGATTTGGAATTGTGAATTTGTTTGTGCCTAATTTAAATGGTAGTTGTAGTATTGTAGAGTTGCTTGAAAAAGCTTGAAAGTTCCTATTAACTGTCTTGTACATAATGAATGGAAAACACAAGCGTGTTGGTACAATGTTTCTATCCACTGGGATTGTATGACAATACCATGACTTGCTTCTGAATACGTGTGGTGAGAGGGAACGTACATTTTTTATTCTTGCATTCTTGCTGATGAAGCTGTGTTCAATGTCAGTTTATTTCCAGTGTTGAAACCAATTGAGAAGTGAATTTATTGCAAAGCTTCTCAAACTATAGAGAACAGTAATATTTGTTGACCTGCAGTGACTGAAAGCAGCAGGCAAATTAAAGTCATTGAAGCATTTCTGTGTGTTTACTTTCAGTGTGCTGTATTATTTTCCTTTTAGTCTAGTAGAATTCTCATGTTAATGTAATTGCCATGACAGTGTGATCAATTTCTAATGAAATGTTTGAGACGATGAGATTAACCTCTCTCTTCACCTTCTTTTACGCTTTTTTGCTCCAGATAGGAATTAATAGAGTGAACTAATCGGTCCTACAGATTCAAATGCAGACTTATTTGTGTTTTATTCAGGAATTAATTCACTTACATTTTATTTTTTAAATTTTTGGCAGCCTGCAAAAGAATAGTATACAGATTTGCCAAAAATTAAAAAAGTAAATTTATATTGATATTGCAAATCAGCTTGACATGGTAAACACAAGTCAGACACTTGGCATAATGACCCTTAAACTGTATTAAATTAAATAAATACGAGTGCATATATGTATTTTACAGAATGCCATCCTTGCCAAGAGAATTGCTTTCAGTTCAAACTACCAAGATACTTATTGGAAATATCTATTTAACATTTGTCAAAAGTCAATCTTCCATATTTTTATCTTCTTAATTTTCTTCAAAAATAGTAAGTATTATTGTTCCTGGCTGTCATTCAATCATCTTTTTAACTACTCATGTACAGTGTTATGTTTTAGATTATGGTTTCCGGACACCAAATCAATAGAAAAAGATTACTGTCAAATTGATTTTATTTTTGAATTAATCTTAAACTAAAAAAATCAATGATACAAAATCTGCCTTAATGCACACAATGTTACTTAAGAATAATACAGTATAAAGTTTAGAGATGCCTTTTCCTTGCAAAATAAAACTAAAAAAAAGTTTGGAAAGGCCTTCTTCCATTGAAATTGGAGGATTGGCATTTGGAATTTTTTGAATTGAACACAGTTGGATTTTGCCTATGTTCTCATGTGTTGTAAAGAGCTGAGTAAGTCAAAGTTGCTAGCTTAATATTGGAGCAGTTCACATATGTCAAAAACTTTCAAATATGGGCACACCTGTGGTTTTATAACCTGTAAACCAGAATTTTTGTGTATAAGTGATGTTACTGAAACAATGCTGAAGACATTGATTATTTTATTTTGCAGCCTCCAAATAAGTTTAATGTTTAAGTCCTAGAAAACTATTTGATCCTCAAACATATTTCAGAATAAATAGTGGAGACGTCTTTTCCCTAATGCTCCTTTCATAAAGACAGCAGAGAGCACTTTCGCAATGGTTTCATTGGGCATTAATGATCCTCAAGTATCTTGCCTAGATGATTTTATTTATGTACATGCCCTAGATGTTGAGTGTTGGCAAGCCACCCAAGTGAGGTTACAATCAATCCATAATTTTAGTATTGCATTTCAATAAACACCACTGGGTGATGACCAAAAATGGAAACTAACGAATATTTATCTCCTTTAGTAACTAATGGTTATCTCATTACTGTTCATAACTGAAATTGGTTAATGTACTGCACATCAGGGGTTAAACTTGACATATTCCCTGTCTGAATGGTGTATTGCTACACCATACAGTGCATTTATCCCATTAACTTATTGGTGAGATTGTGAATAAATACACGGCAAGATTTGACCTAATTTCTGAAAGACTAGCACCAAAGTTTGTTATTCAAATCTAGGAATAGTGTAAATATTTTCACTAGCTTGTTGTGCAAATGTTTAACAAATCGTTACAAAATATCACAAGAGAGAAAACTGGTGTAAAACAAGTAAACAGAGAGATGAAACAAACAAAATGATGAAGTAATGAACAATAAATTAAAGACACAAAATAAATTAAAGACACCAAAAATATTTTTATAGAAAGAAATGAGGGTAGGAAGAAATGATTAAAAAAAGTCATTCAATTTATTATTTCTTTAAATTGTCTTTCCTTCTAATCTCTCACATTTTTGTTAGAATCTATTTAATACTTCCCCTTTAAAATATTTGATCTAAACTTGTAAAAATCATTGCCACATTTAAATGCGAGAGAGTATAGTGCAAGAAAGGTGCATCCACCTCAATTAGTTTCTGTTTATCATCATATTCCATTATGGCTTTATCTTGGTCATTCATCCAGCATTGCATTCCTTACGAAAAGTATTGAAAGGGAATGTTGGGCATAATCTATTTGTAATGTGTTTATCCTCAAACAAAAATGTATTATCTGGAAGGCATTCAATGAAATTTTAATAGATTTAATGTGTATCTTCCCAGTAGGTTTGGCTGCTTGTTGGTGGAAGAGAACATGTTGGTAACTGCCGCTGTTGTGCCAATATGAACATTTGCACAATATAAAACTCCGGTTACTTAAAACCATCTTGCCTGATTTTATATTTAATCTTCTGCAGGTTTGGGTGGCTGTAAAAATGATAAGCTATATATGCAGACTAGCATAATCATTATGCTGAACTTGAACTCCATGGTGTATTTTTTGTGATTTTGTGCAGTAATGTTTTCTTGTGCGGTTTTGTTTTCCATTGTCCCCTTTTCTCTTTCTTCTTTTGTATTTGCTGCCCTGAATTTATTCATTAGTTGTTTGGGTAGGAACTATCTACAATTTTTCAAAAGCTCGTCATTGGCCCAGATTTTGCAGTTAAAATGAGTGTGAGACTATCAGCTTTTGATGTAATTTCTCTGTGAAACTGACATTAACTTCTAGTGTGTGAACATGTGCAGTAAAATGTGGAAGTTACTGTTAAGGGTACCCTGCTCTTCCATGTGATGTGCTGTTATAGCCTTGGCAGATGCAATCAACATAGAAACAGTGAGTTGATTTGAACTTTGACTTTACAAAAATGAAAGTGCAGAGCATGAGATATTCTAGCTGCTCAGGAAGATAACCAGGGCTAACACATGACTTGATGGTCACATTAGGCTGCCATCAATGTCAGTAATCATTTAATCCAGGTTGGCTTCAGCTGAGTCCTTGTAATCCAGGACTTGAATATAACTTTTAGCTGCCTATAAAAACACTTCCATTGAAGATCCAGTCTGGAACACATCTTCAGAGGATTCACTCCCCTCTCTCCTTGCCCTTCAAGGACCCTTGCTTTCTTTTGCCACCTCTTTTCTTGTCTCACTATTAAAAAATGGAAATTCTCATATCTGGTGTCATATGCCCTAAACTGTTGAGAAAGAGAAGTACACATTTAAAGGTAAGCGAATACCAATGACCCACAGTACTCTGCTTGATGTGGTAGCATCCTTTTGACCACTTCTAGGCAGTGTTTTTCTTGTGGCCTTAGATGACTTTGGATGACTTGTGTACTTGTGTGTGGTGATTGTCCTTGTCATTGAGGTATCAGTGAGGTGGTCACTTCCAGGGTCTACCATATTGGCATAATTGCAGGGCAGCTTTGTAACTGGGTTCTGCTACACAGATGTTCCCACAAAGAACAAAGAAAATTACAGTACCGGAACAGGCTATTCCTTTAGCCCTCCAAGCACTGACCATGCTGCCCAACTTACCTAAAACCTCCTACCCTTCCAGAGAAATAGATATCCCTCTATTCCCATTCTATTTATTTGTCAAGATGCCCCTTAAAAGTCATTATTGTATCCGTTTCCATTATGTCCCCTGGGAATGAGTTCCAGGCACTCACTATTCTCTGTGTAAAAAATGTGCTTTGTTCATCTCCTTTAAACCTCGCCCTCGCACTCAAACCTGTGCCGTCTAGTAATTGACTCTTCCATCCAGGGAAAAAGCTTCTGACTATCCAGTCTGTCTGTGCTGCTCATAATCTTGTAGACTTCTATCAGGTCACCCCTAACCTCTATCATTCCAGTGAGAACAAACCAAGTTTCTCCAACCTCTCCACATAGCTAATGCCCTTCATACCAGGCAATATCCTGATAAATCTTTTCTGTACCCTTTCCAAAGCCCCCACATCCTTCTAGCAGTGTGGTGACCAGAACTGAATACTATATTCCAATGCTACCTGACTAAGGTTCTATAAAACTACAACATGACTTGCCAATTTTTAAACTCAGTGCCCCAGCTGATGAAGGCAAGCATGCTGTATGGCTTCTTGATTACCTTCTCCACCAGCATTGCCATTTTCAGTGACCTGTATACCTGTACACCCAGATCCTTTTGCCCATCAATACTCTAAAAGGTTCTGCCATTTACTCTATATTTCCTATCAGTATTAGACCTTCCAAAATGCATTAGCTCATATTTGTACAGATTAAACTCCATCTGCCATTTCTCTGCCCAAGTCTCCAATTGATCTATATCCTGCTGTATCCTCTGTTTGTCCTCATCACTGTCCGCAAATGCACCAACCTTTGTGTCATTCGCATCAAACCAGTTACATTTTCCTCCAAAACATTTATAAATTTTACACACAGAAAAGGCCCCAACACTGATTCTTGAGGAATGCCACTTGTCTCAGCCCTCCATTCAGAAACGGACCTTTCCATTGTTACCATCTGTCTTCTTTAAGCGAGCCAGTTCTGTTTCCACTTTGCCAGCTCACCTCTGATCCCATGCGACTTAACCTTCTGCACCAGTCTGCCATGAGGGACCTTGTAAAAGCCCTTATTGAAGTCCATGTAGACAGCAACCACTGCCTTACGCTCATCAATCATCTTCATCACTTCCTCGAAAAACTTGATCAAGTTTGTGAGACACGACCTCTCCTTCACAAAACCATGTTGCCTCTCATTAATATGTCCACTTATTTCCAAGTGGGAATAAATCCTGTCTCGAAGGACCCTCTCCAATAATTTCCCTACCACTGATGTAAGACTCACTGGCCTATAATTATCTGGATTATTCTTGCTATCCTTTTTAAACAAAGGAACAATATTGGCTATTTTCCAATCCTCTGGGACCTTCCCTGTAACCAGTGAGGATACAAAGATTTCTCTCAAGGCCCCAGCAATTTTCCACCTTTGCCCCTCTCTGTATTCTGGGTATATCCCATCAGGCCCTGCAGACTGGTCTCCTCTCATGTTTCTCAAGAACACCAATTCCTCCTCCTTTTGATCTCAACATGACTCAAACTATCTACACATCCTTTTCCAGGCTCATCATCCACTAAGCCCTTCTCTTTGTTGAATACTGATGCAAAGTGCTCATTTAATACCTCACCCATTTCCTTGGGTCCACGCATAGATTCCCTTCATTGTCCTTGAGAGGACCAACCCTCTCCCTGACTACTCTCTTGCTCTTTATGTACGTATAAAAAGCCTTGGGATTTTCCTTAATCCTGCTGGTCAATGCTTTTTTGTGATCCCTTTTAGCCCTCCTTACGCCTTCCTTAAGTTTCTTTCTATTTTCCTTGTATTCCACATTTGCTTGGTGTGTTCCGAGTCTCCTAGCTTTGACAAATGTTTCTTTTTACTCTTTGACCAAGCTTACAATATCTCTTGTTATCCAAAGTTCCCAAAACTTGCCATACTTATCCTTCATCCTTACAGAAATGTACTCGTCCTGAATCCTTATCAACTTACACTTGTAAGTGTTGCCTGTCTGTTTTAATCGTTGTACAGTGGACAAATAACTGCGAGTAGACATCTTGTTAATACAACCAATATTTATTTAAATTCGCACAATCAATAATCACCCACCCGACCACACGACCTTGACTTAATTTTGTGTGACTGACAAGTACCCAAGCAGAAATTGGCCTTTAACTATACATCGGTCTTGGTCATCTTCTGCATAGTCTCGTCCTTTGGTCTGGCCTGGTCTTCCTTCCTTCTCAAGTGTGATAGCTCTCCTCATGCTGATTGTTGCTGGTGATGGTCACCATTGTTGTAGCCGTTCATAGGGTCAGGGAGAGAGATTCCTGGTTGCACAGCACCCTTTATATCCTGTTGGGATTCATGCCCTTTTGGCCATTGCCAATCAGTTGATCAGGACTTGATTCCCCCTGATTGATAAAGTCCAGTCAGGTGCTGCCACACCAATCTCTGGGTGTGTCCCTAACAGCCATGTCTGTTGGTTGCTGGAGGCACATAGGTCACATACCTCCCTCCTTAAATAAGGGGTCACAGTGCCCTTATGAGTGGTAAACAACACAGTGTGACCAGAAAGTCTCTTTCATCCTGAAGATGAAACAATCTAGTATGATCATAAAGTCTCTTTCGTCTTGGAGATGACCCATATCTTGTTTATTCATTCGCCAGGGTTGCAGCCTGTTTGTCTCTGTCTTTAAACTGCAGGCTGTCCTTTTAGTTCTTGTCCAATTGTCCCAGAGTGCTTTATAAATCTCCATTTTAGATGACTGATTTGGCCAACAACCTCCCACATGCCAGATGTTGATTTGCCCTCAAGCATCTATCCCAATCTACA
This sequence comes from Sphyrna mokarran, assembly GCA_024679065.1. Taxonomy (NCBI): domain Eukaryota; kingdom Metazoa; phylum Chordata; class Chondrichthyes; order Carcharhiniformes; family Carcharhinidae; genus Sphyrna; species Sphyrna mokarran. The sequence goes on from JAGIQG010000003.1 coordinate 27,670,323, forward strand.
TTCTTCAGTTCCTGCCTAACATTTTGTAATTAGCCTTCTCCCAGCTTAGCATCTTAACTCGACGACTATATTTATCTTTATCCATCAATATCTTAAAGCTTACTGAATTGTGGTCACTGTTCCCGAACTGTTCCTCTATATCGACCGTCTGGCCAGGCCCATTCCCCAATATCAGGTCAAACATGGCCCCTTCCCTAGTGGAACTATCTACATATTGTTTTAAGAAGTCTTCCTGGATGCTCCTTACAAATTCTGCCCCATCCACGCCCTTACTACTAAGTGAGTCCCAGTCTATATAGGGGAAATTAAAATCTCCCACCACAACAACTCTGTTACTTTTACACCTGTTAAAATCTACCTACATATCTGTTCCTCTATCTCCTGCTGGCAGTTGGGTGGCCTATAATAAACTCCCAACATTGTCACACACCGTTCCTATTCCTAAGCTGTACCCCTGTTGCCTCGCTATATGAGCCTCCGAGGTGTCCTCCCGGAGTACTGCTGTGATATTCTCCTTAACCAGTTGTGCAATTCCTTTTACATCCCCCTCTATCTTGCCTGAAACACCTATATCTTGTAATGTTAAGCTGCCAATCCTGTCCTTCCCTTAACCAATTCTTTGTGATGACAACAACATCATAGTTCCTAGTACTAATCCAAGCTTTAAGTTCATCTGCCTTACCTATTACACTTCTCACATTGAAACAAATGCACTTCAGTTCACCAGATCCTCTTTGATTAGCAACCCCACCCTGCATGTTGTTTCTCTGAGTCTTACTGGCCTTACTTTCTGATTCCCTTTCAGCTAATTCACCTTTGCTTTGGTTCCCACCCTTCTGCCAAACTAGTTTAAATCCTCCTGTGTGACACTAGCAATATCCTGGCCAGAATATTTGTCCCTTTTGAGGGACAAATCCTTCTTGTAGAGGTTCCATCTGCCCCAGAAGAGACCCAATGATCCAGGTATTTGAAACCCTCCCTCCTACCCCAGCTGTTTAGCTACATGTTGGGCTGCATTATCTTCCTATGCTTAGCCTCACTAGCACATGGCACAGGGAGTAATCCTGAGATTACAATCCTAGAGGTCCTGTTTTTAAAATTTCTACCTTACTACCAAAATTGCTGCTGCAGGATCTCATCTCTCTGCCTAGTGTGTCATTAGTACCAAAATGTACCACGACTTCTGGCTGTTCACCCTCTCCTTTCAGAATACTTTCTGAGCATTCAGAGACATCCTGCATCCTGGCACCAGGGAGGCAATATATCATCCTGGAGTGTCCTTCACATCCACAGAAATGCCTATCTGCACCCTTCACTATAGAGTCCCCAATAACTATTGCTCTAGTCCTCTTTGTCTCTCCATGCTTATAATAGAGCCAGATGTGGTGCCATTGCTTTGGCTGCTGCTGCTGTTGTTATCCCCTGATAGACCATCTCTCTCGACAGTATCTAAACCACTATACTTGTTAGAGAGGGGGATGGCCATAGGGCATTCCTGCACTGACTGCCTGCCCCTTCTGGTGGTCACCCATCTGTCTGCCTGCGCCTTGGGTGTGACCACATCTCTAAAACTCCTATCAGTGACGCTTTCCGCCTCCTTCATGCTCCTAAGTGCATCCAACTGCTGCTCCAGTCTATCCATGTAGTCTTTAAGGAGCTGCATTTCCTGTGGACATAGTTGTCTAAGATGCTAGAAGCACCACGGATCTCCCACATCTGACAAATGCAACACTTAACCACACTGACTGACATTTTGAGTGCTAGTTAAATTATTTGATAGACTCATCCTCGGTAAGAGGATGAGTCTAGCATCGATGTCAGCCTCCTTAACTCTTCCAGAGTCATTGCAGTGTGGAGATTTCCCAATATAGTTAATTCTTTGGCACGTTGTCTGACAGGATAGAGACCTTTCCACTCCATTATACGCCCACCTTTCCTTCCCCAGCTTACTTCTGGGGTATCACCCTGGCAATTCTCATGGATCTCTGTTCCATGACAATCATGATGTGCAACTGGGGTACTCCTCATCCTACTAGCATCCTTTCTCCTGCAAGGACAAAAGAGAGAGATAAGACACTTCTGTCCTCTTTGGTGAATGCCATTGACTCATCGTGATAGGAAGCTGCATTTATCAGTGCTGGCAAGTACTCACCAATGCCAGAGCTTCGAGCCATTAGTAGGTATACTCAGACTACATATTCCTCCGATGCTCAGAAGCAGGGTCTTGAGCTGAAGTGTCTGCAGGCAGTTGAATATTTGGCAGCCTATCATGAGGGCCTGTTGTTGCACTCACTTCGCCAGAGTGAATTAGGTTATTGAACCTTTCCATGCACTGGATTTTGTTCCTTCTCAGTATATTTTATCTGCTGATAGTCTCAATGATCTTGGTACATGCCTATTTGATTTGGATAGGCAGCCTTTCTCTGCCACATTCTAAAAGAGGAATTCCCTTACTGCCTTGAAAAGAACCTCCAGGTCAGTGACCATGAAATGAAGGGCAGCCATGCTTTGGGTTCCAGCCCTTTGCTTTTCTTTTTCATTATGACTGCTACAGTTCACGGAGTTGTTATGATCTCTGTGGGGAACTATGTGCCAAAATAATCACATTTACTAAATGACTTCCAAAGAAGAAATTACCAACGAAATTTCACTTCTTGTAACTTTCATTTTTAACATGAATTGGAATCAGCATAAAATAAAAATAAATTAACGTCGGACTGATACTTCAATAAAAAGGTAAATTTCGCTTAAATAGTCGATATAACAAAAATGTGCCTTATGGAATCACAAGTACTTGTATCATTCCTTAGATAAATATGGCGCTACATAATGGCATAGTTCCACAGTGTGCTGTTCTTTATCCACAGAAGGTAAGTTAGGAGTCCTATCTAATGACTGCTTTCATCTTCGAAATTCAGCAGTACAATTATCATCAACAGACAAATTTATTTGAACTCTCTCTCCCTCAGTCATGTCAGTCCTTATGGTATAGCTTTCCAAAATTCCTTTTCAATTGAGTAGCCAACACCAGATCATGGTTGGGAAAGCATCCAGCTTTTCATCATCCTGAACTTTATCACGATCCTCCCCATTATCATCCACAAATTCTAACACTGTATTTTTTACTCTCAGTCTAGGATTATATAGATAAAGAAAATTGACCCCTGGGGAACCCCAATACATATCTTCCTCAGATCTGAAAAATAACTGACTACTACTATAGTCTGAAAAATAACTTCACCAGCCAGTTTCATATTCATGATGCTCCTATCTCTTATTACATGAGCTATAACTTTATTGATAATTGCCTTTTGACAGTCCACATCAACTACATTATCCTCATCTAACCTCTTTGATACCTCATCAAAAGCCTCAAGCAAAAAAGTTAAACACAAGTTGCCCTCAACAAATCTGTACTGGCTTTCTTTAATTGGGTATCAAGGGATATGGAACAAATGTGGGCAATTGAACTAGCTCAGGTGTTTAAAAAAAGGATGGCATGAAAAAGTTGAGCCAAAGGGCCTGTTTTGATACTGTAAACGTCTGTGACTCTATTAATTCATATTTACTCACATGACTGTTAATTCTGTATTATCATGTTCTGTATTATTGCTTTGTAAGATTTAGCCACCATCAAGATTAAATTGACTAATTTATAAGAGCGAGATAAAGCTTTTCACCCTTTTGTTGAACAAGAATGTAACATTTGAAATATTCCTTTCCTTTGGCACCACTCCAGTCTCCAAAGAGGATTGAAGAATTTGGCCAATCTCTCTGCAATTTTGACCTACATTTCTCTCAATCTCTTTGGATGTATTTCATCGACTTTTAAATATAGCCAGTCAACCTAGTACTGCCCTTTATCAATGTTTAGCTCATCCAGTGCTTCAATTACCTCCTATTTCACGATAACTTGGGTAGCACCACCTTCTTCAGTAAAGACAGATGCAAGGTGTTTATTTACTGCCACATTCATAATCCCTGTCTTCATAAGTAAACCTCTTGTATGTTCCTAATCAGCTCCAGTCCTCCTTTTACCATATTTGTACTATTCATATGAAAGTTGCCATTGTCTCTGAGGACCATAGACTGCTCTCTGCTTTTGAGTGGGAGCTGATTGGTGATAATTTAGCTTGAGGGTTATCAGATCTCAGGAAAAGGGCAAGGTTGAGAAAGCAAGGTTGTCTGACGGCTGATGTATGTTGCAGAGCGATGCCAACAATGTGAGTTCTATTCACGTACCAGCTGAGGTTATTGATGAAGGGCCTGCCTTCTTCATCTTGTCCCTCGCCTGAAGTGTGGTGACCCTCAAATTAAATTGCCACCAGTCAACTATCTTTCAAAGGGGAGAGCAGCCCATGGTCCTCTGGAGCTGTGGCGACATTTCATCGCATTTTGCTATTTTTATGCCAATAAATGACTTTTGGATTCCCTTTAAACCAGTTGCTATTCTCTTTGCGTACTCTCTCTTCACTTCTCTTTCTTTCACTTCTTCTCTTAACCTTCTATATTCAACCTGGTTCACAGTTTTATTATCCATCTGACATCTGTTTCATGCATTCTATTCTGTTTAACCTTACACTCTGGGCCTGATTTATCATTTTGTTCTAAGTGTTGAATCTGAGCACAATTCAGATCTGACTTGGAAATCTGCTTCCAGGCGCTCCCATTAACATTCAGCCTGAAAAAGAATTGAGGGTCCGAATCGCACTGTGGGCATGGTTTAGTGTGCTCAAAACAAACGGAGCACTGAACTGCACATGCGTAGTTAGAAAAAAAATTGAAAAAATGTGCCCGTGTCAGATTGCTCTCGAGCAGAGAAACTGGCCCAGGAGCAAAAAGCGGGAGAATTGGCCCCCACAGACATCACTGTCTCCCTTATCTACCCACTCCCTGTTACCCAGACCAATCTCGACCTCCTGCTCTCTTCCACCCTCTACTGATTGCCCGCAGAGTGGTGGTGGTCCCCCCCCCTCCCAGAGATCCATCCCTCACCATCTCCCCGCCCCCCACCAGTGAGCGATCGGACTTCCCCCCCTTCCAAGATACATCTTACCGCCCCCCAGAATGATCTGGCCTCATTCCCCCACCACAGAATGATGTGGCCACACTGCGCCTCACCCCCTCCAGGATGATCTGCCTCTCTCCCCTCCCCAAAGGAACATCTGACCTACCTCTTCCTCTCTCCCCACCACCTCACCGGAGAATGATCTGGCCTGCTTCCCTCCCTCAACCAGACAACGATCGCCCCCCGCCTCTTCCCCACCAGATAAGAGTTGGCCGTCCCCCTTACTTCCCCCACCACCAGACAAGGATGGCCCTTCCCACCCTGCTGCCCTGAGAATGATCTGGCTTCAACCCTCCTGCCCCGAGAATGATCTCCCACCTTTTAAATTTGCATTTAAATCGCTGTTGTGCCCGTTCAGGGCATGACTCTGATTGAGGCCATTCCGGGGTCTCAGTAAAGTGGTCATCTGCAGGGCTGCGGGTGCTGATCATGTTAATGGCCTCATACCCGACTTTACCACGTTTCTGTGCTTGAAAACAGAGAACTCTGGATTTGTTCGTCTCACCTTTCTTCCTTATGGGAATGTACCTTGACTGCCCCCAAACTATCTCCTCTTTCAGGGAAGACCATTGTTCCACAACAGCTTTGACTGCAAGAGTTTGATTCCAATTTACCTGAACCAGGTTCATTCTCACCCCACTAAAATTAGCCCTCCTTCAATTAATTATTTTTATTCTGGATTTCTCCTTGCCCTTTTCCATATCAACTAAAGCTTCAAAATACTTATGATCAGTGTCTTGTAAATGTTGTTTTGCTAACACTTGTTTAAAAGTTTAAAAAGTTTTATTATTGTCACAAGTAGGCTTACATTAACACTGCGATGAAGTTACTGTGAAGTTACTATGGAGTTACTTTGAAAATCCCCTATCCACTATACTCTGACGCTTGGTACACTGTTCGGATACACTGAAGGAAAATTTAGCATGATCTTTTGAACTGTGAGAAGAAACCAGAGAACCTGGAAGAAACCCAAGCAGGTGCGGGGAAAATGTGCAAACTCTGCACAGACAGGGACCCAAGTTGGAAATCGAATCTGGGTCACTGTGCTGTGAGGCAGCAGTGCTAACTACTGTGCCACTGTGCCATGCTTTTGACCCTTCTAATTCCGCAGAACCAGATCCAGCAATGCCACCTTCCTCATGGACACAAAACACACTGATGTAGAAAATTCTTCTGAACACACTGCAAAAATTTTTGTTCCTTCCAGCCCTTTTGACTATTAACATCTCAGACCATATTGGGATAATTAAAGTTCCCTATTGTATATATTCTATAATTCTTGCATGTCTTGGTACTTGCTCGATACTTTTACCGCTGGCTTTTGGCTTATAGAATGCACTGAGCAATTAATGGTATCTCTAACCAGATAGATTATTTCCTTGACCCTTTCATGCCATTCTGTCTTCAGCACTGTAATGTTCTCCTTAATCAAAACGGCTACTCATTCTCCTTTCTTCCCTTCCCAATGTTTCGTGAACACCTTATATTCAGGAATATTTAGTACTCAGTCTTACTTGTTTGGACCAAAGTCTCTGTAATTACACTTTATTTCCATTAAGCTATCTACGCCTGTAGCTCATCAACCATATTTAGTAAACTCTATTCATTCACACATATTCACAACAACCTAATTTAGATCTGTCATATTTCCTGTTACTCTGATCCCAACTAATATCTTACTATTTCCTTCTCTAGTGCCAACTGTATTCCCAAATTCTCTCTGCACTTTGGTTTTCCCCTCTAATATTTGTTCCCAAATAAGTGTCATATTAGTTTAAATCCTCCCGAAGATCATTAGAAAATTGCCTCAGAAAGATATTGTTGTAGGCTTTGTTCAGGTGCAATCCCACCAGCTGCACAGGTCCCATCTTCCCCAGAACCAGCTGCAATGTCCCAGCAACCTACATCATCTCTCCATCCACATATTCATCTGCTTTATCTTCCTATATTCTCTTGCAGTGGTACTGGCAATAATCCTGAAATCAACATCTTTGATGTCCTATGCGCTAGCTTCTTTCCAAACTCCTTAAAATCTGCCTTCAAAACCTCACCCTCTATATTTATGTTATTGGTACCAATATGTACCCTGTTCATTCTCACAACCACTATGAGGCTGATTTCCTCGCGGACCCAATCCCCAGCCCGGTGTGTAAACGAGCCAATCACGTGATTCCCACTGGAGAGAACCTTCATGAGAAGGCCACAGAGGCAAGTGAGCCAGGATAATTGCGTCTCGGACTTACTTACAATATTTAAATGCTATTTGACTTAGCATCTCGCCCAATATGCTGGTAAGATTATGAAAATTGAGAAATCAGATGTGAAGCTGATTTCCAGTCTCTCTCTCAATCTTATCTGTTCACCCTGTCCAGCCAATGGTAAGATTAAAACTAGTATCCCAATGATGATACGTATCAAAACTGTAAAGGTTGATACTCACTCAATATTGATGTATGACCATGCTCAGAACACATGCTTCTCAATGCTCTCCATGCTGCCTACAGTCATGATTTATTTGTCCTGTGCCAGTTTGCTATTCCAGCCATCACACTAGACCGTAAGGTGGCTACTGGATGACAAAACTATCTGTTCTTCTGATGGCTTTTGCCTCTCCTCATTTGGTGAGTGCAAATGAACAGAATATTCTAATGGAGTTGCCACCACGTGAAGCAGGAAGGGATTGACCCCTAACTCTTCTCAATGCCATATTGAAACTGGACTCCTTCACTCTCTCGACAGTATCAGCAGCTTTTCAGGCATCCTGTTATTGCACAAGCATTCCTGGATGCGTGGTCATCAGACTTATCTGTCCCAGCAATGGCTTATCTTAGTCCTCTAAAACAAAACATGTGTGTGACCTTACCATCTAAGACTGGCATTTACACGAATATTTTCTCTTGACCTGGCTCCAGATATTGCCCTCTAAAGTGCAAGTAGTGCCAATGTCAGAGATAGACACTGTGAATGAGAATTCAATTACAGTGTTTCTTCCTCCTCAGTCTCTTTTCCACTTAAAGGCCTTCTGTCTTTTACAGCACTTCTGGTCAGATAGTAGTTCTTGGCACCACAAAGGAAGAATATTCAAATGGGGTGAGGGAAAGAGGGAAAGCATGGTAACACCATCTGCAGATTGAAAATCACAATAGATTCAGAGTGTGGGTGATGGAATTCTAGAAAGTGCATTAATCAGGAACATCGCCTCATCCTCTGCTTTCAGTGACGCCACTGGATGTGACTTCACTGGCAGCTGTTTTAATGATGGCCAGCATGACCTCCTCCATTTGAGTGAACATATGCAGCCATGCCCTTGTCCTGCTGGTTGGTTGCTGCTGACTATTATGGGCTATCTTGTCCTGTAAAAGAAAAAGAAGTGTGCACATTGAGTTTGGCTGATGTACCTGTCATGGGAGACACAGAGGTTAGCACCATTGCCTCACAGCAGCAGGGACTTGGATGTGATTCCTGCTTGGGTTACTATTTGTGTGGAATCAACACATTTTCCCCTGTGTCTGTGTGAGTTTCCTCCCACAGTCTGAAAGATGTGCTGGTTAGGTGCATTGGCCATGCTAAATTCTCCCTCCGTGTACCCAAACAGATTCCAAGAGTTTGGTGACAAGGGGATTTTCATAGTAACTTCATTGCAGTGTTAATGTAAGCCTACTTGTGACACTGATAAATAAACTTTAAACACAATTAAATAGGTGCAATATGTACAAGATGTGAATTTGTGGCTTGCAGCAATGATTTGATATAATTTGATTTATTATTGTCACGTATTAGTATACAGTGAAAAGTATTGTTCCTTCCTTGCTATACAAACAAAACATACCATTCATACAATACATAGCAGAGAAGGAAAGGAGAGGGTTCAGAATGTAATGTTACAATCATTGCTAAAGTGTAGAGAAAGATCAGCTTAATATATGGTAGGTGCATAATGTATAGTGGAAGCAAGGAAGAAGTTCTTGAATCGGTTGGTACTTGATCTCAAACTTTTATATCTTTTTTCCGATGGAAGAAGATGGAAGAGAGAATATCCAGGGTGCATGCTGCCCTTGATTATGCTGGCTGTTTTGTTGAGGCAATGGGAAGTGTAGAAGGAGTCAATAGATGGGAATCTGGTTTGGTGATGAACTGGGCTAAGTTTGCAACCCTTCATTGTTTCTTGTAGCCTTGGTCAGAGCAGGAGTCATACCAAGCTGTGATACATATGGAAAGGTGCTTCCTATGGTGGATCTGCAAAACATGGCGAGAATCGTAATGGAGATGCTGAGGAACATGTCTTCCACTACGCTTCTTGAAGTCGATGACTGTCTCCTTCATTTTACTGACATTGAAATGAGATTATTGTCATTGCATCATGTCCCCACATTCTTTATCTCTTTCCTGTACTTTGTCTCATGAATGTTTGAGATCTGACCCACAGCGGTGGTGTCATTAGCAAATTTAAAAATGGAGTTGGAGCGGACTTTGACTATACAATTATCAGTGTGTAAGGGGCTGAGGACACAGTCTTGTGCAACACTCATGTTGAGGATAATCGTGAAGGAGGTGATGTTGGCTATACTTACTGTGGGTTAGGAAGTCCAAGATCCAGTTGCAGAGGGAGGAGCTGGGCCCTAGGCCACAGGGTTTGGAGATGAGTTTTGTTGAGATATGGTGTTGAAGGCTGAACTGTGGTCAATAAATAGGAGTTTTGACATAGGGTCTTTGTTATCTAGATGTTCCAGAGTTGAGTGCATAGCCAGGAAAATGACATCTGTTGTTAACCTGTAGTCACTAATGACCTGTAGTGGCATTAGGCAGTCTGTTGTGGATCTGTGTAGTTTGGGAGACTGGAATTGTTTTGTGCCATGACGAACCTTTCAAAGTACTTCATAATGATGGATGTCAGAGTCACAGAACGATAATCATTAAGGCACACTGCCTGGCTTTTCTTAGGTACTGGGATGATTGTCTTCTTGAGTAGGTAGGGACCTCAGATTGTTCTAAAGAGAAGTTGAAGATGTCTGCAAATACCCTGTCAGCTGATCCACGTAGGATTTGAGTGATCGTCCGGGTACCTCATGTGGGTCAGTCGCTTTCCCTGGGTTAACTTTCAAGATAGCCGATGTGATGTCTGTGGTAGTAACCTTGGATACTGGTTTGATCTAGGCTTCCGGGATGGTTGATGTCGTCTTGCTGAACTCTTGCTCAAAAAGGGCATATAATATATTGAATTCACTGGGGAGGGCTGCATTGTTGCTGGAGATTCTACATGCCTTCATCTTGTAGCCTGTTATGTTGTGAAGACCTTGCCATAATCGTTGGATGTTCATGTGGCTAGCCTGGGACTCTAGCTTGGTCCAGTACTGTCTCAATGCCAAGTGTGTAAAAGTGAGGTGAAGTTATGAATGCTATTAACATTTTAATTTGACCACAATTGGTTTACATTGCCCACTTATCCAATCAATCAATTAATCTGGATTGACTGCAACCAATATAGTGTATGTTGAGTATAATGCATTAGTAATAGAGCAAAAATATATGACCATGACAAATAGAATGGACTAGTCCAAGTGAGGCAGGATGATGCCACATGTAAACAGATTTTTCTTCTTTCATGTTTCTACTTGGTCCCTTACAGTTTATAAAACTACCGAAGGTGTTAGTAACCACTGCTGACTGCAAAAGATTCCCCTCAGAAACTTGTCCTTCATATTCTTGATCAGGCTTGGATCTGTATTTCATATTGATAGGACTTAAATTTCCTGCAGTAATACTTTCTAATACAAAGCTCCCAATGTGCACTGAGTTCTTTTTCTAAACCATTGATCAAAATCTACCCTATGTTGTCCATCTTTCTTGAGCTTCTATAACTTGAGCTTTATGTTCCTTCGGTCCTTGATCAGTCAAGTCTCCAAATAATCTTCCTTTATCACACCTTATTCTATTCCCTATGATCAGTCAGTTTTACAATTATCATCTGCAGTCATCAAACTAACTTTCAGAAGCTTCATTGTTATTATTATTATTTATGCCCAAAGATTTTCAGAAGGCCCTTTGATGAACTGTTCATAATGGCTATCTAGTCTAACTGTTCGATTTCATTATCAAATGTTCCATGCAGTAATTTACTAAAATAACTTGTATTCCATTTCCACACACTAATAACTTTTGCATTTCAGCACACATCCTAATTTGGCAAGGTTACTTGAAAGACAACACAGGTTTTTTTTATTCATTCAAAGGACATGGGCGTCGCTGGCTGGCCAGCATTTGTTGCCCATTCCTGGTTGCCCAAGGACAATTGAGAGTTAACCACATTGCTGCGGCTCTGAAGTCACATGTAGGCAGACCAGGTAAGGATGGTTCCTTCCCTAAAGAACATTAGTGAACCAGATGGGTTTTTCCAATGATCGACAATGGTTTCATAGTTATTATTAGATTCTTAATTCCAGATATTTTTTATTGAATTCAAATTCTACCATCTGCCATAATGGGATTCAAACCTTAGTCCCCAAAACACGAGCTGATTTTCAGGATTAATAATCAAGCAATAATACCATTAGGCCATCACCTCCCCTGAAGTATGGATACAGGAACAGAGAATACTGCAAAAAACTTAGCAAGTGTGGTAGCATCTATAAGGAGAGAAAGCAGAGTTAACTTCTTGAGTCCTTTTGATTCTTTGCCAGAATTGATGGGTAGAATTGATTCTCTGTTCTTGTTTTAGTTTCCAGCATCCACAATATTTTGCTTATTGTGGTATGGATTATTTATTTTAAATATCTATTCAGTTGCTGTCCCACTATTGCCTAGTCTAATCCTGGTGAACCTAAGAATCGCCATTATATTGGTGTGTGTTTAGAAAAACTAAACCTTAGTTGTTTCCAGTAAAATTAAACTTACAGCACTAACCTATTCCATTGTGTGATTATTAGGACTACTGAAACAGTTGTTGCCTAGAGATGTTGACTGGTGTTGTAAGCTATTTCTCACCATTGGTGGTCTCCTAATTTGCTTTTTCAATTCAGGTATTATCTTGTTGTAACTTTACAAGGAGAGGAACTCTCCCATGCTGTGTTGGCAGGGTAAGGGGGGATGGGTACAGTGGGAGAATTTACAGGAGGCCTAAGAATTGGTTTGACACTGTTGTGAAATGACACTGGGATCTTTCGATACTGCCTGCCATGGTGGGCTGTGATTTCCACCGGAAGCTAGCATGAAACTGATTTGTCTCCCGCTAACAGGCTGTAGATGAATGGCTAATCAGAATTTTTCTACCATGCCTAATTCTCAATAATGCCAGTGGAAAAACACACCAGTCCAGAACATGTCTGGACCAATATGGCATGCAGAAATCCTTATTTAAGAAGGCCTTGCAGCTTGTGGAAATCTAGTGGGGAAGATAAAGCCCTCCATGGTCCAGTAGCTGAAGCACCACTTACATCGGGTGGGTGGAGTTTCATCCACATGGGCCGAATTTGCAAAGCAACACCCAGAAAATGAGAGTTTGCCATGCAGCAAACTTGCTCAACCTTTGAACCTTCTTCCAGGACCTTTATTCGAACTTTGGACCTTCTTCCAGAAACTTCACCAGGGGATTGGATTTTCTTCCAGGGATTTTGTTATGGGGTAGGATTTTGCAGAGACTTCACCATAGGATTGAACCTTCCTCCAAAAATTTCACCATGGGATCAGACCTTCTTCCAGGAACTTCACTAGGGGATTGCACTTTCTTTCAGGGAATTTGCCATGGGATTGGATTTCTTACAAGGACTTTACTATAAGATTGGACTTCCTCCAGAAGGTTTACCATGGGATCTAACCTTGTTCTAGGGACTTTGTCAGGGCATTAAGATTTTTTCATGGCATCAGATACTGCCTGCCATGGGGATTGTGATTCCCACCAACATAAAACTGACTTGCCTCCTGCTGACGGGATGCAGATGAATGCCATTTCTGGTTGGCCTTTTATCTGAAATGGGAGAAGATGCTGGAAAGGGTATTACAGTGGTGTTAAAAGACAACAGATGGAATAGAGGGGGAGGGTGGGAGTGGCCATTGTCTGTGGGGTTATGTGCAGGTGTGGAGTAACTAGCAGGGTGTCTAGGTATGAATGGACATGAGGGGGTGTCTCTGTGTGAAGTAGCATGCGGGGATATCCAGATATGAAGGGGCTCACAGGTGGAGGTTTCGGTGGAGTCAATTGTGGATTCCTGGGGAGTGAACTGAGGATAGGTATCACATGAGGAAATGATGAGAGTTAAAGGGATAAAGGGAGCTGATAGAGTTGGAGGGTGAGTGTGTGATGATGTCGCATGAAGTGGCACCAAGGATGGTTGGTTGGGTTGTCGAGATATACATTGTCTCAGGAAATGGGCAGGGGGAGGTCAGAAGTTTTGGGGGTGGAATTCTCAGTGAGGAAGGGTATATATGGTCACTAACTTGAACGTTGTCAAAGGAGAAGATAGAAGTTTGAAGGGGAATTATGGGAAGGCCGAAAGTAACACTGGTAGGGAAGTGGAGGTGGAAGCGGGGCCCATTAATAGTTATGGATGAAAGAATGCGGGTGTCTGGGGAGGAAATGCTGATTAAGCAGGCAGCGGTGATCCCAATTTGCTTCTTGGCAGTAGATTCAGTGGATAGGTGAAGATGAAAGTCATCTCAACCAGACAATTGAAAAGAAATCCCAGCGTATATAATTTTGACAATTCTAGGGACCTGGAACACATGAAATGATGGATGAAGGATCAGTGTGTACACGAATGTGTCTGAACATGGCTCACAAGGGCTCAGGCATATACCCTTGACTTGCTGCAGATTCATTCAGGGGCTCAGGTATCAGCAGGAGAGTGGGAGAGTGTGTTAGGACATGTCCAATAAGCCTCAAGTACAACATTAAAACTAGATAGTAGACATTATTGAACTGAAAGTGATTATATAAGTTGTGTAATTGTGACAATCAGTTTTTCATATATACAAACAGTTGTGATCAATATTTCTTAGTTTTCTTTGGTCTGTTAATTCTTTTAGGTCCTCCTCTGACATCCACAGCAGGGCAACCTATGGATTATTTGGCCCATGGATGACTTTGGTGGGTGTCCTCTGAGAACTGAGACCTGGAGGGTGTTGGCCTCCTTTGACTGCCGTTCTGAGAATGAGATGTCTTCCCTTATGGTGCCAGGAGGCAACTGGAGAGAATTTGAGGTGGCCTGACCCCTTCTCATGTGCCAAAACCTTAAGTGTTCCCATGGCTATTGCACATATCTCCAAACTAGGATTTGTTGGACTAAGATCCTCATGGAATCTGCCAACCTCTTAATGGAAACTTCGATGTGCATACAGGTCATCAGCTGACAGGTGAATGAACTCATCCAACTTGTATGCCACCCTGCTGCAGGCCTCCAGCGTCTGCCTGTCCATGCCTCTTGCTGATTCTCCATCATTGCCTTGTAAGGCCTATTGCAGAAGCCTGTCATCACACTGAGATGTTGTAGATGCCTCTAACCCAGCACTCTTCCAAGTTTCTGTAAGCTCGGCCAACCTTGCCTCTTCTGCCGTGGACACCAGAATGTGAAAGAAGAGTGTGAGACTCTTCCTGTGTTAGTGCTCATATCCATTGAACTGTTTGTCTCTGGGCTTGTGGTAAGTGCATATGTCTGCTGTGATGCCTCTATAGATGCATATCTCTTGCATTTTCTCCTGCTTCTCACTGGGCAAGGGCTTCTGCTGAGGTCTGGCAGGGAGCCCTCATCCTTGAGACTTGGCCTCTTCCTGGTGCCATCTGTAAACGAGAGAGAGGAGAACTAGTGACAGTGTGAGCTGCCTCCAACATGGAAGCAACCTTGCCCTTTAGGTTTCAATATCATGCATGGATCCTTACTAGGTGGAGGCCCAAATTCAGTTTCCAATCTCTAATGACCCAGTCCTGCTCCACACCTACCAGCTGGACTGCCCTCTCACTAAACTCTGTGAGACCGTTCAGATGTGGGGTTCCCCCTTTCCCCCTTTGGTCTTCTCATGTCCTCAATGTATCCTTCTCAAAAATAACAGAAAGATGGGCTCGAGAGGAATTCTATATTGCACACATGAGATGATAGATAAAGGATCAGTGTGTGCACAAATGTGCTTGAACATAGCTCACAAGGGCCCAGGCATATACCCTTGACTTGCTGCAGATTCATTCAAGGGCTGGGATGTCAGCAGGAGAGTGGGCGGAGGTGTTAGGACGTGTTCACTAAGCCTCAAGTACAACATTAAAACTAGTTAGTAGACATTATTGAACTGAAAGTGATTATATAAGTTGCGTAATTGTGACAATCAGTTTTTCGTATATATACGATCAGTTGTGATCCATATTTCTTAGTTTTCTTCGGCCTTTTAGTTCTTCAACATAGCAATATCATGTTCATTTCTCATACTTCTACTCTTCTTAGAGATAACCTATTGGATTGTGTGACATGGCATTAAACTCCGCAAGTTGTCCAAAAGGGAGGGGCAGCTCCCTCCAAAGCACTGAAGCTAAGCACATACAAGGTTAAGGCTGAGAGAGACATCTCATTTGCAGAGGTTGTGGTGCCCTCTGCTCTTAAGCTCCTTTCCCTCCGCCCTCATTTTCATACACGTTGATCTCGATGTAGAAGGGTGAAAGAGACAGTGGTCATTCCACTGCAGAATGGATGCGTTGTCGGGGGGGAGGTTGTGAGGTATGACCTTATGCCATTGCCACTCAGACCCCTGTACTACGCGAAAGCAGCTGAAGCCTCACTCTGATAAATCAGATGAGGTTATTCATCCTTTTCCACATCTGATGGCTGCATTGCGCTGGACAGCCTGAACACTCTCACAATGGCAACCTGGACCCATATAGGATTGGATTCTTCGTCTTCCCATAAGCCAGGTAAAGGACAAACCCCCTGACCTCAACATGGTTGAGAAGGGTGTGCAGACATGTGTCATTAGCTTTCACTCTCCTCTTCTTGCCATCTTTATTGGACTTGATAGTAAGTTGATTGTCTGGGTGCCTTTTAAATTCAGTGCCTGGATATGAAAAAGTAATGTGCACCATTCAGACTACCAGCACCATACTAGATGTCAGGAAATTTCTGACTACATAATTAGATGTAAGATCTCGCAGAATTTTCAGTCTTTGTAGTAGGAAACATTCTCCGTTCTGCCTTCTCCATCCTGGATGGAGTGTTTTTAGGAAGTATTATGTTTTTCAATGATGCACCTTAAACATCGAACATTGAACATTACAGAACATTACAGCCCTCGATGTTGCGTCGATCAGTGGAACCAATCTAATGACCCTCTAACCTAAACGGAAAGAAAAGTGTGAAGTTAGCTGTCCAAATTTCTACAGCCTCTTGTAGGTCAATGTTTATGTGTACTTGGGTTATATATGAAATCTTATGGAATGAAATGAACATTTCCTACTTGAGTCTTTTTTAAGAGCTTTAAACAAAGGATTGATGACTTTCCCTGATATGTGTTCATTGTGCGCTGGCAAGGCCTTTAGATATGGCCCCTGGATTATTAAAATGCTGAGTTGATTGTGGGGCAGGTTAATCATAGGCTACCCACTTGTGATGCACTGTAGAATCCCTGCTTGTCTTTTTCTTCTAAGTCCCACACTATATGGTGTAAAAAGCTGCCATTACTATTGGTGAGCTCAACCCCACTTTTCCTGCCTGACATCAGAATTTGCCTTTAAGAAAATCTCTTTTGCATTCTTAGCATATCATTGATACAGGGGTTACCTGAGCAAGTCACCAGAATCAACTAACGCCTCATCTCTCTTGATGCCAGGAACTGATGGAGCTGCTTCCTCCTTGTCTCCTTGTGCCCTTCAATTTCCTCATTTGAGATGGCTGGCTACTATTGTTTCTCCGAAAACAGACGTCTCTGTGCAGCAACGTAATGAAATATACTGCACAAAATGACCAGATGGGAAATTATTCATGGGCATATTGTAGGGGTCTTCTCCAGAGCTATCAAAACACTTGAACTTCATTTTCAGCGAGAGCAGGACAGTGGTTAGCACTGTTTCTTAATAGTGTTAGGGACCCAGGTTTGATTCCTGGTTTGGGTCACTGTCTATGTGGAATTAGCATGTTCTCCCCATATCTAGGTGGGTTTCCTCCGAATGCTCTGATTTCCTCCCACTCCCAAAAGACGTGCTGGTTAGATGACTGGCCGTGCTAAATTCTTCCTCAGTGTACCCAAACAGGGACTGGAATTGGTGACTCGGGGATTTTTATAGTAACTTCACTGCAGTGTTGATGTAAGCCTAATGTTATAACATAAATATAGCTCATTATGACTCACGAGTGGCAGAAACTGAGCATGGTTATATATTCCTGACACTCTCCTGTTGACTATGAAAATTGATAGAGAAGTTGATGCTTTAGATAACTGTAGCAAAGAAAGCATGATTTGCTTCATACAACTATTTATTGCAGATTGGGCAGTACAAATGATGTTCCTTCTGGCAGACTGGAAAGGACTCCTCAACTGGCATTTCAACTACATGCCTGTTCTGGGCGGCTTAGCTGGATTAAAGATATCAGCACTGTGTACTCAAGTACAACAGTACAATAACTGCTGATATTGGGACATTGCTTTATTTACACAGCAAACTCTAGAAGTTCATATTCGTTTAATGTTCACTTTACTTTTAGAGGTGTTTTGGTTACAAAGCTTATAAATAAAAAGAAACATGAAGTATTCTGGACAATTGCCATGCAAATCATACCAGGGAACTTACCAGGTATTCCTCAGTGCATCTTTGCAGTAACTCCTCCAATATGATCTATGGAGCTTGGAATTTATAGCCAATGTCCAAATAAGACTACAAGGAATTGCACTTAAGAAAAGATCAGAGAAAATGGAGGATTAAAAAGAGAAAAAAACTTCAGATGCAGAAGATCTGAAATAGAGCAATGAAATCTTGGGAACATTCAATGGGTTTCCAGTTCTGAAAAGAGAGAAAAATAGATCAATACCCTAGCCACTAACCCATTTCACTCACCTAACACTTCTTTCTGTGAAGAATCTAGCGGCATAATTGAGGTGTGAATTTATTAAACTCAAAGTTCAGAATACCCTATCAACAATCTGGGGGCTACCATTGACCAGAAACTGAACTGGACTGGTCATTAAATACTCTGACTACAAGAACAGATCACAGGCTAAGAATGTTGTGGTAAGTAATTCATACCTTGATTCTCCAAAGCTATCCAAGGCACAAGTTAGGAGTGTGATGGAAGTGATGGAATATTCCCCACTTGACTTAATTCCCCAACACTCAACAAGCTTTACTTCATTCAAGATAAAGTAGTCCCCTTGATAGGGACCATATGCACAAATGTTCACTCCCTCCACCACCAACACACAGTGGCAGGAACTCACAAAGGCTCCATTGATAACACCTTCCAAAACCGCAACTGCTACCAATAGTTGCATAGGAACACCAACATCTGGGAGTTCTCTTCCAAACTACTTAGGATCCTGATTTGGAAGTATATCATCATGCTTTCACTATCACTGGATCAAAATCCTCAAACACACCTCGTCTAACATCATTGTGGGTGCACCTATGCCGCATGGACTGTAATGATTCAAGAAGGCAACTCGCCATCATTTTTTCAAGGGCAATTAAGCTTGGTCAATAAATGTTGACCTTGCTAGTGACTCCCATATTCCATGAATGAATAAAAAAAACTAAATACTTCAAAAGGCCCAGGAAATATATGAGATTGGGTACCTGAAGCTTGCACTGACCTTGGTCTTAGGAGTTGAACGACCATTCCATCTGGAAACTCATATTCATTTCTCATTCCTGTCAACTTCTTGCTCTCCTCCCTAAGCACATCCTCCTGCCATTATGTCAATTGCAATTCACCACATCATTGTCCAAGGCTACAAGCTTCTTCCAGCTAAGACAATAACTTACATGTAATTGTTCTAAATATATTGTAATTTGATTCTCAACAGATAGTCATGAATATCACTAACAATCTTTTGGTGTTTGAAAATCTACAAATGCGATCCAAACTCAGGAATGATATTTAAATAGTCCAAAAATTTACATTCCTTGTTGACTTTGTAAAATTACAAATACTTTATTCTGAGGTGAATTTTGTAAATCACCATCATACAAGAGACTGAAGTTATTGCGAGAAGATGCATGCTTTCATGTTAGAGGGATCTGTGACTGCATTTGAAGTTACATGGTTTTATAATTCTCATGTGTAAATCAGAATGTAAGTAGAAGTTATACAGAATGGAAATGACCCTGGTTCCTGCATTATTTAAGAGGAAAATCCATATAATATTGAATACGTTTTTTTTTAAACTGGGTAAAGGGTAGAAACTGTGGAAGTTTAAAGAGACTTGTGGGTGCAGGTATATAGACCATTTAAAATATCATGGTAAGATGTCTCACAACACCAGGTTAAAGTCCAACAAGTTTATTTGGAATCATGAGCTTTCGGAGTGCTGCTTCTTGATGAACTGGTGTGGCAACAATAATCTCTCCCTCAATGTCAACAAAATGAAGGAGATTGTGATTGATTTCAGGAAGCATAAAGGAAAACATGCCCCTGTCTACATCAATGGGGATGAAGTAGAAAGGGTCAAGAGCTTTGAGTTTTTTGGTGTCCAGATCACCAACATCCTAATCTGGTCCCCCACGCCGACACTATAGTTAAGAAAGCCCACCAATGCCTCTACTTTCTCAGAAGACTAAGGAAATTTGGCATGTCAGCTACAACTCTCACCAACCTTTACAGATGCACCAGAGAAAGCATTCTTTCTGGTGGTATCACAGCTTAGTATGGTTCCTGCTTTGCCCAAGACCGCAAGGAACTATAAAAGTTTGTGAAAGTAGCCCAGTCTATTATGTAAGTCAGGCTCCCATCCATTGACTCTGTCTACACTTCCCACTGGCTTGGCAAAGCAGCCAGCATAATTAAGGACCTCACACATTCCAGACATTCTCTTTTCCATCTTCTTCTGTTGGGAAAAAGATACAAAAGTCTGAGGACCTATACCAACAGACTCAATAACAGCTTCTTCCCTCTGCTGTCAGACTTTTGAATGGACCTACCTTGCATTAAGTTGACCTTTCTCTACACCCTAGCTATGACTGTAGCACTACATTCTGCACTCTCTCATTTCCTTCTCTATGAACAGTATGTTTTGTCTGTATCATGTGCAAAAAACAATACTTTTCACTGTAAGTTAATATAGGTGACA
Source organism: Sphyrna mokarran (assembly GCA_024679065.1). Taxonomy (NCBI): domain Eukaryota; kingdom Metazoa; phylum Chordata; class Chondrichthyes; order Carcharhiniformes; family Carcharhinidae; genus Sphyrna; species Sphyrna mokarran. The sequence continues at coordinate 27,690,637 of JAGIQG010000003.1, forward strand.
ATAATAAATCAAATCAAAATCATAGTAAGAAGAAGATTAATATGGCTTTTGTTAACTGCTAGAACTATTTACAAAGATATAGTAAAAGCTACAAGCTAGGAGTTGTCTCCATATTTGGGTTTGCATGTTGCTCTGTCCACTACCATACTGACCTCTGGGTATGGGTCGTGTATTCTCTTACATTATTGTATGGGTAGTATGTACTCCGTCCCACATTAGAATTATACGTATCAGACCCTTAAGAACATAGAACGCTACAGCACAAATAGGCCTTTCGGCCCACAAGTTGTGCCAATCATATCTATACTTACCAGGCCATAGAACTATCTGTAACTCCCAATCCCATTAAATCCCATGTACTCATCCAGAAGTCTCGTAAAAGACCCCAGCGAGTTTGCCTCTACCACCACTGACGGCAACCGATTCCATTCACTCACCACCCTCTGAGTGAAAAATTTACCTCTAACATCTCCTCTGTACTTGCCCCCCAGCATCTTAAACCTGTGTCCTCTCATAGCGGACATTTCAGCCCTGGGAAATAGCCTCCGAGAATCCACCCTATCTATTCCTCTCAACATCTTAAAAACCTCTATCAGGTTGCCTCTCAACCTTTGTCTCTCCAGGGAGAAGAGACCTAGCTCTCTCAACCTATCTTCATAAGGCATGCCCCCCAATCCAGGCAACATCCTTGTAAATCTCCTCTGCACCCTCTCAATAGCTTCCACATCCTTCCTATAGTGAAGCGACCAGATCTGCACACAATACTCCAAGTGGGGTCTGACAATGGCCTTATGAAGTTGCAGCATTACCTCCCGACTCCTAAACTCAATTCCTCTATTAATGAAGGCATACACCATATGCCTTCTTGACCACATCCTCCACTTGCCGGGCAGATGTAAGAGACCTATGGACCTGGACCCCAAGATCTTTCTGCTCCTCAACACTGCCAAGACTCCTACCTTTGATATTATACTGCTTCATCCCATTGGTCCTGCCAAAATGGACATCACACATTTATCCGCGTTGAAGTCCATCTGCCACTTCTCTGCCCAGTCTTGCATCCTATCTATGTCTCGCTGCAACTTTAGACATCCCTCCTGACTATCCACAACACCACCAACCTTCGTATTGTCAGCGAACTTACTAATCCATCCCTCCACTTCCTCATCCAGGTCATTTATGAAAATGACAAACAGCAAGGGTCCCAGAACAGATCCCTGGGGCATTCCACTGGTGACTGACCTCCATGCAGAAGAAGACCCATCCACAACTACCCTCTGCCTTCTGCAGGCAAGCTAGTTCTGCTTGCCAAAGCCCCTTGGATCCCATGCCCTCTCACCTTGGAAGTCTTGCATGGGGGACCTTATCAAATGCCTTGCTGAAATCCATGTAAACCACGTCCACTGCTCTTCCTTCGTCAATGTGTTCAGTCACATTTTCGAAGAATTCAACTAGGCTCGTAAGGCACGATCTGCCCTTAACAAAGCCGTGTTGATTATTCCTGATCATATTGAATTTCTCTAAATGCTCATAAATCCTATCTCTCAGAATCCTCTCCATCGACTTACCGACCACTGAGGTCAGACTCTCTGGTCGGTAATTGCTCAGGCTATCCCTATTCCCCTTCTTGAAAATAGGCACCACATCCGCAATCCTCCAATCTTCCAGAATCTCTCCCGTCTCCATCGACGATGCAAAGATCATCACCAGGGGCTCTGCAATCACTTCCCTCACCTCCCATAGTAACCTGGGGGGATATCCCATCTGGACCCGGCGACTTATCTACCGTGATGGAATTTAACAGTTCCAACACCTCCTCTTTCTTAATGTCCACATACTCAATCTTTTCAGTTTGCCGCATTCCTGTAGTACAACCCCCCAAATCACTCTCCACGTGAATACTAAAGCAAAGTACTTGTTAAGCACCTCTCCCATTTCTTCTGGTTCCACACAGACTTTTCCTCCTTCACCTTTTATAGGTCCTATCCCTTCTCTTCTCATCCTTTTACTCTTCACATATTTATAGAATGCCTTGAGATTCTCCTTAATCCTACCCGCCAAGCCTTCTTGTGACCCCTTCTGGCTCTTCTAGTTTCCTTTATGCTACCATATTGAAAACTGACTCCAAGAGTTAAATCATGAGGGGAGATTACACAAACCAGAGTTGTATTCCCCAGCATTTAGAAGGTTAAGTGGTGACTTGATCAATGTTTTCAAGATGTTAAGATAGACTAGACTGAGAGAAATTATTTCCATTGATTGGGGAGCCCAGCACTAAGGGACAGAGTCCAAAATTTAGATCCAAATCTTTCAGGAGTGACATTAGGAAACACTTCTACATACAAAAGCTGGTTAAAGTTTTGAGTTCTCTTCCACAAATTGTTGCTAGATAGTAGTAAATTTAATATGAAATTGGTAGATTTTTGATATTGATGTTAAGATATTAATATCTCAATTAGAGATTAGATATTAGGTATTAGAGACACTTTTATTAAAGATATTAATATCTTAATATCTTTAATATCAAATATATTAAGGGATATAGACAAATGAATCAACTAGTAGATGTTAAATCAGAAAATGTTACTAAAAAGAGGAATTTATTTATCAAGATACCTTTTAAGAATCAAATGATTATAAAATATGGAAAATTAGCCACCTGACATGTCTTTCTGTGGATTATGAAACTTTTGATTGGCTTTTGGTTTAGTTTGAATTGCTAACACTCACTAAACAATATGAATGAATCATGCATCCATTTCTGTAACATGGCCATAGAATAGTGAAGGATAGAATGAAATGAAGAATGGTAGATCTTCAAACGGCTGATGTGATGTTTTCTGTATTGTAGCAAATATACAAGTTATGATTTTCTCTGATAAAGATGGATACAATACTTTGAATTGAAAGTACTCTACATGAATATTATTCTTCCCCTTCCTGTGATAAATAGCAAAAGCTGCCGTGGTTAATAAATCTCACTGTTGCCTTTGGAATATTGTTATTAGCTTCAATGTGGCTCAGCTTTCTGCAATTCGTTATTCAGCAGTATTTTCAAACCAGCATATCACCAATAAGCTCATGGAACAAAGTAAAAAAAATTGTTGGAGATAATTCTTATTCCTTTTGATAGATTTTTTAAAAAGGAGTGTTAAACTTTTTTTGATGGAACTTTTATTACCATATATTCAGGGTTATGATTAAGAATTTAAGAGATTATAGGAACATAAATACATCTGCACCAAGACTATTCATTTCCAGGATCAGTGAATTTAGTACTTTTTCATTATTTTTCCATTGATTAACAACTTCAAATTTATGTTCCCAATTTTTTTAATATCTTTACTAATCTGAGGCATAAAATCTTTTTGTCATTTCACATCTGGCAAAATAATTCTATGGCATAATTCATTTGATTGCATTTGTGCATTTCAAGTCAGATCAAGTAATTCCTACTCATATATTTCATTAGCATATTACTAAATGTTGCAGGAACTCTGCAGACAGATTCTGAAGTGGTGACATTATAATTATTTTATAGAACGTTTTATTCAATAAACAATAGGAGTCAACATTATACAGCACACAATTCTATATAATTGATTCATGAATTTGGTTTTGTGATATTTGGAATACATTTTATGAAGAATCAGTATTAAGATAAAGTACTGCAGTTTGCATTTTACAAACTTCTGTTACCTTTGTGAATTTAAATGCTGAATTAGACCAGAGGATATGTTTGTAATGACCAAAACCGGATTGTAATATGGTGCACTTAAGGATGTAACCTCAGAATCAACGTTGCAGCATTTGAAGCTCAAAATTGCAGTCAACTGTTATTATTTAATACTGTTGACTTTATTACAATAAAAAGAGAGAAGAGCTTTCAATTACAATTGTTGTGCTTTTTCATTTTAGCATGCAATACAGTTGGTTAATTGTCCACTTACAAATCTAGTTCCCTGAGATACTTAGAATGCTGATACCCATTAACTTTATCAAATTAAAATAGGCAAAGAACAAAATAAAATAAGTAGTAATAGTACAAATTAATGTAAGCATTCATCCCCTAAAATGTGAGCCAATCTTTTTCAGGATCCAACCAATTGTCAACATTTTGATTTGTTTCTCACTGTGAAAATAAAACAAATAATAATTTGTTAGATCACTGTTCCACATTAGATTTGGGTTTTTCATGTAGACTAAAAGCTTCTGGTCTATGCAGTATATATACAATTTTAAAATGCAGGATGAAAGGATATCTACCTGGTAGCTCTGGGTAGATGCTGGAAGAATATTTCTCCTTATGGGGATATCTGGATTTAAAGGGCACATTATCAAAAACAGATCTTCCATTTAAGGTGGAGAGGAGGAGGAAGTTCTTCTCTTAGAGGGTTGTTAATTTTGCAATTCTGTGTCTCCAAGGGCATTGCAGGATGAGTCATTGACTATATTCAAGGCTGAGTTAAATATTGACCTACAAGAGAGTCCAGAGCTATGTGGGCAGGTGGAAAAGTGGAATGAAAGCCACAATCAGGTTGGCCGTAATCTTACTGAATGATATAGCAGATTTGTAGGGCCAAATGACCTATTCCTTGGTCTATTCCTTTTATTTAGTATTCTTAAATATGAAGATCATCATCTGTTTATGTCACTGGAGCCCAACTGTTATTTTTACTTGAAGCCTAAAGTGGCAAGCACTATTGACTTCTCCGCAAAACCAAACCTGCTAGGAATAGGAGCCAGGACCAGAAGAGGCTCAGTCAGTTACTCATTTAAAAAAATGTAATCTTTCTTGTGTGACAAGAGAAGCAGAAGTGCTGGACTTGATTTCATCCTCTCCTTATGATGTGATATGCCTCCCTAAGCCACTTATCAAGCGGATGAACCCCAGTTTTAAGATTGGCTCCTTGTTGCCACTCCTGGGTGGTCCATAAGCTGATTTCCTGAAACATAACTGTGTAGAATTGTAAAACTTTGCATGAAAAAGATCAAATCCTTCATTGCGCTTGTGTTTACTCTCCAAAAGTGCTATCCACTTTTTTAATGATAAATTGCATTATTAGTACTGTAGAAGCCTTTTAAGTTGCTGTGTTTTCGATTTTCCAGTTCTTTGTTCAACACCACAGGATTTAAGAGAGGAAAAAGTATTCTTTATATCCTGGAGCTGAGATTATTATCTTTCAACAACTGCAATCATCTTCTTTTGTGCTTGGTATGATTCTAACCAGTGTAGAATCCTTGATTTCCATTGACCTAAATTTTGCTGGGCCTCTTGACATCACATCTGGTTAAATGTTGCCTCAATGTCAAGACACTTACTCTCAACTCATCCCTGGAATTCAGCTTTTTTGTTTGGAAGAAGGTTATAATAAGATCTAGATGTGAGTGGCCCTGGTGTATTCCTAAGTTCATAAGATATCGTAACAGAATTAGGCCATTTGGCTCATTGTATCTGCTCCGCCATTCAATCATAGCTGATGTGCTCCTCATTCCCATTTTCCTGCCTTCTCCCCACAACTGTTCAACCCATGCCAATTAAAAATCTAACTCCTCCTTAAATTTGCTCACTGACCCAGTATCCACTGTATTTTGGGGTAGCGAATTACACAGATTTTTGGGAGAAGTGGTTTCTTCTCAACTGTTCAAAATTTTCTATCCCTTATCCTAAGACTATGGCCTCTCATCCTAGAATGCCCCACAAGAGGAAGTATCCACTCCACGTCTACCTTATCCACACCTCTTATCATCTTATATACCTCAATACAGGTACGATGGTGACTTTTAAGAGCGTCTTGATAAATATATGAATAGGATAGGAACAGAGGGATATGGTCTCCAAAAGGGTAGGGAGTTTTAATTCAGTTGGACAGCATGATTGGTGCAGGCTTGGAGGGTGGAAGGGCTAGTTCCTGTGCTGTAATTTTCTTTGTTCTTTGTTCAGTTTGATTTCCCTTCATTCTTCTAAATTCCAGTGAGTATAGGCCTAAACTGTTCAAGCTCTCTTCATGGGACAAACTCATCTCTGGAATCAATGTAGTGAACCTCTTCTGAACCTCCAATGCCAACGACATCTTTCCAAAAATAAGAGGACCAAAACTATGCAGAATACTCCAGATGCAATCTCATCAATACTTTATAGTTGCAAAAATACTTCCTTACCTTTATATTCTATTCCTTTAGCTATGAATGCCAACATTCCATTCGCCTTCTTTATTATGTGCTGTACCTGCATGCTAGTTTTCTGTGATTCATGAACGAGGACACCCAGATCCCTCTGCACCACAGCACCCTGAATTCTCTTCCTATTTAGATAATAAGTCGCCTTCCCATTTCTCCAACCAAAATGTATAACCTCACACTTATCCACATTAAACTCTATTTTGAGTTATATATCTAAGTTATCTATATCCATTTGTAGTGTTCTTATTTCCTCATTGCAATTTACTGTCCTGCCTATTTTTGTGTCATCTGCAAATTTAGCTACAGAGCCTTATATTCCTTTATCCAAGTCATAAATATAGATTGTAAATAGCTGGGGTCCAAGGACCGAATTCTGTGGCACCCCTCTAGTTAGTTTTTGCCATCCAGAGAGAAAAAAAAACCCTGATTCTGTCTTCTGTCCATCAGCCAGTCACCTATCCAAGCTAATAAATTACCCCAATCCCATGTGATCTAACCTTGTGAATTAACTATTTGCGCGGCATTTTATTAAACGCTTTACAGAAGTCCAGATGTACTTCATCAAAGAATTCCTATTATCCGCTTTCCTTGTTACATCTTCAAAGAACTTTAGCAAGTTATTCAAACATGATTTGTTCTTCGTAAAATCATGCTGACTCTGATGGATAGCATTTTTACTTTCCAGACATCCTGATATTGCTTCCTTGATCATTCATTCTAATATCTTCCCAACAACAGATCTTAAATTAACTGGTCTGTAACTTCTCACATTTTGCCTCCCTCCCTTTGTGTATAAGGGTGTTATATTAACATTTTTTCAAATCCACTGGAACTATTCTCCTGTTCAGAGAATTTTGGAATATTATAACCAATGGATCCACTATTTCCACTGCCACTTCCTTTGGTGTAAGTCATCAGGGCCAGGAGGCTTGTCTGCCCTCAATCCCAATACTTTGTTGAGTATCTTTTCCATATTGATGTTGATTGTTCTGAATTTTATCCTTTCTGTTGTTTCTGACTTGCCTGTTCCCATAGGAATGGTATTATTGTCCTCCACCATGAAAACTGAGGAAAATTATTGGTTTAGCATCTCTGCCATTTCAGTGTTCCCACTATTAACTCTCCGGTTTCATCTTCCAAAGGACCACCATTCACTTTGGCGACTGTCTTCCTTTTCATGTTCTTACAGAAGCTTTTGCTATCCTTTTTGATATTTTGCATTAGTTTTCTTTTGTAACTTACCTTAACTCTTCTTATTACTTTTTTAGTATCCCTTTGTTTATGTTTGAAAGTTTCCCAATCTTCCAGTCTACCACTGGTCTTTGCAATATGATATATCTTAGTTTTTGTCTTTATGTTGCCCTTGACTTCCTTGTTTAGCCATGGACATTTTTTAACCTCCTTACCATCTTTCCCCTCGCTGGGATATGTTTTAGTTGTGTGAAATTGAGTATCCCCTTAAACAACTGCCACTGCTCATCTGCTGTCCTATCTTTTAGCCTTCCTGCCCACTCTACTCAGGCCAAATCTGTCCTCGTGCCTATGTAATTTTCTTTGTTTAATTCCAGAACTTTAATGCCGCACTCCCACTTTCTTATCCCTAAACTGAATTTTGAATTCAATCATATTATGGTCACTATTCCCTCATGATCCTTAACTATGAGGTCACCAATTAATCCCTTCTCATTCCTCAATACCAAATCCAGAGTAGCCTGCTCCATTATTGGTTCCACAAATACTGTTCCAAGAAACAACCTCTAACACATTCGATTAATTCTGCCTTCAGGCTACCCTTGTCAGTTTGATTTTTACAATCTATGTACACATTAATATAGATTGTTAATTTAGTATCCCTTTGTTTATTTGTGTTTGAAAGTTTCCCAATCTTCTGCTCCAAAGGGAGCATTGGTGAGCAGGTTATTGTTGAGTAAGTGTTGCTTGGCAGCTTTTATCACTTCAATTGGAATATTGATGGAACAATAATTGATTGGGTTGGGAATTGTCATGCTCTTTTTGGACAGGGCATACTTTGGAATTTTTCCACATTGTTGGGAATATGATACAGTGGTAGCTGAACGGGAACAGCTTGGCCAAGGGTGTAGTAAGATTATAAGTCTTCAGTAAATGCAGCTAGGACGTTTTCATGGTTAATTGAGATGTTTGTTGAATCTCCTCCTCCAATTTATTGTTTAATTGTTCACCATCTTACAGGATGAGACATGGCAGGGCTGCAAAGCTTTGATCTGATCCTTTGCTTATGGAATCATATAGCTTTGTCTATATCATGGAGCCTCCATTGTTTAACATGCACATTGTCTGTGTTGGCATCTCTTTTTTAGGTATGGCTGGTGCTGCTCCTGGCATGATCTCCTGCATTCAATATTGAACTAAGGTTAATTCCTTGTTTTGATGGTAATGATAATCCTGAAGGATATTCTATGCTAGGCCATGTGATTGAGTATAATTCTGTTGCTGCCAATGCTGCATTGGACCTCTAGGATGCCTGGTTGTAAGCTACTAGATCTGATCTGAATCTATTCCATTTATAACGGTGGTACGCAACATGATGGAGGGCATCCTCTGTGAAAACATGGTTTCGTCTCCACAAGAATCATGCGGTGTTCATTCCTACCAATACTGTTGGCTGTCTGTGACGGGTAGATTGGTGAGGACAAAGTCAAATAGGTTTTCCCTTTTGTTGGTTCTTTCACTGCATGACAGAAACCCTGTCTGACAATTACGCGTTTCAGGACTTGGTTTAAGTTCGATCAGTAGAGGTGCTACTAAGTTACTCTTGCTGATGGACATTAAAGACCCCAACCAGGCTACATTTTGTGTCCTTGCTACCTCTGCACTTCTTCCAAATAATACTCAACATGGGAGAGCACTGATTCATCATCTAAGGAAAATTGATAGATGATAATCATCAGTAGATATCCTTGCCCATGTTTGACCAGTTGCCATGTGACTTCATGGGGTCCAGAGTCAATTTTTGAGGACATCCAGATCCACTCCATCCTGACTGTGTTATGTCAGGTGGATCCAGCTTGCCAGGTGAACAGGATGTACCCAGAGATGGGGATGGAGGCATCTGGAATATTGTAAGGTATGTTTCGTGAGTGTAATTAGGTCATCTTTTTTTTTAAAGAAATGAATTATGGGTGTTGCTGGCTAGGCCAGTATTTATTATCTGTCTGTAGTTGCCCTTGAAACAGCAGTGGTAAGCTGCCTTGAACCACTGCAATTTGTATTGTGTAGACAACCAATGCTGTTCAGAATGGAATTCCAGGATTTTGATCCAGTGACAATGGTGGAATAATGGTGGAATGTTTCCAAGTCAGGATGGTGAGTGATTTGTAGGGAAATCTTCAGATGGTGGTTTTCCTAGGTATCTAGCTGCCCTTGTTTTTCTAGATGATAGCAGTTGTGGGTTTGCAAGGTGCTGCTTAAGGAGCATTGGCAAGTTCCTGAAGTGCAACATACAAATGGTACACACAGCTGTCACTGTGCATTGGTGGTGGAGGGAGTGAATGTTTATGCATTGTGTCCATCAGGTGGGTTGCTTTATCCTGGCTGGTGTCGAGCTTCTTGAGTGTTGTTGGAGCTGCATTCATCTAAGTGAAGGATATTCCATTACACTCCTGACTTTTGCCTTTCAGGTGGACAGACTTTGATAAGTCCAGAGGTGCAGTATGTATGTGGTTAGTCCCGTTCAGTTTCATGATGCTGATAGTGGGGGGATTCAAAGATGATAATGCTATTAAATGTCAATGGGCAAAAATTAGATCCTCTTTATTCGAGATTGTCATTGTCTGGCACTTGGGTGGCATGAATGTTACTTGCCCCTTATCAGCCCAACCTGGATATTGTCCAGCTGTTGTTGCATTTAGACATAGACCACTTCAGTCATGAATGGTGCTGAACATGGTGCAATGAGCACTGCCACTTCTGATCTTAGGATGGAAGGAAGATTATTAATGAAGCTTCTAAGGATGGTTTTGCCCAGGACATTAGCCTGAAGAACACCTGCAGTGATGTCCTGAAATTGAGATGATTCACTAGCAATCATCATAACCATTTTTCTTTGCACTAGGTATCACTCTAACTAATGGAGGGTTTTCCCCTTCCTTCCCATTGACTCCAGTTTTGCTAAGGTTCATTGATGCCATACTCTGTCAAATGCTGTCTTCATGTCCAGGGGATCACTCTTACCTCACCAGTTCTTTTGACCATAATGGAACCAAGGCTGTAATGAGGTAAGGATCGGGGATCCCTGGCAAAACCCAAACTGAGTGTCAGTGAGCAGGTTTTGCTGAGTAAATGCCACTTGATAATGCTGTTAATGATACTGCTATCATTTTGCTAATGATCAAGGGTTGCTTAACTAATCTGTGGAACAGCTCTCCCAATGTTGGCACAAGTCTCCAAATGTTAGTGAGAAAGACTTTGCCACTTGGCAGGGTGCCTTTGTAAATTCTGGTGCCAAGGTCAATGTTGGGTGACTGTCTCCTTTATGTAATAATATAAGAAAGGCTTTTAAAGCTCTCACAATCTCACTGGCACCGGATTGAGTGATCAGTCTGGTTTCATTTTGCAACTTTTCTGTAACAATTAATCTGTTTCTTGCTATGACAGTGACATTTAAAGAGGCTGAAATTACATGTAGGCCAGACTTGCATGTAAAATGCCAAATTTCCTTCCCTGAAAGAATATTAATGAACCTAATAAGTTTTATGGCGATCCAGCAGTTTTTTGCTCAGTGCTAAGATTACTTTTTTAATTACAGATTCATTAAGTAATTAAATTTAAAATCCCCCAAAAATCTTGTTGAGATTTGAACACAGATTTCCACAGCATTGATGTTGTCTTCTGGATACTGGTCCCGTAATATTACTACTATATGAACATTCATCTCAGGTGTGGTGCCATAGAATTGGAAGGCTGATAACATTGTGATCCAAGACAAAATATCTGCAGTAAATGACTTGAGGAGCTTTGAACTGGAAGCAGTGCTGTGGACAATGCAACATATATCAAGGAGGGAGAGAGTTACCTGAACACTTTGTTTCAGGAGAATAGGGCCTTCTGGTTTGGAAAGTGGTAAGGACAGGAGATGTGAATGCAGATATGATACGGGAACCCAGAGGGCAGGAATGTCAGCCTCTGCAATTATCCAGCAAGTTTGAGGTTCTCTTAGCTTGTTTGGATGAGTAGGAGCCACAGAATCTCTGTGCTGACCTGACCTGACTGTGACATTTTGGTACAGGAAGCCATTCAAGTTGGGGGAACACATAAGAATGTAATGGTAGTAGGGGATAGTAGAGTGATGGGGATGAGAGGGGGGGTTAACATTTGTCTCTACAGCAAAGAGCCAGAGTCAAGATGGCTGTATTGCCTGCCCAATGCTAGGATTTGGGACATGTGCCCCTTGCTGGAGAGGAACTTGCAGTGTAAGGGGGAGGATTCTGTTGTCGTGGTCCAAGTAGGTACCAATCACATAGATACAATGAAGAAAGTGGTTCTGCATAGAGAGTTTGGGGAACTAGACACTAAATTAAACAACAGAACCTCCAAGGTTATAATCACTGGATTGTTACTTAAGCCACCTGAAAATTGGTGTAGGGAATAAAGAGATGGATACGTGGCTCAAAGACTGGTGTGGAGATGTTAGCTCAGTTCATGGATCACTGACATCAGTAATGGGGAAAGTGGATGCTGTATCATTGGGATGGTTCTAGAGAGGGAATACATAGGCTTACAAAGCAAAAGGATATGGCAGCATTGCAAAGCATCTATTTATTTAGATGATGATATCCAGAGTATGCAAACATGAAAAAACAGGGGACAAATGGTTAAAAAATCGTTTAAAAAAAAAAGCAAATTGTAGGCTCTACTTAAATGCATGTAGCATTCACCTCTTCCGGCAAGGTATTAAAGGCAAGTGAGCCTGGACGATTGAGCACCTGGCTCATTGAATACATGCAAAACACTATTTAAATACATTTAAATAATTTATTTAGCTTCTCGGTGGAAATGGACAAGAGGCTGATTGCATGGGAAATGGGGTGCCAGTGACAACATGAGAGCTTTAAAAGCCTTTCTTATGCTATATCTTTCTTTAAAAGAAAGGTGCAACCTTGATGGTGGAGTGAACCGGTAAAATTGTAGCAATGGTTAACAAGGAGGTCAAAACTGAGCAATAAATATTCAGGGATCTGTATCTTTTTGTAAGAACAAACTGGAAGGAAAGAGTCGTGGTATATCTTTGTCGATAAGTACAATAGCAAGTAATGATCTTAAGTCGCAGGATGTTAAACCCATATGGGTGGAGGTAAGAAATAACAAGGGAAAGAAGACACTGGTAGGAGTAGTCTATATGGTCCCTCATGGAAGATTTGTTTTTATTTATTCGTGGGACATGGGCATCACTAGCTGGCCAGCATTTATTCCTAGTTGCCCATGAAGGATAGTTGAGAGTCAACCACATTGCTGCAGCTGTAGAGTCACACTTAGGTCAGACCAAATAAGGATGGCACATTTCCTTACCTAAAGGACATTCATTTGATTGGATTTGATTTATTATTGTATTTCCTAAAGGACATTCATTTGATTGGATTTGATTTATTATTGTCACATATATTAACATACAGTGAAAAGTATTGTTGCTTGTGCACTGAGACAAACATACCATTCATAGAAAAGGAAATGAGAGAATGCAGAATTGTAGTGTTACAGTCACAGCTAGGATGTAGAGAAAGATCAACTTAATGCAAGGTAAGTCCATTCAAACACCTGATAGCAACAGGAAAGAAGCTGTTCTTGAGTTGGTTGATACATGACCTCAGACTTTTGTACCTTTTTCCCAATGGAAGAAGTTGGAACAGAGAATGTCCGGGCTGCATGGGGTCCTTAAATTATGCTGGCTGCTTTGCCGAGGCAGCAGGACAGGTAGACAGAGTCAATGGATGGGAGGCTGGTTTATGCAATGGATTGGGCTACATTCACAAACTTTTATAGTTCCTTGTGGTCTTAGAACATAGAACAATACAGCACAAACAGGCCCTTCGGCCCACGAGTTGCGCTGATCACATCTACCAATCCACAGACCTATCTATAACCCATATTCTCATCCAGAAGTCTCTTAAAAGACCCCAGTGAGTTTGCCTCAACAACCTCTGACGGCAGTCGGTTCCATTCACTCACCACTCTCTGTGAGAAAAACCTACCCCTGACATCTCCTTTGTATTTGCTTCCCTGCACCTTAAATCTGTGTCCTCTCGTAGTGACCATTTCAGCTCGGGGAAATAGTCCCTGAGAGTCCACCCTATCTATTCCTCTCAACATTTTATAAACCTCTATCAGGTCGCCTCTCAACCTACGTCTCTCCAGTGAGAAGAGTCCCATCTCCCTCAACCTATCTTCATAAGGCCTGCCTCCCAATCCAGGCAGCATCCTTGTAAATCTCCTCTGAACCCTCTCAATAGCCTCTACATCCTTCCTATAATGGAGCAACCAGAACTGCGCACAATACTCCAACTGGGGTCTGACAAGAATCTTATAGAGCTGCATCATTACCTCCTGACTCCTAAACTCTATTCCTCGATTAATGAAGGCCAGTACACTGTACACCTTCTTGACCACTTCCTCCACCTGCGAGGCCGATTTAAAAGCCCTATGGACCTGGACCCCGAGATCCTTCTGCTCTACAATACAGCTAAGACTCCTACCCCTTATATTGTACTCCTTCATCCCATTATTCCTGCCAAAATGGACCACTACACATTTATCTGCGTTGAAGTCCATCTGCCACTTCTCCGCCCATTCTTGCATCCTGTCTATGTCCCGCTGCAACTTTTGGCATCCCTCCAGACCATCCACAACACCACCGATCTTTGTATCGTCGGCGAACTTGCTAACCCAGCCCTCCACTTCCTCATCCAGGTCATTTATGAAAATGACAAACAGCAGGGGTCCCAGAACAGATCCCTGGGCACTCCACTGGTTACCGACCTCCATGCAGAACAAGACCCATCCACAACCACTCTCTGCCTTCTGCCAGCAAGCCAGTTCTGGATCCACGAGGCCAAAGCCCCTTGGATCCCATGCCCTCTCACGTTCTCCAGAAGTCTTGCATGGGGGACCTTATCAAACGCCTTACTAAAGTCCATGTACACTACATGGACCACCCTTCCACCACCCTTCCTTCGTCAACATGTTCAGTCACATTTTCGAAGAACTCAACTAGGCTCGTAAGGCATGACCTGCCCTTGACAAAACCATGCTGACTATTTCTAATCAGTCCAAACTTCTCCAAATGTTCTTATATCTTATCCCTCAGAAGCCTCTCCATCAGCTTACCAACCACTGAAGTCAAACTCACCGGTCGGTAATTTCCTGGACTATCTCTGTTCCCTTTCTTAAAGATAGGAACCACATCCGCAATCTTCCAATCCTCAGGAACCTCTCCCGTTTCCATGGATGATGCAAAGATCATCGCCAGGGGCTCTGCAACCACTTCCCTCACTTCCCACATTAACCTGGGGTACATCCCATCCGGTCCCGGTGATTTGTCTATCTTGATAGAATTTAACAGGTCTAACACATCCTCTTTCCTAACATCCACATACTCAATCTTTTCCATATGCCTCAAACCTGCAGTGCAATCTCCCAGTTCACTTTCCACTGTGAATACCGAGGCAAAGTACTCATTAAGCACCTCTGCCATTTCTTCTGGATTCACACAGACTTTTCCTCCTTCACCTTTTATAGGCCCTATCCCTTCTCTTCTCATCCTTTTACTTTTCACATATTTGTAGAAGGCCTTGGGATTCTCCTTAATCTTACCTGCCAAGGCCTTCTCATGACCCCTTCTGGCTCTCCTAATTTCCTTTTTAAGTTCCCTTCTACACACCTTATACTCCTCTAGATCCCTCACATCCCCTAGCTCTCTGAACCTTTTATATACCTTTTTTTTCTTCCTAACTAGGTTCACCACTACCTTCGTGCACCACGGTTCTCATGTCCTACCAGAACCTCCTTGACTCCTCGGAACGTTGTCTTGCAGTGCCCCAGACAAACATTCCTTGAAAAACCACCACTTTCCTTCTGTACTCTTCCCCAAGAACACCTCCTTCCAGTTTATGCGTCCAATTACCTACCTAATGTTTTCATATTTCCCCTTACTCCAGACATACACTTTCATAGGTGTATAGCCTGCCTGATCCTATCTCTTTCCATCGCTATCATGAAAGAGATAGAATTATGATCTCCATTCCCAAGATGCTCACCTACCGTGAGATCCGACACCTGCCCTGGCTCATTAGCAAGCACCAGGTCAAGTACAGCCTCTCCTCTCGTAGGCTTTTCCACGTACTGTGTCAGGAAACCTTCCTGAACACACCATACAAATTCTACACCATCCAAACCCCTTACCCTTGGGATATTCCAGTCGATGTTTGGGAAATTGAAATCTCCCATCACGACAACCCTGTTATTTCTACATCTGTCTAAGATCTGTTCCCTACCTGCACCTCAAGTTCCCTGTCGCTATTGGGCGGCCTATAGAATACATCCAGCAAAGTTATCGAGCCTTTGCTGTTCCTAACTTCCACCCACAGAGACTCCGTAGACAATCCCTCCCCATCTTCCACCTTCTCTACAGCCATGACACTGTCCCTGATCACAGTGCCACACCACCTCCTCTTTTGCCCCCAACCCTGTCCCTCCTGAAGCACCTGAATCCCGGCACCTGAAGTACCCAGTCCTGTCCCTAAGACAACCAAGTCTCTGTAATGGCCACTACATCAGACTCTCAAGCAACAATCCACGCCCTAAGCTCTTGCGCAAGTAGGAACCATACCAAGCTGTGATACCCAGGAAGAATGCTTTCTCTGGTGCATCTGTAAAAGTTACTGAGAGTGGTAGCTGACGTTCAAATTTCCTTAATCTTCTGAGATAGTAGAGGTGTTGGTGGGCTTTCTTAACTATAGTATCGGCATGGGGGGGATCAGATTAGTTGTTGGTGATCTGAACACCAAAAAACTTGAAGCTCTTGACCCTTTCTACTTCATCCCCTTTGATGTAGACAGGGGCATGTTCTCCTTTATGCTTCCTGAAGCCGATGACAATCTCCTTCATTTTGTTGACATTGAGGGAGAGGTTATTGTCGCCGCACCAGTTCATCAGATTTTCTATCTCATTCCTGTACTCTGTCTCGTCAAGGAGCATGAAGGAGGTGGAAAGTGTCATAGCTAGAAGCTTTGAGATGTGGTCACGACAAAGATGCAGGCAGTTAGATGTGTGACCACTGGAAGGGGCAGGCAGTCAGTGCAGGAATCCCCTGTGGTCATTCCCCTCTCTAACAAGTATATCGTTTTGGATAATGTTGGGATAGATGGGCTATCAGGGGATACTAATAACAGCAGCCAAAGCAGTGGTACCACAACTCGCTCTGTTAAGCAGGGAGAGACAAAGAGGACTAGAACAATAGTTATAGGGGACTCTATAATTAAGGGTGCAGATAGGCACACAAAAGTGAAAGAGGTTCCAGGATGGTATGTTGCTTTCCTGGTGCCATGGTCCAGGATGTCTCGGAATGGACAGAAACCATTCTGAAGGGTGTACAGCCAGAGGTCATGGTACATACTGACACTAACGACATAGGCAGGGAGAGTGATGAGGTCCAACAGCAGCAGTTTAGGAATTAGGTAGAAAGTTAAAAAGCAGGACGTCTAGGATTGTAATTTCAGGATTACTCCCTGTGCCATGTGCCAGTGAGGCTAGGAATCGGAAGATAGTGCAGCTCCACACGTAGCTAAACAGCTGGAGTAGGAGGAAAGTTTCAGACACCTGAATCGTTGGAGTCTCTTTTGGGGCAGATGGAACTGTACAAGAAGGTCGGGTTGCATTTAAACTGGAAGAGCACAAATATTCTGGCCAGGAAGTTTGCTAGTGCCAGATGGGAGGATTTAAACTAGTTTGGCAGGGGAGTGGGAATCAAAGCAAAGGTGAATTAGCTGAAGGGGAACCAGAGAGTAGGACCATAAGACTCAGAAACAGCAGACAAAGTGGGATTGCCAATCAGAGAGGATCTGATGGACTGAAGTGCATTTGTTTCAATGCGAGAAGTATAACAGGTAAGGCAGATGAACTTAGAGCTTGGATTAGTACGAGGAACTATGATGTTGTTGCCATTTCAGAGACTTGGTTAAGGGAAGGACAGGATTGGCAGCTTAACATTCCAGAATACAGATGTTTCAGGTGGGATAGAGGAAATATAAAAGGGGTGCGGGAATAAAAGGGGTGCGGGAGTTGCACTACTGGTTAAGGAGAATATCATAGCTGTACTCCAGAAGGACACCTTGGAGGGCTCATATAGTGAGGCAAAATGGGTAGAGCTCAGGAATAGAAAAGGTGTAGTCACAGAGTTGGGGGTTTACTATAAGCTACCCAATTGCCAATGGGAGATAAAGGAACAGATTTTGGCAAGGTGCAAAAGTGGTAAGAAGTCTCAATACCAGATTGAAGTCCAATAGGTTTATTTGATAGTAAACACCACTAGCTTTCAGAGTGCTGCTCCTTCGTCAGGTGAGTAGGATTTTAATTTCCCCTATATTGACTGGGACTCACTTAATGCTGGGGGGAGATGATGGGGCAGAGTTTGTAAGGAGCATCCAGGAGAGCTTCCTGAAACAGTATGTAGATAGTCCAACTAGGGAAGAGGCCATACTGGACCTGCTGCTGGGAAATGAGCTCAGCACGGTGCTCAATGTTTCAGTCGGAGACCATTTCAGGAATAGTAACCACAATTCATAAGCTTTAAGGTAACTGATGGATAAAGATAAATGTAGTCCTCAAGTTAG
This sequence comes from Sphyrna mokarran, assembly GCA_024679065.1. NCBI lineage: Eukaryota > Metazoa > Chordata > Chondrichthyes > Carcharhiniformes > Carcharhinidae > Sphyrna > Sphyrna mokarran. Next base: position 27,708,681 of record JAGIQG010000003.1, read on the forward strand.
GATGCTAAATTGGGGGAAGGCTAATTATAACAAAACTAGGCAGGAACTGAATAATGTAGATTTGGGCAGATGGTTGAGGGCAAATCAACATCTGGCATACGGGAGGCTTTTAAGTGCAAGTTGATAGGGAATCAGGACCAGCATATTCCTGTAAGGATGAAGGATAATATGGCAAATTTTGAGAACCTTGGATAATGAGGGATACTGTGAGCCTAGTCAAAGAGAAAAAGGAAGCATTTGTCAAAGCTAGGAACAAAGCAATTATGGAATACGAGGAAAGTAGAAAGAGAATTAAGCAAGGAGTAAGGAGGGCTAAAAGGGGTCACGAAAAAGCATTGGATAGTAGGATTAAGGAAAATCCTTAATACATACATATATATATATATATATATATATGAAAAGAGCAAAAGGATAGCCAAGGAGAGGGTTGGCCAGCCCAAGGACAAGGGAGGGAATCTATGCATGGAGCCAGAGGAAATGAGCAAGATATTAAATGAATACTTTGCATTAGTATTCACCAAAGAGAAGGACTTGGTGGATGATGACTTGGGGAAGGATGTGTAGATAGTTTGACTCATGTTGAGATCAAAAAGGAGAAGGTATTGGGGTTCTTGAGAAACAATAAGGGAGACAAGTCTCCAGGGCTTGATGGGATATACCACAGAATACTAAGAGAGGAAATTGCTGAGGCCTTGAAAGAAATCTTTGCATCCTCACTGGCTACAGGGGAGGTCCCAGAGGATTGGAAAATAGCCAGTGTTGTTCCTTTGTTTAAGAAGGGTAGCAAGAATAATCCAGGTAATTACAGGCCGATGAGCTTTACGTCAGTGGTAGGGAAATTATTGGAGAGGATTCTTTGATTCAGGATTTATTCCCACTTGGAAATAAGTGGACATATTAACGAGAGGCAACATGGTTTTGTGAAGGGAAGGTCGTGTCTCACGAATTTGATCGGATTTTTCGAGGAACTGACAAAAATGATTGATGAGGATAGGACAGTGGATGTTGTGTACTTAGACTTCATTAAGGTGTTTGACAAGGTGCCTCATTGGCAGACTGGTGCAGAAAGTGAAATTGTATGGGATCAGAGGTGAACCTCTGGCAAAACTGGCTTGGTCAAAAAAGACAGAGGATAGCAGTAGAAGGGTGTGTTTCTGAACGGAGGGCTGTGACAAGTGATGTTCCTCAGGGATCAGTGGGACCTTTGCTGTTTCTAATATATATAAATGACTTGGAGGAAAATGTGTTTGGATTGATTATTAAGTTTGCGGATGACACAAAGATTAGTGGATTTGCAAATAACAATGAGGACCATCAGAGGATACAGCAGGATATAGATCTGTTAGAGATTTCGGCGGAGAGATGGCAGATGGTGTTTAATCCATACAAATGTGAAGTAATGCATTTTGGAAGGTCTAATACAGATAGGAAATATATAGTAAATGGCAGAACCATTAGGAGTATTGATAAGCAAAGGGACACAGATCACTGAAAGTGGCAATGCAGGTGGAGAAAGTAGTCAAAAAGGCATACGGCATGCTTGCTTTCATTGGCTGGAGTATTGAGTTTAAAAATTGGCAAGTCATGTTGCAGCTTTATAGAATCTTAGTTAGGTTGCATTTGGAATATAGTGTTCAATTCTGTTTGCTACACTACCAGAAGGATGTGGAGGTTTTGGAGAGGGTACAGAAAAATTTACCAGGATGTTGCCTGGTATGGAGGGCATTAGCTATGAGAAGAGGTTGGAGAAACCTGATTTATTCTCACTGGAGTGACGGAAGTTGAGGGGAGACCTGATAGAATTTTACAAGATTATGAGAGGCATGGACAGTGTGGATAGTTAGAAATCTTTTCCCAGAATGGAAGGGTCAATTACTAGGGGGCTTAGGTTTAAAGTGTGAGGGGCAAGTTTTAAAGGAGATATATTAGGCAGATGTTTTACACAGAGTGGGTGCCAGGAACTTGTTACTGGGGGAGGTAGTCGAAGTGGATATGGTAATGACTTTCAAGGGGCACCTTGACAAGCACATAAATAGGATGGGAGTAGAGGGATATGGTCCCCAGAAGGGTAGGAGGTTTGAGTTAAGTTGGGCAGCATGATTGGTGCAGGCTTGGAGTGCAAAAGAGCCTATTCCTGTGCTGTAATTTTCTTTGTTCTCCAGTTGAGATCAGGCCCACTATGGTGATTTCATCAGCAAACTTGTAAATCAAATTGGAGGGGAATTTGGTTGCGCAGTCATAGGTGTATAAGGAGCATAGTGGGAGGCTGAGAGCACAGCCTTGTGAGGCACTGGTTTTGAAAATGATCGTGGAGGAGGTGTTGCTGCCTGTCCTTACTGATTGTGGTCTGTGAGTTAGGAAGTTCAGGATCCTGTTGCAGAGGAAGGTGCCGAGACCCAGGCTACGGAGTTTGGAGATTAGCTTTGTGGAAATAACAACATTGAAAGTTGAGCTGCAGTCAATAAATAGGCATCTAACATAGATGTCCTTGTTATCTAGGTGTTCCAGGGTTGAATGCAGGGCTGGGGAAATGGCGCCTAATGTGCTTCTGTTACGGAGTAGGCAAACTGTTGTGGATTCAGGTTGACTGAGAGGCTGGAATCGATTCGTGGCATGACTCAGAAGCACTTTATAATGATGGACCAGATGGCTTTTTCTGATGATTGACAACAATTTCATGGTCATCAGTAGATTCTTAATTCCAGATTTTTTTTTGTTGAATTCAAATTCCACCATCTTTCTTTATTAATTTATGGGAAGTGACCAGCATTTATTGCCCATCCCTGAAGGCATGTTAAGAGTCAACCACATTGCTGTGGCTCTGGAGTTACATTTAGGCCAGACCATATTGCCGTACTGCCGTACTATCGGAAGGATGTGGAGTCCTTGGAGAGAGTGCAGAGGAGGTTTACCAGGATGCTGCCCGGTATGGAAGGACTGTCTTATGAGGAACGATTAAATAGACTGGGGTTGTTTTCCCTTGAAAGACGTTGGCTTAGAGGGGATCTCATAGAGGTGTATAAGATTATAAGGGGTATAGATAGAGTAAATGGAGGTAAACTTTTTTCACCTTCAGAAATGGATAGGACGAGGGGTCATGGCCTTAGGGTGAGGGGGGCTATGTATAAGACGAATATTAGAGGGCGGTTTTTCACACAAAGGGTAGTGGGGGTGTGGAATGCACTGCCGAGTAAGGTGGTGGGAGCAGGCACGCTAGGGCTATTTAAGGGTCTCTTGGACAGCCACATGAGCGGTATGCAGATAGAGGGATATAGTAGGACTGTTTAACTATGACTTTTTTTTTTCCACAGGTAATTCGGTCCAACTTGACCAACAAGGAGCATGCATTCGGCAGGTGGTGCGAGTACAGCTCTTGGATGTTGATTCATGGGTTGCCTGGTGCTTCATTTCGTAAATGAGTGCTTTATCTGGACCATCTGAAGGGCACCATGACAGCTCAGTGACTATCACTGTAGCTGTGCAGACACTTGGAATTGGGCCGGTGTCTGCGGGAGTTTGCGCGTTCTCCCCGTGGTTGCGTGGGTTTTCTCCGGGCGCTCCGGTTTCCTCCCACATCCCAAAAATTCGCTCTTAGGCTGATTGGGAAACTAATTGTCCCTACATTGAGATTCCTCCATATTAGGAATAACCTAAAATTAGAATAGGATAATGGAATTGTTACTATATAGTTATGACGGCGGCGTGGGCTTGTTGGGCCGAAGGGCCTGTTTCCGTGCTGTGTTGCTCTAATCTCTAATATAAGGATGGCAGATTTCCTACTCTAATGGACCTTAGTGAACTAGGTGGGTTTTCCCGACAGCATTAGCTTTTTAATTCCAGATTTTTATTGAATTCAAATTCACATCTGACCTGGCAGGATTTGAACCTAGGTCCCCAGAGCATTATCCTGGGTCTCTGGATTACTAGTTCAGCGACAATATCACTACACCACCGCCTTCCCTGCCTGCCATTGCGTGATTCAAACCCGAGTTCCCAGAAATTAGCTGAGTTTCTAGTCTAGTGATAATATCACGAAGCCATTGCCTTCCCAATACACTGTTGATTGGAGCATAAATTAGTAGATAATGAGGGCACTGGCAACTTTAATCTTCATGTGGATTAGGAAAAACAAATTGCTAGATGTGATCTTAAGGAAGAATTCAGAGTGTATTTCTAATAGGTTACTAAATTAATCAGTTGTGGATTCAGTTTGGGACCAGGCTATTTTGGATCTGGTAATGTGTAATGAGACAGGTTTCATTAAAATAGGATTAAACTGAAAGAAAAACATACAGTGTAGCAAAGATTAATGGTGCAACAATCCCAACTATGTCAAGAGATTGTGGATTTTAAACAAAGAAAAATATAGTTTATAGATGTAGATTCAAATTAACAATAACAGATTTATTGAAAGGGATGTTGCCTGTATAGAATACAAACTGAAACTAAAAACAGGAACCTCTGAAACACCCTGATGACATCATCATCAAATCATGTGACTTGCCAATAAAAAAATTCATGCTGCTCCTTAAATATATAACAAGTGGTAAGTTTGAGAATTGACAAAATTCTAAAAACAAACCAAAATGGACCAAAAATTAAGAAGAACGGAGAACATAATCTAGGAGCATAAACTAGCAGTAATATAAAAATGGACAGTAAGAGCTTCCTTAAATAGATAAAAAGGAAGAGAAGGGCCAAAGTAAACACATGCCCTTTAGAGAATGAAATTTGGGCAATAATAGTGGGAACTCAGAAATGTCAGAGGATTTAAATACTTTGCATAAGTCTTCACTGTAAAAGACACTGACAGCATTCCAAAAATACAAAATAATCAAGGGGCAAATGGTGGGGCTATTGGTGGGTAGTGGGGGGAGTGGTAGTGGTGGGCAAGGAGGAAGTAAATACAACAACTATCACTAGAAAAAAAGTACTTCAGAAACTAATGAGACTAAAGGCCTACAAATTCCCTGCATCTGATGGGTTGCACTCTAAAGGAAATAACAACTGAGAGAGTGGGCGCACTGATAGTAATCTTCGAAAAATTGTTACGTTCCAGAAAAGTACTAGAAGAATGGAAAACTTTCAATGTAACACCCTTATTCAAAAAGGGAAGTAACCAAAAGCAGGTCAGTTAGCTTAATATCTGTAATTGAAAAAATGTTAAATTCTATTACAAAATAGTAAAAGCAGAGCAATTAGAAATGCATAATATTATCAAGCAGAGCCAGCATGGCTTCATGAAGTGGAAAATAATGCCTGACAAATTTATTATAATTCCTTGAGCTGTAATGTGCATGATAGATAAAGGGGAACCAGTAGATGTAATCTATCTGGATTTTCAAGAAGTCTTTGATAAGGTATTGCACTAAAGACTACTTAATTAAATAACAGCCAATGATATTACAGGTAGTATATTAGCATGGATAGGTGATTGACTAATGAATAGAAGACAAATAGTTGGGATAAGAGAGGCACTTTCAGATTGGCAACGTGTAACTAATGAAGTGCCTGAGAGATTAGTGCTGGAGCCATAATTATTTACAGTATATATTAATAACTTTGACAGAGAAGTGAATATACTATTGTCAAGTTTGCAGATGATATAACAATAGATGGGAAAGCAAATGGAGAGGATGACACAAAGAGTTTACAGAAGGATATAATAGCTAAAGTGAGTGAGCAAAAAACTTGACAGATGACATTTTGGTAGGAAGAATAAAGGAGCTGGATATTATCTAAATGGAGAAAGAATGTCGACAGTTGCAGCTGAAAGATTTGGGGGCTTCTAAAACATAAATTACAAAAAGCAAGCATGCAAGTTCAGCAGGCAATAGGGAAGACAAATGGAATGTTAGCCTTTATTTCAAAAAAGAATGGAGGAGAAAAAGGGAAGTTTTACTAAAAATATACAAGGCATTAGTTGGACCACACCTGAAATACAGTAAACAGTTTTGGTCCCCTTTTCTAGGGGAACATAAGAAATAGGAGCAGGAGTAGGCCATCCAGCCCTTTGAGCTACCCTGCCATTCAATAAGATCATGGATGATTGTGGTTCAGTTCCACTTTCCGGCTTTCTCCCCGTAACCCTTAATTCCCTTGTCAATCAAAAACCTATCCACCCTTGACTTAAATATATTCAGTGAGGAAACCTCCACTACTTCAACAGGCAGAGAATTCCAAAGATTCACCACCCTTTGAGTGAAGAAATTCCTCTTGAACTCTGATCTGAACCCCCCCCCCCGACTTATTTTGAGGCTGTGCCCTCTAGTCCTGCTATCTTTGCTAAGTGGGAAGAGTCTCTCAACCTCTATCTTATCCATCCCCTTCATTATTTATACGTATCTATAAGATCCTCTCTCAGCCTTCTAAACTCCAACGAGTACAAACCTAGTCTATTTAGTCTCTTCCCATAATCCAATGCCTTCATCTCCAGTATCAGCCTATTGAACCTTCTCTGCACCCCCTCCAAGGCCAATATATCCTTCCTCAAATGCAGCGACCAAAACTGCGCACAGTACTCCAACTACAGCCTCACCAGTACCCTGTACAGCTGCAAAAGTACCTCCCTACTTTTATATTCTATCCTCCTAGCTATAAAGGCCAACATTGCGTTCACCTTCTTGATCACCTGCTGCACCTGTGGACTGTTTTGGTGATTCGTGCACAAAGACCCCCAGGTCCCTCTGCACAGTTACATGCTGCAGCTTTTTGCTATTTAAATAGTAATCCTTTCTACCATTATTCCTACCAAAGTGGATAACCTCACATTTGGTAACATTATACTCCATCTACCAGGTCCTCGCCCACTCACTCAACCTATCCAGATCTCTGCGCAGGCTTTCCACACCCTCCACACAATTTGCTTTTCCACTCATCTTCATGTCATCAGTAAATTTTGTCACCCTGCACTCAGCCCCTTCCTCCAGATCATCTATGTAAATGGTAAATAGTTGAGGCCCCAGCACCAATCCCTGGGGCATTCCACTAGTCACCAGCTGCCAATCAGAATAGCATCCATTAATACCTACCCTCTGCTTCCTGTTAGACAATCAATCCTCTATCCTTGTGGAGATTGAGGGGCTGAGGCTTTTGGGTTCCCCCTTCCTTCTTCCTCTCACCAACCCCCTCCTTCCTTCCCTCGCCAATCCCCTCCTTCCTCCCCTCACCAAACCCCTCCTTCCTCCTCTGACCAACCCTCGCCAATCCCCTCCATCCTTCCCTCACCAACCCCCTCCTTCCTCCCTCCCTCCTCCCCTGACCAACCCTCTCCTTCCTCCCCTGACCAACCCCCTCCTTCCTTCTCTCGCCAATCCCCTCCTTCCTCCCCTCACCAACCCCTCCTTCCTCCTCTGATCAACCCTTGCCAATCCCCTCCATCCTTCCCTCACCCAACCCCCTCCTTCCTTCCCTCACCAATCCCCTCCTTCCTCCCTCACCAAACCCCTCCTTCCTCCTCTGACCAACCCTCGCCAAATCCCTCCATCCTTCCCTCACCAACCCTCTCCTTCCTCCCTCCCTCCTCCCCTGACCAACCCCCTCCTTCCTCCCCTGACCAACCCCCTCCTTCCTCCCCTCACAACCCCCTCCTTCCTCCCTTCCTTCCTCCCCTCACACCAACCCCCTCCTTCCTCCCCTGACCAACCCCCTCCTTCCTTCCCTCGCCAATTCCCTCCTTCCTCCCCTCACCAAAACCCCTCCTTTCTCCCCTCACCAACCCCCTCCTTCTTTCCCTCGCCAATCCCCTCCTTCTCCCCTCACCAACCTCCTCCTTCTCCCTCCCTTCCTTCCTCCCCTCACCAACCCCCTCCTTCATTCACCACCCCCCCCCCCCCCCCCCCCCCCCCCCCCCACCCTCTTGAACCAGCAGTTCAGAGGTAGTCATTTTGATGGTTTTGACATTCTCCAGATTGCACTCCCCCTCCTGGATGAGTCTTCGTAAGCTCAGAGCTCAGCTCATCTATCTTGAGCTGTAGTTCCTCAGGCATCCAGCCCTTACTACAGGCATGATCACTGGGAAGAGTCTTGGTGTCCATCAGCTCCCACATCATGCAGAAAATGAATATCACATGTCCCTCCATCTTAATCAACCAGTGAAAATCCAAACCAGAGTACAAAGTGAAGAAATTTCACTTATCTTGCCCTTTTGCCGTATAGTATAAATGAAGGGCTGCACTAGACAGCAGGCAGCATCAGGAGTGGGCAGTGGAGCGAGAGGGAAGCAGAGTAAGTTGTCTGGGCTTTGGCTCACAGGGCTTTGGCGAAGAGGGCAAGGTAAGTGAAATTTCTTCACTTTGTACACTGGTTTGAATTCTCACTGGTTGTTCAAGATGGAGGGACATGTGATGTGCATTTTCTGCATGATGCGGGAGCTGGTGGACACCAAGACTGTTCCCAGTGAGCATGTGTGCAGTAAGTGCAGTAAGGAAGATATATTGGCAAAGTTTCACTAGATTGACTCCTATGGAGGAATTTTCTTGCAAGGAGAGATTATGTTGGGCCTGTACTTGTTGGAGTTTAGAAGAAGAGGCAACCATATTGAGATATATATGATTCTCAAGAAGTTTTATAGTCTAGATGCTGAGAGGTTATTTCCTCTTGTAGGTGTGTCTAGGATTATAAAGCATAATCTTAAAGTAAGAGGTTACCCATTTCAGACTGATGAGAAGGAATTGCTTCTCTGAGGGTAGTAATTCTGTGGGTTATGGGTTAAGTAAATTCGTACCTGAGATAGACAGATTTTTAATCAGTTAAGGAATCAAAGCTTCTGGGGATAAGCCGAGAAAGTGGAGCTGAGGATTATTGTATCAGATCAGTCAGGATCTCATTGGATGGCAGAGCAAACCAAGTATCTACTTCTGCCCTTATGTCTGACGGCCTGATGGAATCTTTATTTAAAAAAGGAGAAAGGGATAGCCTGAGCGATCCAGCTAGTCTTTTGGTTTTGAGAAAGTTATTGAAAATAATTTCTGAGGGTAATATTGATCATCATTTAGAAAGGTATAATTAATCCATCAGCATGGATTTGTTAAGGGCAGGTTGTGTTTCAGAAAGTTGTTTGAATTTTTTCAGGATCTAACAAGGAGTATTGATGTGGATAGTTTACATGGATTTTCACAAGGTTTTTTGGTAATGTCCAACATGATATTGTGGTATGAAAAGTAGAAAGTCAGTTGGATCCTCAGAAAAGTGGCTAGTTTGATCCAAAATTGGCCAGTGGTGAAGAACTAAGAGTAATGGCTGACTATTGTTTTGAGACACGGAAGTCTTTGCCCAGTGGGGTTCTATACGCTCTGTACTAAAGCCATTGCTTTTCATAGTATATATCAGTGATTTACACTTAACTATAGGAAGTGTAATTTAGAAGCTTGCAGCTGATATAAAAATTGGCTACATGGCTGATAATGATAAACATAGAACATAGAACATAGAACATTACAGCACAGAACAGGCCCTTCGGCCTTCGATGTTGTGCCGACCAAAATAAAAAGCAATGCCCCTCCAAACTAAACCATTCCCTTCTCTTCCATATACTTATCAATTAACCTCTTAAACGCCACCAAACTTGGCGCATCTACAACAGCTGCAGGCAGGGCATTCCACTCCCTAATCACTCTTTGAGTAAAGAACCTACCTCTGATATCCGTCCTATAACTCATACCCCTTAATTTAAAGCTGTGTCCCCTCGTGCTAGCTTTAAAGAAAGCGTAAACTGTCAGAAGGTATCAATGGCCTGGTCAAGTGAGCAGAAAATTGACCATTAGAATTCAGTCTGGAGAAATGCATGATAATGCATTTTGGAAAAGGCAAATAAGGTGAAATGATACACAATGCATAATAAAAGACTGAAAAGTGTAGAGGAACAGAGGGACATTGGAATACAAATATAGGAGCAGGAAGATGATACTAAAAATGAATAAAAAAACAAGTTAAGTCTTAGCTAGAATAATGCTGTTTGGTCATCACATTATAGAAAGGGTGTGGATGCACCAGAAAGGATACAGACATTTACAAGGACGATGCCAGGACTGGAGTATTTTAACTATGAGGAAAGATTTAATAGGATTGAGTTGAGGAAAGATGTGATGGTGTATCCTCTGAGGTTCTGATGCCCTTCTCCTCAATCAGTTGCAGGATTTTGGACAATGGAGCAGATCATTCTCTGGAATGCAAGAACCTGTGGTGGAGAGAACAAGGAATTTGGTTATCAGAGAAGAAATTATAGAAATCCTTCAGTCCAGAAAGAAGCCATTTGGCCCATCGAGTCTGCACCGACCACAATCCCACTTAGGCCTTACCCCCATATCCTTATATATTTTGTCCACTAACCCCTCTAACCTGCACATCTCAGGACACTAAGGCACAATTTAAGCATGACCAAACAACCTAACCTGCACATCTTTGGATTGTGGGAGGAAACCAGAACACCTGGAGGAAACCCACGCAGACATAAGGAGAATGTGCAAACTCCACACAGATAGTGACCCAAACCAGGAATCGAACCCATGTCCACTGGAGCTGTGAAGCAGTACTGCTAATCATTGTGCTAACGTGCTGCCCACAGTAGCACATGGATAGCCCATTGTGAATAACGGTTAGCATTATTCACAATCTCACTTCTCATCCCTTGCTATCAAGTTTCTCCTTTCTGCCCAATTGCAACATCAAGCATGAGGCTCTTCCCTCTCAATTCCTGCTTTGCCGTCTGGGATTGCTTGTCACATCACTCTCCAGCTCATTCCACTGAGCGCTTCTTTGCAGATTAGTGTGCTAATTTGGCACGCTTTCATCTGTTTTTGCATGTTTTCTGTCATACGCTATTTTCTGCTGCAGTTAGAAGATGAGAACAAATCTTGGCTACTTGGACAACCAATTTCTTTAACTTATAATTTTCTGATATATACTGAGGCTTCCTGAGTAACTGGTATACTCTCCCACTTTCATGCCATTTGTGCAATGATGGAAGCATGAACCTTGAACTCTTGCCTACCAGTACTGCTGTAACTTAACACTTCATTTGCCCATCAGCTCACTCCTTCCCTTGCTGACACTCATTATTTGTATTCCTCATGCTGTTCTAACAGCAGTTCATAGTCATTCTGACAGTGCAGAAGATGTTGCTGACCCTCTTTCTGTATTATGCCCAGACATGCCTATGGATACCACAGCAATTACCCCCTGTTACAACCTTTTTCCTGGCTTCCTTGATCAGACACAAGGCTCTCCTGATGCCATTTGTGGGGAAGAGCACTTCATGGCATTCCTGGAGGAGAACCTGTTAGGAGATTTCACTGAACCATGGGACTATGCATGTTTCCCATGTTCCAAATGAACATGCCTTTTTTGATTGCAGATCAAGACATTAAAGGCTGAGTGAAAATCAGGATGATGAGCTGGATTTCTATCAAACTCTTCAACATCATTGTGGTCACTGCAAGCACTAGGTGCCACTTAAAAATGGTACCTGGACCTCCTATCCAATCAGATCATAGTGAGTTTGGTGACTCCTTGCCCATCTCCATCACATAATTATCCGTGCTTCACATCTTCACTGCATTTATTGGCTGGCCACGCAACTGCTAAATTTTTCTGCTATGAGTAGAAATGCCATTCATTTCCGGGTCACTATGGGGACCCATGCCAGCATGACTAAATTCCACTTATTGGTACAGACTTGATTCACATTTCCTTGACATTCATTGTCTCATGTGGATTTATGTGAAATTAATAGTAGGAAACCTGAGAGCTGGATGGCTCAGTTAACTAGGTGACTAGCATGTGGAACAGATTAATGCCAATAGCACAGGGTTAGATCCATGTCCTGGCTGACGTAATCTGAAGGTCTGCCTCTTTGCCATACCACAGTTAAAAAAAGTCACTGTTTTCAGCTGTGGTTCAGTGAATAAGCACCAAAGACCTGCCTTTGGACAGAGGACTGATGCAGAAAATATTCATTAGAAAATTAGTCAGAAATTGCTGAAAGGAAGAAATACTTTATTTTGTCTCTTTCCTTATTTTGTAAGTTTTCAAGTTGGGGATAATTAATTGATACTGATGTTAAAGAACCTTATTCATCAGCAGTGCTATTGGAATATGAACTCTATCTGTGTCACTAATTCAGTATTATTACTTGCTGTACTTAGTTGATATTGTGCTACTTATAAATGAACCTTAGTTTTGTGTGGTAATTATCTCTTTTTAGACTGTGCATGAGAACAATGGTATGCGTTTCATCTAATTTCCAGTACAATATATTCTGGTTAAGGGGTAGTAGTTGGTCCCAGGTCATGCTGTCAAAAGCATGCAAAGAGCTGCAAATTTCTATTCAAATGTACTTGATCTGCTTGTGAAACAGTTAAATGGTGGTAAAAAACATAACTGTATTGGTAATGTTACAGATTTTTTTGAATTGGTCTGATTGGCTTTCTTAGGAAGTATTAAGGTATGAATCTGGAGAATAGCTAATGTTGTACTGTTGTTTAAAAAAGGTAGTAGGGATAACCCTGGAAATTATAGGACAATGAGTTTGACGTCAGTGGTAGGGAAGCTGTTGGAGGGGATTATTAGAGATAGGATGTATATGCATTTAGAGCGTTGCAATCTGATTAGAGATACGCAGCATGGCTTTCTTAAGAGGAGGTCGTGCCTTATGAATCTGGTAGAATTTTTTGATGAGGTGACAAAAACGGTCGACGAAGGACGAGCCGTTGATTTCGTCTATATGGATTTCAGTAAAGCATTTGACAAAGTCCCTCATGCGAGCTTAGTTGAAAAGGTCAAGGCTCATGGAATACAAGGACAGATATCTAGATGGATAAGTAACTGGCTTGGTAATAGGAGACAGAGAGTAATAGCGGAGGTCGGTCACTACTGGTATGCTGCAGGGCTCAGTACTGGGACCTCTTCTATTTGTAATATATATAAATGACTTGGAAGAGGGAGTAAGTGGTGTGATCAGCAAGTTTGCAGACTATACAAAGATGGCTGGACTTGCGGATAGTGAAGAGCATTGTCAGGCAATACAGCAGGACATAGACAGGCTGGTAGATTGGGCAGATAGATGGCAGATGGAATTCAATCCTGATAAATGCAAGGTGATGCATTTCGGGAGAAAGAATGTAGGGGGGAGGTATATGATAAAGGGTAGGCCTATTAAGAGTATAACAAAACAGAGGGACCTGGGGGTGCAGGTGCACAAGTCTTTAAAGGTGGTAGAACAGATGGAGAAGGTTGAAGAAAGCATATGGTATGCTAGCCTTTATAGGAAGGATATAGAGTATAAGAGCTGGCGTTTAATGTTGCAGTTGTATAAAATGTTGGTTAGACCTCATTTGGAATACTGCATCCAGTTCTGGTTGCCTTACTACTGAAATGGAGACCCTGGAGAAGTGCAGAGGAGGTTTACCAGGATGCTGCCTGGTATGGTCTGGGTTACAAGGAGAGGTTAGGCAAATTGGGGCTGTTTAGAAAGACATAGGCTGAGAGGAGATCTAATTGAGATGTACAAGATTAAGGGTATAAATAGAGTAAACAGTGGTAAGCTTTTTCCTAGGTTGGAATCAAATATTATGAGGGGTCACGGGCTTAGGGTGAGGGGGGTCAGGTATAATTTGGATGCTAAAGGGAGTTTTTTCACACAGAGTGTTGTGGAAATATGGAACGTACTGCCAAGTAAGGTAGTGGAGGCAGGCACGTTGGAGTTATTTAAGAGATACTTAGATTGGCACATGAACAGAATGGGGATGGAGGGATATAGAAGACTGATTTAAAATAGGGATCATGAGCCTTGGGACTTCCCTGGGAATTGCGTAAGTTGTGCATGATATTGATGTATTTTTGTTTCATCTTACAGGTACTTCGGTCCGCTTTGTTGTCCAACAAGGGGCATACACGTGATGGTTTGAGAGAGGGCTGCTCTTGGATTTTTCGAGAGTATCCTCGTGCTTCACGTCGTTAGTGTATGCTTGAACTGGACCAATTGATGGGCAACACGACAGCTCAGTGACTATCACTGTGCTGTGCAGATACGTGGATTTAGGGCTGTATCTGTGGGAGTTTGTGCATTCTCCCCGTGCTTGCGAGGGTTTTCTCTGGGTGCTCTGGTTTCCTCCCACACCCCAAAGATATGCTCTTAGGCTGATTGGCAAAACAAATTCTCCCTAAATTGTCTTGCTAATTTAGTTCCAATGCAGATTTCTATAAACATAGACAGGGATCAAGGGTGGAAGTGGGAATGTCAAAGTGGCAGCGTGGGCTCATTGGGCCGAAGGGCCTGTTTTCTGTGCTGTTTTGTTCTTTGTTCTTTGAATCCATGATCTGAGCATGAAATAGATTATAGATTTTGATTTTAAAATTGCTGCTATTAATGTTCCTGCATAGGAGCTTTCCACTAATGCAGTTTATTGTAATAAATGGATTGTTTCATCCATTGATGTTTTGCATGGAATGGTTTCTTATTCCACTTGGCTGCTTTATCTCCAGTTGATGTAGAAGGAGAAGTAACTGCACTGTGGATATTGGGAATAGCTCAGAATTATTGTTTGCTCTGTACTCCAGAACTCTGGGGATTTAGTTATTTGTTGCACTTTAGAGTCATCCTGTAGGTTAAATTTATTACCTATGGCTCAGACATTGATAGGTGACTTACATTGGTTTTGACACTTACTCTAAAATCTATGAAGAACGTATTTATTGAGGGGGCAAATTCTTCCTTGGGAAATATAAAACCTAGTTCAATTTTTCAGATGCTTATCAAGTTACTGCATGAAATTATGGTGACAACAATGTGATTTAGTATTTTTCCTTTGTTCACTTCATCAAAGTTTCCATCAGGCTTTTAACTACCAGTTGGGCTAAATGACAATGCTTTGATGTTAAGTTGTTGCATTTACCTCATAATTGTGCACAACCAATAGTTAGATTGAACAGTTGGATGAAATGTTTGAATCAGGAAAAAAAAGCAAAATTTAAATTAATATTTCTAAGCAATATTGTGAAGTGACTTGTGTCAATTATAGTACAAGCAAAGCAGAATTGCAAATGACTTTTAACGCCAAAATATCAATGTTTTATGCCTATTAGATTTGGAAATATAAGAACTTCTGATTATATTTTCTTCTCTACTTCTGATTTCAAATGTGCAATGGAGGCAATTTCTGGTTAATAGAAACAAATAAAACATAAAAAGTGTAGGTAACTAAAATACATTATTATTTTGATCTAAACCTAAATGGCAATAAGTTGAGGCATATGGTTTGGCATGGATCCTTTAAGTTTTACCCAGTTTTAAAAGATGGATGGTTTCTATCAAACAAAGAAAATTTGCTATTTTGTTTGCTACTACTACAAATTGTGGATGACCTTCCTTTGACTGTGTTGCTAATAAACAATAATGCACTATTTTAGATATATCCTCAAAAGAAATCTTAATAATGCAATTTAAAAATATCCTTGTGAGTAAGCAAAATCCCACTTTCCTATGATGTTGCAGATCTTGAGTCAGCCAGTGGGGGGCACTCATAGCATTCTTATGGCTCTGCATGAGCAGATTTCCTGTATCTTTTGGACTTCACAGAAGTTGACCAAGATTTAGTTTTAGTATAGTTTGGGCAATGAAATTTTTGCATTTTACCGAGAATAAGGTTTGCATCTCAAAAATATTTCATTTTCTAAGACATAAAAATAAATCTATAAAGAAATTAACTGTACATTTGCATTTTAAGTCAATATTTGCAGGCATTAGGATTTGATTTATAACCCAAATGAACTCTGTAATACTTCACCTTTCCAATATAGCTTTTTTTCAAAGCATCTTCCACAAAAAGCATTCAGTATGTTTCCACTATTCCAACATGCACAATTTTTCACTTCACTTGGTTCTGCCACTCTTGCTACCTATATTGTATTTGATATAGATAAGTTTGTCTTGACTATGGCCGAGTATTTGTCTTTTGGGTTGGTGGGCAAAATACCCTTGGTTCAGGACTGAACCAAAGAGGCCACAGGTTCCAAGTTCAATTCCTAGTTTTTTAAAGGTAGCTGACCTCAGCTGTAGCAATGGTTGTTCTCCTATTGGCCTCAGTACCCAGAAGAAAACTGAACCAGGTTTCGAATTGCTACTTAATGACAACTGATTGAAATTGTACTGGTGTAAATGCTGGATAACAACCAGCCAAGGCTCAGTTATGCTGCCGTCTATAATCAAATACTCTGCTATCAGACTGAGTCTCATGCATAAATAGAGGCAATTCGGATGAGGTACTGGAAATCTACTAATTATCATGCAGTGAAAACCCATGAAGAATTAGAAGGGAAAAAATGAAGCCAAAATAACATGGAATTGAATATAAATCCAATTTGATTGCATTCTGCCTTTCCAAATAACTTGTATTTGCTGTTTCTTACTTACAATAGATAGCTCGTCGTGTAGAATATGATGCTGTCCATTCTATTCACTGATAGTCTGTGTTGACCCTGTGAAGGATTAATCAAGTTTTGAAACACAATAATGAACTACGAAAATCAAATAAATAGTGAGAATTTTTATTTTTTCTTGGCTAAAAATCAGAAACATGTACATCATACTTGAAAATACAGGCATTACATTGAAGTGCAAACCTAGCAACATCTAAGATCATTTGTTAAAATTGTTCTTGTGTTACAACCTATATGGCATTCTGCGTTAAGCTTTTGAAATTAACTTTTAAAGTTTAGAAACCCCAGGCTGTTCATTTTGCTGCATTTTTATTTCTGATGATTGAAATAAGCAATCCTCAGAAATGTAATTAGCAATTAGAATTTAGTGGAGCTCCATGTATTCTAATGGAAGCTGCCTATCAGTACAACTTTAAACAAGTATTGAATACTGTGAGACCCAAAGATAGTGGCCACAATCTTACCAGCTCTCCCTGCCAGGAAGGTTACGGGGCTGATTTTAATATTAATGATATGATTAATGAGTGCCAAATGCTATTGTCCAGGCTCACTTACTGAAGCCCCCTTGCTGATCGCGGTTCTCACACCAAGGATCATAGACAGTCCCCACCAATAGGTACTAGATGTGATGGCTGCACTGGTGGGACCCTCGCCATTGGAGCCCCTCGAATGGTCAGGGACATGATGGGCAGTTCTTGTGAGGCATCTTGATATTGGTACCCTGGCATTGTTAGCATGGCACCCTGGCAATGCTAAAATGGCTGGGCCTGAGTGGTTGGGACCTGAGGGGGGCATGACGGGGGTGGAATCTGACCAGAGAAAGTGTGTATAGCTCTGTAGAGGGGGAGAAGAGGGGGAGTTCTGCAGAGCAGTGATGATTGTGGTTGGGTTGGCGATTGGGGTGTGTGGATGATGATCGGGGATTGGGGGCATTGATGGCTGTAGGGGTAATGTCCAGGATGTCGATATGGAAGGGGGCAGGGGGAGGGCGATGTCTGTTTTTGGAGGGATTGATGTTCAGATCTCCCAGTGTATTGAGTTTGGAGCACCTGCGCAATGGCACCCTTAGAACTCAGCTGACTTCACAGAGCAGATAAGGCTCTACCTTCCCCAGCTGATGAGATTCACATTATGGCCACTGTACTGCAGAGGTAATTGGTTTTACCTCTTTGAAAAAACTGGCTAGAAAACCAACCACTTTCTCATCGGTTCAACATTTAGAATTTTTTTGAAAAAATTCTGTCCAGTGTAATCAAAGCATTGAACATTGAATAATTCTTCTTAGTTTTATGACACAAAAAAGTTACATTTATCACTGTTTCTAAGCATTTCTCTCAAACTGTTGTCCAGTTTGTCCAATTTTTCAAATCCTTTTATTTAACTTTTTGTTGATAAAACAGAATAGCGTCTGTTAGATTTTTGATTTGCCTACAAGACTTGAGGTGGAGATCTCATGGCACAGTGTAGTATCCTGGTCTCTGAGACAGTAGCTCCAGGTTTGTGTCCCACCCAGGTTTGTGGTAGGTTTTCTTCTGGTGGATTCAGCGAACTATTTGTTGCTGGTGGGATCTCCCAGTTCTGTCAACCTTTTGTTTGCATTTTCGGCCTCGCTGTGGAGTGAGGTTCACAGGCTCACCACTCTCTGGGTGAAGATATTTCTCCTCATCTCACTCCTAAATGGTCTACCCTGTAGCCCCAGACTGTGACCCGTGGCTCTAGACTTCCCAACCATCACAAACATCTTCCTGAACCTACCATGTCTAGTTCTGTTAGAATTTTATAGATTTCTATGCAATCTCCTCTCATTCTTCTAAAAATCCATCAAATGTGATCCTAACCGACTCAATCTCTCCTCGCATGTCAGTCCTGCCAATCCAGAAACAGTCTGGTAAACCTTCACTGCACTCCCTCCATACTAAGAATATCCTTCCCAGATAAGGAGACCAAAACTGCATAATATTCCAGATTTAGTCCCCTTCATCAATACTCCTTGTTACATCCTCAAAGATTTCCAATAGATTTGTCAAGTGTGATTTCCGTTTTGTAAAGCCAACTAACTCTGTCCAATCCTTCCACTGTTTTCCAATTGCTGAGCAATTTAAGTCTTTCATAATGGACTCTAGGGCTGGAATGTTATTGCCCTTCACGCTGGCAGGCTTTCTCATCCTGCTGCAGTGAATGGAGATTTGACTGTGCATCAAATCCTCCGACTTTGCTGCAGCAGGAGCATGGTGTCAACGGCTGATAAGATCGCCCTAGCATTTTCCCCACTACTGACGTCAGGCTGATTGGTCTGTAATTCTCTGTTTTCTCCCCACCTGCCTTTTTAAATAGTAGTTGCGTTAGCTACCCTCCAATCTGTAAGAACTGTTCCAGAGTCTATAGAATCTTGGAAGGTGACCAATAATGCATCTACTATTCTAGAGCCACTTCTGAATTATTCTAGTATGTAGGTTATCAGGTTCTGGGGATTTGTTGCTTTTCAATCCGATCAATTTCCCCAACACATTTCCATACTAATACTGATTTCCTTCAGTTCCTCCCTCTCACTAAACCTTATGCTCCTCAATACTTCTGATTCATTATTTGTATCCTCCTTTGCGATGACAAAGTACGTCTATGTATATGTGTTTAATTGGTCAACCATTTATTTATTCCCTATTAAAAATTCTCCCGTTTCTCACTGTAAGGGATGTACATTTGTCTCCATTATTTTTTTTCTCTTCACGTACCCAAGGAAGCTTTTACAGTTAGTTTTTATGTTCCCCACAAGCGTACTCTTGTACTCTATTTTCCCCTTCTTAATCATTACCTGAGAGTGTGGAGTTAGATTCAATTGTTATAGTCAAAAAGAAATTGGATAAGCCCCTGAAAAAAGGAAAAAAAAGGTCTAAGGGAAAAAGCAGAAAGTTGATATGAGCTGAACAGTTTGAATGGCCTCCTTCAGTGTTGTGACTATTTTATGATTCTGATTTCTCTTCCACTGACCATTGAACGGAAATCAGGTAGGCTGTGAAATTGGCAGGTGATGTGTTACTGACAATTTTGTGTGACTGCAAAAGTTGAATTTTATCGGTAAAATACCTTATCAATCAGATTTGGTAAATGGTGACTATTAATATGTTTTGATTTGGCTAAAGCAATGTTTGGGCTAAATAAATGGAATGTCTTGTTTAAAGGTATAAATAATATAATGGGAGGAAATACGATTTTTTCAAGTAAGATTTTATCAGTGGTGTTTCAGGTGATACATGTGCACCGCCTTTGGTAGGCAGATGAAATCCTGACCATTGACTTATATTTTTCATTGAAACTCTAAAAAGTGAACATCTTCATGAATTTCAATCCTCAGTAATTCTGTTGCATCAAGGCAAATTATTGAAAGTTTGTGGTTCAGTTGTTGTTCAGTAGGTGTCACTGTAGCCAAGACAAAAATTATAAATGTGCATTTTTATTCTTCACACAATTTTGAAATGCAGATTAATGAAGATAGCTAATTCATTTTCAATGAATCTTTGACACACATATTGAACTTCACAAGAAAGTCAATGTTTTCCCATTTTTAAATTTGTGAAATTATTGGGTTTGTCTTTACTTTCAAAGTTAGCCCCACTTGATGCAATGTACCCTCTCGTGAATTATTTTGTAAATCAGATTAAGGAAACCTGGCATGATGCTCCATTTGTTTACATTTTATGAAATTCTTGAAGGGATAGATTGTGAAATTTGTCTTTCAGAACAGTGCTTAACATTTTACGCTGCTTGAAGAGTCTTTGGACTTCTTTTTATCAATGAGATTTTGCTATGTTTTTCTTTACTTTCTAACAAACTTTTATTATTCTTAATAATGAACAAGTTTCAGCCCATATTTGGTTGCAAGAAATAGATGCTATTGAATTGATGAGTTTCCTATTAGCAAGTTTCAACTGTAGTAATTATACAGACAAATACTTCGGGTTTGATTCCTAATCTTAACGGAGTTGGAAGATATGATAATTTACCTTAGTATCCCTGTATTATAGAGGTAAAATTAGAATGCGATTCAGCTCCTGATCTGAGTTCAGTGGCCCTGCAAGAAATGCTTCAATGTTAATTGAACAGAGATGAATCTAGCTCAGCCTGTTACGTTCTTGTGGGAGAACAGCCTGTTGTTACTCATTTTAAACACTCCCAAATGAATAGGTACCACTTAATTTATATACTGGGGGATTGTGTACCAAATTCCAACACTTCCTGGAAGAAAACTCAAAAATCTGTCAAGAAAGAATATAGGTTATACTTTAGTATAACATATCCCGTACAGGATGTTGTATATTCTGGACTGGAGAGGTGTGACTAGAAGTAAAATTGATGACTGAGGCTTTGAAGAGGCTTTTGAAGGATAACTAAAACAGAGCAAAGTGACAACATTTGGGAAGAGAGATTTTTGCTTGTGAGGTATAGTATCTGAAGACTTTTCCACTATAGGTTGTATGGAGGGCCAAACTAAATCCAACTAATTTTCTGGTTGGTGAGATGTAATGAGTGGTGTACCACAGGAATCAGTGCTGGGGCTTCAGCTTTTACAATTCATATAACTGACTTGGATGAAGATATGTTTGCTAAATTTACTGAAGGCACGAAGATAAGTAGGAAAATAAGTTGTGTAAAAGACATAAGGAGACTGTAAAAAGGATTTAGATAGTTTGAGTGGCCAAAGATCTGGAAAGTGGAGGATGATATGATTTCATCCATTTTGGCAGGAAGAATAAAAAAATGGCATATTATCTAAATAGTGAGAAGTTGCAGAGGGATCTGGGTTTCCTCATGCATGAATCACAGAAGGCTATATGCAGGTATAGCAAGTAATTGGGAAAGCGAATGTTATCATTTATTGTGAGAGAAATTGAATCCAAAAGTAGGGACGTTATGCTTCAGTTATACATGTCCTGTTGTTATGACAGCTCCCCAGGTGAGGTTCCCCCAGTTTGTTATGATTCTGGATCAGATACCCCCAGATTCTATGATCCTATTATGAGGAGGGATGGTCTAGCTCTCTGTCTTTATTCAACCTCCAGTTGGTTGCAACAAAGATTAAAAAGGATCCCTTCCCTTGTGAGTACCTTTTCCCATTTTAAATATATTTATATTTTGGAAGGAGCCAATTTAACCAGGCTTTCTTAATTTCACAGAAGAGTGAATTGATTAGTTACTAAAGCTCAAGAGAAAAATAATGTAATGCACTATACATACATACAGATTAGAAATGAGAAGTGAGTCCAAAAATAATAGTTAAAACAAATGTGCAAATTAGTCCTTAGCTTGTCCATAAGGGATAGATGGTGAAACATTGTAGATGTTAAATTGGGTGATTCCAAAAGCACTGACTTCTTCAGTTGAGCAGTTGGTTTGGAGGTTCTTGGTTGCAGCAGGTCAGCTGGAAGAGTTGGAGATTCTTAATTCCAGCCAGTTAGCTGGAAGGAGTTTTCCTACTTTCTTTTTCCTTTACAACTGTGGCTTTGCTGACTTCATCCGCTTCCAGCAATTGGAGAGAGACTCTATCTGCTAGCGCTCACTAGCACAGTAGAAGTAGAACATCAGACTAACACATAGAGACCAGAGTTAAGTTGATTTTTGACCCCTTTTCTTGTGTATTCCTGAAAGAATATATAATAATAATACCTGGATTACAGGAAAGAGATACCATTTTTACCATTTTTTGTCTAAGTGCCGGATGGGTTCAAAACTGAGAGAGTTTCAGATCTGTTTTTAGATGCGTTTTTAGGCCCCCATTTATACTCTGGTGAGTCTGTTTCTTGCAACAAAAGCCTGTGGTGGGGCGTAATGTGCCTGAAAGCCTGCAGTTCTGAATGGAGTTTCTAACTATGCATGCGAGCAAAAAAGAAACATCTCACCTGCCAGAACCATTCTGGGTTGGATAATGCCTTGCCCTGGCTCCCATGGGCATTAGACGCCACCCCCCTCCCCCCCACAACATTACTGACCACCCCCCCCCTTATCTCCCACCCCCTGCTCCCCAGACTGATCACACCCCTGCCCCCGCTTATTGAGGGCAGAGTGGCAGTTGTCCTCAGACCCAAGTGCACATGGCCCCCATCTCTCACTGGTTCCAATAGCAGTCTGGCACCTTCTTCTCTTCCCTGCCCCCCACTGAGGCAAGTGCTCACTTGCCTTCCCCTCAGTGGTAACAAGCAAACTGCATTTTAACTTGCTTGGTTGCTCTCCCAAACTGCCTGCAACTGATCTGCCCTAACAAGGGGCAATGCCATAAAAATCCCAAGCAGTGCAGGAAAAAATGTCTAAGAAGGCAATGCCCAGATTTGGAGAAGCTGACCAGTGCAGGTTGCTGGATGTTGTGGAGACAAGATGGGGGACTTCATCCCCCCCTCAGCAAAATGCTGTCCAAGGGGAAGTGATGGCAAAGCAGCTTGGGAGGCTGTGGCCGCCTCTGTTAGTGCCATGGCACTGGCCACCAGAACAGAGAAACAGTGCCGACAAAGATCAGTGACCTCATCCGGCCAGCAAGGGTGAATGTTTGATCCCATCTAGCATCTTCCCCCAATTCACCTTCAGATCCACCATCCCTAGCACTCTGCATGTTTCCAACCCCTGACCCCCAAGCACCTCTTGCCCCTGCCACCACCACCCCACCCTTCACCATCCCCTAAGAATATCACAGCACTTGCCCTCTGAGGGCCACCTTTTGATACACTGCAGGAGTCATGCCATTTTTTCTTTCATGGCTCCTTCTGTCCCCACAGCTGAAGAATGCCCATAACTGTTGGAGAGGGCAAAGACGCAGCATGGTGAGCTTGACCTCTGAGTCTTCACCCCTTTTAAGGAGTGGGCACTGGAGCTGTAGGAAGAAGAGAACATCCAGGCTATCAGCAGCAGCATGGTTAGGCTGTAATCGAGAAATAATTACCTGTTAATCCTTCACTCAATTGGAGTCAGTTAATAGGAGGCATAGGTTTGAGGTGCAAGGGCAAGGTTTAAAGGAGATGTATGAGTCAAATTCTTTACACAGAAGGTGGTGGGTGCCTGGAACTCACTGCCGGGAGAGGTGGTGGAAGCAGATATGGGAATGACTTTTAAGGGGCATTTGACAAATTCATGAATGGGATGGGTATAAAGGAATATGGTGCCCCGAATGATAGGGAATTTTATGGTTGTTGCAGGCTTGGAGGGCTGAAGGGCTTGTTCCTGTGATGTAATTTTCATTGTGCTTTGTTCTGTGTTCAATGGAGAAATGTCAAGCAAGTTTCTTGCATCCCTCATTCCTCTACCTCCCTTGCACTTAACCTCATATTACAGGAAGAGACCCAGATGCCCCAGAGCCATTTGGCATTGCGTACCCCACTGCTGCTTCTGCCCATCCTGCCCCTGACACCTCTGATGACTCCTCAGAGGAAGAGGATGAAGGGACCTCTGAGGATGGCACCTTTTTTACATCAGCTTCCACCTCACAAGTTACCATCCCACATATTGTCACATTGATGGGTCCAGTTAATAGTGAGACATCTGAGTCACCCTCTGGTGACAACGGCACATCCCTGCACTATGAGCTCCTCATCAAAGACCTCTGGCATATCTGAAGATGTTATGCATACTGCCAGGGTGTCTGGTGCAGACGTGCATGATGTTCATCTTTTAGCCACACACCAATTACATATTTAGGGAATGGAAGTCCTTTCTGTTGATAAAATCATCGTAGATTCTGAAGTGGGGCCTTGAGGGCAATGGTGGTGCAGCCTATAGGCCCCTGCATGTTAGGATCCCAGCAATGGCTGCGAATCCTGCAGCCTGGGCTTCCTGCTGGGCCTAGTGCAGGAAAAAATTTAAGATATTGGCCAGCTCAGGCATCTGTGCCCTCTTTCACACAGTTGTGGATGGCTGTCTGGGAAATACCACATAGATCTCCACTGGGACTCTGGAAGGAGCCAATGGCATAAAAGTTTAAAGCAGTCATCAATTCACCAGCCACCGAGAATGGGTGCCTCCCTGCTCTGGGGTGCCAGGCCCTGCAACAAATGGCAGAGGTATTGTACTCTCTCCTTTCGGAGCTGGAGCCATCGGCGGCATGCAGTATCAGATATTTGTTCGAAGGACACTTGTGTGTGGGACTACAGGGCTCTCTGTTCTCTCCTTCTCCTGCGCCCCTCCTCTAGATGAATGTCTTATCTACTACAGTCGTTTCCCTCTACTTCTGTGAGTTGTAAGGCCTGGGTCTCCTTTGCCCACAATTCATCCTCCTGATCTTCTTCCTCAACTCCAGCAGCAACCAATAGAACAGCAAAGTCAATTGGTTGCAATGCAAAAGCCATCTCTTCAGTCTGAAGGGTGGAGAGTGGTTATTTGGAGAAGGGGAGAGACAGCTGGAGAAGTTAAAGAACTCTGCTTGCTGTAACCCAGTGGCACGCACTGCCCATATTGCCCATCCCCTCACCCACAGCCTCCCAGCAACACAGCTTCCCAATCTTCTGCCACAGGCCCCCCAGCGACACTGCACCCCCATCCCCCCACAAACCCCCAGCAATCCATCTCGCCCCACAAGCTCCCAACAACACAGTCCCCCCCATGCCCCTCCCACAAGTCCACCAGCAACATAGCCCCCAAATCTTCACCTCAGTGACATGCATCCAGAATCCATGCAGAATTGAAGACAGACACTGCTGCTTGAAAAATCCTGAGGATGCAACAGTGCCATTTCAAAGTGTTTCCAGCACATTCCCCACCTTGAACAGCACTGTCTGCACTAGGACCCAAGAGCATCCCCAAGACCTGAGGTCAGCGCTGAACATGGGATACCATGATGAGCAACAGCCCCTAACCTCTCCACATGCTTGCAGACCTCTTCCAATCCAGAACGCAACAGGGCTGCCATGAAATGACCTCTGGTGAACAGCATGCAGCCTTCTAATAGTAGGCACTTACCTCTTCACTAATCTTCACTGAATGAGTGTCAGAAGCCGAAATTTAGAGGAAGTGTTTTCCAGACTGATCTGGATTGTGTGAATGTTGTGGTAAAGGCAGCCATGCTGGTAAATTGGGCCTCCAGCTTGCTAATTGCATTAAGATGCATGCAAAAATATTTAAATCGATATTTGCCCATTTTGGGCGGGCTCCTGAATGCTTCTATTTTCTTTTCCAATGGTGAAGTGGGAACTGATGTGATAACGGGCTCAAATCACGCTAATCGCCTGACACCTGGCTTTACCACTTTTTTGCACCCAAGAATCAGTGTAATGCGATGGTAAAATTCCGCTCCAGAGATTCTGGCAAATTGATGTGACAACAATAATCTCTCCCTCAATGTCAGTAAATGAAGAAGATGGTCATTGAGTTCAGGAAGCATAATGAAGGGCAAGCCCCCGTGTATGCCAATGGGGACGAAGTGGAAATATTTGAGAGCTTTAAGTTTCCAGGAGTCCAGATCACCAACAGCCTGGTCACTCCATGCCAATGCTATTGTTAAGAAAGCCCACCAACACTTCTACTTTCAAGAAGCTAAGGAAATTTGGTACGCCGGCTACAACTCTCCTGAACTTTTACAGATGCACCGTAGAAATAATTCTTTCTGGATGTATCACAGCTTGGAATGACTCTTGCTTTGACTGAGATCACAAAACATTAGAAAGGGTTGTGAACACAGTCCATCATAGGCCAGTCTCCCATCCACTGACTCTGTCTACAATTACTGCTCCCTCTGGAAAGCAGCCAACATAATGAAGGACCCCGTACATACTCTCTTCCACCTTCTTCCATTGGGAAAAGTCTGAGGTCACGTACCAACTGATTTAAGAACAGCTTCTTCCCTGATCCCATCAGACTGTTCATCTTTCTGTACACCCTAGCAATGAATGTAACACGACATTCTGCAATCTCTCCTTTCTTTCTCCCCTATATACTCCCCTGTGTATTCTATGAGCATTAGCATGTAAGAAACAAAACTTCTCACTGAGTATCAATAAATGTGACAGTAATAAATCAAATCAAAATGGAAAAAAATGGCAAACATATATGAGGTCGTAATCAGCTTCCATTATCATCACATAGGATTAGAGTTCAGTTTGCTTTGCATCTGTTCCTCTGAGAGGTCTCTAAAAATGTGTGATGTTCTATTGTCTCTCTCAGAACTGATTATGCTCAATATAGGAATTCCAGCAAATCTCATCTTTTACTTGTTTGTCCTTTTAAAAAAAAAGTCTAATTTAAAAGTTCAATATGTCTATACTGTGACGTTAATATTCCTTCAAGAATTTTTTTTAAAAATATGATTTCTGCAGCTCACAGCTTCAATGCTTTCTGGGCTTACAGTTTCAGTGATGTTATTGTTGACTGGAATTGTCCTTTTATCGCTACTTCAGTAGCTTAAGTGAGGGTTGTTCATGTTTATTCTGGGATTAGTCTTGCGATTCTGCATTGTTAGGAGAAAAGGCCTTGTGTACATGGACAGTTTTTTTTTACTTTGCAGTGAGTTTAAGGTTTCAGTTCTGCAAGTTCTAAAGGTACAGTTTAATTTTTAGTTTTAGTAGGGGCATCAAGCAACAAAGAAGCTGAAGCCTGTCTCTTTGTTTTTCTCTGTTCTATTTGGAAATTCTGCTGGTTATCTCAAGACAATGTTTTGTCTTGCAGAAGAAAAGTGCAACCTTCATAAAGACTCAATTCTTGAAAAGTGAGATTTTAATCTATGCTGTGTTAAACCTATGAAAAGGGTTTTGTCTGTGAAAGGTTTGGTTTGCTGGAGCAGCTTTAATATTCAATTAAGGGTTAATACATTATTGTGGTTGTTTTCTTTCTGCTTGTAATTGATAAAAGGTATTGCTAATTTTCTTTCTAATGCATATTAGCTATATTCTTAAACAAACTTTGTGTGATAAATGCTGTCTAATAGGTTGTTAAAAGTAGCATTTCACCTGGGTAAAGATTACTCGTGTACCAGGAGAAGTAGCTAAAGAAATTAAAGTTTTAAGAGAAATGGGAGCAAGCCAATCTTTGTGATTACAAATTGTGATTTGGGAGTGCCAAAAAAAGCAGTAATGTGTGAAATTCAGGATGAGATGAGTAGGGTTCCATTATACAAGGTGAGGTTGGATAGTCCAGTGAAGAGAGGTGAAGTGCTGATTGGAGTAGTAGAGAAATTATCTTGTCCAGAAATACAGCTTATCTTGGGTAATGCTATAGCTGGATACAGGTGGGAGTGATGCCTACTGTGGTTAAAAACTCAATGGAGAATCAAACAACTGAGTTGTTGAAGGAGGAATATCCTGGGATTTTTCCTGTTGTGTAGTAACAAGATCACAAACTCATAGGTTAAGACAAGAGGAAAAATCAAAATGAAGATGAGAAAGTTGAAGTTCAATTATTAGAACTGATTTTTGATCAGACGGTTGGAAAAAAATCAAGAACAGGTGGAGAATGACATGGATATTTTTGGTTTAAAATTTTCGCAGACTTACAACAGAAGGATATAAAAATAAAACAATTGTATCCTGAAGTAGGCACAGAATAAAAATGATGTCTTAATGAGGAAATAGAAACCTTTACATATTCAGGCAGATGAAAAGTGGGCAGAAGTTCATCAAGTGGTACTGTCGGTAGAGTATAGAAAGGAGGTATTGCAGGTAGCATGTGAGATACCAGTAGGGGGTCATTTGGAGTAAGGAAAATTCAAACCTGGACTGCATGAAGATGTAGTTAAATTTTGTCAGTCATGTCACACATTTCAAATCATAGGGAGATCTCAAGCAGTGATAAAACTAACACCCTTGATATCCATTCCAGCATATGAGGAACTTTTTACAAGGATCTTAATTGATTGCATAGGACCCCACCCTAAAACAAGAAATGAGAATCAATGTTTATTGACTATAATGGATGTGTCAACTAAGTTTCCAGAGGTTATCCCATTATGCAATATTTCAGCCGAAAGTATTGTAGGGGAATTGCTTCAATTTTTTACGAGATATGGACTACCATAGACATACAATCAGAATATGGATCAAATTTTACTCCAAAGTTGTTCAAAGAGGTTGTGGATAGCTTCAGAGTAAAACAATTTAAATCAACTGTGTACCTTCCAGAATTGCAGGGAGCATTAGAGCATTAGCTCTAATTTAAAGATGATGTTGAGGATTTATTGTCAAGATTATCCAGAAGATTGGGATAAAGAAATTCCATTTGTATTTTTTATAATTAGGGCTGCATCTAATGAGTCAACCAAATTTAGTTAATTTAAATTGATTTTTAGTCATGTGGTAAGAGGACCAGTGAAATTGATTAAGGAAAAATCGGCAAGTGAATGTTCTGAAACTACATTATTAGATTATGTATCAAATTTTAGGGAAAGGTTGAATAGAGCAGATGAATTGGCTAGACAACATTTAAACATAGCACAGCATATGATGAAACAGAAAGCAGATAAGAAATCAAAAATTCACAGTTTTGCTAGTGGGGCAAAATCTTAATATAGCTATTAGTGGTAAGTGAACCTTTGCATGCATTTAAATTGACTTAATGTGGTGCACACCCGACCTTACTGCCTCTTTCCCCCTTTACCAGTGCATTTGCTCATCCAGAATTGGCATGAAACAGACATTTCCACAGAAGTTCAATTCAGAGGCTCCAGGTTTAGAGATAGGTGCCGAGTATCCGACGGCTCTCTACTTGAGATCAGTGGGGTGTGAGGGAGGGAGGAGATGGGTCTGACAATTCTCTGCTTGAGATTGGTCTTGGGGAGGGGGGTCCGATGTTTTTTTGCTTAAGCTTGGCATTGGCGAAGGGGGCATGAGGGGATATCCACTAACATTCTTCCTGTGATCAGTGAGGGAGAAGGGGGGTTCTGCTGCCATTCTGCCTGTGATTAGTGGGGTAAGGGAAGGTCCAATGCCACTTTGCCTGAGATCGAGGGGCGGGAGGAGGAAGAGGGAGTGCCTGCGATTGGTCTGGGTGGCGGAGGGAGTGAGGGGATAAGGGGGCCAATGCCTGTGGGAGGCATTATCTGGCCTGGGTGTGATGTAGCAGGGGAACTGTGTTTTATCTTTTTTTCCCTGCACATATGTAATTGGAGGCACCAATTGGAGCTGCAGGGTTTCGGGTGTCCCAGGTTTGTGCAGCACGATTTGGAATTGCGTATATTTTTTCAGGTAGAGTGCGTATGGAGGCACCTCATATGGGGTCTAAAAGTCAGATCTGAAACACTTCCAGTTTCAAGTCTGCCCAGCACTTGAATCAAAATGGTAAAATAGGGTCTGTACAGTGTGCAGAGATGTTAATACTCAGTGAAACAGCATTGTACATAGCTGGTATTCAAATAATTTCCAGTAATTTTTGCAGCAGCGTAACTGCCACTGTGTTATGTGAAAGCATGATCTAAATGGATCTGACACCAAGAAAAAAATGCTGTGTGTCTTTGCCAAAGTGTATGAAGAATCTGATGGTGCAGATCCAGAGCAAACGAAAGAATCAAATTGCTTGACAGAGGAGAAGCTAAGACCATTGAACAAGAAAGGGGACAGATATGATGACCTTTCTGAATGGCCCTGACTACATACATGTAATGTATTATCCTAGTTCTGTGAGGACATTACCAGAGTTAATTTATCATCTTAACAATAAACTGAGTTTGAACTTGGAATCAATGCAGGATTAAAAATTGAAGGAGAAATTTGGATATGAAGCAGTTTGTCACAAATGTGATTTAAAAAGTGAATATTCAATGGTAGAAGACAGGGACTGAAATGAACTATATTACTATTATGTTTGAATGTTTTGATTTTGAAAAATATATGTATATTTATTGTGGAGTACTAGTACTGTGAAACTGTAAGAGTTTGAAAAATGAAGTTGATAGTTTGTTTTTATCTTAAGGGGAAGGTATGGTGTTAATATCCCTTTAAAAAAGTTTTTCTTTAAAACATGATTTCTGCAGCTTCAGTGATTTCCTAGCTCACAGTTTCAGTGATGTCATTATTGCAAACATGACTGAAATTGTCCTTTTGTTGTTCAATAGCTTGAATGGGAATTGTTTATTTTTATTCTGGGATTAGTTTTACAATCCTGCATTGTTAGGAGAAAAGATCATGTGTACATGCAAAGTTTTTATTCTAGTAAGTTTAAGGTTACAGTTCTGAGAGTTTCGTTTTTAGATTTAGTAGGGACATCAAGCAAAAAACTGAAATTTCTCTCTTTATCTCCTTGTTCTATTTGGAAATTCTGGTTATCTCAAGGCAATTTTTGCCTTCCGGAAGGAAAGCGCAGGCTTCGAAAAGATTCAATTCCAATCAAGTGAGATTTTAATCTCTGCAGTGTTAACCTGTGAAAAGTGCTTTGTCTATGAAATGTTTTGGTTTGTTGGAACAACTTTAATGTTCAATTAAGGTTTCGTACATTATTGTGGATGTTTTCCTTCTGTTTGTAATTGATAAAAGGTATTGCTAATTTCTTTCTACAAACGTTATCTATATTCTTAAACAAACTTTGTTTAATAAAGACACTCTAATAGGCTATTGAATCATATCTGAAGTGAAACATATCATGCTCATTCTAATCAAATTCAAGATGCAAAACCTATGGTTTGGGCTGTCTCCATAGAGTACTTTGGAGTTTCTAACCTGACCCATAACAGTATGTAATTTGACGCTACAATCCACTGTCATGACACTATGTACAATGCTGAGTCTCCTTATTTAAGGAAGGATATAAATGCATTGGAAGTAATTCAGAGAAGGCTAATGATTAAAACCTGGAATGGGCATATTGACTTACGAGAAAGGTAGGACTTGATAGGGTGGATGTGAAAAGGTTGTTTTCCCTCATTGGAGATCCTATCACTAAGAATCACTATTCAACAATAAGGGGTCACCTATTGGCTACCATCACCCATTTAAGACAGAGATAAGGAGAATTTTTTTTTTCTAATGGTCATGAGTCTTTCTACTTTCTCTTTCTCAAAAGATGGTGGAAGCAGAGACTTTGAATCATTTTACAGCAGATGTACATAGGTCTTGATAAACAAGGGGTTGGAAGGTTATTGGAGGTAGGTGGGAATGTCAAGTTACAAGTTAAAATCAGATCTGCCATGATCTTATTGAATGATGGAGCAGGTTCAAGGGGGTTAGCCACCTAATCCTGCTCCTAATTTGTACATGTTGATAAGTAGGCCTGAAGAAAACTGCAGGGACATGGTGAAATAAGGCCATTTAGGGTTCAAAGGTGAGAATGTTAAGTTGATGTGGAACATGATTCATACAAAAGCTGTATTACCAGAATAGAAAAGCAAACATTACTTCTAAGTAAAATAAAATATTGCAGATGCTGAAAATCTGAGATAAGAACTGAATTAATTCAGTAGGTCTGGCAACATCTGTGGAGAGAGAAACACAGTAAATGTTTTGAGTCCCTTCTACAGACTTTTGGTCTTGCTATTTTTTCTAGCTATGGACAGGTAGAATTTCCAGGTGACTTGCTAAGTTAGAAATGGACTCATTAATATTATTAAACAACATTCAGCAGTGATGTGTACAGTAAGTTTGACAGTAATTTATGAGATCAAGTGTTCAGTTTGAGATGGTGCAACCTGGCAGTTAGAGAGGAGTTTGCAGGAGTAAACCAAAATGTTGCAGATATTTATCATACCAAGTAACTGATTTCCGAAGCAAGCACTTGTAATAAGCACCAATATCTGGTGCCAGTGATTAATTTCTATAATCCAATTTTATATTCTCTCTGTCCCACAATTTTTATTATAATTTATTGTACTTATGTTGGTTAACTCATTGTGTTCAAGACAGGTATGTTCAATGTCACCATGTGGGGAGTTAGCTCTGAAGGGCTCTGAAATGATTGTTTAGGAAGTAGGGGGTGGCACAGTAGTTAGCATTGCTGACTCACAGTGCCAGGGACTTGGGTTAGGGTTGGGGTTAGGTTCAATTCCATCCTTGTTTGTGGAGTTTGCACATTCTCCCTGTATCTGTGGGCTTCCTCTGGATTCTCCGATTTCCTCCCACACTCCAAAGATGTGCAAGTTAGGTGGATTGGCAATGGTAAATTGCACCCTAGTATCATGGGGATTAGCAGGGTAAATATGTGTGGTTACGGGTTAAAGCCTCTGTGGGATTGTTGTCAATGCAGGCCTGATGGACTGAATGGCCTCCTTCTGCACTGTAGGGATTTTATTATTCTATGAAGATTATGTGATTTCAACTTCATAGAATTGTTGTAGTACATTTTTGGTTTCACGTCTGCATCACTCTACGGTGTAATCCAGCAAAAAAAAAATCAAAATTACGTGTGTCCAAAATCATTGGTGTCAGTAATGATCATGATTGGCCTTCTGATTCATTAGAATTTTGTTTTAATAACGTTAACATGGAAACTGATTTTAGGGATTAAAGACAGGAACTAGCAAATAGGATCAAAACTGCAGTAATCTCTGGGTTATTCCTAGAGCCATGTGCTAGTCCTAGAATATTAGGACCTATTCTTTTTAAAGTTTATGTATTATTGTTACAAGTAAGCTTATGTTCAGACTGTAATAAAGTGACTCTGAAAATTCCCTAGTTGCCATATCTGTTCAGGTACACTGAGAGAGAATTTAGCATAGCCAATGCACCTAACCAACATGTCTTTTGAACTGAGAGGAAATCGGAGCACCCGGAGAAAACCCATGTAGACACAGGAGAACATGAAGACTCTGCACAGACAGTAACCCAAGCTGGGAATTGAATCCACGTCCCCTTGGACAGTCTGGGCAAATGTCTTTGCAAGGTAGTTTGCTTGTGCTTTTGAAAAGGATTTAAGCTAACTTGGCAGGGGACAGAAACCAGCAGATATTGTTAAAGAAGAAAATCAAGGTGCAGAAAGAATTGAGAGATACAGAAAATAGAATAAGAAATAATAAGGTTTTAATTGGGGTCAGAATAAGGAGGAGTACAGTAAGGTCTAAATTAGGTTTACAGTATATATATATATATATATATATATATGCATGTATGGAGTGTGGTAAATGAAGCTGGAGAGTTGCAGTACGGATGATCATGTGGGAATATTATATAGGGGCAATAATGAAGACCTGACTCAAAAATGAGCATGGTGTAGCAAATATTCCTAAATATATAGAAAGAGGAAAGAAGGCACTGCTCATTAAAGATAGTCCTATGTTACTGAAAAAAGTGGATGTCCTAAAGGGATCAAGGATGCAATCTTTTTCGTTAGAGCTAAGAGATAATAGAAGTACCCTTCTGCTCCTGGGTGTATCCTCTAAATCTCTAACCAGTGGTAAGGATATAGGTGAACAAATTTGCAAGGAAATTATGGAGAGGTGGAAAAATTATACAGTCATTAAAATAGGGACTTTAATTATCCTAACATTAAGAAAGATTGCAATAATGTAACAGATTATTTCATAGCCTGAACAGATGGATGAGATATCAGTCAAAGAAAAGATTGAAATAAATGGTGCAAGTTACACAAAATCTGAATTTCAACAATGTTTAATACAGAGAAACATTATCCAGTGGATAATGTACTCTTATACATTTGTAGTTGCTTTTCACTTGTACAGTTCTGACCAAGCTAGTAGTCCCTTTTCTAAACAAAGCTCTATCAAAAAATTACTGTATTTTGAATACATTTAATGTATCATACATGCATCATTACATTATGGCTTGTAATGCAGGCAGTACAGTTTGAACTTAGCTATCAAAATGTTCTTGACTTAAGACATGGGTTTCTCATGGTTTCAATAGAAATCTTCTGAGATGTTGTGAGCTTTGTCACATATCAAAATGGGCCTGATTCTATGTAACTAGTAGAGGTCCAAAACAACAATTCCTACAAAGAGCCGACAAAGTCAGGAGTGTTGTGTACAGGCAGATGACACTCACCTTTACCCCACACTGTTGAAAATAGCCAACAATGGGGATGGCACCCTGGAATTGTGTCCCACCTGTCATTCGTACATGGCTAGAGTTATGAAAAATTGGTCTATAGAGTTTCAAATCAAGGAGATTATGGTGAACATTTATAATACATTGGATTGGCTTCAACTGGAGAATTTTATCTAATTTTGGGCATCATACTTAGAATGGTTGTGAGGCATTGAAAAGGGTGCAGGAAAGATTTAAAAGAATGGCTCCAGGTCGGAGACTGCTATTAGATGAAGCATAACAAAGCTGGAGATGTTCTTCTTAGATAAGATGAGAGGAGGTTTGATAGAAATGTTCAAAATTATGAAGGGTCTGGACGGAATAGATGTGAGAAATTGATCCCACTGGCAGAAGGATTGATATGATGTGGAGATGTCGGCATTGGACTGGGGTAAACACAGTAAAAAGAATGACAACACCAGGTTTAAGTCCAACCGATTTATTTGATAGTAAACTTGCAAGCTTTCGAGGTTTGCCCTTTCATCAGGCAAATGGAGAGTTCTGGCCTCAGACAGACCATGTAACAGCACAGACAGTTTACAGATTGCTGATTAGAATGTGAGTCTTTACACCTAACCTGCTATTCAAGTCTTAAAGAGGCCAACAATGTGAGTATAAGGAGCATTAAGCCCAGGTTAAAGAGATGTATATTGTCTCCAGACAGTACAGTAAGTGGAGTTTAGCAAACCCAGGCAAGTCATGGGGGTTACAGATAGTGCAACATGAACCCAAGATCCCTGTTGAGACCGACCTCATCTGTGCGAAACTTGGCTGTCAGTCTCTGGTCAGCGACTCTGAACTGTCGTGTGTCGTGAAGAATGCTTACGCGAAGGTTAGAGGCCGAATGCCCGTGACTGCTGAAGTGTTCGCCAACAGGAAGGGAACAGTCTTGCCTGGTGATTGTTGAGCGATGTTCATTCATCCATTGCCGTATGGTCTGCATGGTCTCCCCAGTGTAACATGCTTCAGGACATGCTTTCCTGCAGCGTATTAGGTAGACAATGTTGGCCAAGTTGCAAGAGTATGTACCATTACCTGGTGGATGGTATTCTCATGTGTGATGATGTCATCCATGTCGATGATCCAGCATGTCTTGCAAAGGTTGCTGTGACAGGGTTGTATGGTGTTGTGGTCACTGTTCTCCAGAAGGCTGGGTAGTTTGCTACGAACAATGTCTGTTTGAGGTTGTGTGGCTGCCTGAAGGCAAGAAGTGGGGGTGCAAGGAAGGCCCTGGCGAGATGTTCATCTTCATCAATGATATATTGAAGACTCCGGAAAAAATACCGTAGTTTCTCCGCTCTGGGGAAGTACTGGACGACAAAGGGTGCTCTGTCCACTATGTCCCATGTTTGTCTTCTGAGGAGGTCGATGCGGTTTTTCGCTGTGGTGCATTGGAACTGTCGATCGATGAGTCGAGCTCCATATCCTGTTCTTATGAGGGCATGTTTCAGCGTCTGGAGGTGTCTGTCACAATTCTCTTCATCTGAGCAGATCCTGTGTATATGGAGGGCTTGTGCATAGGGACGGGTTCTTTAATGTGTTTAGAGTGAAAGCTGGAGAAGTGGAGCATCGTGAGGTTGTCTGTGGGCTTGCGATACAATGAGGTGCTGAGATGATCATCCTTGATGGGGATGTGTGCGTCCAAGACTGCAATCACTTCTGGAGAATAGTCCATGGTGACTCTGATGGTGGGGTGGAACTGGTTGATATCATCATGTAGTTGTTTCAGTGATTGTTCACCATGAGTCCAAAGGAAGAAAATGTCATTGATGTATCTAATATATAGCATCGGTTGAAGGTCCTGTGGCGGTGAAGAAGTCTTGTTCGAACTATGCATGAAGATGTTGGCATATTGAGATGCGAATTTGGTCCCCTTGGCTGTTCCGTATGTCTCGATGAAAAACTGGTTGTTGAAGGTGAAGACGTTGTGGTCCAGGATAAAGCAGATGAGTTGTAAAATTGCATCTGGAAACTGGCATTTGTTGGCATTGAGTACTGAGGTAGTTGCAGCAATGCCATCATCGTGGGGGATGTTGGTGTAGAGTGCTAAAGCATCCATTGTGATGAGGAGTGTCTCTGGTTCAGCTGCTGCATGTGTGCTGAGTTTCCATAGGAAGTCTGTACTGTCACGACAAAAGCTGGCGATTCTTTGTACAATGGATTTTAGGATGCCCTCGACATAGCCGGAGAGATTCCCGCACAGGGACGCATTGCGCGATATATGGGACAGCCAGGTGTGTTTGCCTTGTGTATCTTTGGGAGGTAGTAGAGATCCCCAGTGTGGGGAGTATGTGGAATGAGAGCACGGAGGGTGCTCTGAAGGTCCAGATCTTGATCAGAGTGTTGTGTTGACGAGTGTGTTCTTTGGTTGGATCTGCGGGTAACTGTCTGTAATGTTTTTCATTGTTCAGTTGTCAGTACACTTCTTTGCAGTAATCTGTTCTGTTCAGTATGACGATGGCCTTTCCTTTGCCTGCTGGTTTGATGACAATGTTGCAGTTGGTCTTGAGAACATGGATGGCATTGCGTTGTGCTTGGGTGTTGTTCGGGACTGTCTTTTGAGTACGGCTGATGAATCTGGTGTTAACGCATCTCCTGATGGCTTGGACATACATGTCCAGTCGAGGATAGCGGTCTTCCGGAGGAGTCTAATTGGATTCCTTTCTCTTTGGTTGCTGCACTGCGGATCTCTCTGTCAGCTGTTCTGGTTTATTGGTTGTTTCATTGTGTTCGCTGTTGGCCTCTTGGGGTTTGTGGAAAAACTCCCGCAGCCTCATTCGCCTGATGAATTCCTCTGTGTCTGCTGCGAGACTGATGGCGTCCATTTTGGTAGTGGGGCAGAAATTGAGCTCTCGACTGAGAACTTCGATTTCATCTAGTTGAAGTGTGTAGTCCAACAAGTTAACAATGGACTTCTCTGCGATAGTACTGTTTTCTACTGTGGTGCCAGGGGAGGATTGGTTGTTGCTGGTGGTGATGGCAAGTTTTTCAAATTTTCTGAGGCCAGAACTCTCCATTTGCTTGACGAAGGGGCAAACCCCGAAAGCTTGCGAGCTTACTATCAAATAATTCGGTTGGACTTAAACTTGATGTTGTCAGACTTAGAAGGATTGATAACCAGAGGATACTGATTAAAAGTGATTGACAAAGGAACCAGAGTTGCATGAGGAAAACTTTTTTATGCACCGTATTATTAGGATCTGGAAAGCACTGCCCGAGAGAGCAGTGGAGGCAGATTCAATCATGGCTTTCAAAAGAGAAATGGATAATTAATTATTGGAAGAGAAAGGATACAGGGAAGAGATGGCTATTGTGACTAGTTTAGCAGCTTTAGAGAACTGTAATGGATTGCTGATATCGCTGTCTGTCTCATTGCTTATAGACAAGAGAAGGAGAAGAACGCAATTGCCGTGCAGAGCTGTCAAAACCAAGGGACAGTAAAGTCTCCTTCGCCTGCAGAGTGAATCCCAGAGAGCCATTGCTGATAGGTGCATCAATGGACCAGAATCGAAGAAAGCATACGTGTTATCTGTTGATTGACCACAAATGTATACAGGAGGTTGCAGATGCCAATTTTTCCAAAGCATGCAGTTTTATCATCTTTGACAGAGATCAACTGAGCCAGGAAGCAAGAGCACTGGGATTTCTTGCAATTTCTCAATTCCTACACATGCAGTGTGCCATTGACTTCATGGTGTGCTGTCACCTAGCTCTTAAATCTCCCTAGCGTCAAGCGTCTGATGTGTGAACTGCAAATATTTTCACTCTGTGTTCATAACAAATGGATTGTGCAGATTTGTGCAAGATGCCCTGGAAGCATATACAGTTCATACATCCTCAGCTGCTCTCAGATCCCTGACATCTTCCAGGGACAATGCAGCCATCAGGATTGGCTTTTCAGGGACAAGACTACCTGTAAACGACATAGCTGTTGACACCCCTTTGGCAACATCAGATTCCTGCTGAAATAAGGTATGATAAGGTTGATACTGCACCTCAAAGTTTAGGAGAGCAAACCATTGGCATCTGAAAATCTGGTTCTGGTACCTTAACAGATCTGATGAAGCACCCCAGCATACACCCCAGAAATATTACATGTGTGACTTGTTGCATCTTACACAGCCTGGCAATGCAAAGTCGAGAGGATCTGAATAACGAGGAGATGGCAAAACTGCATGTCTTCTCCGATGGTTGCTGAGCCCTGGAAGGCAAGGATGCAGGCAACGAGAGAATTACATTGGCTAGGTGAGATAGGTGTGCTCATGAATCCCTCATAGACACATTATTCTAGGAGGATAATGACAAGATGTAGTGATCACACTCCTGAGGTTTGCACATTGCATCTATAAATGTCTGAAACCTGTCTGGCTGAAGTCAGCATGCACATGCTCTGTGAAAAGAGTAATTTCATAGAGATGCTTTTGAGATATAGCAGGCATGTTGACTTTAAAAGTACTTATTCCTTGGGCAAACTTAATCAACTATTCTGTACAGCACCATCTATCAGGAATGCCATCAAGGTGGAGGCATCCCCAACCCTAAGATTCTCAAAGCACACAATGATGATCAAGGAACCTTTGACATTTGGATATAAGATTCTTGATGAAAACACAAGCAGGCATCACTGATTGGGAGAGTGACTTTGAAGCCCAACAATCACTGTGCTCATAAGGTTACACACTGCATAGGGGTGAGGCCTTGGACTGTGGCAATTGCTTTCATTTTGTGCAGGAACCAAGGTTTCACACCTGATTAACACAAACACTGTTCATCATAAAAAGGAATATTGATCAGAAAACATTCTTGGGAGTGTATATATAGTGATCAATAATACATATCAGATTAACTACTGACACTGTGCAACCAAACCTTCCTGATCTTTGTGCATCCCCAACATCTACACTAGAGATGAAGCTGCGCACCGAATGCTGTTTTGTGTGTGTGTATGTGTGTGTGTGTGTGTCTAAAAATACTCATTCATCAGTTTAGGGAAAGCACAACTTGTTTATTTACAGATTTAACTATGCATAGGCTTGCAGCCTCATAGCTGCAATCAGCTTTCGAGGTGATTATGAGTATAGAAGACTGTGCTTACCACGGTGGTCCTCCATCCTGCTTCTTAACTGGTTCCCCAGGTAATGTGACCCTTACTCTGTACCTTTACCCTTTAAGGAACAATCACCACATCCCTCCCCCCAAGTCCTTTTATACAAATGTTAATACTCAATTTACATCATCCAAAATAATAAAACATTTAGTACATGAATTTAGTTAATTATAAATTAAGTCTTTTAGGTGGTTTCCAAATTCTTGTGGAGTGGAGTAACTTCTCTCTCTCAAACTCTTCCACCTGATTGCTGGCAGCCACTTCAGGCATGGGCAACTCAGTTCTATCTGTTTCCATGAACGTATTGACTGTGCTGCCATAGGTCAAGCAAGTACTTTAATGTTAAAACAGTTGGCAGTATTTCCTGATAGCAAAACTGGTTGCTGAGGCATCTCTCTTTTTCTCAAATTGTCAATGAATTTTCGGATGATCCTTCCTTCCATGTCCACTTGATAAGACAGAGGTCCAGTTTTAGAGACAGGGATGCCAGGGATCCAACTTGACTCTGTATCAAAGTTCCTCATGTATACAGTTCATAAAAAACACGAGAACTCGGAGCAGGATTAGGAAATTCAGCCTCTCGAACCTGATCCACCATTAAATACAGTTATGGCTGATCTCTCAGCTTCAACTCCACTTTCCTACCCATTCTCCAAATTCTCTAAACCATTACTGATGAAAAATGTCTATCTCCTCCTAAAGTTTGTTCAATGTCCTGGCATCCACTGCACTTTGGGTCAGAAAATTCCACAGATTCACAACCCTTTGAGAGAAATAATTTCTCCTTACCTCTATTTTAAATCTGCTACACTTATTCTAAAATTATGATTTCTTATTCTAGATTGCCCCACAAGAGATAATATCCTCTCTATGTCTATCTTGTCAATTCCCTTTAGCATCTTATATACTCAATTAGATTTCCTCTTATTCTTCTAAACTCTAGAGAGTATAGGCCTAGTCTGCTCAATCTTTCTTCATAAAATGAACCTTCATCATCTGGAATCTCCTCCCGACTGCCCTCTACCATAAGTAGCTGTGCTGACTGACATGAGTGATGATTTGTTTTCTGGTCTCTACCTTCCCTAGCAAATTTGGAAATACTAGGCTCAATCTCATTTTGAACGATGGTTCATTAATATCTCTGCTGGCAGGACTCACAATGTTGTGTGTGGAGTTGTCTGACAGTCAAGAAAGAAGCATGAGATTCTCGTCTCCAGGGTTACTTTTGACTGCTTCTTTAGGTTAGACTTAAAAGTTTGGATGGTTTATTCTGCTAGTCTGTTGGATGCTGGATAGTAAAGTGCAGTTCTTATGTGTTTTATACCATTGAGTGTGGTGAAGTTTTGAAACTCAGCACTTGTGAATATTGTTTCATTGTCAGACCCTGTGACTTCAGGTATTCCATGGGTGGAAAAATATTGGCATAATCTTTCCATGATAACATGCGATGTGGGAGGCTTCATGTCAAAAAGGTTCATCCACTTAGAGAGTGCATCTAGAAGAGCAGAAACATTGTGCCCATGAATGGACCAACGCAATCAATATGGTCTCAAGCCTATGGCTGTCCTGGCAATACC
This sequence comes from Sphyrna mokarran, assembly GCA_024679065.1. Lineage (NCBI taxonomy): Eukaryota > Metazoa > Chordata > Chondrichthyes > Carcharhiniformes > Carcharhinidae > Sphyrna > Sphyrna mokarran. Next base: position 27,749,726 of record JAGIQG010000003.1, read on the forward strand.
CAAAGGTACAGTGAGCTGCAGCAGGTACCCTTTGTTGTAATTGGCACTGTTCACAATATTTGAGGAGACTCCAAGTAAACTTGATTTCCTTAAGCTATCACAGCTGAGTAGGCTTGGTTTTTCGCCTGTCACTATGATTACTGAGAGTTGGACAGACTGTTGCCCATAGCTTACAGGTATCATTGCAGTGCCCACTATTTTTATTTCTCCTCTTTGGCCACAATACCATTCAAATTGAATGGTTGAACTCCTCAAGTATGTATGCTCACCTATCACAATAGCTGATGCCACTGTATCAACTTGCATCTTAACAAGCTTTCCATTTACACGGAACATTAGAATAATAGGGGCTATCTCACCCGCTTTGAACAGTGAATGAATATTTTAATTGTTGTTGTTAGGCTTTTCTAATTGTATACTTGATTTGTGTGTTAGGTCTTAATTGTCTTAATTTGCCTCTCTTACGACAGAAAGAAAACTTCTCAGCTTCCATACTCCTGCAGGATTTAGGGGAGTGGTTACTTTCACATTAGTAACATTCTGCTTCAAACTTTGCCGATTGATTGCCTCTTGTAAATCTCCTTGTCTTATTTATGGCTGAACACATTTCTACCAAGTGGTTTCTTCTTCAGTTTTGGCGTCACTGCTAACTGCAAGTTTCCACTCTAACTTGTGAATGGTGCCAATTTGCACAGTTCTGTAATTCTTTGCACCTTTTCAGTGCTTTTTATTGCCTGCGCTATCTTCATAACTAGTTTAAAATTTATATTGATCTATGCAATAGTCTCTGTGGTTATTCATGCCACAGACTAACCTGTGCCATAAAATATTGAAAGTAGCTACAAAGTTGCAATACTCCAATATCTATTCCAATTTAATGATGAGTCTCAGTTGTTTTGCCTGGGAATGTCCCCCTTGAATTAAACTTGAATCTTTGGAGTATCACTGATGGGTTCGGCTTGAAATGTAACTTTACCAATTGTGTGAGTTTATTGAATAATGTAGAGTTGAGTGCACTTGGGGCTGTGGAACTGCAAATCAGATTATAAGTTTTCATTCTACATGTGCTTGGGAGAATTGCCTTTCTCTTCTGCTTCCCCCTTTTTTGTTCACTTGGAAGTAATCCTGACTGAGGGGCTGAGGTGTGTCTATTTTAATGCCAGGAGTGTAGTAAATAAGGTAGATGAGCTTAGGGCATGGATTGCTGCTTGGCAATGTGATGTGGTGGCCATTACAGAGACTTGGTTGTCTCAGGGACAGGACTGGGTACTTCAGGTGCCAGGTTTCAGATGCTTCAGGAGGGACAGGGTTGGGGGCAAAAGAGGTGGTGGAGTGGCACTGTTGATCAGGGACAGTGTCATAGAACATAGAACATTACAGCGCAGGACAGGCCCTTCGGCCTTCGATGTTGCGCCGACCAATTAAGAAAAAGCAATGACCCTCTAACCTAAACCATTCTCTTTTTGTCCATAAACTTATCTACTAACCTCTTAAATGCCACCAAACTTGGAGCATCTACAACTGACGCAGGCAGGGCCCTTACCACTCTCTGGGTAAAGAACCTATCTCTGACATCCGTCCTATAACTACCACCCCTTAATTTAAAGCTACGTCCCCTCGTGCTGGCTTTCTCCATCCTAGGAAAAAGGCTACCACTGTCCACCCTATCTAAACCTCTAATCATCTTATATGTTTCAATAAGGTCTCCTCTTAGCCGTCTTCTTTCTAACAAAAACAACCTCAAATCCCTCAGCCTCTCTTCATAAGACCTGCCCTCCATACCAGGCAACATCCTGGTAAACCTCCTCTGTACCCTCTCCAATGCCTCCACATCTTTCTTATAATGTGGGGACCAGAACTGTACACAATGCTCCAAGTGCGGCCGCACTAGAGTTTTGTACAGTTGCAACATGACGTTGCGGCTCCGAAATTCAATCCCCCTACCAATAAAAGCTAAGATTCCGTATGCCTTCTTAACAACCTTATCGACTTGATTGCCAACTTTCAGGGATCTATGCACATATACACCAAGATCCCTCTGTTCATCAACACTATTAAGAGTCCTACCATTAGCCCTATACTCTACACATTTGTTATTCCTGCCAAAGTGAATTACCTCACACTTTTCCGCATTAAACTCCATTTGCCACCTCTCGGCCCAGCTCTGCAACTTGTCCAAGTCTCTCTGCAAACTATAACACCCTTTTTCACTATCTACCACTCCTCCGACTTTGGTGTCATCCGCAAATTTACTAATCCATCCTTCAATACCCTCATCCAGATCATTTATAAAAATTACAAACAGCAGGGGCCCCAAAACAGATCCCTGAGGTACACCACTTGTAACCGAACTCCACGATGAATAATTTCCATCAACCACCACCCTCTGTCTTCTCATGGCTGCAGAGAAGGTGGATGACGTGGAGGGAATGTCTATGGAGTCCCTGTGGGTGGAAGTTAGGAACAGCAAAGGGTCGATAACTTTGCTGGGTGTATTCTATAGGCCATCCAATAGCGACAGGGAAGTTGAGGTGCAGATAGGGAAACAGATCCTAGAAAGATGTAGAAATAACAGAGTTGTGATGGGAGATTTCAATTTCCCAAACATCGACTGGAATATCCCAAGGGTAAGGGGTTTGGATGGGGAGGAGTTTGTTAGGTGTGTTCAGGAAGGTTTCCTGACACAGTACGTGGATAAGCCTACGAGAGGAGAGGCTGTACTTGACCTGGTGCTGGCTAATGACAGCTAATAATGGTGGCATCTCTACACCATGCAAATAAATCGATTGGATTTAAAATTGGTGTTGCCAGATTCTTACTGAGTTTACCCCAGTCCAACACCGGCATCTCTACACCATGCAAATAAATCGGTTGGATTTAAAATTGGTGTTGCCAGATTCTTACACGTAGGCTAATGAGCCAGGACAGGTGTCGGATCTCTTGGTAGGAGAGCATCTTGGGGATGGAGATCATAATTCTATCTCCTTCATGATAGCAATGGAAAGAGATAGGATCAGGCAGGCTAGGAAGGTGTTTGTCTGGAGTAAGGGGAAATATGAAAACATTAGGCAGATAATTGGAGGAATAAACTGGAAGGAGGTGTTCTTGGGGAAAAGTACAGAAGGAAAGTGGCGGACATTCAAGGAATGTTTGTCTGGGGCTCCGCAAGACAACATTCCGAGGAGACAAGGAGGTTTTGGTAGGACGCGGGAACCGTGGTGCACAAAGGTTGTGTTGAACCTACTCAGGAAAAGAACGGTGTATAAAAGGTTCAGAGAGCTAGGAGATGTTAGGGATCTAGAGGAGTATAAGGTGTGTAGAAGGGAGCTTAAAAAGGAAATTAGGAGAGCCAGAAGGGGTCATGAGAAGGCCTTGGTGGGTAAGATTAAGGAGAATCCCAAGGCCTTTTACAAATATGTGAAAAGTAAAAGGATGAGAAGGGATAGGACCTATAAAATGTGAAGGGGGAAAAGTCTGTGTGAATCCAGAAGAAATGGCAGAGGTGCTTAACGAGTACTTTGCCAAAGGACCCTGGCTGACTCTTTCTGAGGGAGGGGCAGTGCAGTAAGTTCAACGTGGAGTATCTTGAACTTACTGTGTTGACACTGATTGATGGATGTTAGTAAATGCCTCAATGATGAAGTGCAGCTCCTGCAACAGTGAATGACTGATATCCTGCGCTATGGTCCCTGTAGCCGACCAATGTTGATCTTGATGCATTGGCATGCTGCTGCTATCACCTCAGTCTGAAAGTAGATCAATTCTTCCATTATGCATTGCAATCTAAGCAGTGCAGCAGACATCAGTTTCCAATGTTTCTGAGCTTGTCTTTGCAGCTCCAGCACTTGACGTACAACCAAATTCAGAGACCCCTCACCTGACTCAGAGTCACTAGATTTTTTTGCCTCCAACAATCAGTCTAGTGCCAATGCCCTGAAATGCCCCTCCCTCCATCTGCTGTGGATCAAACAGTGAGATGATCTCACCAGATTGTGATCCTGAGGCTGCTCTGGAACTAGTTCCCAAAGAGATATTTTGCTTCTGCGCTCTGGAGGGTGTGGATGAATGCTGTGATGTGTCAACAGTGTAAGTATTTTTGATTCCTCTTCTGCCATATTCTTGGGGATGGAGTTAAGGACTGGCTTGTGAACACCCTCGGCTCCTTCCCAGATCTAGCTGCAAATGAAAGGAGAAATAATTAGCACATGACAGAAGCATGAGAAACATGAGATCTAGCTCACAGTAAGGATGTTGCAATGGTAGATCCTCACTTGGTCGAGTACTTCCGATCTCTCCATCTGCACAGGAACAGTCCACATCCTCACCAGCCAGCTGAATTGTTCTGTTTTCAAAGTATGTCAGGACCTTGAGTTTGGCTATTCTTCACCAGTCTAGGTACTCTGCCTTCTGTTGTGTGCCAGCTTATCCTGCATGATGACAAATGGAGAGGGTGCAAAGCAGGGTGCCTGCCTGGTCAGATAAGAAGGATCAGAGCAAAATAAAAGCACGTTACTGTGAATGCTAGAATTTGAAACAATAACAGAAAATGCTGGAAAATCTCAGCAAGTCTGACAGCATCTGTGAATGATTCTTTGTCAGAACTGGAGATGCAAAGATGAGAAGGGTGTTTGGTGTGTGTGGGTGGTGAGTGGTGCCGTGCCGTGATGAGGACATGATCTGCATATGTGTGGGAGACTGATTGGTAGTGTCCCTCTAGCCGGCAGTGATGAGATCCATGTGGATGTGTGATGCGTTTGTCAGTGTGAGAGTTGAGAGTGAATGTGAATTTACACTGACAGAATGAGGGAGATCGTTCACCCTCTCCATGCTGTCCTCATTTGGAATGCGTTGGTGTTGATGACTGCTGTATTGCCTCCAATGCTGCATTAGTGGACTTGTTTGCTGGTCTTTGCCCAGAGAGGGCCCATTAGGCATCACACCACTGCATTTAATAGATATTCAAGGGAATTGTTGTTAAATTTGGGGCAGCATATTTCCTAGCTTTGGCAGGTATCAGTTTCTAGCAGTTCCTTTTCCCTGAACACTGCTCACTCTGTGTAGGGGCAGCCTTTAAATATGTACCTGGATTACAGGAACTCTGAGGTCAAGCAAGGTGGGTAAATCATAGGCTGCCCCACCTGCGTTCTGACATGAAAACTGCGCGTTTGTATTTTTAAAGCAGAGTACAACACAATATGGCAGGAGAATCACCAATGGTATCGTGCAAGTCAAATGCTGCTTTACCAACCCCACATCACCACCACCACCACAACCACCACCACCCACCTTCCCACCGTTGCCCCCCCACTGCCTGAAATTGTAGCTTTTTTTGTCTCTTCGTCTAAACTTTCTTTCACATTTTGTCTTTCCTTCTGCATCAGAGTTCATTTACATTTCTAATTTAAATTTCTTTCTCAGTACTTGTGTTGTTAATTTCATAATCCTGCAATCTGATTTCCCTCAATGCAGTATAATCACTTCACACTTTCAGCAACTTGTGGTGAAAAATATTATCACAATTAAGCTGCTGAGGGTAACTAATAGTGGATGTATTTCATTGCCCAAATATGCACATTATAGTCTGTTACCTTTATGAACTTTGCACAATAGTTTGACTTGGGTTCCTTTTTTTCTGATAGACAAATACTAGTTTGAATCAGTGAAAAACTTTGAAATTTCTTTCAGATTTTCACCACTTTTTATAAGTATAAAAAAGGTCATTCTTTATAAAAAAAGGTCTTGCTCAGTTTTTAAAAGAAGTACTACAAAGGAAAGTATTGGTTATTACTCTGACACCATCAACATGTTTCTGCTCGGAAAATGTTAGTAAATTGGTATTGCAAGTGGTACTGTGGTGTACCCCCTGCCTCTAGTAGTCTTTGTACTCCTGAAACATGATGGAAGATAATTTCTATTTCTAAGGTTCTTACCGTCCAGAACTGTCATGCTTAAAATAAGAGTGAAATTGGCTTGTTGCTCTGAGTCAATTTCTGATGACATCAGTCTGTTTTAGATAAAATGTTTGATGCTATTGTCAGAAAATAGTTAGAGTCCCATCGTCAATGTTTATTTAAGAGAATAAAGTTACAAATAATTCAGTGTAACATTACCAGTGCACAAATCTATTTCTGTTTTTTGTTTTTAATATTTTCATTAGATTTGTGATAGCTGATGACATTAACAGCAGAAGCAGTGGGAGGTATTATTGAGGCTGATCTGTGTGAGGAAGCTGAACTGATGTCACTAGATCTGGCTGGATTTTCATGGAATCGGAAAGGCTCTATAGATCTTTAAAAATGGCAGGTGGGACCTGGATGTGGAAGTCCTACCCCAATTTCCTTCTAAAGCCAAATTTTCTGATAGAGGGAAGGAAGCAGTGCATGTATCACACACACATGAAATATGAATCTGCTGACACATTTGAAACTAGTTGAGTTGAAACAGATGGAATTTTTGCTTCTCCAAATGACTTAATCCGTTTATGGTGGAGGTATAAGTACCTCATAAGCGGTGTGCATACCTTGCATACAGTCTGCAAAGTAACATTGAAAATACATAAGCTTTACTTCAGAGATAAAGGTTGGTGGCAGACCACAGTGGGGGCAGTCATGAGGGATATTATAAGAGGAAAGGTGATGTGTGTGGCTCTTCAGGATTATTTCTTGTTTCCTTGGGTAACCACATGGGAGTCAGGACAGACAGCCAGGCCCACTAAGTGAAGAATGTAGTGAAGGAAGGAAGTTGAAAAAATGGACTTGTCACTTTCTCACATAGGGGAGATACAAGTAGGGCAGCAGCAGAAACTTGCAGCCAGAACCAGTGTTATCAGCCAGGAACTGATATAGTAAATCAAAAGAGAAGCAGGAGCTGTGAGGAAGAAAGATTCTCCTGAGTGAAGGGTGTACAGTTTCTAAAGAAGTTTTCTCGACATGATCAAGAGGAAGACCTGGCATCATGACTAATGGATCCTCATGCTTGGCCTTTTGCACTCAAGATTACCATGATCCTCAATTTAAATGTAGTCTATTCTTTCAGGCTATCTGTGGCATCACTCAATCAGCCACCCACTGGTACAGCACCACTGTCATCAATGCATTCTTTGTTTGGGTGAAGGAACACATCAATTTCCCCATAGATGTTACATCACAGACATAGAGGGCAACAGGTTTTTCCTTCTCGCCTGGTTCACATAAATTCAAAGAGTGGTAGATTGTTGTTATGTGGGCACGAATCCAGCAGGCAGAGATATTCGTGAACAGAAAATGTCCATCAATGTGCAGGTTGTGTATTCCAACAATAAGCCTTTCCTTACATGCATCTGCATGCTTCCTTGGCAGCTGCTGTGACTCATTTAGTCTGAGGTATTCATACCTGCCATAAATTTTCTAGCCCAGGTCCCAAATCTGTCGTCAAATTCTTGGGAACAAAGGATACCTGTGAAGGAGGTGGCTGATTAATCCCTTGAGGCAATTGGAGATGGGGGCCCAACATCACTATAACAACAATCACTCGCAGGTGAGAACCATCACCAAACTGGCTTTGGCCTGTTAAAGCTATGGTTCAGTTAACAGATACTTTGACTGCTCAGAAGGAGCTTTCCAGTATTTGTGACAAGGGTTTCAAGTCACAGTCATTGTTTCAGTTTCAGTCATTGACTGCATGCTCCATAATATTGCAGAACAGAGGGACCAAGGGCTGACAATTGAGCCATATTATTGGAGGGGAAGGAGGACAAGCAGCACCACATCAACTCTGATGGAGACATCAGTGAAGAGGAGGGCAACAAGGGAGGCATGAGAGGAAGGTCTGGGTACTCATGACTGGATCCATGCAGGAATACATTGACTCATCCCCAGCTGGGGCAGAGCCCGACCCAACACTCTGACTGAGGACTAACATCCATTCGACTACCTAAGTCCCAATATCCATTCCCCCTCTGACACCTAGCATAATTTCCTTATGCTATCCTTCAAGCTTACATTCTATAATTGCACCTTTGCCAGTTGTTATAGAGTCATAGAGGTTTACAGCACGGAAACAGGTTTTTCAATCCAACTAGTCCATGACACTCAGTTTTTACCATTAAGCTCGTCCCAATTGACCGTATTTGACCTATATCCCTCTGTACCAATCCTACCCATGTAACTGTGTAAATGTTTTTTAAAAGACAAAATTATATCCACCTCTACTACTATCTGTAGCAGCTCGTTGCAGACATTTGTTACCCTCTAAATGAAAGAAATGCCCCCTTTGTATTTCTACTCTCTCATCTTAAACCTATGCTCTCTAGCGTGCTTTCCTTTGGGAAAATATGTTGATTATCTACTTTATCTATGTCCCTCATTATTTTGTAGACTTCTATAAGATCACCCATAAGCCTCCTACGCTGGGAGAAAGTCCCAGTCTATCCAGTCTCTCCTTATGACCCAAACCATCGAGTCCCAATAACATCTAGTAAATCTTTTTTGCACTGCCAATAGTTTAATGATATCCTTTCTATAATAGGGTAGCCAGAACTGTACACAGCATTCCATCTGTGGCATCACCACTGTCTTGAACAACTTCAACAAGATGTTCCAACTCCTATATTCAGTGTTCTGATCAGTGAAATCAAGCATGCATCCTGTCCACCTGTGACTCCACTTTCAAGGAGCTATGAACCTATATCCCTACATCTTTTTGTTCTATAACTCTTTCCAATGTCCTACCATTAACTGAATAAGTCCTGCCCTGGTTTGATCTTAGACTCTTTCTCTTAGACTCTTAGGCCGTTTCTTAAAATCTTCATGCTGTTTTGTGAGAACTTCTTTCTCTTGCACTCCAAGTTCCATTTCAATTTACATTTCAGCTATTTCATTTCTCAATGGCTCAGTTATTTTCAGTAAATTTGAGGTATCTGATGTTTTTCCTTCATGTTTCTTGGTTTTGAGCTTCAAATCTACATTTTCAGATCTTGTTTGTATATTTTCTATATCCACTGCAGTTGGGAACACTGTTGTTTTCCTTCAGTCATAGTCAATTGGTTCAGCATTTCCACCTTCTCTTGCATTTGGATAATGTGTTGGAATTTTTAAAGATTTATTTTTAAGACTGTGTCTTTGATGCCACCTATTGCTTCAGAATTGTCCTTTATTTCCTTTTTTAGCTTAGTTGGAGAGTTTCTACACTTCTATTTAAGCTTTATATGCACTACAACTTGAAGGTTAACATATTGATTAGAAACTTATAATTTTCATCAAAGCTGGTTGAGGTTTCATTAATGTACTGCATTAGGATTACCTCATCCTCATTTTCAGCAAATTAGTCTAAAAGCATATTAACCTGGATTTTTTTTTGCTTTCCTACTTAGACATGATGTACTCCAGTAATTTCAAAAATTTCTTCTGCAGAACACCCAATTTTGAATTGGCTTTGATCCTTGCATGAGCCAAAGCTGGCTTGTACAGTAGATTCATCAGTCATTAAATTTTAAGCATGTATAAGAAAATGCTGTAAGGAAATCCAAGATGGTGCTACAATGTGCTTCTCAACAAGATTTCCTGTGTTTATCAGTTTTGGTGGACCTTTACAGTAATGGTGTTTGCAATTTCTGTGTTTTAATTTTTCCAGAACAGATTCTGGGATGAACTGTTTTGGGTTTTTGAATTGCATCAAGATAGATAAGTCGCTGGAACCGGATGGAATGTACTCCAGGTTACTGTGGAAGGCGAGGAAAGAGATTGCAGAGCCTCTGGTGATGATCTTTGCATCATTGATGGAGATGGGAAAGGTTCTGGAGGATTGGAGGATTGTGGATGTAGTTCCTATGTTCAAGAAAGGGAACAGGGATAGTTCAGGAAATTCAACTGGTGAGTCTAACCTCAGTGGTTGGTAAGTTGATGGAGAGGATCCTGAAGGACAGGATTTATGAACATTTAGAGAAGTTTAGTATGATCAAAAGTAGTCAGCATGGCTTTGTCAAGGGCAGGTCATGCCTTACAAGCCTGGTTGAGTTTTTTGAAAATGTGAAAAGAGTGGTGAATGTGGATTGTATGGACTTTGGCAAGGCATTCAGTAAGGTCCCCCATTCAAGACTTCTTGGGAAAGTGAGAGGGCATGGGATCCAAGGGGCTGTTGCCTTGTGGATCCAGAACTGGCTTGCCTGCAGAAGGCAGGAAGTTGTGAATGGGTCTTTTTCTGCATGAGGTCGGTCACCAGTGGAGTGCCCCAGGGATCTGTTCTGGGACCCTTGCTGTTTGTAATTTTCATAAATGACCTAGTTAAGGAAGTGGAGGGATGGGTTGGTAAGTTTGCCAATGACACAAAGGTTGGTGGTGTTGTGGATAGTCTGGAGGGATGTCAGAAGATGCAGTGAGACATAGCTAGGATGCAAGACTGGGCAGAGAAGTGGCAGATGGACTTCAACCCAGATAAATGTGTAGTGGTCCAATTCAATAGGATGAAGGAGTATAATATCAAGGGTAAGACTCTTAGCAGTGTAGAGGATCGGAAGGACCTTGGGATCTGGGTCCATAGGACTCTTAAATCGGCCTCGCAGGTGGAGGATGTAGTCAAGAAGATGTATGGCCTTCATTAATCGAGGGATTGAGTTTAGGAGAGAGGAAATAATGCTGCAGCTTTATAAAACCCTTATTAGACCCCACTTGGAATATTATGCGCCGTCCTGGTCACCTCACTACAAGAAAGTTGTGGAAGCTATTGAAAGGGTGCAGAGGAGATTTATAAGGATGTTGCCTGGATTGGGTGGCATGCCTTATAAGGATTTGTTGAGGGAGCTAGGACTTTTCTCCCTGGAGAGAAGAAGGATGAGAGGTGACCTGATAGAGGTTTATAAGATTTTGAGAGGTATAGATAGGGTGGATTCTCAGAGGCTATTTCCCAGGGCTACGGGAGGACACAGGTTTAAGGTGCTGAGGAGTAGGTACAGAGGAGATGTCAGTGGTAAGTTTTTCACTCAAAGGGTGGTGGGTGAGTGGAATCTGCTGCCATCGGTGGTGTGAAGGCAAACTTTTTGGTGTCTTTTAAGAGACTTCTGGATGAGTACTTGGGATTTAATGGGATTGAGGGTTATAGATAGGCCTAGTATGTAGGAATATGATCAGCACAACTTGTAGGCCAAAGGGCCTTTTTGTGCTGTAATGTTCTATGTTTTCCCCGCGCTATTTGACGATTTGCGAGTTGATACCTGGTTTTTTCTGGAATTGAAGAATTATTTTCTTTTAAAAATTTATTTTGGTGTGGGGCGAGCTTTGCTACCAAATGGTTGGATGCTGACTCCGTACCTGGAGCAGTTCATGGTGCTTTTTAAAATGATTATTCTTACTACTGCTGCCTTAAAAGCTTTTCTAAACTCCTTCTGGCCAAGAACTTACAGTAGAGGTTAATTATAAAAAAAATATTTTTTCTGCACCGTCGAGTATTAAAGCCAGACTTCTACAGATTTCAGTGGAGTCTTCTGCTGTAGTACGGAATTGTATTCCTATTTTCTGCTTCTATTCTGTTTTGGAGTTTTTAATAGTGAGCTTCTCTGCGTCTTTGTTTCTGTTGCTTTTAATCAAGTCAGAATGCTGTTTTTTCAGTCTGCCATGTTTGAAATTTCTTTTCCAGTCTCTGCAAACTCTGTGTTTTTCCAATCACTGACACTGGGCCCGATTTTACCAAACATTCGAGAAATCGTGGTAAATTTGTGCATCGGGCCTGTAATGCGATCTGCACTGGAAACTGTTGGACTTTAACCTATTGGACAGCCTGCAGCACCTTTCTGGCCTTCTGCTAGCGTCTGCCGCAGGAGAGGGGGGCGGGCTCAGATGGAAGTCTGGTTGGAGGCAGGAGGGCGATGGAGGATGGGGGGATCGCATGGGCTTGGGAGGATCTCCACCACCCATCCCCCAACCAGAGATCCATCTGAGCCTGCCCAGCGCCCCCTAGGTTACTGTGGGAGGCAAGCAATTGAAGTAGGTTTATAGTGTGCTCTGCCGAGGGGGAGGACCTGCCTCCTGAGGGTCTGCCTGGGGGGTGAGGGAGGGCTGCTTCCCGGGGAGATGGATTGCGGTGGGGGGGTTGCCTCCCAGGACGCTCCAATCCGGGGGGGGGGGGGGGGGGGGGGGGCCTGCCTCACAGAGGCGTCCCCCCCCACCCCCACCCAGCTGGCTCTATCTGCTGGTTTTGTTTCTTGTGCTCAGGTGTACTGTTTCAGATCTTTTCTCAAACTGGGTATGCACAGTTCAGAGCTCCAATCGTACCAGCAGCGCTAAGCCCCACCCAAAGCATGGACCGGATCAGAGCCAGCAAAAAACATATGGGTGCACTGGAACGAGGATTCCAGGCTCATATCCTTTTTACGTCTGGATCTGGCCCTTAGCTTCCAATTGCTAAAATCGGGCCCATTATGTTGTAAGGTGTTGTGCACAATTCAGTAGGGTTCTGTGTCTTGTATAGCTTAACAATAAATGTTTATTAACTACTAGTAACTATACATATGTATAAAACAGACTGACGGATAACTGCCAAGCATTATTTTAAATTTAAATCAGGCAGCTTGATCTGGATTGATCAAGGCATTGGCCTAGGAAATGAATCAGCGAAAGATTACCACCAATTTTATTTAACTGAGGTGCAATATATCTACATGTTCTTCCTGTCATGGTAAACTGTTGTTTTCTCCTTATATTGATGTAGTTGCAAGAGCTGTAATGAGTGTGAGACAAAAAGCTTTGACATATCTCTTTTTTAAGTAGGTTGTTTGTCCTATTTGCATTTTGGGTGAAATGAACTTTATCAGTATGTAGATTTGCGCTGACATGAAAGCCTGTTTCATGTCTTCTTTAAAGTGCAACTTTCAAAGACTGTTTTATACTTTGTATTTTTGGGATCAGCCGAAAATTAGGAAATGGAGGAGGTTATCCCACATCCCTCCCCACCTTTTACAATATTTGTGTTTCTGCCAAACAACTCATCTTGCTGGACTTTAAAAAAGTCATGGAACCACTTATGGCCTTGGAACCATGATCAATGGTGTTCTGCTGCTGCACCTACTGTGGCTACTAACTCTTGCCATGCTCACTTGGTAATGCTGGGTGCATTCCTCCTTCCTCTTGGATAGATAATTTTTCTCCTGCAAAAGTACGTCCTGGGCCAGAATCCTGAGATCTTGGTCACAAACCGAAGATACATTACCTCCCACCTCTTCTGGAGCAGTCCTCCTCTGCAACATTCTGGCACAGCAGTGAAGAATCTATGAAGAAATGTTCTTTGTTTCATGTGATGCAACACACAATGACTGGAATTTTATCAGCATGCCTGTCCCGATTCCAGGGGCAGCAAGGTTTGGAGAATGGCATTGGACGGATCATATGAATCTTAGGTGGACATGCCAGTAAAATTCAATCCTGTGTGTTCATTCACATGCAGGAACCTGATTATTTAGTTGAGCACAGACTGATGTTGTTTGGGGATGGGAGGTAAGGGCAACTTGTAACTTCATATTTGTTGTTTTCATGCCAGTATGACATGGTGAATTCCTGCGTACACAAGCCTTTGTTGGCCTGCTCTGTCTGAGTCACACTTGTCTGCAATGACAATGTGCTGCTGTGAGAGTAATGGACAAGGAACAATTAGGTGCCCACACTCTGATAGATGGGTGGTGAAAAAGTAAATGGAAGGGAAGGGATTCTGCATGTGGCATCTATAATTCAGTCCTTAAGACATTATGATTATCTCAGTTAATGTAGTGTGTCGGAACCTGCTGAAACTGCCAAGATTCAGCCATCTGCATGGTTGGGTCTTGTGAAGTTTCCCAGCATTCAGTTATTGTGGTGTGGTTCTTCATTAAATAAGATTAGTTGGCAGAGTTAAGATCTATAGTTCCCTATAGAAAACCAGTGATGAGCTATCCCTTCTAATGTAACTAATCACTTGGTCAACAATTATAGTTGTTACTCACCTGACTGCTGACAGTTGGCTCTTCTCATGAGCCTGTGATACTCAGCCATCTTCCTCCCTCATAGCAAAAATAGTATCTATCGCAGCCCTTTATACTGGGCCCAAGACATGATGCATCCTCCTCATCATCAAGACCCATCTCTGCTTCTAGTTGGCTTTCAACTCAACCATGTCCCCTGGAGTGAAAATTATGTTTCATTTTTTATTCATATTTTATTGAGGCTAATCTGCTGCATTGGGAAGTTTCCTAACTCAAGCTACCCGTCTTGATAGTGAAAATTTGGCACAAAGTCTTCTAATTATCATCTGCCATATATGTGGCAGAATCTGCAGACCATTGGATTTATCAGCTATTCCAGAACTAATCAAACCAGAGTTTAAGAAAGTCATCATTGATAGAACATAGAACATTACAGCGCAGAACAGGCCCTTCGGCCTTTGATGTTGCGCCGACCAATTAGGAACAAGCAGTGACCCTCTAACCTAAACCTTTCATCCATAAACTTATCTACTAACCTCTTAAACGCCACCAAACTTGGCGCATCTACAACTGACACAGGCAAGGTATTCCATACCCTAACCACCCTCTGGGTAAAGAACCTACTTCTGACATCCTAAAATCACCACCCCTTAATTTAAAGCTATAAATTCCAAGGGACTACCTAAGAATAATGAATTAGAATTGTTAAATTAAGCAATATTTTATTTTTATCTTGCCAATTTCATAATCAGACTCATACAGCACAGAGAGGGATAATCTGGCCCATCATGCTATGTTGGCTGTTTAAAAGAGCTATCGAACACATTCCACTGCCCTACTGTTGATCCATAGCCCTGAAAATCTTTCCTTATGTATTTAATTCCCCTTTTGAAATTACTATTACATTTATTCCAGAAGTCCTTCAGACACCTTCGCCCAGATTATAACAATTTGCTGTGAAAAAACATCCCCTTATCTCCCATTCAGTTCCTTCAATATGTGTTACCTGTTTACCGAGTTTCTTACATTCAGTTTACTCACATACCATTTGGGATAGAAAGTTGGGGCTCAATTCTCCCATCCCGATGTGCAGATTTTTTTGGCACATCAGTTTGGGAGATATGCGCATCGGCCATTTTGCGGGACTCGCACATGTGTTCCCAATGCATGCATGCCTCCCACAGCCAAAGAGCAGGCACAATTGGGATTGCACTGGAAACTGGCGGGCAGACAGATAAGTGATTTAAATCTATTTTTAATGTTATTTAAGTCTCATTATTGGGCCTGCCACGGAATTCTCTGGGCCTGATAGTATCTCCCACCCAATCAGGAGTATTTCACTCTGGCGAGATTTAGAGTAGATTCACACCTGCTTCACCAGGGTGTTGGATGGCGGGGCAGGCTGCCCCCTTGGCAAGGGCACCTTGGCAGTGCCAGCCTGTGCCCATTGGCACTGACCAAGGGGCAAAGTGTCCATGCCCAGGGGCACCTTGGCATTGCCCACCAGGCATCGGGCAGTACCAAGGGGTGGAGGTGGGGAAATAGCTGGGGTCTAGGGGTGGTGCGAGGGGGTGTGGTCTGTTGTGGGCAGGGCCGCGGGACAGGGCTATTGTGTGGGGAAGCTGGGGGTGATTGGGGTGGGTGGGGTTCCACTGCAGATAGGATTGGTTGGGACTGGAGGGAAGCTGGAGGGTGGGTGGTCCATGGGGGATCTGCCTCCTGGGGTGGGGTCAGCCTCCCTGGGGTCTGCTGGGAGGGGGTGGTTTGTCACTGCTGAGGGCAGGGGGAGGGGAATGGGGGCTGGAGATTTTAGTGCTCCAGGACAGGGGTGGGGAGTATCGGGGTTGGCCCTGGAATGCTTAAGTGGGCTATGATTAAACTGGCCAGCGATCAGGAGGCTGACAGATTAGGGCCACTGCGCATGCACAGAGTTCTGGAGCTCTGGTGTGAATGGGCTCTGCCCCCACAAGCTTTTAATGATATTCACGATTGTGACCTCTAGATTGCACAGAGTAGGGAACAAAGAACAAAGAACAAAACAGCACAGGAAACAGGCCCTTTGGCCCAATGAGCCTGTGCCGCCACCCCGATGTTCCCACCTCTAACCATGATCCCTGTCTATGTTTATAGATCTATGGATTAAAAACCAAATTTGAGACAATTTAGGAAGAATTTGTTTTGCCAGTTAGCCTAAGAGCACATCTTTGGGATGTGGGAGGAAACCGGAGCACCCGGAGAAAACCCACGCAAGCACGGGGAGAATGCGCAAACTCCCACAGACACAGGCCCAAATCCATGTATCTGCACAGCACAGCGATAGTCACTGAGCTATCGTGTTGCCCATCAAATGGTCCAGGTCAAGTGTACACTAACCGTGAAGCACTAGGATACTCTTAAAAAAAATCCAAGAGCAGCCTTCTCATGACCCATCGCGTGTATGCCCCTTGTTAGACAACAAGGTGGACCAAAGCACCTGTAGGATAAAAACAAGTACATCAATATCATCATCTATTTACACACTTCCCAGGGACTCCCAAGGCTCATGATCCCTATTTTAAATCAGTTTTCTATACCCCTCCATTCCCATTCTGTTCATGTGCCCATCTAAGTATTTCTTAAATAACTCCAGAGTACCTGCCTCCACCACTTTACTTGGCAGCGCATTCCATACCCCCACCACCCTCTGTGTGAAAAAACTCCCTCTAGCATCCAAATTATACCTTACCCCCCTCACCCTAAGCCCGTGACCCCTCGTGCTATTTGAGTCCATCCTAGGAAAAAGCTTAACCCTGTTTATCTATACCCCTCATAATCTTGTATACCTCTATTAGATCTCCTCTAAGTCTACGTCTTTCTAAGGAAAACAGTCCCAATTTGCCTAACCTCTCCTCGTAACTCAGACCTTCCATACCAGGCAGCATCTTGGTAAACCTCCTCTGCACTCTCTCTAGAGCCTCCACGTCCTTCCGGTAGTAAGGCGACTAGAACTGGACGCAGTATTCCAAATGAGATCTAACCAACGTTTTATACAACTGCAAGATTCGAGTCTGAACTTCTATTGAAAAAAAAATTGCAAATTACACCATTTTTCTTGCCAACTCAGCACTTAGAATTTTTTTGGGAGAATTGGGCCCTAGATTTAGATTTTCACCCTATTTGCAAGAAATCCTGTGCTGAACTGATGGTCTGATGATGCTTTCTCTCTGTCTTTCTTTGTACTCACGTAAGTTAATTGCAACTAGATAAATTTAAGAATAGTAAACTAATTTCATTCTGCTAAATAGTGAAAAGCAGGAGTGTCATACTCCTTGTAGAACAACAATTAGAACATAGAACATTACAGCACAGTACAGGTCCTTCGGCCCTTGATGTTGCACCAACCAGTGGAACGAATCTAATGACCATCTAACCTAAACTATTCCAATGTTATCCATATGCCGATCCACTGACCATTTGAATACCCTTATAGTTGGTGAATCCACAACATACTACCCTCTGAGTAAAGAATCTACCTCCGACATCCGTTCTATATTTATCACCCCTCAATTTAAAGCTATGTCCCTTCGTGTTAGCCATCACTATCCGAGGAAAAAGGCTCTCACTGTCCACCCTATCTAACCCTCTGATCATCTTGTATGCCTCAATTAGGTCACCTCTTAACCTTCTCTCTAATGAAAATAAGCTCAAGTCCCTCAGCCTTTCCTCATAAAACCTTCCCACCATACCAGGCAACATCCTGGTAAATTTTCTCTGCACTCTTTCCAGTGCTTCCACATCTTATAATGCCACAACCAAAATTGTATGCAATACTCCAAATGTGGCCGCACTAGAATTTTGTACAGTTGCAACATGATCTCATGGCTCCGAAATTCAATCCTTCTACCAATAAAAGCTAACACACCGTATGCCTTCTTAACAACCTTATCAACCTGACTGCCAACTTTCAGGGATCTATGCACATGTACACCAAGATCTCTCTGCTAGTCGACGCTACTAAGAGTCCTTCCATTAGCCCTATACTCTATACTCCTGTTACTCTTACCAAAGTGAATCACCTCACACTTTTCCGCATTAAACTCCATTTGCCACCTCTCAACCCAGCTCTGCAGTTTATCTATGTCCCTCTGCAAACTGTAACATCCATCCTCACTGTCTACAACACCTCCGACTTTGGTGTCATCAGCAAATTTACTAACCCATCCTTCTGCACCCTCATCCAGGTCATTTATAAAAATGACAAACAGCAGTGGCCCTAAAACAGATTCCTGAGGCACGCCACTAGTTCTTCCACAGTGGGTTACTTGGATTGAAATTTGTAACTTTCAAACGAAGATATTACTTATGCTTAAAATTCATGGGAAAGAAAAACAGACACAGTGTTTAATGAGCAGCCAATGCAGTAATATCCCAGCAGAAGTGGAGTTCGGTGACAAGTGGTGTGCCTCAGGGGTCTGTTTTGGGGCCCCTGCTGTTTGTAATTTTTATAAATGATCTGGATGAGGGTATTGAGGGATGGATCAGTAAATTTGCAGATGATACTAAAGTTGGTGGTGTGGTAGATAGTGAAGAGGGGTGTTTTAGTTTACAGAGTGACTTGGACAAGTTGCAGAGCTGGGCCGAGAGGTGGCAAATGGAGTTTAATGTGGAAAAGTGTGAGGTAATGCACTTTGGCAGGAACAATAAATGTGTAGAGTATAGGGCTAATGGTAGGGCTCTTAATAGTGTTGAGGAACAGAAGGATCTTGGTGTATGTGTCAATAGATCCCTGAAAGTAGGCAGTCAAGTGGATAAAGTTGTTAAGAAGGCATATGGAGTCTTAGCTTTTATTGGTAGGGGGATTGAATTTAGGAGCCGCAGCATCATGTTGCAACTGTACAAAACTCTAGTGCGGCCGCACTTGGAGTATTGTGTGCAGTTCTGGTCCCCACATTATAAGAAAGATGTGGAGGCATTGGAGAGGGTACAGAGGAGGTTTACCAGGATGTTGCCTGGTATGGAGGGCAGGTCCTATGAAGAGAGGTTGAAGGATTTGAGGTTGTTTTCGTTAGAAAGGAGGCGGCTAAGAGGGGATCTTATTGAAGCATATAAGATGATTAGAGGTTTAGATAGGGTGGACAGTGATAGCCTTTTTCCTAGGATGGAGAAAGCTAGCACGAGGGGACACAGCTTTAAATTAAGGGGTATGAGTTATAGGACGGATATCAGAGGTAGGTTCTTTACTCAAAGAGTGATTAGGGAGTGGAATGCCCTGCCTGCAGCTGTTGTAGATGCGCCAAGTTTGGTGGCGTTTAAGAGGTTAATTGATAAGTATATGGAAGAGAAGGGAATGGTTTAGTTTGGAGGGGCATTGCTTTTTATTTTGGTCGGCACAACATCGAAGGCCGAAGGGCCTGTTCTGTGCTGTAATGTTCTATGTTCTATGTTCTATGTTAAGTCAGAAGTTATTCCCTGTCCATTTTGCTGCTTTAGTCATTCTATACTACCCTAGTCAGTACATTTAAAAATAGTCAATTGATATAGGGAACTTGTGTAATACTGAAAAAAGATACATACTGAAAAAGCTTTTAGTCTTTCACTCATCAGGACAGGAGCAAGAATATCAAATTTTAAATAATACTGTATCTGAATGTGTGTAATGTGCGTAACAAAATGGACAAAGTGTCAGCTCAAATAGGAATAAATATGTATAAACAGATATCCATTCAGAGACATGGATGACAAAGACTGAGGTCTGAGCATTCAGGGACATGTATGAGAAAAAGGGCTGATTGGTTGGCAACTGGATTCTGGTTGAGGCATTGCATGGGAAATGCACAAGGGAACAACTGACTCCCCCAAGCACAAAAGCTACAGTAACTACAGAGTAGTTATTCTTAGGCAGCCTACAAACTCCTTCCACAAGTGACTTCTTACCATTGCTACTTATTATCTTTACTCAAACTGATTCTATACCTTTAGAAGTAAGTCATCTTTCTCTATTGTGCTGTTGTCTTTAATTAGCAGAGCTACTCTTCCACATTTTCTTAGCTTCCAGTCCTTCCAAAATGTTGTGTAGCCCTAAATACTCAGGCCTCAGTTTTTGTCATCCATGGATGAATATCTGTCTATACATATTTATTTCTATTTGAGCTGACAATTCATCCATTTTGTTATGCATGTTATTTGATACAGTTACAGAGCCTTTAGGTTTGTCTTTTGTCTTTAGTTATGGGAGGAAACTCCATTGTGGTCACATTTGAAATTTGATATTAGCTAAAACTGCAAATAAAGTCATGTGTATCATGTCTTTACATATAAAAAAATTACCATGTGTCTTCATAGTGATAGTGGTGTATCAATTGTTCATGCAAAACCTTTAACAAGTTCATTGACGTTTTTCCCAACTTTTCATTGATAACATGTTTTTGAGAATTAGCAGTGCTGAAAAGTGCCAATAGCATTGTGAAGAGTGGCGTCGGGGCAGGGTGGAAGTGGAAGGTTCATTACAAGGAATATCAGAAATTAGCTGTGACAGCATGCTACCAAGAATTAGGACTCTCTGGTTTTCTCTGTTACTACTCTTGACACCAAAGCTTTTCTTTTCATTTATTTTCACACCATCTGTTAATTGGCCATTAGGGCCTCTTCAGGGGAACCATTAGTTACCATCTCCCACAGTGCATGAACATTTTGCTGTTTTGACACAGTGAAAATATTACATTTCTTATTATCTTTCATATTACATGATAAAATCCATTTGGTCTTTTTATTTATCACTAACATCAATGAAGTTGATGCAGGATGAAATGTAAGCTAAGGGCATTATGGTTTTTGTTTCCTTAACAATAGGGGCACTGTAGGTTATTCCAAAGTGAGATTCTGAAAAGGTTTTACACTGATAGAGTGCTGTTAACAGCAGATGTGCACTACTCCTACTGTTGATGCACTCTTCAATATAAACATTTTTGTGAGTCTGGCAAGCTGCCACTGGATCTCCAGTTAAGCTTAAAAGCATGGAGGTGGATTCTCTCCGTTTAACAATAGGAATTGTCAGTCTCCAGTCTTGATTTGTTGCAGCAGCAGGAAGAATTTTATTTAAGAGAGCACAGCATGGAGATTGTAGATTTGCATTTGAGAGCTACTCTCCTGAGACCATATTTGTAAAATAGGGGATCCGTTAGGGCCCTTGTGTGTCTTGTGTGCCATTGAAGAGGTCAGGTTCTTAAACTAATTTTCTTATTGAACACTCTATTATGCTTGAACTGAAGAGCTGCTGAAAACTCATCTTAATAGTTAATAGTAAAGGCAAAGGAACTGAGCTTTGAGCATTGCAAAATCTGGATTGAAATTCAAATGCTCTGCACCAAAAAAGCTGTATCTTCATTAATCATTTCCTATTCTATAATGTTTATTTTTCTCTAACAAGCTATGTAAGCATCAGCTGATGAAAGCTAAGTATAGATTTTCTTTTTTTGAAAAAAATCATTGCACATATATAAGCACTGTGAGATCAATTCAGCAATTTCTGCTAAAATGCCACAGAAACCACTATTTAAAGTACTGTAACTCAAGATTAAAGGGGTGCAGCCACTTGAAGTTAAGTAGCTGCATTTGTAGCTAAGAAAGAACAAGCATTAATGTAGCATTCTATCATATCCTCCGGATATCTTAATGCTATTCACATCCAATGACTTTTGAATGTGTTCACTGTTGTTTCATAGGTTAAGAGAGGAGACACTTATGGCCCAGATTTTCCCATCCGATGCAATGCTGACCTGCATCAGGTGGGCTTTAAAAATGGTGGACAGGAATTGACTCTGGAATTCCTACCTGTATTTCGATCATCAGCAATGTTCAAGAGGGTGAGATAAGGGTATAGGTCATGAGCTCACATCTAGCAGTCAATTAGGAGGGTAAAAATTTCAGACCAATATAATTTACTTAAAATGCCTTTTTGAAGAATATGTTGTCATATAATTTTAATTAAGTGAATTTTCTTTGACATCCATGGAGGAAAATGTACCACAAAAAAGAATAAAGATATCCTGGGCAGTTACACGGGAACTCTAAACATGGTGGTCTTGCAGTCTGTATTTCTAAAAAGGCAGGATGAAATCTGCAAAGCCACAGATCTCTGAGATCAGGTTGTTTTAAATGCTGCTGAGAGTAACAGAAGGCTCTGAATGCTTTCAATCTTGGTATTCAATACTAAATACCACTCTATAGCTTCTTAATAATTCTTTGTCCTTCTCTTATCAGATGACTGCAGACCCATTGGTCTACAGTGGGCTAGATTTGGGGTGTTAGTTATCAGTCTCCTAGCACCCCTCAGAATGTCAAATAAATAGAGAGAGGAAGACTTAAGTAGGAGCTGAAGAAAACCACTTCCACCTCATTAGCAACTCTGGACCTGTGTTTACTATGACTCATTTACATTCAATGGTAAAGCTGTGACATCATGATTTTTGGTTTAAACTATAATGCATCTCTGCCCCTTTTTTCTGTTTTCTGCATCTAGGGAAAGCCAATTCCTTAGATGCAGGGGAAAAAATCTCCCCTTAGTTATCCAAAATAATTTCAGGGTTGCCTTCCTTGAGGCCATTTCTTGCTACACTGTCTGTCCATCCTTAGGGTTTTTATAGAGCTTTCCCTTGTTAGGGCAGATCAGTTGCATACAGTTTTGGCATGTCATGTACTGTTAGAGCATCCCAGTGAGTTTAATGCAGGGTTTGCCTTGTTACCATGGAGGGGAAGCCTTGTCAGCATTTGCAAATGTGTTGATGGAAGTAGAGTGGGGGAAAGGTGCTTCTGTGATGATGGGGGGAGAGATAGGGTCATGTCACTCAGCAATTACGGACACGGGGTGATGAGGGGGCTATGTGGAAGGTGATCAGGGAGGCGGGATTATGTGAGGGAGATTGAATAAGGAGGTCAGTAATGTTGGAAGGGTGGTCCCCAATGTCTGTGCGAGGGGAGAGATAGGCTGTATCTGTCAAGAGAGTTGTTTTTGTGCTTTTTTCTGTGCATGCGCAGCTTGTGGCTCTGATCTAAGCAGTGGTTGCCTGGCAACTTAAGTCCTACCTACTGGCTCTAGTGGCTAGAAATAGTCTAGCCCATGTTTTCAAGGACTGAGTGCATCAAACCATCAAAACTTGGGCCATAATTTTATATCTTTTTCCAAGGGACAGTTGAAGTATTTCTAACCATAGTTGTGCTTTCTGAGCACTCGCTATTTACAAGGAATCCTAGTAATGCAATCTGTGTCGAACATTTTAGCATGCATCAGCACGTTTATGAAATCAATGAGTTGATTTTCTGTCCCATGTTGGAATGAAATGATAGAATTCCAAGCTTTGTGAATCTAATATTTAAAAATTGCTGCCTGAACTTCCAATTTTCAGTCAACTTGGGGTTACATTAAGACTTGGGGTTACATTAAGAATTGGGGTGGGCATCCCCAGAATGAATGAAGTGTCGGAATGAGTATTGTGCAGGTTAGGTGACTTGTGTATGGGAAAAAATCATCAGAAAGGCTCACTTAAGAGGTTGGTCGGCAATGGTGAGCCTTGTGCCTTGGAGACATCATTGTCTTGTCACACAACTGTCAGTGCTGTAGATATTTTGTAGAAATAGAATCCCTATAGTGTAGGAAGAGGCCATTCAGTCCATTGAATCTGCACCAGTTCTCTGACTGAGTACGTTACCTTGGCCCTCCACACCCCCCTTTTTACCATGGCTAATCCATTTAATCTACATATCTTGGGACACAAAGGGCAATTTAGCATTGCCAATCTACCTAACCTGCACATCTTTGAAATGTGGGAGGAAGCCGGAGCACCCGTAACAAATCCTTGGTACTGAGAGGCAGCAGTGCTAACCTGTTTCACCGTGTTGCTACTATGCGGTCAAACTGTTGGCTAACCTTGGGACAGATAGTCCATAATTGGCTTTTCCTGTGGCAGAACTGTTGTCTTGCCTCTCTTCCACCTTCCTGGTGTATGTGCAGCAGTCTCTTCCACTTGCCTTCTGCCCTCGCTGTGGTCTCTGGCTGCTCACAATGACTGATTTCTCTGATCTCTGTGTGAGGATGCCATGCCATCCTCTATCCCCTTCCCAGGAAGCACGATGTGCCCTTCTGCAGCACAAAGTTCTTCCTGGCACTTGGGTACATGAGTCATGGGGGCAAAAATAATTATCCTGTGAGTTGAAGAACTTGGATTAACGGAAGACTATTGGAATTTATTTTGTGCATTTTTTGATCGTGAGAAAGAAACCACAAGGGTAATTGACCTTTCCAAAGAGTTCTTGTGGAACTCTGTGAAATTCAAGGAAATAACCAAGTTCAAACCTGCTCTTACCAGTTCTACTTTGCACACTTCAGTACCACACTCCAAGACTGCAGCATCCAACAAGATTGAAGGCAGCTGATGATTTAAATGGTCAGCTGCCTCCATTTTCATTCTCACCCCCTGCAAAAATGGGAAGCACTGTGTTCTGTGTACAATTTTTGGAAGCACTCTGTTATGGTGAAAATCTGGGCCAATATGTCCAATCATCATATATGGATTTGAGTGTTTCTCCAAAAGCCTTTAAAAATGGATTAAAACTTCAACTTCAGGCAAGCCACTATTTTAAAATGTTAATAACTTCTCACTTTTCTATTTTGAACTATTTAATTAGGTACCATTTGTGATTAATAGACTGTATTTGTCAACATATGTAATTTCTTTGCTAATGGGGAGCAAAGGTCTTTTGCAATGGGAATGTATTCTTTTAAAGTATAATAAGAGTTACTATTTTTAAAAAACCATTAAAATGAGACTGAGCTTCATCTCTTTTTCATCCCAAATGCATTAATTTTGGGGCAAGAGAGGGATGAATAACAAGCAGAAGGATTTATCCCCAGCCTCTGTTTGGTTGTGTTGTCTATGCATTTATGGTTGATTCTACCTTCAAGTATTATTTAGTATTCAAATTATATTTCAGTGGGGTTCAAATGTTCATATCTGCAACCATCTTTTTTTATGCTCCATTTATAGTAGACACTGGGTATAGAAACGCAACTTATTAAATGCTTCACTAGAAGTAGTGACACAAATCACTGAAAGGAACAGCACAGACTAAGAAGGGGAGATGAATGGAGAGGCAATTGTCTAATGGTTTTATTACTAAACTGTTAATGCAGAACCTCAGCTAATGTTCTGGGGACATGGGTTCGATCCCGCCACGGTAGATGATGAAATTTGAATTCAATAAAGAATATCTGAAATTAAAAATCTACTGATGACCATGAAACCACTGTTGATTGTCAGAAAAACCTATCTGGTTCACTCATGTCCTTTAGGGAAGGAAATCTGCCATTCTTACCTGGTCTGGCCTATGTGACTACTGAGCCACAGCAATGTGGTTGACTCCCAAATGACCTCCAAAGACAACTAGGGATGGACAATAAATGCCAGCCAACCAGCAATGCCCATGTCCTACGAATGAATTAAAAAAATAAGGCCAGTAACAAACATAGCACTAGAATTAATTCCCACGAGGATGGAATTGAAATACATAGTAGTTATGTTAAACCTGAATAGGACAATGATTAGATCATGTTTGTGTACTGTGCAGAGTTCAAGGATATAGAAGCATTGGCGAAGGTTCAAAAAAGAATTAAAAGAAACCAGTGCAGTGTTTCTGTAGCGAAGGTGCTTTGAACTACTCTCTTTATTTTCTTTGATTCCCATGCTAATGGACATTTATTTCTGCTGAATTTTTTATGAATTCTGCTGTAGTTGAAAAACAATTGGGGAAAAAAGCATGGGAGGTGAAACTAAAAATAACTAATTTTCTTTCTTCTAGATGACACATGTAGGGAAATCTGAACATACATTTTGCTAAACTTAATTTCTTCAATTTCTTACTTTCTATTTTGACTTCCCCCAACAATGGCATAAGTCAGCGTGATGCTCAATTCTAATACATATAGCATAAATCCAGTCTAGTTTATATGCAGAGCCAGTTTAATTGCCCAATTAAGCTTAATTGATCTGCTTCTTTCTTGATTGTATGGTTTTCCTTTTGTGGGAATCTAGCCCAGTTTATCCAGATCCTATTAATCAAGATAAGACTCCTGAATTTGAGTTACTCCCAATTTAGTTTGTCTAATATCCAACCCGACTAACTTAAAAACTCCAAAAAAACAACTTAAAATTTTGAATTCCTTTGTAATTTTATCTGTCACAAATCCTACTGAAGGAAATCATCCACTTCCTTGAAAAAAATGCTTGCTAATTTTCCATCATCATATTGTCTGAACTTAGACTACAGTTGTAGTATTATATGAGTACTGATCAGTAATTTATCCCTGCTATTTTACACAGATTTACTTTTTTTTAAAATAGATTTTGAAATATATAGGATATAGATCACTTGGAGACTTGGGTACAGAGATGGCAGGTGGAATTTAATCTAGACAAATGTGAAGTAATGCATTTTGGAAGGTCTAATACAGGTAGGAAATATACAGTAAATGACAGAATCCTTAGGAGTATTGATAGACAAAGGGATCTGGGTGTATGGTACATGGGTCACTGAAAGTGGCAATGCAGGTGGAGAAAGTAGTCAAGAAGCATATGGCATGTTTGTCTTCATCGACCAGGGAGTTTAAAAATTGGCAAGTCATACTAACGCTTTACAGAACCTTACTGAGACCGCACTTGGAATATAGTGTTCGATTCTGATTACCACGCTACCAGAAGGATGTGGAGGCTTTGCAGAGGGTACAGAAAAGATTTACCAGTATGTTGCTTGGTATGGAGGACATTAGCTATGAGGAGTGGTTGGAGAAATTTGGTTTGTTCACATTGGAGCGACGAAGGTTGAGGGAAGACCTGATAGAAGTCTGCAAGATTGTGAGAGGCATGCACAGAATCAGAAGCTTTATCCCAGGGTGGAAGAGTCAGTTACTAGGGGGCATAGATTTAAGATGTAAGAGGCAAGTTTTAAAAGAGATGCACCAGGCAGATTTTTTACACAGAGGGTAGTGGGTGCCTGGA
This sequence comes from Sphyrna mokarran, assembly GCA_024679065.1. NCBI lineage: Eukaryota > Metazoa > Chordata > Chondrichthyes > Carcharhiniformes > Carcharhinidae > Sphyrna > Sphyrna mokarran. The sequence goes on from JAGIQG010000003.1 coordinate 27,776,672, forward strand.
ACTCGTTGCTGGGGAGGTAGTGGAAGCAGATACGGAAGTGATTTTTAAGGGGCATCTTGACAAGTATACAAATGAGATAGGAATAGAGGGATATGGTCCCCAGAAACATGGGTGGTTTCAGTTAAGTCAGGCAGCCTGGTCAGTGCAGGCTTGGAGGACTGAATGGTCTGTTCCTATGTTGTAATTTTCTTTGTTCTTTGTATATTACCATCACCAAACATAAAACACAGTGAGCTGCATTCCTTTGACTTTACTTTGGTCTTTCTTACTTAAAGAATCCATGTAACAATTTAGCCAGACTATTATCTACAGCTGTGAAATTGAATGAATCTATGACTTGGATACTCATTAACAAATGAAGCTTCTAGTGAGCAATACAATTCCTTCTGATTGGACATTATTTTCTTCCTTGCCTACCATGCCATGTGTAGTCTCAAAAACTCTGTTTTTCATTTGTGAGCAATTCAGGCATTATAATTTGAGTAGCATCTGATTCACTTGTTGACTATCCTTTGGATATTCCTGTGGTTTATCCTCTTTCCATACTTGTCCAACTCTCTTGTTGTACTACCAAAAATGGTTTCTATTCTCATATTTTTCTTTCATAATTCTTAATTGGGCCCCGTAATAAAGCAAATTCATGATATGAAGATGCCGGCATTAGACTAGGGTAAGCACAGTAAGAAGTATTATAACACCAGATTGAAACCCAACAGGTTTTGTTGGAAACCTATTGGACTTTAACCTGGTGTTGTACAACTTCTTACTGTGATAAAACCAATTCACTAGTTAGGTAAATAACAACTACAATGTCTATTTACGTATAACCACAACATAGAGACTTGCAGCCTTATTGCTGCCAGTCAGTTTTCAAGAAGGTTTGGAACAGCAAGGTCTGCTTTTCAGGGGATTCCCACTACTGTAGTCAGTCCTCGGGGGCAGAAGAACTGACACTCCTGTTTAAGTACAGAGATGTGACTGCCTGATTGGACAATCAATTTGGCCCACTCTTTTACTTATCAACAGTATACAAATACAAAAATACACTATAATTTATTATGAGATGGCAGTTTGGAAGTGTAAAGATTATACCCGATATAACAGTAACAATAAACATGTCTTTTTAAATACATAGCACAAACAACATAACACAGTAACAAACAGCTAGTATGCATTGTGAGTTATTCACATCCTTCCAAGGTTGCAAACAACTCACAACAACAATAAATCAGCAAGTTATAATACAAACAGTATCGACACCTTAACCAATAACAAACAACTCCTTCACAATAAGAAAGGGTTCATTGTAAGTTATCCACAATTTGCCCTCCATATTTTCCCCTTCCCAGGCTCCTGCTCTTGCAACTGCACTTCCAAGGCTGATCCTCCGGGAGTTACATTATAGTATAGTAACAAACATCTCTATCACAGTAAAATGACCATTCTGAGTCACCTGCAACTCTCCAGGGTTTCACTCTCAGGATTTTTGCCTATCTGATTAGCTTCCTTACCTCTAACCGGGAGATACTCTGTCCAGACATTGCTTAATCCAAGTGGTTCACCATTGGGCTACAGGCAATCCACAATGATAGATTATAAAGTAACAAATAAAGCAAGCAACTCTGTTATGCTGGAAATAAACATTGTAAATCATCTGTAATCCTCCAGGGCCTCGTCTTCTGGATTTTTTCCCCAATTGGGGAGGGCGGGGGGAGGTTTACACCTTACAGATTTTTGGCTGGTGTGAAGAGGGGGGCAGATTTGCCACCGTGAAGCTACTCTGTCCGGACCTTCCCTTACAGATTTTCTCAGATGATGGCGACTCTCTGGGGTTACTCTGTCCAGGGCTCTACCTTCCGGATCTCTCCCTTACCGGAGGTTACATCTCCAGGAATACTCCATCTGGGGGGGGCGGGTGTAATGCTCCCTTGCCACAAATAATACAAATGAGAAAGTAATAAACCAATAAACTAATACAATACAAAGACCTAATAATGCAATAACAGATAATCCCTTTTCAACAATAAAGTCCATCGTAATTAACAATAGCATCCATTGTAAGTAACACTACAGTTCATTGCAAGTAATCTTGCAATACTTCTGGGAGCTTCTCTTGTCAGGGCTTTCACTTTCAGGGTTATGCGTTCCAGAATTGCAAATAGTTCATTCAAATACTTTCAAGGTTTCACCCTACTGGGCCAGAATTTCCAAGGTTACGTCGACTGGGGTTACACTTTTCTGAGTGGCGTCTTCTAGGGTTGAACTTTCCTGTCTCATATCAGAACACATGAGTCTCAACTGGAACATCACCTCTCACACAAGTCCCAGCCAGGACAAAAGTTCTTGCAAGGATCCCAAACAAGATAAATGGGAACAGTCTTTGACACTCAGACAGGAATCAAAGGGAGGCCCAGGAAGAGGAATTTACTGAGACCTAGAAGTGATGCTGTGTCATGGAGATTGCTGACCTGGAAACTGTTGTCAGGTATCAAAGCAACAAACAGCTCCAACTAACAGCACTGGGAAGAGAAACCTTCACTCATTTTGAAGAGAAAGACACTGGGCAATGGAAACAGGGCTAGATATATAGACCCCAGGCCCAAACACGCTGCTCAGTTGTTGCAGACAGCAGTCCTTTCCCCAAGATAGGAATTTTACAGAACTGCGTACAGCGTGCTCTCATGATACAGTCTACATATCATGGACATCTTTTGATGCCAATCAAAAAAACAAAATCAGATTAATTTAGGGTGATATATCAGCGACATCTTTTGGTGTCCAACCAAATAAACAAAATCAAATTAACTTAGCGGTTGCATATCAGGGACATCTTTTGATTGTTCATATTCAAGCACGCCAATGACAATTGCCTTTCCGTGTCTGTTGGGCACAGCAGGGGCTGGGGTGCATTATATACCCTGATAATCACATTTTGATTTGATCTTTTATTTTTCCTTTACACCTTGTTTCTGTTTGGGTTGTTCCCCCTCCTTTTGGGGAGTTGCCCCTTTTACTTTGTCCCTAAATTCATGCGTTGGTTTATTTGGTTTGCCTTAAAAGACAAAAAAATCTCAATTGGCAAAACCCTATTCCCTGATTGTTTCCTCAGATCACGTGAACCTGTCTCTGCATATGGATCCTTAAAGGTTCAATCACCACAGGCTCTATATTTGAATTGTCTCAGAATGCTGCAGCATTGTATCCTCCATCTTTGGTGTCATTGCAAAAGAACCCAAAACTTCCTCCATAAAAGCAGCTAGAAATTAATTCTTTTTTAAGGCTTCGGACAGCTAATCCAAATGTGTTTCTGTCTCTGTTTGAATATAACTTTGTGTTAAAACCAAGAACCTGCCCATGTTTGATATCTTAGTAGAATCTAGTAATTCAAAGACAAGTACTGATTTAGGAATGTCCAAGTGGAATCACTACAATTTTGTATATATTTGGTGAGACTCCCATGATGTATTCTTCTGTTGAAGAATCATTAAATCTTCAAAATTTATCGAATTTCAGCCATGCCTCATAGATATTCAATAAATCATCTGTTGTATAAATTTTATCAATGACATTTTAAAGAATGTCCAAATCTTCTTCAGAGTGCAGTTCCTGAGTGTCTAGCCTCAAGAATACTTTTCAGCTAATCTTGCTCATGGCAGGAAGCAAAAGCACCCTTGCTTTCTTTTCAGTAGGTCCATGCATCAACTTTATTTTTTCCATTGATCGTAATGTTCCATTTCACAAGACAGTGGTAGAAAATCATATCCTGCCACCTTATACTTGATTTCAGCCATCCTACTCCAATTACTGTCTTCTCTCAAAAATAACATTGACTCCAATTCTAACCTGTCTGGAAGTAAATCTTAATCTTCAATCTTCATTTTGAGGCAACCATCTTCTGTGGCCAATATCAGAGGAAATTCTTAAGTCTGTTTGTGAAGAAGACACTAAATCTAGGATCTTTTGGTAGAGACTGTTTATTATTCAACACAGAGCTTCCTTCTCCACTCTCCACAATCTCTCCGTTGCTGGTTGACTCAGTATACACATATCTGAATATAATTATTTAATCAATACCTAACATCTGCTCAACACATTATCTTAAACTTTGACATTCATTAACAGAGTTTGATGGAACATTCTTTCCTTAACTGGATGAGTGCAACTCCAACAATGTTCAAGTAGTCTGAGAATGTCCAAGATAAAACAATCCAATTGATTGACACTCCATTCACTATTCTTTCCATCAATGGCAGCGTGTAGCTGCTACGGGTATCAGCTATAAGATGTACTGTAGTAACACATCAAAGCTTCCTGAACAGAATCTTCATATCAATGATCTCTACTCCCTAGAAGAACAAGGCAGTAGACACATAAGAACATTATCACCTGCAAATTCTCTTCCAGTCACACAATACTTCAGATTGGCAAAATGTCACAATTCTTTTATTGCCACTGTATGAAAATCCTTGAACTTCCTATCTGACAGTGATGTGGCTGGGCCCATAATATAAGGACTACAGCAATTCGAGAAGACAGTTCACCGTTACCTTCTCAAGAAAATTAGGTGTAGACAGTAAATGTTGGCCTTGTCAATGATATACACCCATATACATCCCATGAATGAATTATAAAAGACCCAGAAAATGGTAAGAAAATGAAACTCATTGCACGAGGAATAGTGGAGGTTAATTGTAATGATTAATTTAAGGGGATACTAAAAAACGAGACGAAGAATAGAAAATTATGTTGATGATATTTGATGAAAAAAGATAGGAAAAGTTCGTATGACGGCATTTGTTGGGACAAATGACTTGTTTTTGTGTTGAATATTCAGTGTAAAGAGTGGCTTTAGAAGTGTGATATTTTGCATAGAAATGTGATATAAATTTTGGGCCTGACACTTCTGAAATAACAAGGTTACTATTGCATTAGTGGTGTATTTTTTGTTCCCATTTAAGTACCAGTCTTATCAGCAGCTTCAGATGGCAAGGATCTAATTTTGTATACCTTTTTGACAATTTGAAGTAAGAAAATGAAAAGAGAAATTTGGAGGTAAGACATTGTAGCAGAATAAAATTACTTAGCATTTGTACACATTTATTTGCTCTGCTGCATGAAGTCAGACTTGTCAGGCTTTATTTTAGTAGATAGATGGTTGAAATCTTTGACCTGTTATAAGAGGACCTGGAATAACATTGCGGAATTAAGAATTGTGGCAGTTGAAATCCTTTTTTCTCAGTATTTGCTAGTGGCACTTATACTGATCAATCAGCAGTATATCACTGCAAGTATTGATGCTTTTTTCAAAGTGGCTATATTCTTCAAACCGAGGATCACACATATGTAGTAGCCTTTTGTTATCTCTACATGAACCACAAATGAGTCTTCATTGTTTTGTTTCTGTGTGATGTCTGTACTTAACACTTCTGCACTTCAGTTTTCTGTTAATCATTCAATTTACTGCCAAATACTTAGGCTGAAATATACGACCAGTCTTGACAGATCTAATACCAATGAAAGGCTGGTGACTGACAATTATAGAATGGTTACAGCATATTAAGATTCACTGGCCTGTTGGATCTGTGCCAGGTCTCTACAAGAACAATTCAATGGCTGGACTTTTGTCAACACCGTGCCACTCTTGATGCCATAACCAGAACTGTATACCACTTCTGCTTTTTCTCTTCTGGTCATTTCCCACATGACCTTAATTAAAATTCTGAGTGCCAATGGTATGCATGCAAAACTCATGTGATTTAGTAGTGGGGGAAACATTTTATTGATGAAACCCACGATCAGCAGACGACGCAGCAAGTGAGCTAGGAGCTTTCTGGTCAAGCAGGGAGGCTCTGCATAATAGCACAACTTTCTTGCCCAACTACAGTGCCATTAGCATAAAACTTGAAAGCACAAAGATAGACATGGGTGTTTTTCAAAATGAAATTTCATTTTGAAATATTTTCCATTACATTGGTTTGATTTTAATCATATGTATTATTATTATTTATTGACACTAAATTAGTCAGAAATAAAAATGCACTGTGTGATGACAGTGTGCAATTGCAATATACATGTTTAAGAGCACCATTGATAGATTCAGCTCTATTCTGCAGGCAGTTAGTGTCCCTGGAAAAGATTTAGCTCAACTGTTGGGAGAGCAGGATAATTATTCACTTTAGCCATGTAATGTTTACTTAGGATAGAGCTAATGTATTTTTGTTTATAGATGGAAATTTTCCCTGAAGTTTTGATAAAGGAATGGAAAGTGGGTTTATGTATGCAAGATCATATCATGACATAGTTAGTTGGAGAGAATTAATGGTGCAAAGTTGGCATTAGCTTTGCTATCATGAACTACGTCTTCAGTAAGTTGATATGCCTTCCCAAGGGTATTAATGATGCTCTGATTGAGCTTAATCTCTCCCTACATGTCAACACATTAAGTAACTCTCTTCAGTTGCTACAATGATCAACCCTGATGATATTGAGGATAAAATTTATGATTGCTACAATGCCAAAGTCTAACTAGTTATGAACATAAGAACCAGGAGCAGGAGTAGCAATTTAGCCCCTCAAGCCTGCGCCACCATTCAAAATGATCTTGGCTGATCTCATCTCAGCCTCATCTCCACTTTACTGCCAGTTTTCCACAACACTTCAACCTAACAGATTCATAACATTTTAAGAAAAGTAGTTTCTTCTCAACACTGTTAAAAATCTGCCATGCCTTATCCTTTTTAGTTGATAAGTTTATGGAAGAGAAGGGAATGGTTTAGTTTGGAGGGTCATTGCTTTTTTATAATGGTCGGCGCAACATCGAAGGCCGAAGGGCCTGTTCTGCTCTGTAGTGTTCTATGTTCTATGTTCTAAAATGACCTTTGTTCTAAATTGCCCCACAAGAGAAAGCATTTGCTCAATATTTACTTTGTCAGTAGCTCTTATCATCTTATATATCTCAATTAGATCCCTTCTCATTCTTCTAAACTCCAGGTAGTGTCGGCCTAAACTGCTTAATCTCTCTTCATGATATAAACTCCTCATCTCTGGAATCAATCTAGTGAATCTCCTCTGAACTGTTTCTAATGCCACTACATCCTTCCTGAAATAAGGGGACCAAAACTGTACATAGTTGTCCATGTGCACGCTCAGCCTTATATTGTTGCAACAACACTTCCTGTCTTTTACAACTTCTTCCTTTAATTATAAATGGGAAGATTCCATTTGCTTTCCTTATTACCTTCTATACCTACATACACACTTTTTTGTGACTCATGCAAGAAGAGTATGATCAGAAATAGTCAGCACGGCTTTGTCAAGGGCAGGTTGTGCCTTATGGGCCTAGTTGAGTTCTTTGAAAATATGACTGAACACATTGATGAAGGAGGAACGGTGGATGTGGTTTACATGGACTTCAGCAAGGCGTTCGATAACATCCCCCATGCAAGACTTCTTGAAAAGGTGAGAGGGCATGGGATCCAAGGGGCTTTTGTCTTGAGGATCCAGAACTGTCTTGTCTGCACAAGGCAGAGAGTGGTTGTGGATGGGTCTTTTTCTGCATGGAGGTTGGCCACCAGTGGAGTGCCTCAGGGAGCTATTCTAGGACCCTTGCTGTTTATCATTTTCATAAATGACCTGGGTGAAGAAGTGGAGGGATGGGTTAGTAAGTTTGCTGACGACATGAAGGTTGGTGATGTTGTCAATGGTCTGGAGGGATGTCAGAAGTTGCAGCGAGACATAGATAGGATGCAATACTGGGCGGAGAAGTGGCAGATGGACTTCAATGCGGTTAAATTTGTAGTGGTCTATTTTGGCATGTCCAATGAGATGAAGGAGTACAGTATCAAGGGTAGGACTCTTTGCAGTGTTGAGGAGCAGAAGGACCTTAGGGTCCGGGTCCATAGGATTCTTAAATCGGCTCGCAGGTGGAGGATGTGGTCAAGAAGGCATATGGTGTGCTCGCCTTCATTAATCGAGAGACTGAGTTTAGGAGTTGGGAGGTAATGCTGCAACTTTATAAGACCCTTGTCAGACCTCACTTGGAGTACTGTGCACAGTTCTCGTCATCTCACTACAAGAAGGATGTGGAAGCTATTGAAAGGATGCAGAGGAGATTTATAAGGATGTTGCCTGGATTGGGAGGCATGCCGTGTGAAGATAGGTTGAGGGAGCTAGTCCCTTCTCTCTGGAGAGAAGAAGATTGAGAGGCGACCTGATAGAGGTTTATAAGGTGTTGAAAGGTGTAGATAGGGTGGATTCTCAGAGGCTATTTCCCAGGACTGGAATGGTCACTATGAGAGGACACAGGTTTAAGGTGCTGGAGAGCAGGTACAGAGGAGATGTTAGGGGTAAGATTTTCACTCAGAGGGTGGTGAGTGAGTGGAATCAGCTGCCATTTGTGGTGGTAGAGGCGAACTCGCTGTGGTCTTTCAAAAGACTTCTGGATGAATGCATGGGATTTAATGGGATTGAGAGTTATAGATAGGCCTGGTAAGTATGGGTATGATCAGTACAACATGTGGGAAGAAGGGCCTGTTTGTGCTGTGGTGCTCTATGTTCTATCACCTATCATTCTATGTTTTATGTTTTAAATAAGGAATTGGATATAGCTCTTGGGGCTAAAGGGATCAAAGTAAATGGGGGGAAAGCAGGATCAGGCTATTGAGTTGAACATTCAGCCATGATCATAATGAATAGCAAAGCAGGCTTGAAGGGACAAATGCTCTACAAGTGCCCTACTGAGACTATTGGACACCTATCTCTTCAACTAGAAAGTGGTATGCAGCCCTCCTTAGCAGCTGTGACACAACGTTATTGGAAAAGCCTGAATTTTGCCAATCTCTCAGATGTGAGTATGTGAGATTTAGACAGGGCTGACTTTGGGTGGGGCTATTTGGGTGTTCCAAATCGCAATTTCTCATTGATTGAGTTAGCTTCATTTTGATTTGAAATGTTATCAGAAAATATCTGTCTTTTTCTGGTACTTCCATTCACTTTATTTTCTGGGGCCATTTACTAGTGTGCGACACATAAGTTTTTTTTGCCTGCTTTCCATTCTATGACAATATCCAGTGTACAGAAGGTTGAGAGCCAATGTACAGGAGGTTGAGAGAAGGGAGATCCAGTGTACAGGAGGTTGAGAAAAGGGAGGTCCATGTACAGGAGGTTGAGAGAAGGGAGGTCCAGTGTACAGGAGATTGAGAGAAGGGAGATCATGGATAACGTTTCAAGGTCGCAGGAGTGTATTGGCAGGTGGGAGGGTGATTTGAAGTGTATATACTTTAACGCTAGGAGCATACGGAATAAGGTGAGTGAACTTGCAGCCTGGGTTGGTACCTGGGACTTCGATGTTATAGCCACTTCGGAGACATGGATAGAGCAGGGACAAGAATGATTGTTCCAGGTTCCGGGGTTTAGATGTTTCAGTAAAAGCAGGGAAGGTGGTAAAAGAGGGGGAGGTGAGGCATTGTTAGTCAAGCACGGTATTACGGTGGCAGAAAGGACATTTGATGAAGACTCATCTATTGAATAGTATGGGCTGAGATTAGAAACAGGAAATGAGAGGTCACCTTGCTGGAGTTTTTTATAGGCCTCCGAAAAGTTCCAGAGATGTAGAGGAAAGAATTGCAAAGATGATTTTGGATAGGAGTGAAAGTAACAGGATAGTTGTTATCCTTCAACTTCAACTTTTCAAATATTGACTGGGAAAGCTATAGTTCGAGTATGTTAGAGGAATCAGTTTTTATCCAATGTGTGCAGGAAGGTTTCCTAACACAGTATATAGATAGGCCAACAAGAGGTGAGGCCACATTGGATTTGGTACTGGGTAATGAACCAGACCAGGTGTTTGACTTGGAGATAGGTGAGCACTTTGGTGATAGTGACAATAATTTGGTTACGTTTACCTTAACGGTGGAAAGGAATAGGTATATACCGAAGGGCAAGTCATAGCTGGGGGAAAGGAAATTATAAGGTGATTAGACGAGTTTAGAATACATAGGTTGAAGAAGGAAACTGCAGGGATGGGCACAATTAAAATGTGGAGCTTGTTCAAAGAGCAGCTACTGCGAGTCCTTGATAAATATGTACCTGTCAGGCAGGGAGAAAGTGTTCGAGCAAGGGAACCGTGGTTTACTAAGGAAGTTGAATCTCTTGTGGAGAGGAAGAAGTAGACTTACGTAAAGATGAGACGTGAAGGCTCAGTTAGGGCACTGAGGAAGGAACTAAAGAGAGAGTTAAGAAAAGGTAGAAGAGGACATGAGCAGTCTTTGGCAGGTAGGATCAAGAAGAATCCTAAAGCTTTCTATAGTTATGTCAGGAATAAAAAAATGATTAGGGCAAGATTAGGGCAAGTCAGGGACAGTAGTGGGAAGTTGTACATGGAGCCTGAAGAGATAGGAGAGGCACTAAATGAATATTTTTCATCAGTATTCACACAGGAAAAAGTCAATGTAGTTGAGGAGAATACTGAGATACAAACTTTTATATTAGATGGGATTGAGGTACATAAGGAGGAGGTGTTAGCAATTCTAGAAAGTGTGAAAATAGATAAGTTCCTTAGGCCGGATGGGACTTATCCTAGGATTCTCTGGAAGGCTCAGGAGGAGATTGCAGAATTTTTGGCTTTGCTCTTTATGTCATCATTGTCTACAGGTATAGTACTGGAAGACTGGAGGATAGCAAGTGTTGTTGCCTTGTTCAGGAAGGGGAGTAGAGACCATCCTGGAAATTATAGACCGGCAAGCCTCACTTCTGTTATGGGCAATGTTTTGGAAAGGATTATAAGAGATAGGATTTATAATCATCTAGAAAGAAATAATTTGATTAGGAATAGTCAACACAGTTTAGTGAAGGATAGATCATGTCTCACAAACCTTACTGAGTTTTTTGAGAAGGTGACCAAAGAGGTGGATAAGGGAAAGCAGTTGATGTGGTTATATGGATTTCAGTAAAGTGTTTGATAAGGTTCCCCATAGTAAGCTACTGCACAAGATATGAGTGCATGGGATTGAGGGTGATTTAACAATTTGGATCAGGAATTGGCTAGCTGATAGAAGACAGAGGGTGGTGGTTGATGGGAAATATTCAACCTGGAGTTACTAGTGGTGTACTGCAGGGATATGTTTTGGGGCCACTGCTGCTTGTCATTTTTATAAATGACCTAGATGAGGGTGTAGAAGGATGGTTTAGTAAATTTGCGGATGACACTAAAGTCGGAGGAGTTGTAGACAGTGCGGATGAATGTTACAATTTGCAGAGAGATGTAGATAAGCTGCAGAACTGTGCCGAGAGGTGGAAAATGGAGTTTTATACGGAAAAGTATGAGGTGATTTACTATGGAAGGAGTAACAGGATTACAAAGTATTTGGCTAATGGAAAGACTCTTGGTAATGTGGATGAGCAGAGAGATCTCAATGTACATATGCATAGATCCCTGAAAGTTGGCACTCAGGTTGATAGGGTTGTGAAGAAGGCGTATGGTGTGTTAGCTTTTATTGGTAGAGAGATTGAGTTTCGGAGCTGTGAGATCATGTTGCAGCTGTATAAAACTCTGGTGCGGCTGCACTTGGAATATTGCATACAGTTCTGGTTGCTGCATTATAAGAAAGATGTGGAAGCATTGGAAAGGGTGCGGAGGAGATTTACCAGGATGTTGCCTGGAATGGTTGGAAGATCTTATGAGGAAAGGCTGAGAGACTTGAGGTTGTTTTCGTTAGAGAGAAGAAGGTTAAGAGGTGACTTAATTGAGGCATACAAGATTAGAGAATTAGATAGGGTGGACGGTGAAAGCCTTTTTCCTCGGATGGTGATAGCTAATACGAGGAGACATAGCTTTAAATTGAGGGGTGATAAATATAGGACAGATGTCAGAGGTAAGTTCTTCATTCAGTGGGTAGTAAGGGCATGGAATGCCATGCCTGCAGCAGTAGTGGACTCGCCAACTTTAAGGGCATTCAAATGGTCATTGGACAGACATATGGATAATATTGGAATAGTTTAGATTAGAGGGTCATTAGATTGGTTCCACTGGTCGCACAACATCAAGGGACGAAGGGCCTGTACTGTGCTGTAATGTTCTATGTTCTATGAAATCTTATATAAAAACCATTTCAGTCTGTGAGGTCTGACATGTTTTATTGCCATGTAAGGGTGTAAGAATAAAGAAACTTTACAAGCATATGCATCTGTCATCTTATGTTTTCTGAGAATGCACTAATTATAGCCTTGTTAACATTGCTATTTTTACTGATTTGTATATCTGTGTCTTTTAATTTTAGTTTTAGTTTTCATATCTAGATACTTATTTTCTGAGGATTTCTTCCTACCAAAGTGTACCATTTGACACATAAATAATGAAGTTCATTTGCTAATTATGTATATTCTGCAAGTTTATTAATATTTTCCTATCTTTTGTTTGTTAAGGTACCAGATCAGAAACCCCGTTGTATATTATGAAGCCTGATTAAATCCCCAAAATTTTCTATTTTGGCATTAGTGTGAGGATAAGTTGTTTCACTCCAGGCACGATTCTATTGGCAAACCAGGAAGCTTTTATCAAAACAAACTTTACTTAATAACATAGTTTAAATGTAACAAATAAATTAGCTTAACTTTTAACATTTGAACAATGCTCAAACATGATAGGATACAATGCTGAACTACTAGTCCATCACAATGAGACTCAATCAAGTAATATTTCTCTTATCAACTTAAATTTTTCTTTAAAATTAATTAGCAAAATAGAAGCATATTTGCTTTAATTTTGGTACTAGGTTCAGAACTTTCAAAAAGTGTTTGGAGAGATAGAGAGACATTGTTTTCTTGCAACTGCTTGTATTTTTAAAATGAAAATGAAACTGGTCTGTTCTTACAAGTTTATTTCTTCCATTAAATACATGACTCGAACCCTGTCAATCAGCCTAATCAAATCTCTGTTCTGAAACCCAGGGGGACACAAATGCATTATTTGTTCTTAAACAAATATTCCATGTATAAAATAAGCACTTACCTATTTCCAGCTTCTACTTTAAAGGTTTTCCTAGACAAACTGCCATCTTGCAAAACAGATCTGAATTTTAAACATACCCTCTTTCATAAACCATTATATAAATATACTTCTTAAAGGAACAGTACCATTATATGTTACAGTCCTCCTTTGTTTTGACTACAGCATCCCCTTCCAATTGTGCGCAGTGCACAATTTTTAATATTGTTCTTTCAATTTCCAAGTGCAAATCCTCTATTAGTGCATGTAGTAGTTCAAGACCAATTTATGCCTATTAATAATGAGTGCATAAATTCCTAGGGAAAGAGTTATATAAATTAAGTTGAAAGGTTTGAAAATAAAAAAAAAGTTCAACACATTGTCAACTGGAATAAGTACTTGTATGGCATGCAAGAATGTTATGTGACATGAAAGGGAATTTTGAGATTTTATTGCTGCTGTTGTTCTCAGTGATAAAGATCATAGGGGAAGAATTTGCTTTCAAAAGAATCTTAGTGAGTTGCTGCAGTGTAATAATTAATACTACAAGCCACATTGTGCCTTGATGGAGTGGGTGGCTGTCCAGTTCATTGGCAGTTGCTCAGCTGCTTTATATTTCATGTCACCTTGCGTAGTGACACTAGAGAGATGAGTCCGGGAACAACTCTTATATAACAAGAAAAAACAGTCATATTTGTGTCCAGGACATTAACTCAAACTGAACAACACTAAGCAGAGATTGAGAAAGAATGCCTGGCCGTTGTTTTTCCCTGTGAATATTTACATCAGTAGCTGCATGGGAGAGAGAAGTAATGGTGGAGTCTGACTACAAGCCCCTTCAAAGCATTTTTCGCAAACTGCTACTATCTGTTCCAAAGAAAATGCCAAGAATGTTACTTTGTTTGCAAAGGTACCATCTAGACATGACATACAAATAAGGGAAACAAGATGTACATTGCAGATATATATAGCTGAGAGCAGTGCTCCCCATGAAGAGAGTTGAGAAGTCTATAACAGAATGCAGTAGCAGCTAGACATGACCTGGACGCCATCAACAATAAGGTGGATTTTTTTGCGTCAACGAGGTGACGCAAAGCGTTGTGTTGCCACTGACTGCACTGTTAGCTTTTCTTGGTGAATTTTTAAATACCTGGAGGTGGGTCCTGGGATGTAATGCTGGTGGAATGGACTCTGATTGAGGCACCATTTTTAAAGATCCAGAGCCAGTGCCGAAGACATTGCCAGGAGATTGCCCGAGCATGACCCTCTCTCCTCTGGTGTACATGTCTGTGCACCACTGGCACGTTCTGGTTTCCAGGTTTGTGAAGGCCTGTTGTAAACGTTACCGAATTGATATCATGCTAGGGCTGGTAGGGAATTCCTATGTGGGGGAATGATACAGTGGAAAGGCCCACTAATGACTATGATAATAGGGTTCCTTTCTTGGCAGGGATGGAGGGGGTGGTTTGCAGGGTAATCTTGTTGGCATAAGAGTCATTTTGGAACTCACATTGGATTTTCCACCCCCTCCAACTTTTCCACCACTGAAAACAAAAGCAGAAGATCCCAATTAAATCTGACAGACAAAATCAAGGGAAATACCCAACAAATTGCAACTTTACAACCACTACAAGAACTAGTAATGAAATGATGACCAGAGAACATCAAGGACCCTCCTGTAGTCACAAGAATATATTGGGCATACCAAGACTAATTGGCATCCTGGGATGGCATCTTGCTCAAAGATAATAAAATAATTGTCCCTAAGGAGAAGCGAGGAGAGATGATGAAGCATATCCAAATAAGCCATCAAGAAATTGAATCGATTCTGAGAAAAGCAAGCTATTTTTTTCCCAAAAGAGAAAACTGTTTCACTGGCCAAGCATGAACAATGAAATTAAAGATCACATTGACCACTGTAGTGCATGCATGTCAAGCTGAACAAGTTTGCAGACTGCTGATGATACATGACATCCCAGATAAACCATAGATGAAGCTAGGAGTAGGCATTTTACTTTCGCACAAACTGATTATCTGATCATTGTAGGCTATTATTCTGACACTGGGAATTAAATTAAGGGCCGAATCTTACACTTCCTCAAAGTCAGGTTCTGAGACATGATGAGGGGTAGGGCAGGATTGCCTTTGAGAACTTGCCTGCCAAATCCAGATGCAGTTTCACATTTGGACAAGCAGGGCTTCGAGTGAGAAACCCCCAATTAACTGATTAAGGCCCTTATCTTGCCCATATCTCAATTTTTAGGCTGGTAGGAGTGGGTGAGGTGTGAATGTGACATTTACACTTTTCCTCATATTGGACGGGTGGTGGGGAGAATGGGCACCTAACTGAAGATTCTCCTCCTCTTTGGATGAACTATCCCCCACTATCAGGACCCCAGGGACTCTCCCCCATTCAAAAGGTCCCAGTACTGAGTCCCAGACAGAGTGCTGCAGAAATGTTTCTGGTTGCTGCAGCCCTATGCCTGGCCAGGTTGAAGAGCTATTGATCAGTTTAATTGATGAACAGATATGAAGCTGAATGATTCTCCTAAGCACTCCAATTATGCTACATCATGCTTTCTTTGATAATATTTGTAAGAAAACTTGGTGAGATCAGCAACCAACATAATCTAATTGCATTTCCCTAAATGCCATCAACCATATATACAATCATTGATGCACCTATATGGCAAAAGCAATGGGAGGAAATGTCTTCATATGGTTCAGATCAGCAGTGCACTGCAGTGACATCTTCTATAAGGACATCTATAGATAATGTATTATTTGGGATTGGCACAGTCAGATAACTGCAGCTTTGAAATTGTTTCCACCTCCTTCCAGGCACACTGAATCCACATATGGGGATGATTTCATGGACTTAATGTAGTGTCAGTTTTACTGTAACTGCAATCATTATTCTTTTATTGCCTCCAGAACTGTGCTTTGACTTTGGATTTAATTAATTTAATCATATTTGTTGCTTCTTTACCCTTTCGACTTAGAAACTACCTATCTATTGCAATGCCTTATTTCTGACTCTCAGTTCCAGTGAGAGTCCTTGCTGGAAATGTGGAATCATGGAATTTTTGCTCAGAAATCTATGGGGTGATTTTACTAAAAAAAATTCTAAGTCCTGAACAGGCGTGAGAATGGAGAGGCTTTCATCCGTTTTTTGGGTGAGCTCAAATCAGCTATCTTAAGCACTTAGAATAAAATCCTCAAAAATGGTTTCTTGCCTGTAGCAGGAGAGTGCAGGGCTTAAATTGCCTGAATGCTGGATGAGAGCAGCAGAGGGTGCAATTGCATATGTGCAGGTCTCTAGCAGCAGAGGCCTGTCACTCAACCACTGCTGCTCTCAGCCAGCCTAAACAAACCAAACCCTCTCAGCTACAGTAGAGGTCCGCAGCCTACTGTGAGCCCCTACCCACCAGCAGCCCCCCAGTACAATTGCTGGTCTGGGCATCCTCCCACCATCTCCCCTGGCCAGCCTTAGTTGTCTCATCTCTGCCCCTGCCAGTCCCTGATATAAAGTGTGCTGTGCCTCCCCAACTGCCCCCATCCCCGGTCTACCCTACCCCACCAGTAGCCCCTGTCCCTTGGCACCGCCTGGTGCCTGGCAGACCATGCCAGGGTGCCCCTGACTTCCCTAGAGGCTTCAATGGCCTCCTGTTCTACCATGAGGCCTGTTGCTGGTGACCAGTTAGATTGTCGCCGGAGAGAATTTCTCCCAGCAAGGCCATCAAGACAAATGAACCCAGATGATAGTGTCCCGGACTTATTCGTTCAATTCGAAATAGATACAAATTTGATTTAAACAAATTTTCAGCCTCTCGCCGGAAATGGGTGTGAGGCTGATCATGCTGGATATGCGACGCTGGTAAAATCATGAGATGTCAGAAATAGAGCGTGAATCTGATTGCTCAGCTCTCGCATGATCTTACTGACTTGTCCAACTCATTGGTTGGAGGGGAGCAATTGTGTGTCTGTACCTGTGTGAGTGTATGTGTGAACGTGTGTGTGAACTATAAAGTAATCCCATGTGCAGTCTAATTATAGTCCTCTGCAATTCCAAAATTACTCCCTTTTTTTGTATTCTCTACTTGTAGAGACACAGCAGGGACTTGTCTATTTTTATGGTATTGTGCATTTGTGCTCCATCTTTTTAAAAAGACCTGTTATTCTGCATAATGAGATTCCTCTGCTCAATTTAATGTCTTATATTTTTGAGGCCTGTATTGTTATTCTGTATTCTTACTTCCAAAATCAATCACTTCATATTTTTTTACACTGAACTGCATCTGCCCATTCTCTGACATTTTTTATATTTTACCGGTCTATGTTTAGTTATGGTCTTTCGAAATCAGCATCGCTCATTCATTCCCAACCTAGGAGGATTGAAGATTAATATAATTGAGGAAGACTTTGGGCTGACTGTAAAAGTGACAATTTTTACTTCATTTCGGCCCTGTTAAATACTACAGTTGCCCGAGGCCTTGCTATTGCTGCAGCTTCTGCTCCCGCCTTGCCTAGCTTGTTCACTCCACCATTTTGACTCCTGTAGTCCTTTAATGCATCAGTACTTATGTAGGAGAATGAAAGCACATCCAAGAATAGACTACATTACCCAGAATTCACCCTGGCTGTCAAAACAAATGGTTCCTTTGGACTCAGATACTTGCTCCAGTACAATCAATTGAAAAGTGCTGGTACTTTATCTCTGAGCAGAATGCCCACCATGTGCTTATTTGTGAGCGCATAGAGGCATGAGGCAGCTACATGAGAGGGGTACTGGCCCTCAAGCCCAGGCCCTCAAAGACGAGGTCCAGCGATTAGCACTGTGTGCAGCCCTCTCCTAGGCCTTGGCTGGGAATGAGGATTTAAACTGTCGAATGCAAATTCATGTATATATTGTCAAGACCTGTACACAGAAAGCAATGTGCTGGTATTGTGGAAGTTATGATGTGTCTGAGTACAGGCATGCTGTGTAAAAGCTGCGAAAGCTCTTATAATAAACTATTTAAGTTGTAGTTCTTCGTCATTATTCCTATATAACCCAGCAATTTCACGGAAGCCACAACCTTTCAGATTCAGATGAAAGAAATCTCCCTGTGAGCTATGGTATGTGATATACCTGTGTGGATATTGGAGAAAGACAAAATTCAACTTGGCTGTGTTGCTTTTCAACTAAATAGCCCATTGAAACTAACTACAAATGTTCACAGATGAACAATGGTCACTTGGATTGGATACTAAAGTGCATTTTGAACTCTACTTCACTAAGATGTTATTGCCTTTGACAAAAGGGACGAAAGAATATCTGGGGGGGAAAAGGAAAAAATGCAGGAAATGATCCAGTAACCAAGACTGATAAATAGAGCAGTGAGGATCTGTCAATGTTTCTTAAAAAGAAAATAAGCATATCAAAATGACTAGATTTTCACAAAGCTGTAGTTTAAATCATTGAAAGAATTTTTAGAAATAAATTTGATTTTATAAGCATCTAGCATAGAAATGTTTTACCTTTTTCATATGCATGATAAATGATTATAAATTATCGTGAAACAATATTGTAAAAAGATAGACTTTGAACATGTCAATGAAGCATCAGAACACACAACTTGATTTTTAAAAATTAACTTGTCTGTTAAATTGCGGGTGGAGACTGAATGAGAAACCTTGTGAAACTAGTGACCAGCAATTAGCATTTGGGATTGTCAGCCTATGATCATACTGTCTCACAGTTGAATGCTCTCTGATGTTCTGATTAATAGCTGAGACGACCAAGCCTGTTAATAGGCTGTGACCCTAGACAGCTTGTATTCCACCTCCATTCGATTAGGCATGCCAGGAATATTACATTTGATAAGTCATATGCCCATGTCAGCTGCTATTTAAGAATTTTGCTGCATTTTTCAGTGGTTACGTGCCAAAGCAATGATTGAAATAAAACCCTTGACATTTATATAAGCTACTTAAATTTTTGCTGAAGATATACAAATTTTATTTAACACTGAATGGCCAGATATCACAGATAAATGCTACTTTTGAATCACAGAAAATTTTGATAAGTATAGCATGCATTACCTTTCCGATGGCCGAAGAAAACAAAACTGCTGCCTAACAAAAACTACTGACAGAAAGTGAGAAGCATATGGATTCCTGGGACATCCAAGACAGCATTTGTGAATGAAATAAATTATTTAACAGCTAAAATATTTTATGAGTAAAAGGAATGAAAGTCTTTCAGTAAAGCTGCAGAACTCCAAAATTATATCTTTATGTATTTCAGAAGAAAATTTTCAATCTTTCATCTGACACTTTAATCTTCCTCACTTTAAGCAAAGGACATTTGTTTACAAATGTTGCTTATCAATTTATCAGTACTCGTTGCTGCTGGATTTTAATTAAAATTTCCTGGATACCGTGATGTGAAGACCAACATTTCCAGAATGATCAACGTGCATCATTAATACGCCTACAAAGTGATGAGCTTTGCTTGGAACAATGATTATGATACCACATTTAAATGAAACTTAGTGGGCCAAATTTTATTGGTTCACCCCGCTCATCAATGGGGATGGGACTGGCAGGAGCTACATTTCGGGACGGTATGGGGCTTACGAATGTGTCAACTGGCTACAAAAGGATAAGTCTGACAGCTCTCTTTCCATCTCACTGTCTCTGTCAGGCCTCTGTTGTTGCTATTGTGCATGTGCAACATCAGAAGCCTGCACATGTCTCCCTCTGCAGGCTAACTGGCAAATTAACTCCTTGGCAGGAGTTAGACACAATCCAGTCAATTTTCTTCATGTACAATGTGCACAAGGTTGGGCATAAAATCTTGCCCAAAAATGGATCTGTAACTCTCCCACTTTCATACTAGCTGGATGCTTAGGGCCCGATTTTATTATTTTCATTCTAAGTGCTGAATCTGGGTGTAAGGTAGATCTGACTTAGCAATCTGTTTTCAGGTGCCTCCCCCCACCCCCCCATATGCACTCAGCCTGAAAAAAAATCTCCAGTCCCATTTACATTGTGGGTAGGGTTTAGCACGGCTGAAATGATTGGAGCTCTGAACTGCGCATGCACAGCTGGAAAAAAAAATTTGAAAAAGCGCACCCGTGTCAGATCACTCCTGGGCCGCAAAGAGCAGAGAAAGCAGTCTTGGAGCGAAAAGCAGAAGCAATGGCCCTCACAGACATCATTGTCCCTCTTATCCACCGCCCACTATCCACACACATTACTGCCCCCTTTATCACCACCCACTCACACCATTGTCCTCCTTATCCACACTCCACTATCCACATACATCGCTGTCCCCCTTATCAAACGCGCCCTACTACCAAGACTAATCGCCACCCCTGCCCTGCTTCTCCCTGACGATTGCCTGCAGAGTGGCAGTGGACCCCCAGCCAACTCCCCCCCCCCCCCACCCCCACCCCTCCAACCAACGACCCCACCAGAGATACATCTGCCCTTCCACCATGGATCTGTCTCCCCCCCGACCAGGGATCCATCTGCACCCCCCCCCTCACGTCCATCCCCACCCCATCTTGCCTCAGTGCCTGAGATACATCTTACCCATCTCCCTCCTTCACCCGACAACTATCTGGCCTCAGTCATTCTCCCCCACCCCAGAGAGAATGGTCTGGCACTCCCCCCCCTCTCCCAGACAACTATTTGGTCTCATTCACCCCCCCAGCCAGAGAATGTTCTCACCTCACTCACCCACCATTCCCCACCCCCCCCGACAACAACCTGGCCCCTCCGCACCCCCGCAACACACCAATCTGAGTCAGAGAACCGTTGGTAGCTCTGAATGCACTCTTTAGCAGCTGGAGTGCCTGATTCAGACTTTTATTTGACAGGCCCATTTTAGATTGGCAAACACTGTGGTAAAGGGGGAAATACTGATAAGGTTGGGCGGGCAGTTCATTCATTCAATTTAAATGCATCCAAATACATTTAAATCGCCGTTGTACCCATTTTGGGCGCAAATCAAATCGCCGCCATTCCTAGGTTTCAGTAAAGAGGCAATCTGTGCGATGAGTGCCTCAAATCTGACTTTATCGTGTTTTTGTGCCCAAAAACTGGCAGGATGCAATGATACAATTAGGCCCTTAGAATTATTCTCTAAAATTCCACCCAGTGGCTCTAATTTTGAGGCTCCAGCTGTACTGTGGAGCCACACTTGACAGTTGAGCAGATTAGAAAGTAAGCCATCTCATTGATCTCATTTGTCAATTCTTCATAATAAATCAGCAGTACTATTGGTAAAGATTTTGATATTAATATTATATATTAATTGATATGTCATGTCAGAATATCTTATTATAGTATAGAATATTTATTTCATTACGTATATTTTGGCAATGTTCCAACCATTATGTGAGGCTGGCCCATAAATCGAAGTGAAAAGGAGTCCTGGGAACTTATTAGCATTATAACTGTATTAGTAGGTTTCTTGAAGATGTGGGGGAAAATGCTACCATAATTTGGCAGCAAGAAAACTTGAGTGTATCTTGCTGATGGCTCCAATGTAATTTTTAACTGTACCTTGAGCTTCATTGACAAAAGTGTTTGTGGTCGTGAGAATCAGACTGTGCCCCTGGTGGCCTCCCACTGATTTGCCTGCCATGGCTCAAGTTAGTTGTACCAATCACTGGGGAGCTCCATATGAATGGCTCCCCGCATTGGTTCCATTGATACTGCAGGGGATGGCAGCCAGGAAGGCCCGCACTGCAATCTTCGGAGGGAGACTTCAGCAAACTTCTTGATGGAGTTCAGCAGAAGCTGGATGCACTCTATCCCTGCATCAGGAAAAGACCGCCCACCAAGGTCATCATGCCCATCTGGGAGATAATGGCGAATGCTTGCTGCAAGAGGATGGGATAGCATTGTTCATCTTCTTGTGACAATCTTCTGCACTCAGTAAATAAGTGTCAAGCAGGCTTTTTCTGGACCCCCTCGCTCACCACTTGCAGCTCTATCTTCATCTCTCACAAATCCTCTCTGGGCTTTGCCAACGCCTGTAAGGAGGCCCTAGTCTCCCCTCCACCAATCACCATTTTCCCCAACTCGCTGCCATACTCCTCACACTCCAATCCCAATCAAAACCCACACCTGCCACATCTCATCACCATTGTAAATGTCAATACTGTTATCTGCACTCTCCCTATCCATGTCATTAAAGGACAAAATAAACTACAACAGATGTAAGCAAACAGCTGGAATAATAGCGGAGCTCAGAACCCTCACACTTTTTGAGCAGAAAACCCCTGCGCTGACCATGAGGAGGAAAAGCACATCTGCCCTGATACTTATGTGGAGGCAGCAGACAAACATGAGATTCCTTAAGACATGCTGTCATTCCTCATGTCTCAAGTGAACAATCAGTGCTCCTTCCTAATAACCCTGTCATCCACTAATGCCATCTTCCTTCTCTTATAGGCAAAGCAACGAGCAAATTAGACCATTCTCTTTCCCCGGGTCCAACAGACTCAAGCAGCTCCAAGGGTGACTTCTCAGATCTCATCATGGAAGAGGTGTCACAGCTGTCACATGCTCCTGGCACTAGCACTCACACTTTGCTGAGGTCACAAAGTAGGCAGACTTCTGGGTCATTCACTGGTGAGTGTCTCACTGCTAAAATTTCACAGCAGGTGGAGGCAGGGATATCCTGAGGATCCAGCACTCAGAGGGATGCTGGAGGCTAAGGTTCTGCTCAGCCCTTGGGCGACGGAAGAAAGTTCAGGGAGAAATGACGACATTCTTTCCCAGATTGCAAGGCTGACTGGAGGAGTCCCAAAACTTTCTGACTGAGGAGATGGTACCATCCTTCCAGTGCAATGAGCCCAACACTGCGTAGGTAGCATGCATGGCAGGAGATATCTGCACCACAGTTTACCTCATCCTCTTCATGTCTGAGGGCATGAATTCCATGGTGCAGGGCTTCAAATACATGATGCTGGCTCTACTGGGAATCCACAAGTTTCTATGCCAGAGGACTATGGAGCTTTTGGTCCATAGTCCCTGTCAAGCTGTCCCTGTATCCCATGAAGGACCACCAGGCCCATTGGGCACCTGAAGTGATAAAGCTCATCTGGTACACACTTTGGGGTCTTCCACCCAGGAGATCCTTAGGTGTCCAGCCTTTCTGAGTCCCTCCTTTCTATGAGCGACACTTGAAATAGGGCAACACAGCAACAGCTGTGCTATGTGAAAGCAAGTCAGGGTCCTCAGGCTCCAAGCCGCTCGGGGATGCCAGCCAAGATCATCTCAGGTAACAGGGCATGTAAATCAGTAGACTTCTGAACCTTAACAGTGGATCCTGGAGAAGCACATAGTCAGAGTGGGAAGGTGAGGAAGATTAAGAAGTAATAGGCACTTAGTTGACACAGTGAAAGTAGGCATGTGTATAAAAATCACCACTGTATACAGTAACAAATAATAAGTCACTCCTTTTGCTCGCAGAGATTCCATCCCTGTCATTTTATGCTGCCAAGCTCAGCACACCTGCAAACGTCCAGCGCTCTATTCACATGTAGCGTGAGAATGGCTGTGCTGTGATTCTCACACACTGAGGACAGAGTAAAGAAACTCTGCTCTGGCAACCTGCACCCATAGCTGTAGTCATCCTTCCTGAAAGCCTGTTTGTGAAGAGGCAAACCCCTTTCTATCCATCCATCCATCCATCCATCCATCAGGACTAAAGCAGTTCAATTTAGCATCTCTTTATCTAGTGGGACAGGCCAAGGGACTGTTGAGCATTGATTGACTTCCCACCTCAAGCATAAGATGGAGGTGAAAACTTAGTAAAATACTTAAAAGAGCTTGCAGTGCCTCAAATTATCATTCTAGTTTTGATGAACTCCATGATTCATAGGCAGGCTGCTCTCTGTTGGGTATGAATCAGACGTATTGCTGAGAATGAGAGAAGCAGAATCAAGCCAATCACTTCAATACCCTGCCGTTACAAATGTGCAAACTAATGGCTAGCTAATAGTGGCAGAAATAATTGGTTTGATCTTATAGGATACTGCGAGGCCCGGATAGAGTTTGACCCTGCATCCATTCTGGGAGACTTCACCAGCTTCTACTCCCACTTGTCCCCAAAACAAGAGGCGATCAGGGCATCTCTTAGTTGGTGCCCAATTCTGGCCCTGTCATCTGCCCTGCATTCTTCCTCCTCCTCCTCCACATCTTCAGGCCCACTGCTCGCCTCAATATCCTCCTTATCTGAGGAGATGTGGCACTCCTCCAGGTTTACGTTGCAGCACTACATTAGTGGAAAGACCACAATAATGCAAGAAAACCTCTGGGGGCTATATTGTAAGGGATCCCCTCACCATTGTAGGCACCTTAACCGCATCTTCAACAGCACAATCACCGGCTCCACCAACAAATGCGATGAAGTGTGAGCCTCATTATATTTAGTCTCTGCTGGTGTTATTTCTTCTGCATTGGTGTCATCAGCCATTTTCTGAGTGGGTACCCCTTATCCCCATGGAGCCATCCCTCCAGTTGCCGCTCTCCCTCAAAGACAGCTGGGATTTATAAGTGGCCCAAGATATAACTGCAGTGGGCGTTCCCTGGGAAATGAACAAACACCTGTATAATGCACATTGTGTGGCCACAGATCAGTTGAGGGAATGGAATTCCTTATGGTTTCTGGATGATGCTGTATGCTGCCATGGTAACTTAAGAGTCATGTAGGTATAATCTATCAGACCTTGCATGTGGGGCATCCCTGTTGGGTGGGGCAGTCCATGGCTCGCCTTCCTCCGTTCAAAGGTAATAAACACATTAGCCCTGGCACAAGAGGCATTGGTCACTTCTCTAATAATTTGTGAGTGGCAGACTGGGAGATGGCGCAGATGTCTCTTTTGTTGCCCTGCCCTCGGATAGAAGTTCAGATTGCCTCTAAGTTTAAGGGTCATACGCATTGGGTGTCCTCCTGTAGTGTAGTACTGCAGTACATGGCAGCAGTAGTCCACTGTCCCCGGGACAGACAGTTTTCTATGGTACTACAGCTTGGAAAACTGAAGATAGGAACACTGATGCCAGAAGGTTCTTAGTAGTATTGTCTCCAAATGTCATTTTCCATATGTGATCCTACTTCCTGAACAGCTGCAGGCTGCTGGTGCTGGCCACATGCAGTAGCATATCATCCTCTCTGCTGCTGGTCAATTCCAATCAGTAGAAACACCAACTCTATAGGCTACATGAAAGAGTGAGAATGTCACAGTGTGTGCTGAAAAGTCCTAACAGAGCCCTGAGCCTTATTGTTCCATGCATCTAAAATTTCCACCCAAATGCTTCCCATTACCTGTATGAATTTCTGCTCTCCCTCACACAATGCCCTGACAGTAGAGCTACATCCCCCCATAGCTTCCTCTGTACTCCAGCAAGATAAAAAGTGTTGAGCCTCTATTGTATTATGGCATTTCAACTGCATATCACCACCTCCCTCCCCCACCACGAATCCCACTTCCGGAGAACATAAATCCCAATCTGGCATAGCACGAAAGTGCATCAGAGAGAATGCATGACAATAAGGCTTGCATCCTGATAGGGAACCTCAGAAATAGTGACAGCCATAATATTGAACAGAGAGATTGGTTTCAGCTGTCAGCATCTTTCCTTGCCCGGGGATTCTCCAGTGTGGGCTGTGTACTGCTAAGGCTTAAATGAAAGATATTTCTACATTCTTGGGACTTAGTATTGGAAAGATTTAATCTTTGTCCCTTAACTGTACATCTAGCTATAGCCCTAGTTATTAAATTGGCACTCTGGACTCCTCAAAGAATTGTCAGTTAATTGCTCAGGAAACAACATTCATCTTGACAAGACACAGCTGAGTCCTGAGAAGTTTGTAATTAGCTTTTCAAGCAAAGGGCAGCCTCATTGTTTGGGGTTTTCAGTGCTTCAATGCAGTCATGATGTGGAGATGCCAGTGTTGGACTGGGATAAACACAATAAGAAGTCTCACAAAACAACGTTAAAGTCCAACAGGTTTATTTAGTAGCACAAGCCACAAGCTTTCAGAGCACTGCCCCTTCATCAGGAGAGTGGAAGTTCTGTTCACAAACAGGGCATATAACGACACAAACTCAATATAAAAAATAATGGTTGGAATGCATTATTTTGTAATGCGTTCCAACCATTTACAGGTAATCAAGTCTTAAAGATACAGACAATGTGAGTGGAGAGAGAGTTAAGCACAGGTTAAAGAGATGTGTATTGTCTCCAGCCAGGACAGTTAGTGAGATTTTGCAAGCTCAGGCAAGTCATGGGGGTTACAGGTAGTATGACATCCTAGTAAATCTTTTCTGCTCTATTTCTAGTTTAATAATATCCTTTCTATAATAAGATGACCAGAACTGTACACAGTACTCTAAGTATGGCCTTACCAATGTGCTCCAGTTTCCTCCCACAAATGAAAGAGTTGCATCTCCAATTTTATTAGCATCAAAGGATCAACTGTTGTCAGCAGCACTGCTAAGCTGTTATGATCAATATAAACAAGTATTCATTTAATATTGATGTTTTGGTATTCAGATGCTGAGCCACACTGCAAAATAATTACAGTGGCTACAACATTAAAGTGCACACTTAATGCTATTGCACTACAGTCGGTTAATGTGATTCTGAAGACTTCAGAACTGAGTTAACATCGAATTCTGATCACAGATCCTGTAGACAGTTCTCTCAGATTTAGTGTTAATAAATTGAAGTAGGATCTGTGTTTGCAACCTTATGCAAAACTTCATCTGTGATAGAACTGCATGCAGCACAAGGATGTATATGTCAGGCTTCTTTGAATTGCTTACCTTCATTTGTTGTTTGGTTCATTAATTTATTTGTCAAAATAAGAGTGACAAGATTGATAATTCGATGCATGTTGGCGAGAGAATTAGCTGATGTAGTTTGTTTTTTTGCTGTGCGGATTAACAAAATCCAAAGAAATAGAATTCTCAAAATAAATGAGACCTTCATATTTAACAAAGAATGAAAATGTTTACATTTATAATATTTATTCACCATGAAATAATGTTGCAGTTGCAGTACTATGATGATTCTGTACAACAAACTAAGCATCTGCTTCATCCTTACCCAGTGGAAATTAAATCAGCATTTCCCATTCTCTTTTCTTCATTGAGTAAAGATTTTTCTATTACAGTTCAAAGTGCAGGTTATACGCAAAAGAAGAAAGCAAACTTCGATTTATTAACACCATTAATGTCCTCAGGATTTTCAACAGCACTTCAAACCAATAAATTACTCTTAAACAGTAGGCAGTTTTGTTGTTCAAGCAGATGTGAAATCAAATTCTGTATAAGGAGGTTCCATAAACAGCAGTGGGGTAAATTACTCTTTCAGTGGTGATGTCTGAGTGCCTGGCGTTGTGAAACTTTTTAATGCTGAATGTTGGTCAGGACATCAGAGAACCTTCTCTACTCTTCTTTGAATTGTGTCATGGAATCTGTTGCTTCAATTTGAGCAGACAATTGGGAGTTTGGCTTCATGTTTCTTCTGAAAGACAGAAGTATTGTTTGAAAATATTTTTCCATCCTTTGATCAGATTTCTCGTTCTTGTTGATTTGATTTGATTTATTATTATCACATGTATTGGTTTACTGTGAAACATATTGTTTCTTGTATGCTATTGCAGACAAAGCATACTGTACATAGAGAAGGAAAGGAGAGAGAGTGCAGAATGTAGCATTCCAATCATAGAACATAGAACAATACAGCACAAACAGGCCCTTCGGCCCACGAGTTGCGCCGATCACATCTACCAATCCACAGACTTATCTATAACCCCCTATCCTATTCTTTTCCATATACTGATCCAGAAGTCTCTTAAAAGACCCCAGTGAGTTTGCCTCAACAACCTCCGACGGCAGTCGGTTCCATTCACTCACCACCCTCTGAGTGAAAAACCTACCCTGACATCTCCTTTGTATTTGCTTCCCTGCACCTTAAATCTGTGTCTTCTCGTAGTGACCATTTCAGCTCGGGGAAATAGTCTCTGAGAGTCCACCCTCTCTATTCCTCTCAACATTTTATAAACCTCTATCAGGTCGCCTCTCAACCTACGTCTCTCCAGTGAGAAGAGTCCCAGCTCCCTCAACCTATCTTCACAAGGCCTGCCTCCCAATCCAGGCAGCATCCTTGTAAATCTCCTCTGAACTCTCTCAATAGCCTCTACATCCTTCCGATAATGAGGCGACCAGAACGGTGACAATACTCCAACTGGGGTCTGACAAGAGTCTTACAGAGCTGCATCACAGGTATGTTGTTGAGAAAGATCTATGTAATACAAGGTAGGTCCATTCAAAAATCTAATGGCAGCAGGGAAGAAGTTGTTTTTGAGTCAGTTGGTATGCGTCCTCCGACTTTTGTATCTTCTTCCCAGCGGAAGAAGGTGGAAAAGATTATGTCCTAGGTGTATGGGGACCTTGACTATGCTGGCTGCTTTTCTGAGGCAGTGGGAAGTGTAGACAGAGTCGATGCTGGATGGGAGGCTGGTTTGTGTGATGGACTGGGCTTCGTTCATGACCCTTTGTAGTTTTTTATGACCTTGGACAGAACAGGAACTATATCAAGCTATGATATAACTAGAAATAATGCTTTCTATGGTGCATCTGTAAAAGTTGGTGAGAGTTGTAAAGGTCATGCCAAATTTGCTTAGCCTCCTGAGAAAGTAAAGCATTGGTGAGCTTTCTTAACCATACCATTGGACAGGTTGTTGGTGATTTGGACACCTAGAAACTTGAAGCTCTCTACCATTTCCATTTCATCTCTGTTGATATAGACAGGGACAAGTCCTCTACCACGCCTTCTGAGGTACATGACTATCTCCTTCATTTTGTTGACATAGAGGGAGAGATTGAACACAGTTCAACATTTGTCTTATAATGAAGAGAAAGAATGCAAGTTTTTTTTGGTGTTAGACAATTGGATCCACGTCTTCTGAGTTTTCATGGATTCTAATAATCCTGAGTTGTGACAGTCAAGTATGCCAACATTAAAGCAAATTGCCATATTTCCACCTTTAAATCATTTGGAAAGTCTAAGATGAATTTTGCAACATCAAGGATCAATCATCTTTGACATGATTCTTGACATCAAGACCATATTTAACAGAATGCGGCATGAAGGAGCCCTAAGAAAACTGGAGTCAAGGGGAAATAAATACAAAGATGTGAGCATTACATGGATTGGCCATGTTAAATTGCCTCTGAGTGTCTAAATGTTTGTAAATTAGGTGGATTGTGTGGAGTTATAGGGATAGAGTGGGGGTGGGGGGGGAGGGGGTGGGGGAGAGGTGGGGGGGTTAATGGGTGTGGGCCTAGGTAAAATGCTTGTTCGGAGAGCCAGTGGAAACTCAAAGGGCCGAATGTCCTCCTCCTACAGTGAAGTGATTCAATGATTCTAAACCCAACGCTGATTAAAGTCACACCTGGTATAAGAAAGGTGAATGTGCTGTTTGGAGGTCAGTGATCTTAGCTACTTGACATCACTGCAGGAGTTCCTGAGGGTGGTGTCCTAGACCCAACAATTCTTCACCTGCTTCACCTTCCACCGTAAAATGGGGATGTTCATTAATGATTGCACAATTTTCTGTGCCATCGTGGCTTCTCAGGTATTGAAGCAGTTCAAGTCAAATGCAGCAAAGCTTGGATAATATCCAGATTTGAGCTGACAAATGGAATGTAATGTTCACACTACAGCAAATGATCATCTCTAAGAAATAAGAATTTAACCATTGTTCTTGACATTCAATGGCATTGCCATCACTGAATACCCTGCTGTCAACATCTTGGGTGCTTATCATTGACTAGAAACTTAACTAGCCATATAAATACCACAGGTACAAGAATAAGTGAAAGGTTAGCAATTATGTGGTGAATAATTCACTTCCCAACTCATGTCCATAAGTCAGGCGTGTGCTAGAATACTCTCCACTTGTCTGGATGAGTGCAGCTCCAAAAATATCCAAGAAGTGCAACACCATCCAAGACAAAGCAAGCTGATTAATTGGTATCCCATCCACAAACATCATTCTCTCCAGCATCGACACATAGTAGCAGCAGTGTATATCGTCTACAAAATGCATTGCAGAAACTTATCAAGGTGCCTGTGACAGCACCTTGCAAACTTACGACCATTACCATCTAGGAGGACATGCGCAGCAGATACATGGAAATGTCACCACCTGGAAGTTCCCCTCCAAGCCTTTGGAAATATATCACTGATGTTTTGCTTGGTCAAAATCCTAGAACGCCCTCCTGATCGACAGTGTGTATGGATGTACCTACGTGGACTGCAGCAGTTCAAGAATGCAGCTCGTCACCATCTTTTAAGAGCAGTATAGATGAAGTGAAGAGAGGCAGTGAAGCCTACAACTCTTGAATGAATCAATAAAATGAGCTAAAACTATACTAACAGGTCAGTTTGCTTATAATGGGTTCACAAAGATTTAGGAAATAACAACTGGCAGTCTTCTGCTCTATTCCTGAAATAGTTCAACTCCTTGATAATAATCATCAATTTTCCTCAGTCTGCGGTGTGTTTCATGGCACGAGAGGTGCTGTGACATTCACTGGAGATAGGGCAGGGTCTTACACCCCCACCATTGTCAATAGGTTTCCCATTGTTTGCAAACACATGGCAGGTGTGGGTTGTCAGTGGGACTGTAAGATCTCACTGGTATAAATGTAGCAAGATTTTAATGCTAGTCTTTATAATTATAAAGACTAGTCTTTGAAAATATAAATGAAAACTTATAGGATTCATTTATAAAAGATTTGTGTCAGTTCTATTGGTGAATAACTGTTTCATGATGAATAAATTCTTTTTAACGAAAGACAATGGGTTTGCAATTCTTCCATCCTGCTGCACTAATTTTTTAGTGAATGAGAGAATCTCATGGCGGGCGATGCACAGGATTCATGCATGCGTTTCCACTGTGATAGCATCTCTCAGTATCGGATTTCTGGCGGCATCTGCTTTGCGTCAGAAATCAGCAGACAGGCACCAAAATAATTTAAAAATTTATTTAAATATCTTTTACGTACAATTAGCAGGCCCCGCAATGTGGATAAACCCATACTACATGGACTGCAGCAGTTCAAGAAGGCAGCTCATCACCATCTTTTAAGGGCAGCTAGGGATGCATCTAATGCTGCTGTAGCCAGTGAAGCCTACAACCCTTGAATGAATCAAATAAAATGAGCTGAAACTATCACTGAAGTCTCTGGGCCCACGAGGGTGTATTTCACTCTGGTGGAGTTTACAGTAACTCCCCACTTCTGGGGAACCAACAGCCTGACCCCCCTGGAGTGAAGGGGGGCAATCGGGGCCTCCCACAGGGTAGGGCACAGGGTATTAGCAGTTTGGCAGTGCCAGCCTAGGTCCTTGGCACTGCCCAAGGGACAAGGTGCCAATTCCCAAGGGGCATTTTACTACTGTCCATTGGTCCAAGGGGGCAGGGCAGATAGATATTAGTCCAACACTGAGAGAATTGAAATAACATCAGTAAAGACAAACATTAACATTGTTTCTTCAGTGATCTTGTCCTTATAATTGCATTTTTGATCCATTTCCTTGTGTTATAACTCAAGATAGTTTTTACATTTATGTGTCACCTGA
This sequence comes from Sphyrna mokarran, assembly GCA_024679065.1. Classification (NCBI taxonomy): domain Eukaryota; kingdom Metazoa; phylum Chordata; class Chondrichthyes; order Carcharhiniformes; family Carcharhinidae; genus Sphyrna; species Sphyrna mokarran. The sequence goes on from JAGIQG010000003.1 coordinate 27,808,314, forward strand.
ATTCAATGTTGTCAAAATATTTTTTACAAATGGTAAAAGAAATGAGGATATTAAATGTTATTTTTAAAATTGCTTGTTATTTTAATAAAAAGCTTTGTGAACAAGATCATTCTTTGAAATTAGTATTATGGAGTTCAATGCAAGGTCATCCTAAATCATAGAATTGTAGAATAGATTTATGTGCCAGAATTTTACTGCCATGCCCACCATGGAATCATGGCTCGCGGAGCAGAGTTCTCTGTTGGCCTCGGCGGGATTTTATGAGCCTTGCCCGAGTGAGGCCGTAAAATACTGGCCATAGAATCCCTACAGTACATGAAAGGTCATATGGCCATCAAGTGTATACCAACACTCATACTGATTATCTTACCCAGGCCTCTTTCCTTCCCTATGCCTCAAACTGTGCACATGTTTATCAAGGCTAATCCTGCACATTTTGGAAACTAAGGTACAATGGTCAATCCACCTAATCTGCTCATCTTCGGACTGGAAGAGGAATCCAGAGCACCTGGAAGAGACCCACGCAGACATGGGGGAGAATGTGCAAATTTCATACAGACAGTCACCCAAGGCCAGAATTGAACACGGATTCCTGGAATTGGGAGGCAGCAGTTCTAACCACTGTGCCACCATGCCACCCAGAAGGAAAACTTGGAATGTCAGTTCTTAACTATTTTTGTGATTTGGAAAAAATGGGAAAGGAGATGAAACCTGGCAAGAAGAGGGTTCAACAAGCCTGGCAAGAAGAGGGTTCAACAAGTAAGAAGAATGCTTGTTGACAAGAAGTTAAATAAATTTTAAAACACACAACAAAAAGGCAATAGTACAAAACAACATTTACAATTAACTGTGATAATGATGACCCAGATTGTAAACTTAAATTACTCTCAATTCAAATACATCTACTTTTGTAATCTTCGAGAATACACCTTCCCAAAACAACATTCCATAGGTTTTAACACTATGAGCCAAACCCGGCAAATAACTACCATACCAGACCTCTAGCTTTCTTTTAAGATCTGTTCTTCTAGTTTAAGAGAGAACTTAATGGGTTTGATATAGACTTAATTCTGAGAGAGATCAGTATTTTGTAGCTAGGCATGGCAATGATCTATATCTTTAGACAGCTAGTCTTCACTTTTGGGCATGGCATGATGGTAAAGTGGGGCAAAAAGCGCCATATTATGAGCCTCTCGCTAGAAATGGGCAAAAGGTAGATTAATGCATTTAGATTTATTTTAATGCTGTTTAACATAGAAACATAGAAGATAGGAACGGGAGGAGACCATTTTGCCCTCCAAGATTGCTCCGCCATTCACTATGATCATGACTGATCGTCAACTCAATAACCTAATCCTGCTTTCCCCCCATGATCTTTGATCCCATTTGCCCCAAGTGCCAAATCTTATCACCTCTTGGATGCATTCGATGTTTTGGCATCAAATAATTCCTGTGATAATGAATTCCACAGGTTTACCACTCTTTGGTTGAAGAAATGTCTCCTCACCTCTGTCCTAAATGGCCTACCCTGAACCCTCAGACTGTGACCCTTGGTTCTGGACTTACCCACCATCAGGAATATCCTCCCTGCATCTACCTTGTCCAGTCCTATTAGAAATTTATAAGTCTGTATGAGATTCCTCCTGTCATTTGTCTGGACTCCAACGAAAGCAATTCTAACCTAGTTAGTCTCTCCTCATACATCAATCCCACCATCCCCACAATCAACCTGGTAAACTTTCACCACACTCCCTCGAGAGCAAGAGCATTCAAGGAGCAGCTACTGTGAGTCCTTGATAAGTATTTCCCTGTCAGGCAAGGAGGAAATGGTCAAGAAAGGGAACCTTGGTGTACTAAAAAAAATTAATTCGCTGGTTAAAAGGAAAAAAGAGGCTTATGTCAGGATGAGGCTTGAAGGCTCAGTTAGTGCAATGGATAGCTATAGATTAGCCAGGAGTGAGCTAAATAGTGAGTTGAGGAGGGCTAAAAGGGGACACGAGAAGACTTTGGCTGATAGGATCAAGGAGAATCCTAAAGCTTTCTTTAGATATGTTAAGAATAGAAGATTGGTTAGGGCAAGGTTAGGGCCAGTTATGGACAGCAGTGGGAAGTTGTGCGTGGAGCCTGAAGAGATTGGAGAGGCACTGAACAAATATTTCTCTTCGGTATTCACGCAGGGAGATGTAAATGTAGTTGTGGAGAACACTGGGATACAGGGTGGCAAACTGGAAAGTATTGAAGTAGATAAGGAGGATGTGCTAGATATTCTTGAGGGTTTGAAGTTAGATAAGTCCCCTGGGCCAGACGGGATTTACCCTAGGATTCTCTGGGAGGCAAGAGAGGCGATTGCAGAGCTCTGGCTCTGATCTTCAGGTCGTCGTTGGTTACGGGTATAGTGCCGGAAGACTGGAGGATAGCGAATGTGGTCCCATTGTTCAAGAAGGGGAAGAGAGACTTTCTGGGGAATTATAGGCCGGTGAGTCTTACTTCTGTTGTGGGCAAAGTATTGGAGAGAATTATTAGGGATAGGATTTATAGTTATTTAGAGAGAAATGAATTGATTGGGGATAGTCAGCATGGTTTTGTGAAGGGTAGGTCGTGCCTTACAACCTTATTGAGTTTTTTGAAAAAGTGACCAAAGAGGTGGATGGGGGTAAGGCAGTTGATGTGATATATATGGACTTTAGTAAGGCGTTCGATAAGGTGGCCCATGGAAGGCTTCTGCAGAAAATGCAGATGTATGGGATTGAGGGTGATTTAGCTAATTGGATTAGGAATTGGCTCGCAGATAGAAGACAGAGGGTAGTGGTTGATGGGAGATATTCATAGTGGAGTTCGGTTACAAGTGGTGTACCTCAGGGATCTGTTTTGGGGCCCCTGCTGTTTGTAATTTTATAAATGATCTGGATGAGGGTATTGAAGGATGGATTAGTAAATTTGCAGATGACACCAAAGTCGGAGGAGTGGTAGATATTGAAGAGGGGTGTTATAGTTTGCAGAGAGACTTGGACAAGTTGCAGAGCTGGGCCGAGAGGTGGCAAATGGAGTTTAATGTGGAAAAGTGTGAGGTAATTCACTTTGGCAGGAATAACAAATGTGTAGAGTATAGGGCTAATGGTAGGACTCTTAATAGTGTTGATGAACAGAGGGATCTTGGTGTATGTGTGCATAGATCCCTGAAAGTTGGCAACCAAGTCGATAAGGTTGTTAAGAAGGCATATGGAGTCTTAGCTTTTATTGGTAGGTGGATTGAATTTCAGAGCCGCAACGTCATGTTGCAACTGTACAAAACTCTAGTGCGGCCGCACTTGGAGCATTGTGTGCAGTTCTGGTCCCCACATTATAAGAAAGATGTGGAGGCATTGGAGAGGGTACAGAGGAGGTTTTACCAGGATGTTGCCTGGTATGGAGGGCAGGTCTTATGAGGAGAGGCTGAGGGATTTGAGGTTGTTTTCGTTAGAAAGGAGGAGGCTAAGAGGGGACCTAATCGAACCATATAAGATGATTAGAGGTTTAGATAGGGTGGACAGTGATAGCCTTTTTCCTAGGATGGAGAAAGCTAGCACGAGGGGACATAGCTTTAAATTAAGGGGTGGTGGTTTAGGACAGATGTCAGAGGTAGGTTCTTTACCCAGAGGGTGGTAAGGGTATGGAATGCCTTGCCTGCGTCAGTTGTAGATACGCCAAGTTTGGTGGCGTTTAAGAGGTTAGTAGATAAGTTTATGGATGAAAGGGGAATGGTTTAGGTTAGAGGGTCACTGCTTGTTCCTAATTGGTCGGCGCAACATCGAAGGCCGAAGGGCCTGTTCTGCGCTGTAATGTTCTATGTTCTATCCTTCCTCAAAAACAGAGACCAAAACTTCACACACTACCCTAGCTGTGGCCACACTAAGGCCCTGTATAATTGCAACAACACATGCTGCTCCTGTACTCGAAATTTCTCACAATGAAAGCTAACATACCCTTTGGCTTCTCTACCTGCTGCGCCTGCATGCTTACCTTCAGTGACTGGTGCACAAGGACACTCAAGTCCTACTGCACACTCTCCACTCCCAATTTACAGCCATTCATATAGTAATCTGCCTTCTTGTTTTTGCTTTCAAAGTAAATAACCTCATATTTATCCAACTTATCTGCCATTGATTTGCCCACTCACCCAACCCCTATCCAGATCATTCTGAAGGATCTCTGCATCCTTGCCACTGTTCACCCTCCCACCCAACTTGATATCTATCATATCACCTGCAAACTTTGAGATGTTACATTTTGTTCCCTCATACAAATCATTAATATATATTGTGAATAGATGGGGTCCCAGCACTGATCCCTATGGCAATCCACTAGTTATTGCCTGCCAATTTGAAAAGCACACATTAATTCCTACTGTTTGTTTCCTCTCTGCCAACCAGTTTTCTATCCATCTCAGTAGATTTTCCCCAATCCCATGTGCTTTAATCTTGCATGATAATCCCTTATGCGGGACTTTGTCAAGCGCTTTCTGAAAGCCCAACATACCACATTGACTGGCTCCCCCTTGTCAATTCTACTAGTTACATCTTCAAAGAATTCCAACAGATTTATCAAGCATGATTTCCCCTTCATAAATCCATGCTGACTCTGTCTGACCCTGCCACTGCTTTCTAAATACTCCGCTATAAAGTCCTTGATAATGGATTTGAGAATTTTCCCCACTACTGATGTTAAGCTTTCTGGTCTAGAATTCTCTATTTTCTCTCTATTTCCCTTTTTGAATATTGGAGTGACATTAGCTACCCTTCAATCTGCAGGGACTGTTCCAGAGTCTATAGAATTCTGGAAGATGACCACCAATGCATCCACTATTTCTCAAGCAGCTTCCTTAAATACCCTGGGATGTAGATTATCAGGCCCTGCGGATTTATCCACTTTTAGTGTCATTAATTTTCCCAGCACTGTTTCTCTAATAATATTGATCTCCCTCAGTTCTTCCCTCTCACTAAATCTTGCATTTTCCAATATTTCTGGCATCTGATTTGTGTTTTCTTTTGTGAAGACAGAATCAAAGTATGTATTTGGTTGCTCAGCTGTTTCTTTGTCCCCTATTATACATTCCCCCACTTCTGCCTTAGGGGACTGATATTTGTCTTCACCAACCTCTTTCTATTCGTGTATCTTATTTCCTTTGTGAGCCATGGATTGACCCTCTTACCCATTTTGTTTTTGTGTGAGACAGGATTAAACTGTTATTGCAGTTCCCCGATTCGTCTTTTGAAGGTTTGCCATTGTCTATTCACTGTCATCCCTTTAAGTAACTCTCCGCAGTCTGTCAAGGCCAGACTCATATCCTGTTAGTTTCTTTTATTAAGATTCAGCACCCTAGTCTCCGAAGCAACTACTTCACTCTCCATATTGATTAAAAATCCTGTCATGTTATGATTGCTCATCCCTAAGGAGTCTCGTACAGCTAGATTGGTAATGATTCCCTCCTCGTTACACACTACCCAGTCTAAGATAGCTTGCTCTCTAGTTGGTTCCTCCACAATTTGGTCAAGAAAACCATCCTTTATATACTCCAAAAATTCCTCTTCGAAGGCATTCTGGCTGATTTGGTTTGCTCAATCAATGTGTAGATTAAAATCACCCATGATCCCTTCTCATAAGTATTCTGATTTTGTGCTTAATGCCATCCCCAACATCACCACTGCGGTTTGGGGGTCTATATATGACCTACTAATGTTTTTTGCCCCTTGGTATTTCTCAACTCTCCCCATACAGGACTCCATGTTGTCAGAGCCTTTTTCACTATTGTGTTAATTTCCTTTTTAACCAGCAGCACCATTCCACTATCTTTTCCTTTATGCCCGTCCTTCCTAAATCTTGAATAGCCTGGGACATTCCATCCCTGGTCACTCTGCATACATGTCTCTGTAATCCCAATTATATCATATCCATGTATATCTATCTGAATGAGTAGCTCATCGACTTTATTGCAAATGCTCCGCACATTAAGGCAAAGAGCCTTTAAGCTTGCCTTTTTAACATTGTTTGCCTCACTCCCAATATTTTTCTCTATAGCCCTGCTTGAACTTTGTCCTTGGTTTCTCCAGCTATCATTTTTTTTATTCCCTTTTCTACCTTTCGGTTTTGACCTTACTCCCTCCTCCTCTGACTCCTTACGTAGGTTCCCATCTCCCGGTATATTAATTTAAACCCTCCCCAGCGCACTAGCAAACAATCTCCCTAGGACATCAATCCCAGATGAAACCCATCCCATCTTCCCCAAAACCGGTCCCAGTGTCCCTCTCTGTATCCAGTCTGTTCCAGCCTTGTCAGAATTCTATACATTTCAGTGAAATCCCCTCATTCTTCTAAACTCCAGTGAATACCAGCCTAGTCAACCGAATCTTTTCTCATATGACAATCCTGCCACCACAAGAATCAGTCTGATGAACTTTCACTGCACTGTCTCCATGGCAAGCATATCTTTTCTTACGTAAGGAGGCCATACAATAATCCAGGTGTGGTGTCACCAAGGCTCTGTACTGTTGCAGTGAGACATCATTGCTCCTGTACAATTGCAATGATTTGGATACAAGTATAGAAAGCTCTATAGCCAAATTTGCAGCTGACACAAAAATAGTAAGAAGTCTCACAACATCAAGTTAAAGTCCAACAGGATTATTTGGTATCACAAGCTTTCGGAGCACTGCTCCTTCATCAGGTAAGTGGAAAGTTGGGTTCACAAACATGGCATATGTAGACAAAGATTCAATTGCAAGGTAATGGTTGGAGTGCAAGTCTTTACAGGTAATCAAGTCTTTACAGGTACAGAGAGAGAGATAATCACAAGTTAAAGAGATGTGAATTGTATCAAGCCAGGACAGGTAGTAGGATTTTGCAAGCCCAGGCCAAATGGTGGGGTTGCATGTAGTGTGACATGAACCCAAGATCCCAGTTGAAGCTGTCCTCATGTGTGCGGAACTTGGCTATCAATTTCTGTGTGGTTGTGTGTCTTAAAGGCTGCCTTGGACCACGCTTATCTGAAGATCACAGGTTAAATGCCCTTGACTGCTGAAGTGTTCCCCGACAGCAAGGGAACATTCCTGCTTGGTCATTGTGGAGCGATGTCCTGTTCTCTTTAACGTGTGATTATCCCTCTCTCCACTCGCATTATCTATACTTTTAAAGACTTGATTACCTGTAAAGACTCACATTCTAACCATTATCTTGCAATCGAATCTTTGCTGATATATGCCCTGCTTGTGAACCCAACTTTCCACTCACCTGATGAAGGAGTAGCACTCTGAAAGCTTGTGATTACAAATAAACCTGTTGGACTTTAACCTGAGGTTGTGAGACTTTTTACTGTGTCCACCCCAGTTCAATGCAAGCATCTCCACATCACACATAAAAAGGTAGTACAGTAAGTTGCAATGAGGAAATACGAACCTTACAAATGAATTTGGGTAGGTTAGGAGAGTGGGTCAAAATGCAGCAGATGATGTTTAACATGTATAAATATAAGGTCATGTATTTTGGTCGCAAAAATGGGAAGGTGCCTTATTAGAGACTTCAGGTTGCTCTGGTGCAGAAGGACCTGGGTGTCTTTGTTCATGAGTCACAGAAAATTAGCATGCAGGTACAGCAGGTAATAAAGAAAGCAAATGGAATGTTGGCATTTATAGCTAAAAGAATTGAATATAAAAATAAGTATTGTTGCAACTATACAGGGCATTGGTGAGGCCTTGTGCACCAATTATTGTGCACAGTTTTGGTCCCCTTATTTGAAGAAATATGTAGTGGTATTGGAGGCAGTTCAGAGGAGATTCACTAGATTGAATCCAGAGATGAGAGATTTTTTGAATGAAGAAAGATTGAACAATTCAGGCTGAAACTCTCTAGAGTTTAGTAGAATGAGAGGAGATCAAATTGAGGTGTACAAGATGATAAAAGGTCTGTATAAAATAGAATGGATGTTTCCTCTTGTGGGGCATTCTAGGATGGCAGGTTTTAAGATAAGGGGTAGCAAATTTAAGAACTCAGTAAGAATTTAGCAACACCAATTTTTAATCCAACCGATTTATTTGATAATAAAATTGCGAGCTTTCAACACTCTTGTGTCTTCCTCAGGCAAATGCAGTGTTCTGGTCTGCAATAGCACACATTAGCACAGACAGTCAGAGATTGCTGATTAGAATCCTTACATCTAACCTGCTATTCAAGTGTTAAAGTGGCTAACAATGTGTGTGAAGGAAATCCTGAGCATTGGTTACAGAATTGTGTATTTCCTCCAGACAGCACAGTAAGTGAGGTTTTTTGCTAACCCAGGCAAGTTACGGGGGTTACAGATAGTGTGTCATGAAGCCAAGATCCCTGTTAAGACCGTCCTCATGTGTGCGGAACTTGGCTATCAGTCTCTGCTCAGCAACTCTGCGCTGTCGTGTGTCACGAAGGCCCCCTTGAAGAACATTTACCCGCAGGTCGGAGGCCGAATGCCCATGACTGCTGAAGTGTTCGCCCACAGGAAGGGAACTGTTTTGCCTGGTGATTGTTGGATTAAAAATTGGTGTTGCTAAATTCTTACTGAGTTCTTACCACCCCAATCCAACGCCGGCATCTCTACATCATAGCAAATTTAAAGCAGAGTTGAGGAGAAACTACTTCTCCGAAAGGGTTATCAAATTGTGAAATTTGCTACCCTGAAGTGCAATGAATGCTGGGACAGTGAGTGAATTTAAGGAGGAGTTATACAGATATTTAATTGGTAATGGGTTGAAGAGTTCTGGAGAGAAGGCAGGAAAATGGGAATGAAGAGCATATCAGCCGTGATCGAATGGAGGAGTGGACTCAATGAACCGAATGTTAATTTTGCTCCCATATCTTATGAACTTATGACTATCATTTGCCTTCCTAATTGCATGCTGCGTCTGCATATTCACTTTCAGTGATTAGTACGTAAGGAGCCTTTGTACATCAATATTTTCCAATCTATCATCATCTAACTGATGCACTGCCATTCTGTTTTTTCTACCAAAGTGGATAACTTCACACTTAAAAATTAGAAGCCGGAGGAGGCCATTTGGCTTTTTGAGCCTGCTCTGCCATTCGTTTTGATCATGGCTGATCATCAAATTCAATATCTTGATTCCCCCTTGCCCCCATATCTCTTGACCCCTTTAGCCCCAAGAGCTATATCTAATTTATTTTTGAAATAAGACAACATTTTGGCTTGAACTACATTCTGTGGGTACTTTACTTATCTACATTACACTGCATTTGCCATATATTTGTTCACTCAGCTTTTCTAAATCACCTTTTTATATCCTCCTGACCAATGATATTCCCATGTAGTTTTGTGTCATCAGAAAACTTGGAAATATTACATTTTGTTCCCTCTTACAATTCATTGATGCATATTGTGAATAGCTGATTCCAAGCCCTGATTCCTGTGGTACTCCAGTAGTCACTACCTGCCACTCCGAAAAAGACCCCTTTATTCCGACTATCTATTTTTTACCTGTTAACCAATTCTCAATTCAATCCCATGTGCTTTAGTTTTGCACACTAACCTCTTATTTATCTACTCTACTTTATCAAAAGCACTTTGAAGCTGCATTCACTGATTCTCCTTTGTCAATTTTATTAGTTACATCCTCAAAAAACTCCACTAGATTTATCAAACATGATTTCCCTTTTTTCCGTCCTACCCCCACCCACCCACTATACTCCTTTGTTTTAATAGTGGAGTTACATTTGCTACCCTCAATTCTGATGGGACTGTTTCAGAATCTCTTGGAAGATGATAGCCAGCAGAACCACTATTTTCATGACCACCTCCTTCAGTACCCTGGGATGTAGGCTCTGCAGATTTATCGATTTTCAAGTCCCATTGATTTCTTCAGCATGTAAAATTCTACGCTGGATACGTATTTAAAAGTGATTAATTTAGAGAGCTATGGAGATAGGGCTGGAGAATGAGACCAACTGGGTAGCTGTTTTGGGAGCAGACGTGAAGAGCCAAATGGCTTCCTTCTGTGCTATAAAATTCTATGAGTTTACAATTTTTAAAAATAATCTTTTCATTCAATTTATCCTTTTCACTAGACTCTTGGTTCCCTAACACCTCTGGGAAGTTATTTGTCTTTCCTTCCATTAAGACAAAACTAAAATAGCTGTTTAATTGCTTTGCCATTTTCTTGTTCCGTGTCACAAATCCTCCCTTTCAGACTGTAAGAGATGTACATTTGTTTTCACTAATCTTTTTCTTTTTATATACTTATAGAAGTTTTCGTTTTTTTATGTTTCTTCCAATTTTACTGTCATATTCTATTTTCTCTGTCTTAATTAATCTCTTCGTCCTTCTTTCCTGAATTCTAAGCTGCTTCTAATCCGCAGTCTTGCTGTTTCGTCTAGCAACTTTATATGACTCATTTTGTTTTTTTGTTAGCCATTGTTGGGCTGTTTTCTCTGTTGTGTGTTTGTCAGATAGGAATGTGTAATTGTTGCAATGCATGCATTCGTTCCTTAAATATAGGCCTTACTTATCCAAATCAATAGTTTCTGATTGGACTACTTTATTTTTCAACTTAATAAAGAATTCTACATGATATAGTCACTCCTCCCTAAAAAACCCCAGACAACAAGATTATTAATTAATCCCTTCTCATTGCACAACACCAAATCTAGGCTAGCCTGGTCTCAAGTTTAAATGGTTTAAAAGCCATTTTTATATGCTTCTAGGAATTAATTCATCGCAATATTTTTGCTAATTTGATTTGTCTATTTTATACGTAGATTAAAGTCACCCTTGAATACAGGAGTACCTTTTCTACATGCAACTCCAATTCCCTACTTAATGCTGTCCCGTATCATACTACCACTATTTGGAGATGTATAGGTCTATAGCTTTCTTCCCCTTGTTGCCACTTAGCATCACCAAGACTAGTTCTACATCTTAATTTTCTAAACAAATATCCTTTCTCACAATTGCATTGATTTTATCCTTTATTATCAACATCAGTTCACCTTCTTTTCCTTTTTGTCAATCCTTCCTAAATTTTGGATACCCTTGGATATTTAGTTCCCAGTCTTGGTCACTCTGCAGCCATGTCTCCGTAATTGTAATTGTGTCATATCTGTTTACAACTACTTGCACAGTTAATTCATTGATCTTATTGTGAATGCACAGTGCGTTCAAATACAGTCACTGTAGACTTGATTTTTTTTTAACTTTGGTACATATTTCTTGTTGTTCTATGGCCTTCTTCTGCCTTCCATTTTTGTTTTTCATTTTTCTATATTTGATTTCTAAATTTGTTTCCCTCTCTTGCTCAGGTTCCCATCCCCTGACACTCCAATTACATTTCGCCCACAGTACTAATGAATAAATACCTCTATGAGGTTATTAATCCAGGTTTGCTGACATTTAGTCCATCCAGCTTGTACAGGTTCCACTTTCCTCAGAATCAGTCCTAATATCTCAGGAATTTAAATCCCTCCTTCCCTATGCCATCTCTTTAGCCATGCATTCATTTCGTCTATTCTTCTACTCCTCCTGATGAAAATAAACCTACTCTAAATTACATCTCTAAGCTTAAGCCTCAACCTTTTGTTGTTGTTCTATAAGTGCTTGAAAGTGAATCTGTTTTATAGCCTGAAGACAGGTCATGGAAGGAATTAGGCCAGCCAGTGTAATATCATGATGAGAAACATTTCCAGTGCTGTCCACCATGAATGCATGTCCCATCTGTGTTTCTACGTTACACTGCATTTGCCATATATTTGAATCACTATTTTCCAAGAAAATTATCCAAGAAAATTACAATTGAACCTTCATAATTGATGAAAACCCTTAAATACTTTTCAACATTTGTAGAAACAATTACAAAATCCCGAGAGATTGTAAATAGATTACATGTTTTCTTTACTATACAGCTTTTGGGTCAAAGGTTGCCATGCAAGGACAAATTAATTGAGTCCTCTGGTGAAACTCAGTCATGTTGAAAACTGCACACAGTGGTGGATCATTTTTGTTTAATATAATTTTCATTATGGTTAATACAAAGTACAATAATCTACAAGGTTATTTGTTCAAATATTTCAGTATATATTTGTTTCCAAATAAATGGAATATCAGCCAAGAGCTATTAATCTGACTTTTTTTCATTAACATTGTTTATGGGATGTGCGCATCCCTTGTTAGGCTGGCATTTATTGTCCATTCCTAATTACCCTTGAAAAGGTGTCATGTGCGACTATCTTGAACTATTGCAGTTCACGTGTGATAGAAACACTCACATGCTATGAGAATGGGAATTTGACCCAGCGACAGTAAAGGAATACTCGCATGGCTTAAAACTCGGATGATATGTGGTTTGGAGAGGACTTCTTGGTGTTTGAGTTTGTGCATTTCAAAGAAGTTGTGGAAGGAATCTTGATTAATGCATTTGTAGATGGTACGTACTGTTGCCACTGTGTGTTTGTGGTGCAGAGAGTGAATGTTTAAGATAGTGTATTGGTGCAATTGAGTGGGCTGTTTTGTTCTGGATGGTGTCAAGCTTCCGGAGTGTTGGTGGAGCTGAACTCATCCAGTCAAGTGCAGAATATTTTATCATACTCCTGCCGCTGGCCCACCCTTCCTCTCAACCTCCTGCTTTCATCCTTCACTTGCTTCCTGTTGTCCAGCCTTTGGCCAGCTTATCCTACCAGTGCTCTATATATGTCAAGTTGTGAGTGGTCCCAAGGGGATGAAAATAGCATGTACTCACCTCAAAATCATGGAAGAAGTGGAGCCCATCAGGTGCAACTTATATACAGTTGTAAAAGTGAATATTTTAATTTCTTGCTGACAGGGAATTTAGCAAGATGACATTTTAATGAGCATACATGACATGCAATTGCATGCAAAAGGTCTTCCCAAAATTGTTAATTGCAAAGCTAGACCAGTCTTTAAAGTCTCCAGAACTCAATCTCTACAGTTCATCCCATTGTTGTGAAACTGATCTTTGGCCTCATGAAAAATTAAGCTATCTGTCCACCAAGCTTGCAATTTGATCTGATTACAACTCATCAATTCATGGCATGCTTGGGGAATATTTCTATAATGCAAAATTATTTGAATGAAAAGAATTTAAAACACTTTTTCTTTCAAGATAACTATAATTGAAGTAAAAAACAAGTTTTAAAACTTATCCAGGAGGTGAATTATCTTATTAGACAAAATTTAATTATTTTAGACTAATTTCTTGATAACAGTACATGTTCACAAATTTGTTCCAATTTCCAAATGCCATCAATTTGAATGTGTTCAAAGAAAATAAAAACAATACAGCTCAATTTTCATATGATGTTGTAATTTCAACAAGGATGCACTGTCTGGGTACTTAATAAACCATTTGTTCATTGTTAAGACATTATTGCTGATTAACATCATGTCATTTAATGAATATGTGGTTTTAGTATAACTATGGTACAACTGAGAAGTCTAACAGAAGAGTATTTACACTTTACGTCATACAACTAACAATGGTTATGGCTTACTTGGTACATTAAATTGTCTACACTGTAAATAGTACACATTCTTAAATAATGGTGTTTTTGTGAAGTATATCATTGTGTTCTGTCTTCATAGAATGCACTATAATATCTTAAATTTTTGTGGGCACCATACTAAGAGAAAGTACACCACTAAAAGCATAGTGTATGAAGTATGGATCAGAGATTCATGAATGAGCGAGAGTACAGGATTAAGGCAGAGTGGGAGGGAGCAGAAAGAAGGGATAGGCATCTGCTAATCAGGAAAGCAGTAATCAAGCAATAAAGAAGGCAAAGGCTGCTGAACGGAAGTCTGAGGAGAGAGCAGTGTGCATTATGATGCTCTAGTTCATGAAATGGATTGGGCACGTTCAGGGCCTGATCTGCAACATTGGTTGGAAATCCTCAGCTGAGGAAAAAGGAAGACATGTCAGAAATGTTGTTGTGGAAAGTTGCTTCTTTGGAAAAGATGTGACAGAAACAGAAGAATAGAATGGAATCCTTACAGGAAGCAGGGTGTGAAGAAATGTAGACATGTAGTTGATGTGGCTATGGAAGTTCTTGGGTTTGTGGTAAACATTAATAGATAGACTATCTCTCGAAATGGAGACAGAAAACTCAAAGAAGAGAAGAGTCAGGAATGGACCAACTGAAGGGGAAAGAAGGGTGAAAACTTTAAATAATGTAAATGAAATTTTCCAGTTCATCGCAAGAGCATAGGCAGCACTGATATTTTCTTCAATGTACAGGGAAAAAAGATAAGGGAGGGGCTCTGAGTAATGAATCACATATCCCACAAGAAGGTAGGTATGAATAATACCTATGCAGGTCTTTATTCTTCTTGCCTCCTCACAGCATCCAGTGCCTTAAAAACATTTTTATATTTCTTCAGTTCATTTTTGGCTATCATCTTGAAACGTCAACTCTGTTTGCCTCCAAAGATGCTGCCTGACCTCCTGAGTTTTTGCCGTATTTTATGTTCTTATTTTAGATTTTTAGCATCTACAGTATTTTGTTTTTGTTTTGATTTAGGTTCATCGTGCTTATATTCAACTGCATTTTTTTCTAAAAATATTTCTTGTGTGACTCATTGCTAAATTCCTACAGGTTGACTATATTTTAATATACTGACTCACTTGTAAACAGCTTGAACCCTGAGTTCGATTCCCACTATGCAGATATTGAAAATTAAACTCAGTAAAATCTGAAATTAAAGTGTAATGATGATCGTGAAGCCATTGTTAAGTATCATAAAAACCCTTCTAGTTCACAAAGGTCCTTCAGGGAAGGAAATCTGCCATCCGTACCCTATCTGTGACTCCGGATCCACAGCAATGTCATTGACTTTCAAATACCCTCAGAAAAAGCCTAGCAAGCTACTCTGGGCAATTAGGGATGGGCAATAAATCCCATGAGCAAATTAAAAAAAAATGATTCAGGTGCCTTTTTTCAACTGCAGTATGTGGATCCCAGATTGTAGTTTTGGCTGGATGCCCCTCAGCCTCAGATTTAGGAGCCAAGAGTTAACTAATTTGTAGGTATATAATATTGGCACATGATTTAATCATTTGATTATAAGTATATTTTAAAAAGTATTCCTGACTGCCTCTGCCCCTCCCAAAGCTAATGAATCCACCCATTCCACTGTAACAAAAAGAAAATTGACATCAGGAGGGTAGAAGCAGTTGTTCACCTGCTGTGTCATAAAACTGTCTTGGTAAGATGAAAGATATTCTGACCTTGTAACAACAAAGGCTTTGGATCCATCCAACATCAATTTCTGTTCTAAGGTACTGTTTATTTCTCTTCTTGATCGACTGTGGATCCACAGTTTCAGCTGCCTTGCTTTCAAGAACTGATCTGTTAACTGCAAAGAAACTGGAGTGGTCAGTCCACTCCAAAACAGACATGCATTTGGTACATATATTTTCCAGATGCACCTCTTTGGTTATTTTCATAAAATTACAGTAATTGGCATAAATTCAATTTTGGGTGGCTGGAGAATCCAGAATCTGTAGAAACCCTGTACGTCGATGTCTCCAAACCTACATTGATTACAGGCAGTTACTACAATTACTCTCACAGCAAGCACTAAGTGCATCATTATCACAGTCGCTGCTTCTTCTAGGTTCACAGGTCAAGCAATGATTGACTGAAAAAAGTTCATTACTGACAAACAAAAAGTATTTCAATAATAAACTAGAATAAATGACTGAAATATAAGGTGCCTACATTAAAGCATGTAGTTAATGTTTTTAGTAATGTTATTCAAATAAACCAAATGGTAAAATGGCAGACAATAAAAAGGAAATCTATTTTTTCCTTTCAAATACTGTTCAAATTACAACGTAGTTGTTCATAATGAACTGTGAACAATCAGTAAACTGCTTTAATTACAGTAATATAATTATGGGCAGTACATTGGCACAGCACTCTGTAACAGCAGCTTTCCATGACTTATTGATGGGTGGTAGGTTTGCAACCACGATCTCCTGCACACCACTGTCTTGGGACTATTTTATGGGGAGAAAGCCATTCTCATATATGACCCCAGAGGACCAGAATATGAAGACAAAGTTGTACAAAGATGGATAAATTTAATAAGGACATAATTAGAGATCTAGGATAAACCTACTGGAATTTGGATGCACTAAGGAAGGTGAAAAGAAACAAAAAGCTTTTAAAAGAGACAGTATTCTCTGCACAACAAAAAGAAAAGTTTAGAAGTGACATATTTAGCACCCTAGTTGAATAGAGAAAAGATATTTGGAGTTGTGTTCCTAATTGACCTGACAAGGTGAGTTCTTGATTCCCTCTACCCTTTTGGTACAAAATGCTCTAAGGAAGTTCAGTTTCTCATTAAGGGGTAGTCAATGGGCAAGTTCTTCCCATAACATAGCAGTATCATTAAAAGGCCGTAGAATGAGAGGCATTCTATTCTCTCAGTAAAAAGGAGAAATGAAGAAGCAATTAAATTGGACATTTTACAATTATTAAATAATATTGGAAATAATATTTTCTTTTCTGTACATTTGCTTTTTTTGAGATAATTGTGTTGGAAATATTGGATGAAAATTACAATAATTCGTCTGATCTCTGAGTTGGAATTCCATGCCATTTAGCTGACAATTCTAACATTTGACACTTGGCCTCTTGCAGTTATTCTTTATCAATGGGTAACATTTTTCTCTATAGGTTTTGACTAATGGGCTTCCCAGTAATCATTACTTTCAACCCTGTCATGTGAAAGCAGCTCAAATGCAAGTTTCGCAGAAATCTCAATATTGTCATATTCGTTTTTAAAAAAATCTTCGATATAACATTGTTGAGTTTGGGATATTTTCTCCATGGCTTCTTCACTTGTAGAGAATGATTGGATCTATATTCTGCATTTTCATCCTGTGATCACAGTAGTATAATGCCAGTGTTGAAGAAATGTTAAAACCATTATTGCTTTCATGGGAATTTACCAACTGCACATAGCATCCAAACTCAGGCATTATAATGGAGGGCAGTTCCTCAAGTATTGATTTACATAGGATATGGAAAACAAAAGAACAAAGAAAATTACAGCACAGGAATAGGCCCTTTGGCCCTCCAAGCCTGCACTGACCAAGCTGCCTAACGTAACTAAAACCCCCTACTCTTCCAGGGACCATATCCCTGTATTCCCATCCTAGTCACGTACTTATCAAGACAGCCCATAAACGTCACTATCTTCGCTTCCACTACCTCCCCCAGCAATGAGTTCCAGGCACCCACTATTTTCTGTGTAAAAAATCTGCCTCATACATCTCCTTTAAACTTGCCCTCGCATATTAAACCTATGTCCCTTAGGAATTGATTCTTCCATTTGGGGAAAAAGCTTCTGACTATCCACTCTGTCCATGCATCTCATAATCTTGTAGACTTTTATCAGGTTTCCCCTCAACCTCCATCGCTCCAGTGAGAACAAACCAAGTTTCTCCAACCTCTCCTCATAGCTAATGCTCTCCATACCAGGCAACATCCTGGTTAATCTTTTCTGTACCCTTTCCAAAGCGTCCAAATTCTTTGGTACTGTGGCGACCAGAATTGAACACTATATTCCAAGTGTGGCCTAATTAAGATTCTATAAAGCTGCAACATGAGTTACCAATTTTTAAATTCAGTATCCCAATCAATGATGGCAAGCATGTCGTATGCCTTTTTGACTACCTTCTCTGCCTGCATTGCCACTTTCAGTGACTTGAGAACTTATACACCCAGATCCCTTTGCCTATCAATATTCTTAAGGGTTCTGCCATTTACTGTATATTTCCTATCTGCATTAGACCTTCCAAAATGCATTACCCCACATTTGTCGGGATTAAACTCTATCTGTCATCTCTCTTCCCAAGTCTCCAACTGATCTATATCCTGTTGTATCCTCTGATGGTCCTATCCGTAAAACCACCAACCTTTGTGTCGTCCGCAAACTTATTAATCAATCCAGTTACATTTTCCTTCAAATCATTTATATATATTACAAATAGCAAAGATCACAGCACTGATCCCTGAGGAACATCACTTGTCACAATCCTTCATTCACAAACGCACTCTTCCAAAACTACTGTCTGTCTTCTTTAACCGAACCAACTTAAGTTAATGCAATATAACATCTATCTTTTTTCTTCAAGTAGGGATGTGGCTTTGCTGGGAAGGCCAGAATTTATTGCCCATCCAAAACTTGCTGCATTTCACAGACATGAGCATACTTGGCTGCTAAGGCCAGCATTTGTTGCCTATCTTAATTGTCCTTGAGCATATGATATTGAACTATTTTCTTGAACTGCAACGTACAGCTGGCATACCCATAGTGCTGCTAGGAAGGAAATTCCAGGTTTTTTACCTAGCAACAATGAAGAAACACTAATATAGTTCAAAGTCAGGATGTTGTTTGGCTGAAGGGGAACTTGCAGCTAGTGGTGTTTTCATGCACTTCCTGTCCTTGTTGTTCTTTTTGGTTGAGGACATGTTTGGAAGTTGCTGTCAAAGAAGACTGGGAGTGTTACTGCAGTGTATCTTATATATGGTGCTCACTGCTATCACTATGTGTCAATGGTGGAGGAAGTGAATGTATAAGGTGATTAAAGGGGTGATGAACAGGCTGTTTTATCCTGAATGGTGTTGAGTTTCTTGGATGTTGTTGGTGCTGAACTCATCCAAGTGGAGTATATTCCACTCCAGATAGGTATATGATTAAACTCTACCCTGAGGAATTCCTACAACAATGTCCTGGGATTGAGATGATTGGCTTCCAGTGACCATAATCATCTTCCTTTGAGTTAGATATGAATCCAGCTAGTGGGGAGTTTTTATCTGGTCCCATTGACATCAGTATTGCTAAAGTACTTTGATACCATATGCGGTCAAATTATGCTTTGATTTTATGGACAGTTACTTTCAGTTCATCTCTTGAATTCAGTTCTTCTCTCCATGTTTGGACCAAGACTCTAGTGGCGTCTGGAGCCAAGTGGCCATGCTGGAAGCCAAACTGCTCATTGGTGAATTGGTTATTGCTGTGTAAGTGCCATTTTGATAACACTGTCAATACACCATCCATCATTTTGCTTTTTGCTGATGGTTGAGGGGAGACTGATGGCAGGGGTGGGAACGGCGGCAGCAGGTGTAATCACAATTGTCCATATTGTGTGGTACATGCCAGTGTTATGGCTATACTGGAGCATTTCCATACTCTAACTTTACGGGAACCACGTGATAATTTGGTTATTCAAGATAAGAACATAAGGATATAAGAATTAGGAGCAGGATTTCACCATCTGGTCCCTCGAACCTAGTCTGCTATTGTATAAGATCATGGCTGATCTTTTTGTGGACTCAGCTCCACTTACCTGTCCACTCATCATAATCCTTAATTCCTTTACTGTTCAAAAATTTATCTATCTTTGCCTTAAAAACATTCTATGAGGTAGCCTGAATTGCTTCACTGGACAGGGAATTCCATAGCTTCACAACCCTTTGGGTGAAGAAGATCTACTACTATTATCAAGGCTCAGTTATCTACAGATTGATCAAAGGAAGCTGCCTGGATTATATTGTCAACAATTCCATACTGTACCTATAGAAACACATGCAGTATACATAAGCAAGCAATTTAAATTTGTTCTAAAGATCACAGGCACCAGCTGGAAGTGGGGCTGAGATGACAAACTTTGAAAAAAATACTATTTTGGATCTATTGAATTCAATTCATTTTCAGTTTGGTCGTTATTGTTGGTAGAATAATGTGTAATGTCTTCTTACTGTGTATCTCATTGGGTTAGATGCTGGGCATCTTTTTGACTTGATGGCCGGGGGCCAAATTTTGCAGCCTGGGTGAGTTGACAAGATTACTGACATGAATAATATGCTCAGTACACCATAATGCAGTTGGTGTGGGCAAGAAGATGGGAGTAGACAGGTTATTTTTCCATAGTCCAGATGAAAAATGAAGGAAAGGAATGTGTGAAGTCACATTTGGGAGCATCTGTGCACTTGGGGAACTCATCACTAATATGTCACTTCCCCTTCCTTCCTTGCCCTTACTCTCTAAATCCCAGCTCCTCACTTCTCTTTGTTCCCTGAAAGCCCAGGACTTGTCTCTCTGCATCAGCAATTGCTCCTGCTTATGCTTCTTCCTGAAATAGCCATTACTGACCTCTGCCACTGCCAGTGTTGCTCGAGCTACCGGTCAGTTAAATTAGTTGGCAGATCTCAAGTGGAGGACTTTCTCCTGCTGAGGGGTGGAAGTCCTGCTGTCAATTAGTGTAGCTTATCCCCAGCTTGTTATGACCCGGGACTGGCCTTTTTTCTGGTGTGTTTTGAACTTGCCTTGTAAAATGCAGCTAATTGTTTTTTAAACCTGTTCATTTCAGTGGTTTTCAATATTACTATTTTTCAAAAATAAGCATTGTGACCATTTGCAATACTGGCAGTATTGCATAGTATACTGATCATGTTTTGTATCTGACATTAACATCACTTGATTGAGGACCGAAATAATAGCTTGGTTGGTGACAACAAGAATGGCTTGCCATCTAAGTAAATGTTCAGAAATGAAGCAGATGGGAAGGCTCAATTTAATACAGCTACATGCCAAATTTTGTTTGAAGTTTCTCAACAATGTGGTTGAGTTCTTTATTTCTCATAATTGTGAATTACCAACAGTATATGTCAAGGTATATCTGAATCGGAGGTGGTGGAGCGAAAATTTATTTCACTAAAAATGTGATGTAATCTAAACTGGAATACACTGAAGCTTAAAGGTGTAGAAATAATCTTGCTAGTCAGTGCCCTAGCTTTATGAATGTTCAGAGGAATGATATCAATTGCAAAAGATGTCAATGCAAATGTCAAAATTACTGCCAAACTCCTACAAATGAGGTCCAGCAAAGGAGCCATGCAATCAATCTGCCCTCCATTGACATAAACAGTGCTGTATGACTGCTAGTCAGTCGGTTTAAAATGAAAAATTATGTACAGTATGTTAGTGCAGTGGCGAGGAGCATTGTAACCTGTTTCCAAAAGTTAAATTAGTGTACGGAGGAAATTCAGTAATAACCTGCTCACTGACTTTAAGTTTGGACTCTGCCAGATCCACTCAGCTCCAGACCTCATTACAGTTTTAGTTTGAACATGAACAAAATAATTGAACTCCAGAGGGGAGGCAAGAGTGACTATTCTTGATTTCAAGGCAGCATTTGACCGAGTGTGACCTTATGGAAACCCAGCAGAACTGGAATCAGTGGGAATCAGGGGCAAGGTCACCATTGGTTGGAGTCATTCCTAGCACAAAGGAAGATGGTTGTAGTTTTCAGAGTTCAATTATTGTAGTCTCAGGACTTTGTTGCAGGAGCTCTTCTGGATAGTGTTATAGGCCCAGGCTTCTTCAGCTGTTTCGTCAATGACCTTTTCTGTATAAGGCAGAATGGTCGTTGATAAATGCATAATGTCCAGCACCATTCGCGACTCTTCAGATACCTGAACAGTTTTGGCCCATATGAAACAAGAGCTGGACAATGTTCAGGCCCAGGCTGATGTGGCAAATAATATTTATGCCAGGCAACGACCATCTCCAACAAGAGAGAATTCAGAAATCTTCCCGTGACATTCAATGGCATTACCATATTTTTGTCCCCCACCAACATTCTTTCCATGAGTTTATTTATTGGTGTCACAAGTATGCTTACATTAACACTGCAATAACATTACTGTGAAAATGCACTAGTCACTTTGGTACCTGTTCGGGTGACATTGAAGAAAGAATTTTGCATTCCCAATCCATCTAACCAGCATGCCTTTTAGACTGTGGGAGGAAACCAGAGCACCTGAAGAAAACCTATGCATCCACAGGGAGAAAGTGCAGACTCCGCATAGACAGTGACTCAAGCTGGGAATTGAACCTGGGTCCTGGAGCTGTGAGACAGCAGTGTTAACCACTTTGCCACTGTGCCTGGGGTTTACTATTAACCAGAATATAAACACTGTGGTTACAAGAACAGATCAGAGGCTGGGAATTTGCAGAGAGTAACTCACCTTGAGATTTCATAAATCCTGTCTACAATATACAAAGCACAAGATAGGAATGTGATAGAATTCTCTGCTCTTGCCTGGGTGAGCACAGTTTCAACAACACTTAAGAAACTCAACACCATCCAGATAAAGTAGCATGTTAGATTGGCACATATTTTTCAGGAAGTGTTAGTTTTCAATCAGCTGAAGAAAGACAGGTAAAGAGTGGAGAGGCAGGTTACAGATTGGGTAGTCAGTTAAATGTGCCCCCAGGCATCACCCCAGCTCTATAAGAAGGTCAAATGGCAAAAAGGGGCTCTGAGTTTTGTAGGGACGTGTCCTTGATATTGGGGAGATGAGAGGGAGATTGGGCAGTCAGTGCCTGGGCATTGAGCAGGGTTGTCAAGTCTCTGTCATCGCTGGCCAAAGAGTAGGAGGAATGGTTGTAAATTGCATGAGGATAGATACATGTCCAAAACAAAGGCTGCAACTGGCAATGGGATATGACTACCAGATGTTTGGTCAAGTAGTGATGAGGAGAAATGTTCTCTGCAGGAAAGGTGGAGTTCAGACCAATATGAGAAGAAGGGAGAGGAAAGATGGGCAGCAAGACAACAGAAAACATAACCATAACACAGCATCTACTACTCAGAACTACATGGAGATAGATGACTGAGACTCCGTACCACAGGAGGACTGTGACTCTCAAGACATCTGTGACTTGTCACCAAAGACCTTGCACCTTGCAGCACTGATCCCAATATTCTGTTTCTGACTCCTTCTAAGGATCCAGAAGAGAAAATGGTGGAAAATCTTAGCAGGTCTGGCAGCATCTATAAGGAGAGAAAGGAGCTTGACATTTCAAGTCCAGATGACCCAAAGCTTTGACAGAGGATCCTCTGGACTCAAAACATCAGCTTTTTTCTCTCCTTACAGATGCTGTCAGACATGCTGCAATTTTTCCAGCATTTTTTCTTATGGTTTCAGATTCTAGCATCCCTAGTAATTTACTTTTATCTTTCCAAGTATCAGCTACAAGCCTTAATGGCATCTCACAATTGGCAACCCACCACTGCACATTGCTCATCATTAATGATCTCTTTAACTGAGCTAGGCAGTATGTTAACTTCATGACAGATGGGACTTCACAGCGTTAAAGGGCGTTGAATCATGCGGCCGTTGCTGCATTTTCCTAGGGATGTGGCTTCATCAGTTGCAGCCGTACAGTCGTCAAGGCACCTGAGAACTGTCCACTCAGATTCATCAACAAGAAAGGATTCCACTCATTCATTGATCAACTGGCCTGTGGCCAGAACAGCTTTCATCGTGTATTTGCTCACTCTCCATGCTGCTGCCATAACTTCATCTTCTAGCAATCCAGGTGGCTCAGATCTTCAGTCCATTCCCAACATATGTTGATGGATCTGAAGGGACAAGGGAGATCCTTTGAAGAGGCTTATTTCTCATCCCACGACAAGACCCCAGACAGACATTGGGTTTTAATAGTTAATAGCATTGGATCAGATGACCAGCTATTGTGCAAGCTATTGGGCTTCTGAAGATGCATTTCCATTGCCTGGATTGATTGGTTGGCACTCTTCAACATTGTGCTGCAAAAGTCTTATTCAGTTGTGGTATTCTGACATACTTTCCGTTATGTGGCCTTGTAGAGAGGTATGCGTCTGGATGGAGACTGCTCATCAGGGCAAAAGCAGGAGCAGGATGTAAAGGAGAAGGAGGAAGAAGAGGCAGATGACATTGAACAGAGAGATGTCCCTGCTGTGCAATGAATTGGCCTCTTCCTACCACTTTCCAGGACGAGGACTTCAATTCCCTCCCTCATAGCTTCCATCATTAGATCCAGTTTGGCATTGCTAGAGAAAGGGACCACCTTGCCCTGGATGACAGGCCTCTGGACACTTATGCCATCTCACTTCCCTTTGATATTGCAGAAGGTTTTGACACAATCAGCAGATTTTTCCTCTAAAACAACAGCTGTCTCAATGATGACTGCTGTATCTGACCTGCATTCCTTCCCACTTTCACTGACAGGGAAATCTGTTGCCATAACAATTAGAAGTTTACCAATAGGTGGGAATCTTAACTTTAACCAGTTTCTCACTAGAGGTGGGATCCTGACTCAAAATCAAACCCACCTCTACGGCAAAAATTCAGCTCAATGACGTAGCAATGCTACAAAAACATTTCCCATTTACCTGCTAGTCTGACATTAACAGATCTGACATTTTGTTCTTTCAACAGAAGGAACCACAAGCAAGGCAACAATCCTCTGTCCACACACACATCGACCAGAGCGAAGAACCTCATTGGACACATTTATACCCTTAATTCTGCATACTACTCTCACCGTCTCCCAAGTCTGAAAAGAAACAGCCACTCCAGGAAGCATGGAAAACATGTCAATCTGCAGGTGAGAGTAAAACAATGTGGTCCTATGGGCCTTCCCCCACTTCTCCCTAGCTTACTCCCAGCAAATGTCCAATTTTTGGAAAACATGCTAGATGAACTTAAAACCAGACTCACTTTCCAAAGAGAGCTGAGGAACTGCTGTCTACTCTGTTTCACAGAAATATGGCTCACTTCTGCTTTATCGGACTGTGCCATACTACCAGAAGGCTTCCCAATCCATCGAATGGACTACACAGTGGCCTCAGGCAAGACTAGGAAAGGTGGGGTCTGCCTTCAAATCAACACTTTGTGCCACCAAGACATAGTTACACTGGTGAGTTTCTGTTCCCCGACCTAGAATACCATGCGCTAAAATGCTATCCCTATTACTTTCTGCGAGAGTTCACTTCTGTTATCTTGACAGCAGTTTCCATCCCATCCTATGCGGACATGAAGACTACGCTGAACGAAATATATACCATCATAAATAGCCTTGAGACAAAACATCCTGAGGCCTTGTTCATCGTGGCTGGGAATTTCAACCAGGCCAAGCTCAAAAGCACTCTGCCAAGATATCAACAACACATCTCCTATTTCACCAGAGACCCAAACATCCTAGACCGTTGTTACAAAAATTTCAAAAATGCCTATCTCTCCATAGCCTGCCCACATTTCATTAAATCAGACCACAAGGCTGTGCTGCTGTTCCTGGCTTACAAACAAAAACTGAAATGAGAGATCTCCTATAGGACTGCTTAGAATCAGTAGACTTGTCAATATTTAAAAACTCTGCCACCAGTCTGAACAAGTACTCCACTACAGCGACTGACTTCATTGGTAAGTGTGTAGAAGACTGTATGCCAAAAAAGCAAATCCGTGTGTTTCTTAACCAGAAACCGTGGATGAACGGGAATATCCGCAGCCTGCTAAAGTCCAGGTCTGAGGCTTTCAAGTCAGGCAACCTTGACATATACAGGAAAGCTAGATATGCTCTACAGAGATCCATCAAAGATGTCAAAAAACAGTACCGGACCAAGATGGAATCCTAGGGTAGCCACATGGATTTCCACTGATTGTATAAGGCCTGCAAGACATAACAAGCCACAAGGTAAAATCGCCAGCTTCAATACATCCCTCCCTAATGAGCTGAATTCAATGAGCAAGAGGTCAGGAAGAGCATGCCCTCTATCCTAGAAACCTCAGACATATCAGATGTTACCATTGCCAATGTCAGAGTAGCCTTTTCAAAAGTCAACCCAAGAAAAGCAACTGGCTCAAGTCAAGCACTCAGGTCATATGGTGACCAGCTGGAAGGGGTGTTCCCAAACATCTTCAGTCTCTCTTTACACCAATCTGAGATCCCTACCTGCTTCAAGAAGAAGACCATCTTCCCAGTACCAAAGAAAAGCTAGGCAGTGTGCTTTAATGACTATCATCTGGTGGCTCTGCCATGGTTCATTATGAAGTGTTCAAAAGGTTAGTCGTGGCACAAATCAGTTCCTACCTCCCAGACTGCCTAGATCCACTACAGTTCACCAATACTGTAATAGATCCACAGCAGACGCCATCTCCCTGGCTCTACGCTCAACCCTGGAACAGCTAGAAAACAAAGACTCCTATTCATAAACTACAGCTCGGACTTTAACACCATTATTTCTGCGAGACTCATCTCCAAACTTCGTGGCCTGGGGCTCAGTTCCTCCCTGCAATTGGATCCTAGACTTTCTAACCTACGGACTGCAGTCAGTCAAGATAGGCAGCAACATCTCCTCCATAATCACTCTGAACCCTGATACTCCATAAGGCTGTGTATTCAGCCCTTTACTATCCTCCTTATACAATTTTGACTGTGCATTCAAATTCCCTGCCAACTCAATTTTCAATTTTGCTGATGACATCACTGTGGGTCAGATCTCAAATAATAATGAGACAGAGTACAGGAAGGAGGTAGAGAATCTGATAAACTGGTATGATGACAATAATCTTTCTCTCAATATCAACAAAATGAAGGAGATAATCATCGACTTCAGGAAGCAGAGTGGAGGGCATTCCCTGTCTGCATCAATGGGAACAAAGTAGAAATGGTCGAGAGCTTCTTGTTTCTACATTTCCACATCACCAGCAACCTGTCCTGATCCCTCCATGCAGATGTTATAGTTAAGAAAGACTATCAAAGCCTCTACTTTCTCAGGAGACTAAGAAAATTTGTCACATCTATTACAACTGTCACCACATCCCACAGATGCACCATAGAAAGTATTCCTTCGGTTGTATCACAGTTTGGTATGGCTCCTGCTCTGTCCAAGACTGCAAGAAACTACAAAGGGTCATGACCGGAGCTCAGTCCATCATTCAAACCAGCTTCCCATCCATTGGCACTGTCTACACTTACTGCTGTCTCAAAAAAGCAGCCAGCATAATCAAAGACCTTCATGCATACTTTCTTCCACCTTCTTCCATCTGGAAAAAGATGCAAAAGTGTGAGGACATGCATCAACTGGCTCAAAAATATCTTCTTCCCTGCTGCCATCAGACTTTTGAATGGACATATCTTGCATTGAGCTGATCTTTCTTAACACTGTAAGTAGTCTCACAATACCAGGTTAAAGTCCAACAGGTTTATTTGGTAGCACGAACTTTCGGAGCGCTGATCCTTCATCAGGTGAGTGCAGGATTTGTTTCATAAATAGGGCATATTTAGACACATGCTCAGTTACAAGATAATGGATAGAATGGGACTCTTAACAGGTAATCAAGTGTTTACAAGTGCAGCAATGCGAGTGGAGCGAGGGTTAATCACAAGTTAAAGAGGTGTGAATTGTCTCAAGCCAGGACAGTTAGTTAGATTTTTCTGACAAAAACTCAGCACCCATAGAGCAGTTGAACCAGGAGAATCCCTTGTCACAATGGATATCATACACCAGCATCCTCCATGATGATGGCATTGCTGCAACGGCCTCAGTACTCAACGCTGACAATTGCCGATCTCCAGATGCAAATCTACAACTCATTTGCTTCATCCTGAACCACAGTGTCTTCACCTTCAAAACCAGTTCTTCATCCAGACATATGGAACAGCCATGGGAACCAAATTCACACCTCAATATGCCAACATCTTCATGCACAGGTTCGAGCAAGACTTCTTCACCGCACAGGACTTTCAACCAATGCTATTCATGAGATACATCGATGACATTTTTTCCTATGGACTCATGGTTAACAATTACTGAAACAACTATATGATGACATCAATAAGTTCCATCCTACCACCAGACTCACCATGGATTACTCTCCAGAATTGCTTGAATTCTTGGACACATGCATCTCCATCAAGGATGCTCACCTCAGCATTTCACTGTACCGCAAGATCATGGATAATCTCACAATGCTCCACTTCTCCAGCTTCCAAACAAATAATTTAAAGAAGCCATCCTCTACTGACAAGCCCTTTGTGTACACAGGATCTTTTCATATGAAGACGATTGCAACAGACACCTACAGACACTGAAAGATGCCCTAGTAAAAACAGGATATGGCGCTTGAATCATCAGTTGACAGTTCCAATGCGCTACAGCGAAAAACCTCACTGACCTTCTCAGAAGACAAACACAGGACATGGCGGACAGAGTACCCTTCATTATCCAGTACTTCCCTGGAGTGGAGAAGCTATGACATCTTCTCCAGAGTCTTCAACATGTCATCAATAAAGACAAACATCTCGCCAAGGCCTTCGAACAACCATGCAAGCTCAAACAGAACATTGCAGCAAACTACCCAGCTTTCAGGAGAACAATAACCACAACACCACAGAATCCTGCCACAGCTACTCTTGCAATACATGCCGGATCATCATTCCAGAAGCCATTGTCTTACGTGAGAAGACCATTCACAGGTATATGGTACATATTCTTGCAACTCGGCCAACGTTGTCTACCTGATACGCTGCAGGGAAGGATGTCCTGAGACATGGTATATTGGTGAGACCAAACAGACGCTATGATAACAGATGAATGGACACTGCTCAACAATCACCAGGCAGGAATGTTCCTTCCTATCAGGGATCTCTTCAGCAGTCAAGGGCATTCAGCCTCTGATCTTCAAGTAAACATTCTGAAAGGCAACCTTCAAGACACACAACAACGCAGAATTGCTGAGCAGAAACTTATAGTTAAGTTCCACACATGTGAGAATGGCCTCAAACAGGATCTTGGGTTCATGTCACACTGTCTGTCACCTCCATGACTTGCCTGGGCTTGCAAAATCTCAATAAGTGTCCTGGCTTAAGACAATTCTTTAACAGGTCTTTAACCTGTGCTTAACCTTCTCTTCATTCACATTGTCTGCACCTGTAAAGACTTGGTTACTTGTTAAGACTCACATTCCAACCATTATTTTGTAATTGAGTTTGTGCCCATGTATGCCTGTTTGTTAAACAAATTCTGCACTCACTTGGTGAAGGAGCAGCACTCCGAAAGCTCATGCTACTAAATAAAGTTGTTAGACTTTAGTTATGTGAAACTACTTACTGTGCCCACCCCAATCCGACGCTGGCGCCTCCACATCATTTCTATGACTTTAACACTACATTCTGCACTCTCTCCTTTCCTCTATATACAGTATGCTTTGTCTGTTTAGCATACAAGAAGCAATACTTTTCAGTGTATACTAATATATATGACAAATCAAATCAAAATCAGAAGGTACAATTTTGCATAAAATCTTAATGAATAGGACTGTGGCACAGATTCAAAATAAACCTTTATTTTAGAAATATACTGAACCAATTAAAATCGATGGAGTAAAATTAATAAACAACATTTGTTGGATGAATGATGAATTAATCTGTTTTCACAGCATTGGTTAAGTGATTAAATATTAGCCACCAGACACGATAATGCTATGGGACCTTCTACAGACAGATGGGACCATATTTTTAATACTTCATCTGAAAGACAACAGCCGTGGCAATGCTGCACCATCTTAAGTATTACACTAGAATGCTGGCCTAAGTTAAATGCTTCAGTCCTGAAGTGTGGCTTCTATTTTCGAAGCAAATCACTGCTAATGACACTACCTTACTTCGGATTTGTGTTTCCTGAATTGCACTTAGGCAAAAATCAGGCTGTAATTTTTGTGTGCCGATCTTGGTAAGGGAAATTTATACTGAAGTTTCTATTGAGCTCATTTGCTGAACTCAATACAGAAACCAGTATAAATGCAATGCCACCCTATTTGCCTTTCAACTTTTTAAAGCTGTATTTAAAATGGTGTATTTTCTATAATAAATAAGTACTTGTGTCAGCATTGCTGTTTAAGGAACTTTATTTTTTATAAAATTAGGAATGTGAAATAAAATACTCATGTTTCACAGCAGCAATACTCCATTGTTTAATGATCTGGCAAGGGTTGTCAGAATGTGCAAATTTAGGGGAAAAAAGTATGAATCACACTAAAATCTGGGTTTGATCGGAGGTTGTCCAATTGAGGTCCCTGGTGATTTACCAGTAGACTTATTG
Organism: Sphyrna mokarran; assembly: GCA_024679065.1. NCBI lineage: Eukaryota > Metazoa > Chordata > Chondrichthyes > Carcharhiniformes > Carcharhinidae > Sphyrna > Sphyrna mokarran. Next base: position 27,838,283 of record JAGIQG010000003.1, read on the forward strand.
GGAAGGAACTTTGTGTCATTTAACTTCTCAAATCATACATGCAATTGTAAAAACAGTGACTCCATTGCTACATTCAATAACAAAGATTTATTTGCAGTGCATTTTGTAGCTGATACATGCTGCTACCGCTGTTTGTCAGGAATGAGGGATTGAATATTTGTGGAAGAGGTAGCAATCAAGCATGCTTCTTTGTCCTGGATGGTGTCAAGCTTCTTGAATGTTGTTGGAACAGCACTTATCCAGACGAGGGGAGTCAGAAGATGAGTCACTTGCCAAAGGATTCATAGCCTTTGACTTACTCTTGTAGCCACAAATTTTATATGATTGGTTCCATTCAATTTCTGGTCAATGGTAATCCCCTAGGTTGTTGACGGTGGGCTATCAGCAAAGGTAATGCAATTGAAAGACAATGATGGTTAGATGCTTTTTTGTTGGAAATGGTCATTGCCTGGAGCTTGTGTGACATGAATGTTACTTGCCACTTGTCAGCCAAAAGATAAATATTGTCCAGTTCCTGCTGCATTTGAACATGGATTGCCTCAATTACTACTGAATTGCAAATGGTTCAGTCATCAGTGAACATCCCACTTCTGGACCTATGATGAAAGGAAGGAAATTAATGAAGTAGCTGAAAATGGCTGGGCTTAAGACATTCCCCTGAGGAACTCCTGCACTGATATTCTGGAGGTGAAATGATTGATCTCCAACAACCACAACTATCTCCCTTTGCGCCAGGCATGACTCTAAGCTACGGAGAGTTTTCCTCCTGATTTCCATTAACTCCAGCTTTTCTAAGGCTCAAATACTTGGTCAAATGCTGCCTTGATATCAAGGATGGTCACTGTCACCTCACCTCTGGAGTTAAGATTTTTTATTCATATTTGAACTAAGGCTGCGATGAGATCAGAAGCTTAGTTTCCCCTGTAGAGTCCAAACTGAGTGTCAGTGAGCATAATTGCTGAGTAAGTGCCATTTCATAGCCCTGTTAATAATTCCTTCTATCATTTACTGATGATGTACTTGGGGAAGTAATTGCCCAAGTTGGATTTGTTTTGTTTCTTGTGTACAAAGCTTACCTAGGCAATTTTCTGCATTGCTGTGTAAATGTCAATGTTGTAGGTATCCTGGAACAGCTTGGCTTTGGACATGGCAAGTTTAGTTTTTAGTGCTGTTTTAATGCTGGAATATTGGCAGGGCCTGTTGCCTTTGTAGTATTTAGTGTTTACTTGATATCATGTGGACTGAATCAAATTAGATGAAGACTGAAAAATGTGGTTTGGGAACTTCCAGAGAAAGCCAAGATGAATCATCCAGCAAATGACTGATAAGGGCAGTATGGACAAGTTGGGTAAAAGGGTCTGTTTCCATGCTGTAAACCCGTATGACTTTTCCCTTTTGCTATTTCCTCCATCATTGAGGATGAGGATATTTGTGAAGCCTCCTCATCCAGAGTTATTTAATTGTCCATGATCATTCTGGATATAACAGAACTGCAGAGCTTAGATCTGATCTGGTAATTGTGGAATTGCTTAGTTCTGTTGATCACTTGCTTCTTATGTTGTTGGGAACAGAAGTAATTTTGAGTTGTAGCTTCATGAGTTGCTATCTCTTTTGCATGCGGCGGCTTTTTGGAAATAAACAGCATAAGTTTTATTGGACTCATAATACTACTATTACAAACAATCAAGAAAATTTGCTTGTAGAAATATTGCAAGGTATATATTGGCCTAAATCGATTATGCACACATTTCCTCAGCAACAACAGAACTATTATTTTCTAAGTTAGTTCAGGCATATGCTAAACTAACTACAAATGTTTCCAGAGCTTTCCCACAGCTGTAGCCTGTCAGCTCCATAACTTTTACATTGCATGAAAACACTCATACAATTTAGCAAGCATTTAATATGCAACTGTAGATAATGTATTTCAGGAAACAAAATATAAATATTGAAAGAAAGAAAGAGAAATAGCTGAAATGCTACATGTTGATGGAATGCTTGAAAGGGGCTTGATTTCAAAGAGATGGAGGTTTGAGATTATTTGCACAAGCCGTAGTTATCCATCTGCTTTGCCATCATTCATTCTGCAATGCCATCCACCAGCTCTTCTTACTGTGAATGACTCTGGTAATTGTGCTGTCCATTACTAGAAAAGAGCTACAATAAGCCAGTCAGAGTCAAGAAAAGGAAGTGCTTTCATGTTAAAAGAAACAGATTGCATTCCAGTTGCCCATCCCAAATCCCTTGAAATACGTGCTTAGAACAGCCTTGTGGGGCAGATATTGGGAGGGTTAAGTTAGAGAAGAAAAAGTTCTAGGTTAAAAATAATGGAACAGCTTATATTGCAAGTGAGATGCTCTGCAGTGTGGATGCTGAAATTCAACTTTTGTGGTGCTCAAAATGGGCATAGTGGATTAGCTACACATTTATGCAATCTGCTCCATTCTTTTCATCAATTTGAATTTCAAGGGTGGCACAGTAGCACTGTAGTTAGCACTTCTGCCTCATAGCGCTAGGGACCTGGGTTTGATTCCTGGCTTGGGTCACTGACTGTGTAGAGTTTACACATTCTCTCCTTGTCTATGTCAGTTTCCTGTTTTTCTGCCACAGCCCAAAGACATGCAGGTTAGGTGGATTGACCACGCTAAATTGCCCCTTAGTGTCAGGAGGACTAATAAGGGTAAATGCATGGGGTTATGGGGATAGGATCTGCGTAGGATTGTGGTTGGTGCAGACTCGATGGACTCAATGGGTTCCTTCTGCATTGTAGGATTCTATGATTCTATGATTCATGCTTGATGTTTCCCTTAAAGCCAGAACTAGACAAAACATGTTAACCCCTTCCTGGGGATGTTTGAGAAAAATAAACAATTTAATATGACAATTAAATGGATCATTGCATTCATTGTAACGGTGCTCAGTGTTTTTGTCAATTCTCCAATAAATCAACCTAAACACATGCACTAGCTAATTTGAATGTAAGAAACCAACAAATGACAAGCTGGGATTTAGTTTAAAATGATTACATTGTCTGTATAAAAATGTTCTCCCAGCTTCTATGCCAGAATCCATCATCAAAGAAGAAATAGCAAGATGTTTAGAAAAGAACAGTTTGATCAAGCAGACACAACACGGATTCGTGAAGGGGAAGTTGTGTTTAATGAATTTATTGGATTTCTATGAGGATGTGACTAGTGCAGTAGACAGAGGGGAATCAGTGGATGTGGTGTTTTTAGATTTCCCGAAGGCGTTCGATAAAGTACCTCACAAGGCTGCAGAAGGTTAGGGTGTGCGGAGTTGGGGTAATTGTTAGCGTGGATTGAGGATTGGTTATCTAACAGAAAGCAGAGAGTTGGAATCAATGGATGCTTTTCTGGTTGGCAGTTGGTGACTAATGGAGTACCACAGGGATCGGTGCTGGGGCCTCAACTGTTTACCATTTACATAGATGATCTGGAGGAGGGGGCTGAGTGTAGGGTAACAAAATTTGCTGATGATACAAAGATGAGTGGAAAAGTGAATTGCGTGGAAGGCGCAGAAAGTCTTCAGAGAGATCTGAATAGGCTGAGTGAGTGGGCGAGGACCTGGCAGATGGAGTATAACGTTAGTAAATGCGAGGTTATTCACTTCGGTAAAAATAATAGTAGGAGGGATTATTATTTAAAGGGTGAAAAGCTGCAGCATGCTACAGAGCAGAGGGATCTGGGGTTCTTGTGCACAAATCGCAAAAACCTGGTCTGCAGGTGCAGCAGGTGATCGAGAAGGCAAATGGAATGTTAGCCTTTATAGCGAGGGGGATAGAATATAAAAGCAAGGAGGTCTTGCTGCAACTATACTGGGCACTGGTGAGGCCACAACTGGAGTACGGTGTGCAATTTTGGTCTCTGTATTTGCAAAAGGATATACTGGCCTTGGAGGAAGTACAGAGAAGGTTCCCCAGGCTGATGCTGGAGATGAGGGCGTTAGCTTATGAAGAGAGATTGAATAGACTGGGTCTGTACTTGTTAGAATTTAGAAGGCTGAGGGGGGGGTTCTTATAGAGACTTACAAGATAATGAAGGGGCTATATAGGGTACAGCTGGAGAGATTCTTCCGGCTTAGAAAGAGTCGTAGAACTAGAGGGCACAGCCTCAAAATAAGGGGAGGGCAATTTAGAACGTAGTTGAGGAGGAACTTCTTCACTCAAAGGGTGGTGAATCCCTGGAATTTGCTGCCCACTGAAGTGGTGGAGACTACCTCGTTGAATATATTTAAGACACGGGTAGATAGGTTTCTGATAGACAAGGGAATTAAGGGAAGCGGGAAAGTGGAACTGATTCACTTCAGATCAGCCATGATCTTATTGAATGGTTGGGCAGGCTCGACGGGCTAGATGGCCTACTCCTGCTCCCATTTCTTATGTTTTTATGTACTTTCCAACTCTCCCCCCCACCCCAACCCCCAGCTCCCTTTTTCTCCCATTTACATGTTCTAGGTCAGGGATGTTAATACTGGAGAATAGAATTCTTCCCATTTCAGATATCCAGTGTTGGCATCAAGCACTTTTAGTTTATGTATAATAGAGGCAGATGGTTTATTGTTCCTAATACCTCAGTTCTAACTTTAAACAAGCATGTCTTGTTATGCCAGGTCACACTTTTTCCAGTTTACATAATAGTCAGCCTGTGGCCTTAGAATGAGATCGCTGATTAGTGAAAAATCAGAGATGGTTTTGTATTAGAAGCCTATGCCGAATATGGATACGATTGTGACTACTTAAAATGTAAGATGCTTACATGATAAAAACAGAAAATGTTTTAAAAAACTTGGCAGATCTGGCAGCATCTGTGGAAAGAAACTGAGTTAGCTTGAAGAAAAATCATCTAGACTTGAAATATTGGGTGGGATTTTATGGCCTCATCACAAACTGTAAAATTCTCTTGAATCCAATGGAGCTTACCATTGCCCACCCCTTGCCTGCTCCAATTCCTGTGGCGAGCAGGACGGGAAAATTCCAACCATTAAATCTGTTTCTGTTTCTACACAGATGATACCAGACCTGCATTTTCTGTTTTTATTTCAGATTTTCAGTATCTGCAGTATTTTGATTTAACGACAGATGAAGTAGACTCTCATCCATTGATATTTCAGCGTAGCCGCTAAACTTTTAATAGTAAGATTGTTTTGTGCATGATTTCAGCCCTGCACCATGTTCTTCTTACATTTCCAAACAAGTATTTAATTTCTTCATGCAGTTCCAATAGAGAGCCATAATGGTTAAAAACTCAATTTATACCCAACTTCCAGAAAATTTGATCAATCCCATTGATTTAAGATTATGTTGTGGAGTAATATTTTTAAAAATATTTTAACTTTTTTCCAAAATGTTGCTGTAGGAACATTATATTAATAATTAAATACAGTATACAGCACTGATATAATTACAAGTGGCAAGATTGATTTTGCTAGTTCACTCATTGATAAAAGGTAATATCCAATTTCCAGTTTGAACTAATTCAATGAGATTAAGATTTCAAAAGTAACTGCTAAGTAATCCAAACAATATTTTTATGTAAATAGAAATTTCACATTGTAAATAATGTGTACAGTGTCATGAATATCACTATGCATCTCCATCTAGCCCACATCCATTATCTGAAATACTGAATGGAATGTATTCTCACAAATAAAACCGGATGGAAAAGGTTAAAAACAGAAAATGCTTTACGTAGAAAAGCATCAGTCACGAATAATTGGATGCTTTTTTCTTGCCTTGGTCCAGGATGAAAAAACTGTCTCTGACTAACTGCCTAAAAGTAGCAGTTGAAACATACCAGGAGATAGAAGCAGGAAAATGCTCAGGAACATTTGCTATCTGATAAACAGTAGCAGAAGTCAATTTATTGCACCAATCGTTAAATAATGGCACTGATTATAAGGCTGCTAACTGCAGCAGCTGTAATTGTCTGTCATAAATCTTTGTCGTCTGTGACAGCAGAACAATTAAATGAGCCATCTGCTTCAGGGCAAATGACTTTCGATAAATATCAGCTCTGCTGAAATGTACTTGGATGTGTCTCAATATTTTGGAGAGCCATTCAAGTTGCTTCCATAAATGTGAAGTTATTATTGGTTCGTATTGATTTTGCCACCCTTATTTAACGCCAATGTGAGTGACTCAAGGCTGAGATGAATAGTGTCTTCTCCTTATCTGATCAACTCTCTCCTCCTAAGTGCATGTTCTAGTGAAAAAATAATTACAGTTCTTTTCAGAGAATTCTGCAGAGAAATGCAACCAACAGAACTCAATAAGCCACAGATATTTTTTTAATAAAGCAAGTATACAAGTGAAAATGTATTTCAGAATCTGAAATGCTTCTTTTAAATTCAGTACTGTTAAAGACAGTTCAATATGCTGTCAACTTTGCAATTTGTCACTTTTTAACAGCTGTATTTGTTCAGAATATTGGCTGTTACAGAATTTGATGACCAGAATTGCATTGTGAAGAAAGCATTGAATTCAAGAGGGTGAAGTAGAGGTCATTACATTTCGGATCAGTCAATGTAATTATATTACTAAGGCCAGGAAAGGTCTGCTGATCTCATTTAAGTTTTATGGTGAGAAATTTGAATCCTATATTGCTATTTTCTCACTGAGACATGATGGTCACATCTTCCCTTGGGCACAGTGGGTTTTTCATGATTGTTCTGATGGAAATGATATTACACAAGAAATAATATTTGATCAGAGAGAACAAGAGAAGTAAAACATCCAGTTGACTATCATACAGATTTGTGTGCTCCAAAGTAATTTTTTGAGGCTGCTTTGGTGCACAAAAGTAATTGATTTGCCTTTGATAAATGTATAATATTTTCATTGTTAATGTTTAAGTAAACCTTATTAAGTGAGGGATGTGGTGAGCAGGGGGGTTGAGGGGTTGAGGATGGGTGGGATACACCCATCCTCATTTGTATTGTATAACAGAAAATAAACTTTGGTCGTTATTATTTCTTCAAGTCCCCGAGGAGTTTTTAAGTTACAATTATATATATTGCAAGCTGCACTACTGGGAAAAAAAGGAGGGACAGCACAGTGGCACAGTGTTAGCACTGCTGCTTTACAGCACCAAGGACCCATGTTCAATTCTGGTTTTGGGTAACTGAGTTTGCATGTTCTCCCTGTGAATGCATGTGTTTTCTCTGGGTGCTCTAGTTTCCTCCCACAGTCCAAAGATGTACAGGTTAGGTTGATTGGCCAAGCTAAATTGTTCCTTAGATCAAGGGGATTAGCAGAGTAAATATATAGGGTTGTGTGGTTACGGCCTGGGTGGGATTGTTGTCGGTACAGGATCGATGGGCCGAATGGTCTTTTTCTGCACTGTAGGGATTCTATTCTATGAAAGAAAAGGAAATTGAACAGCACCAGATGGAATATGATCCTCACTCTAACCAAGTTTTATCAGGCATTGATGATAGACCACTACCATTGGTCCTGGGGAAATATCCAGTGGTAATTTACATTAAAAACAAAGCGTAAATTCTAACTACAACTGGTATTAGTGATGGCTCTAGGAGCTACTTGGTGAAATATCCCACCCTTTAGCTTTGAAAGTAAGACACTAATGGGATCCTGACAAGACGCTCAAGCCCTCAGTGACCTTGGTCACCTCCATGTGCATCTGAGGCAGCTCTGTTCTTAGCATCTTCCTTCTCTTCCATGTCCTGCTGCTTCTTTTCCTCTGATAAGTTGCATCCATCTAATGCTTCGCTATCTTCAAGGCTCACATCTCTCTGGAGTTTCATGTTATGAAGAGCATAGCATCACACAGGAGTATTTGGCAGAATGCCAATTGACTGATCTGTTCAGTAAACAGATGACCTACTCATTGATTCCCTTAGTGAGCAGATAGTTTAGTTGTAGTGTTCCTATGTCTTTGTCTTGATTTTTTGTGGAATGGAGACTAGCCGTTTCTGTAAGGAATAATCTTATTCCCTAGAGTCCATCCACCATATTTGGGGAACGGAATACAGAGCTGCAGCAGTCTGGGCATGGCAGAGGATGAATGAGCTTTCAGTAAAGCAAGTGCACATATGTAAGAAGCTCTTGTGGTCACAGACTAGTTGAAAATGAGAAAATGGAAGTCCTTTCTATTGATGGATCTAACTGGCTGATCATTTGGTGTCACATAGTTGCAATCAATGATGACTGGCTCATGGTGGAATCCAACAATGAATATGGAAATCACTATATTCAGTCTCTGCAAGGCCTGGACTTGATGTACTGTCCAAGTCTCATAAATAGGTGCATGTGAAGGTTGAGGATGTGCTGCCTATTGGAGGAGTGGGAAAGCCAAGTAGGGTTTCAGCAAATAAGGTCCAGGCAAACGCTGGTATAAAGGCACTTTACCTGAATGCGTGAAGCATTTGGAACAAAGTGGATGAGCTGATGGCGCAAATTGGCGCAAATGGATATGATCTAGTGGCCATTACAGAAACATGGTGGTGGGGGCACAAGGACTGGGAGCTAAATGTCCATGGCTATCTGGTGTTTAGGAAGGATAGACAGGAGGAAAAAGGGGGTGGAGTGACTCTGTTGATAAAGGATAGTGTCAGGGCAGTGACTAGAGAGGATATAGGCCCCAAAGAGCAAAATGTGGAATCGCTATGGGTGGGGATAAAAAATAGGAAGGGGAGGAAGATGCTGGTGGGCATGGTCTATAGGCCCCCTAATAGCAACTTTGAGGTGGGGCGGGCTATAAACAAACAAATAAGAGATGCGTGCAGAAATGGGATGGTGTTAGTAATAGAACAAAGAACAAAACAGCACGGGAAACAGGCCCTTCGGCCCAACGAGCCCGCGTCGCCACCTCGATGTTCCCACTTCTACACGCAATCCCTGTCCGTGTTTATAGATCTATGGATTAAAAACCAAATTTGAGACAATTTAGGGAGAATTTGTTTTGCCAATTAGCCTAAGAGCACATCTTTGGGATGTGGGAGGAATCCGGAGCACCCGGAGAAAACCCACGCAAGCACGGGGAGAATGCGCAAACTCCCACAGACACAGGCCCAAATCCATGTATCTGCACAGCACAGCGATAGTCACTGAGCTGTCGTGTTGCCCATCAGATGGTCCAGGTCAAGCATACACTAACGATGTGAAGCAGTAGGATACTCTCGAAAAAGATCCAAGAGCAGTCCTCTCACGACCCATCGCGTGTATGCCCCTCGTTAGACAACAAGGTGGACCAAAGCACCTGTAGGATAAAAACAAGTACATCAATATCATCATCTATTTACACACTTCCCAGGGACTCCCAAGGCTCATGATCCCTATTTTAAATCAGTTTTCTATACCCCTCCATTCCCATTCTGTTCATGTGCCCATCTAAGTATTTCTTAAATATCTCCAGAGTACCTGCCTCCACCACTTTACTTGGTAGCGCATTCCATACCCCCACCACCCTCTGTGTGAAAAAACTCCCTCTAGCATCCAAATTATACCTTACCCCCCTCACCCTAAGCCCGTGACCCCTCGTGCTATTTGAGTCCATCCTAGGAAAAAGCTTAGCCCTGTTTACTCTATCTATCCCCTTCAAAATCTTGTACACCTCTATCATATCTCCTCTAAGTCTACGTCTTTCTAAGGAAAACAGTCCCAATTTGCCTAACCTCTCCTCGTAACTCAGACCTTCCATACCAGGCAGCATCCTGGTAAACCTCCTCTGCACTCTCTCCAGAGTCTCCACGTCCTTCCGGTAGTAAGGCGACCAGAACTGGACGCAGTATTCCAAATGAGGTCTAACCAGCGTTTTATACAACTGCAACATTAAAGGCCAGCTCTTGTACTCTATACCCCTTCCTATAAAGGCTAGCATACTATATGCTTTCTTCACAACCTTCTCCACTTGCTCTGCCACCTTCAGAGACTTGTTCACCTGCACCCCCAGGTCCCTCTGCGTTTCTATACTCTTAATAGGTCTATCCTTTATCATATACCTCCCCCCTACATTTTTTCTCCCGAAATGCATCACCTCACATTTATCAGGATTGAATTCCATCTGCCATCTGTCTGCCCAAGCTACCAGCCTATCTATGTCCTGCTGCATCGCCTGACAATGCTCCTCACTATCCGCAAGTCCAGCCATCTTTGTATCGTCTGCAAACTTGCTGATCACTCCACTTACTCCCTCTTCCAAGTCATTTATATATATTACAAATAGAAGAGGTCCCAGTACCGAGCCCTGTGGCACACCAGTAGTGACCGACCTCCAGCTAGAGAAACACCCTTCCGCTATTACTCTCTGTCTCCTATTACCAAGCCAGTTGCTTATCCATCTAGCTACCTGTCCTTGTATCCCATGGATGATTTCAATCAGCATATTGACTGGGCGACGCAAGTTGGACACGGTGGGCTGGAGGAAGAGTTTTTGGAATGCTGTAGGGATGTTCCTTGAACAGCGTGTTACAGAACTGACGAGAGAGCATGCTATCTTAGACCTGGTACTATGTAATGAGGTAGGTAGAATTAGGGACATATGTGTGAGGGATCCTCTAGGGACGCGTGATCATAGTATGGTAGAATTTATGATGCAGATGGAGGATGTGGTAGTAGAGTCCCAGACCTGTGTACTATGTTTGAATAGAGGGGACTGTGATAGGATGAGAGAGGAATTGCCGATTGTGCGCTGGTTGGTAGGACGGCTGAGGAACAGTGGAGATTTTTAAAGAGATCTTTTTTGGTACTCAGCAAAAATATATTCCGATGATGAAGAAGGATTGTAGGAGAAGGGAAAATTAGCCGGGGTTCTCCAAGGAAATTAAGGAGAGTATTAAATCTAAAGCTGAGGCATTCAGGACGGCTAAAAATAGTGGGCGATTGGAGGATTGGGAAAGTTTTAAACAACAGCAGGGAGTGACTGAAAATGTAATTAAAAAAGGAAAGATGGAATATGAGGCTAAACTAGCTCAAAACATCAAAAAGGACAGTAAGAGTTTTTATAAGTGTATAAAGAATAGGAGGATGGTCAGAGTTAATGTAGGACCCTTGGAAGATGAGAGGGGTGGTTTAATGGTGGATGACAGGGATATGGCGGAGATCTTGAATAAGTTTTTTATGTCGGTCTTTATGGAGGAGGATGTAAATAGCTTGCCTGAACTTAAGGATAGAAGGGTGGTAGGAGATGAGATCCTTGATGAGATTACAGTCATTAGAGAAGTGGTGCTTGATAGGCTAATGGGGCTGAGGGCAGATAAGTCCCCGGGACCAGATGAAATGCATCCCACTGTCCTCAAGGAAATGACAGAGGTGATAGCGGATGCTCTGGTCATTATCTTTCAAAATTTGCTGGACTCCGGAAAAGTGCCGGAAGATTGGAAAACGGCTGATGTTATGCCGCTGTTTAAAAAAGGTAGCAGACAGAAGGCAGGGAATTATAGGCTGGTTAGTTTAATGTCTGTAGTCGGAAAAATGCTTGAATCTGTAGTCAAAATGGAAATAACGAGGCACCAGGATAGGAACTGTTTGATCAAGCAGACGCAGCACAGATTCATTAAGGGGAAGTCGTGCTTGATGAAAATATTGGAGTTCTATGAGGAAGTGACTAGTGCAGTAGATAGAGGGGAACCGGTGGATGTGGTATTTTTGGATTTCCAAAAAGCATTTGATAAGGTGCTGCAGAAGGTTAAGGTGCAGGAAGTCGGGGGTAGGGTGTTAGACTGGATAGAGGATTGGTTGTCTAATAGGAAGCAGAGGGTAGGTATTAATGGGTGCTATTCTGATTGGCAGCTGGTGACTAATGGAGTGCCCCAAGGTTTGGTGCTGGGGCCTCAACTATTTACCATTTACATAGATGATCTGGAGGAAGGGGCAGAGTGCAGGGTGACGAAATTTGCTGATGACACGAAGATGAGTGGAAAAGCAAATTGCGTGGAGGATGTGGAAAGCCTGCAGAGGGATCTGGATAGGTTGAGTGAGTGGGCGAGGACCTGACAGATGGAGTATAATGTTAGCAAGTGTGAGGTTATCCACTTTGGTAAGAATAATGGTAGGAAGGATTACTATTTAAATGGAGAAAAGCTGCAGCAGGTGACGGTGCAGAGAGACCTGGAGGCCCTTGTGCACAAATCACAAAAACACAGTATGCAGGTGCAGCAGGTGATTAAGAAGGCAAATGCAATGTTGGCCTTTATAGCTAGGAGGATAAAATATAAAAGTAGGGAGGTTCTGTTGCAGTTGTATAGGATGCTGGTGAGGCCGCAGCTGGAGTACTGTGTGCAGTTTTGGTCGCCGCATTCGAGGAAGGATATATTGGCCTTGGAGGGGGTGCAGAGAAGGTTTACCAGGCTGATACCAGAGATGAGGGCATTGGATTATGAGGAGAGACTGAATAGGCTAGGTTTGTACTCTTTGGAGTTTAGAAGGCTGAGAGGGGATCTTATAGAGACATGTAAGATAATGAAGGGGATGGATAGGGTAGAGGTTGAGAGACTCTTCCTGCTTAGCAAAGATAGCAGGACTAGAGGGCACAGCCTCAAGATTACGGGGGCACGGTTCAGATCGGAGTTGCAGAAGGGTTTCTTCACAGAGAGGGTGGTGAATCTTTGGAATTCTCTGCCTGATGAGGTGATGGAGGCTTCCTCACTGAATATGTTCAAGTCAAGAGTGGATAGGTTTTTAATTGACAAAGGAATTAAGGGTTACGGGGAGAAAGCGGGAAAGTGGTACTGAACCACTACAGATCAGCCATGTTCTCATTGAATGGCGGGACAGGCTCGAAGGGCTGTATGGCCTACTCCTGCTCCTATTTCTTATGTTCTTATATTCTTATGTTCTTATAGGGCATCATTGACCTGACAGATGCAGTCATAGTAATGATTTGTTTGATTCCACCAAGGTCCACAGCTGATCCTTGGAAGGAGCCAGAAGCAAAGAAGTTCAAGGCCACGGTGATTTTGATAGCGATTGGCATGATATAGTAAGCAATGCTGAGGAGGTGTGCGGTCTTTGATGGCAAGGCACAGGTCTCTATAACCAAAATAAAGACCGGGGCCAGGATTCTCCTCAAAAAATTCTGTCAAATTTGTATAAAAACTGGAGTAACTCCCATTTGTTTTTATTTAATGTGATTTTCAAAATGAATCTCTGAACACTGCAGAGTGACTCAGGGCAATTCATGCTGAAATTTAATGGACGAGGCCTATTCCCATTGGAGAGTCTAGCAGCATAGTGTTGAGCATGCCATTATACATGTGCTGATGTTCATAGCAGAGTTAGGCACATGAGCAGTAGCCACGCCTTGTCGGCTTCTTGACAGGGCCATTCCTGTGACCCTCCATTGCTGGATGTGCAACCTCCCACCAAACCCCAATTGCAGGCCTCTTGGATGTCTCTGGGCCAGTCCCGATGTTGCCCATCCCCCCCACCATCCCTGATCTACCTGACTCCCCACCCTTAGCAGCCATGATCTCCTGGCAGTGATCTCCCCAACCCAGTAGTCCTGAGTGGCGCAACGGGCAGGGAAAATTGCCCCCCTTGAATGTCATGCTAGTGATATTTTCCCATTGCATTACTGTGAATAGAGATTTGTCTAGGCAGCAAATTCTCTGACTTTGCTGCAGTGGAATATGGCGTTAATGGTAATAAGATTGCACCCAAAGTCTCTTTTGGCCCTGAATTTCATCATCCCAAGGTAGCTTCATCTATGATGATAAATCCTATATAGAGGGTGTGATGACTGACCACTCTCCACAATCTGTGTTGGGCCCGTTGCACCTCTGCACCATTCACTGTTTCACAAGTCCCATCTAATTTCCTGGGCTGGCAATGACTGGTTCCCTGCTGTGTTCCTGTCTTTAAAATTCAGCCTGTGAGCCCTTGTCAAAATCTGACCTTAACCTTCAAAGACTCTGATTGAACTCTGGCAATCTAAGTGAAAACTGATGTTGGTGGTTTTAAATATAAACATACCTTTGTCTTACCTAATCATTTTGACTCTAACAGTTATTGTAATTTGAGAAATAGTTTTTCATGGCATCAAAGCGCATTTCTCTTGTTCAATAATCTGGCAGTAGTGATAAAAATCTAATTCAAGCTGTTTGTAGCAGCTGTAGTAGAACATTACCAGGGCTCCACAAGGAGGGAATTTGTAACAATAAAAACCAGCTCTCTGACAATAGTTCTATATTTAACAAAATTGGGCAATTTTCACCATTCTTGATGAATTCCCTAACTGCCTATCTGCATTTGCACAAATACATTACAGATATGACTTCAATCTCTACTATTGTGCAGCTATTTCAATTAAAACAAAATATTTTGTTTGGTTCATTGCCATCCTCGGGTTGAACAGTCACTCAGTCAAAGGAACATGCAAAATTCCCAGGTTCCAGAGTTCTCAAAAATAAAAATATCATCTGAAACTTCTGTATATTTTTCATACCATTAACTCCACCACCCTCTTCAGGCACGATAAATTGCTGTTTGTGGGAAGGGTATTCAGAAGTGCAGATAGGCCTACCTTTCTTGCATTAGCATCGTGCAGTAACACATCCATTTCACTAACCATCAAAACGAGGTTGGCGGATGCAGCTCTGCCACTTGCCCACCTATGCCATTTCCAATCCAATGGCTGCTCACTTGATTTCCTTTTGCTTTATTTTATGCCTGCAACTTTTTTTGTCATTTCCCCCTCTCAGTTGGCAAAGACTGATAAACACTTAAATTTTTTTTAAGTCTGAAATAATTTTGTAACGAACAGCAAAATAAAGGATGTGCTGCTGACCTTGGAAGAAAACTGACCACAAAGATCCAACAGTACTTGTGGTAAGAATTTCTTCTTTTCCCCATGGCAGCTTAAATCTAGCACCCAATCAAAGGATATTTGGTATGCAGCAGCTATGATGCTAGCAAGTAAGGCAGCAACAAATCTAATTGAAATATTCAGACTCAATGAACTGCAAATTTAAATGTATTTACAATCCTTTACTTTTAGTGTCAATTTTCGGATAGATAAACATGTGACTGTACTTAGAAGCCAATCTGTTTGATTTTTATTCCAATGCTTTTAAGAATATGTAGAATTTTTAATAATTGTGGAGAAATTTGACATTCCGTCAAATATAAAAATAGCCTTCCGACAACAGTAAGGATCTTCAGCATCATAAAGCTAGAACTCTGTTAAAAGCCCAGTTACACTTCATTCGATAATCTATGTCATTATTGACAAAGGAATTAAGGGTTACGAGGAGAAAGCGGGAAAGTGGTACTGAACCACTACAGATCAGCCATGATCTTATTGAATAGCGGGGCAGTGAATGTTGGTAGTATCTATGCCATTGCTATGGCAAAATCTAGCCCAATAATTGCCTCCATGCATAGCCACTTATTGTAAAAATTTCCTTCAAATTTGAATTGCAAGCCAGATTGTGCATTTCTCATGAAGCTTATACTTGGAACTTGCATTTATTATTCAACTCAGTCTGCTCTGATGGCAAAAGATTGGGCCCAAGTCCCTTACAGAGGGCTAGCTTGCGACAGATCACCATTACTAATGCTGAATTTATTGGTATTGCAAAATTAGGTTACATTTTTGCAGTTGTTAATTTGGTATCAACCCAAGATCACATGTGAAAACGCATTTAGTAACATTTCATCATTCAGGCCTTGCCAATATTTTAATTGCATCATTGGTGCAAAATTAGAAATATGATATACAAAGGATCATTGAATTAAACTAACTGACATTTTAACACAGTGTATTTTTTTAGAACATGTAAATGTTCTAAACTTTCTTTAGTTTGTAGGTTGGGAACCTCATGTCTCCAGTGCATGTGCCAGCTGGGAAGTAGCCATATATGTACTGTTTGGTTGTTGTGTGTTCTTTAAGCCTGTGCAGAAGGGAAAATAGTGTGAAGAGGCAGGTCAAATGACTTCATATGGAGTGCCATCCTAAAGATTGTGTCTCAAGAAGTAAGACACGGGAGGGGGATGGGGGAAAGATCCCAAACCAAGGAAGAGACAGGGAGAGTTCTCAAAAAGCAGCCTCAGGAAAGGGATGAAAGCCTGAGGACAAAAAAATGTCCCTTAAATAAAGTTAAAGAAAGAAGCAGTATAATATGTGTGGCACAGAGGCACAGTAATTAGCACTGCTGCTTCACAGCATCAGGATGTGGGTTCAATTCCAGCCTTGGGCGACTGCCTGTGTGGAGTTTGCATGTTCTCCTGGTGTCTGTGTGGGTTTCCTCCAAGTGTTCTGTTTCATCTCACGGCCCAAAAATGTACGGGTTAGGTGGAATGGTCATGCTAAATTGCCCCTTAATGTCAGGAGAATTAGCATGGGAAATAGGATAGGGCTTGAGTAGGGTTGTTGTTGGTGCAAGCTCAACAGGTCAAATGGTCTCATTCTGTACTGTAGACATTCTATCACAATAGGTTCCAATTTCAAGGGAGAACCATGGGAAGTAAACTTCAAACGAAGTGGGCACGCAAGAAGCATTGAAGATCCAAGAAAGCAATCAAAAGTTGGTGAATCAGTGCTGTGGGCTATGGGGCAAAGATACCCCTTTAGAACAATGCTATTCAGCTTGGCATAACCAAAGATCTGAAATCACGTTTGGAAAGTGAAACTTGTATATATGTGGAGATCCGGGGAAAACAATCTCGAAAGACAACATGGAAACCCTGCGAGGTGAGCTACTTTTGGACATGTCCAACTGGGAGTGACTTTTGCAAAGAATTCCAAGTGAGATCTTCAAATATGGAGATTGGGCATCCTCATGAAAGAGAGGGACAAAGTTTTAGTGAGTTTGGTTCACTCAGAATATGACAAACGTTTGAGTGGGTTGTTGAGAAATTCATAGAATCTTTTTTGGTCACACCTGTCACCTATTGTAGTGTGTCTAACCACAGTTTGCCTGTTAATTCATATATACCCCATACTTATCTTGAATGTTAAAGAATAAGTTAGATATTATAGGGTGTCTTATCTTTCTGAACCTGTACAATCACAGAATACTACAGTGCAGAAGGGGCCCTTTGGCCCCTAGAATCTGCACAGATGCATGAAAGGTCTTATCTTGCTCACCTAACCCCACTTGCCAGCACTTGGCATCAAATTCCTCCTAAACCTTTAAGCATCTTGCCTCTCAAATTTGAACTACTTTAAACAAAACATCTGGTGTGTAACAAAATCTTCCTGAATGTCTTGGTTCTGGCCAAGGATCATAACATAAAATTGTGGAATCTCAAATTTGCAGGTAGATAGAAGTGCTGATATGTGAGATTAAGGTTTATAAGATTTTCACAGTAAACTTTATCATACTGACTGTAAAGCAAAATGGCTTTATCAATTGATAAGAATTTTATGAAAAGGAAAGACTTATCCCTGAATGATTTACAACAATTAACCAAGGCTGTATTAGCATAAATGTTGAAGTTAGAGTAAAAAACAGGGGCTAAACAAGCAGAAATAATTGAGGTAATAACAAAGCATCTATGAAGAAGAAAAAGTTAATCCAGATAATAGTTCTGTTGAGTTAGCTACAATTTAATTGCAAATGAAGCAGCTTGAAATGAAAAATAAATGAAAAAACTTGAAAAATAAATGAAAATGTTAAAGCTTGAGTTTCAGTAGCAGTGTAGAGGATCAGAAGGACCTTGTGGTCAGGGTCCATAGGACTCTTAAATTGGCCTCGCAGATGCAGGATGTGGTCAAGAAGGCATATGGTGTACTAGCCTTCATCAATCAAGGGATTGAGT
The DNA here is from genome assembly GCA_024679065.1 of Sphyrna mokarran. Lineage (NCBI taxonomy): Eukaryota > Metazoa > Chordata > Chondrichthyes > Carcharhiniformes > Carcharhinidae > Sphyrna > Sphyrna mokarran. The sequence continues at coordinate 27,856,020 of JAGIQG010000003.1, forward strand.
TGAAGCTTTATAAGGTCCTAGTCAGATCCCACTTGGGGTACTGTGCGCAGTTCTGTTCACTTCATTACAAGAAAATGTGGGGCTATTGAAAGGGTGCAGAGGAGATTTACAAAGATGTTGCCTGGATTGGGTGGCATGCCTTATGAAGCTAGATTGAGGGAGCTCGTTCTTTTCTCCCAGGAGAGAGGAAGGATGAGAGGTGACCTGATAGAGGTTTATAAGATGTTGAGAGGTATAGATCGGGTGGATTCTCAGAAGCTATTTCCCAGAGCTGAAATGGTTGTTACGAGAGGACACAGGTTTAAGGTACTGGGGAGTAGGTACAGAGGAGATGTCAGGGGTAAGTTTTTCACTCAGAGGGTGGTGAGTAAGTGAAATCGGCTGCCATTGGTGGTGGTGGAAGCAAACTCTTTGGGGTCTTTTAAGAGACTTCTGGATGAGTACATGGGATTTAATGGGATTGAGGGTTATAGATAGGCCTGGTAGGTAAGGATATGATCATCTCAACTTGAGGGCAGAAGGGCCTGTTTCTGCTGTAGTTTTCTATGTTCTGTGTTCTATCTAGAAAGAACTGGACAGCATGAACTGGTTAGAGAAAAGCTAGAGAACGAAAGAGAATCTGCTATCTCATTTGGAAAGATAGCTCCACTACTGAATGATCTGAAACTTCATGAACTGCTATTTTGGTGATTCCACTAGAATTACTGCAAATACTCTCCAGCGCTGACTCCATTGAAATTGGCAGCTGGGCACCTAATTAGTATGACAGTACTGGATATCCATGGCACTCCAGATATATTTCTAGTGCCTGCCTGCTTCATGCTCAGGGACAGTCTGCTGAGGTATTTAGTGCTTGGCTGTTGTGGGATAGGACTTAAGAACTAGGATCAAGAATAGGCAATTTAGCTCCTCGAATGTGCTATGCCATTTAATATAATCATGGCCAGCTTCACCTTGGCCTCAACTCCTTTCCTGCCAGTTCACCTTAGTCCTTCAAACAATTACTAATTAAAAATCCGTCTGCCTCTTCATTGAATGTATTCAATGTCTCGGCATCCACCATGCTCTGCATCATCCACCACAGACTCACGGTCCTTTGAGAGAAGACATTTCTTCTCATCTCTGTTTTAAGTCCGCCATTCCTTACTTTATAACTATGACCTCTTGTTGTAGGTAGGCCACAACAGGAAACATCCTTTGCATGTCTACTTTGTCAATTCCTTTCATCATCTTATACATCTCAATAAAACCTCTTCTCATTCTAGGGGGTATAAGTCAAAGCTGCTCAATCTCTCTTTATAAGACAAAATCCTCATCTCTGCAATCAATCTAGTGGACCTCCTCTGAACCATCTCCAATGCAGCTATATCTCTCCTTAAGGAAGGGAACTGAAACTGTATACAATATTACAAGTGCAGTTTCACTAGTTGCTTTTTAAAATAGCATTAGCACTTCATTATTCTATTCTTTTAGCAGTAAATGCCAAGATTCAATTTGGTTTCTTTATTACCTGCTGTATCTTTATAGTGTTTTCACTGATTCTTGCATGAGGACACCCAGATCCGTCTGCATGAGGTAGTCCAGTGTTTCCTACAAATATAGATAACCTATTATCCACATTAAACTCCAACTGCCAAATTTTGAATCATTTACTTAAGCTTCCCTTATCTATTTGTAAATTTCTTATTTCATTATTGTAACGTACTTTCCTATCTATTTTAATGTCATCTGTAACTTTGGCTATTGTACCCACTACGCCTACATTTGTTTCTGATAAACAAGGGTATTAAGGGTTATGGGGAGAAAGCGGGGAAGTGGAACTGATCCACTTCATATCAGCCATGATCTTATTGAATGGTGGGGCAGGCTTGAGGGGCTAGATGGCCTACTCCTGCTCCTATTTCTTATGTTCTTACTTTCAAGCCACTAATATAGATTGTAAATAGCCATCTAAGGATCCAGGAGTTTTGTCCTAACATGGCTGGGGAAGAAGTATCATCAAAACATATTTTACTGCTGATGGGAGTTTTAAGGAACTTTCCAAAAACTGAGGAAAGTGACTGGGGACAGACATTCAAAGTTCTACTGCCATCAGACTATTGGATGGACCTACCTCACTCACATTAAATTGATCTTTCTTTACACCCTAGCCATGATTGTAACACTACAGTCTGTACTCTCTCCTTTCCTTCTCTACGTATGGTATGCTTTGAATGTATAGCATGCAAGAAACAATACTTTTTACTGTATACTAGTGTATTTGATAATAACAAATCAAATACTCAGCAAAACAGGGATAAGGAAATCCATTGGAAGCTGGGTCACACAGTGGATGTTTTTTAAAGGACTGTAACTCGGTGAAGACTGCGAGGGTGATTAAATAGCTACTTTCTGAAGTTAAAATATAAATTGTCTACAAAAAGAAAATAGTATTTAGTCACTGGTATTTCTTTATTCATTTTTTTACTGTAAAACTTTTAGGGGCGATTTAAACGGAATTTCGCAAAGTGTCGGTGTTGGCAAAATGGAGTGAATCCTGTTGATAGCTCTGGCATAATTTCTGACCAGATCTTGAGCCTTGTTTACAAAAATGTTTATAGCCACTAGAACCACATTGCACCTGTGGCGATTTGCCCGCCAAAGCTCCATCTACCTAATAGCGTGAATCATTGGGGAACACCGTATAAATGGTTCCCCAGCTTTTGTTCCATGCAAGTCAGCAGGCCTCCTCAACCTCTGTGCGGATCTGGGAAAGCACCTAAATATAATGAGAGAGTGTGGAAGAAGTAGTAGGCACCTAGTTGGCATGGATGAATGTAGGCAAGGGTATAGAGATCACCACTGTTTATAGTAATAAATAATAAATCACTCCATTCGCTCACAGAGCTTTCACTAAGCTTTGTGAACCTTCCCACACACACATCCAGTACTTCATTTTCATGTAGTGTGAAAATGGCTGTGCTACACCTCTCCTGCACTGAGGACAAAGTAAAGAAGCACTATTGCAGCCAACTCTGCCCACCCCCACAACCGTCAACCACCCTCTCTGGGACCCCATTTATCTCTTCACCTCACGAGGGAGACTAAGGTACTGATTGCCTGCCCACGTCACTTATAAGATGGAAGTGTACCCATTGTGGGAGATCTCACCGCGTGCTATTCAAAAATGGTGTCAGACATGATATTGAACACAGGGAGTGGTGTCAGTTATCACTATCATACCTTGTCTGGAGATTCTCCACAGTGCGAGCTGTGAATTGCTAAGCCTTGAATTGAAAGACACTTCTACATTCTTGGGGCTTAGTGTTCCAAAAGGTTAACCTTTGTTCTCAGACCGTATGACTAGACCTAGCCTTGGATATTAAACTGGCGTACCGGACACCTCAAAAAATCATCAGTTAGTTGCTCTGACAATACCATTCATCTTGATGAGACAGAACTGAATTCTGAGAGATCTGCAATTAGTTTTTAAAGCAATTCCCTTGGAAGCAGTCTTTGGAGTCTTCAATGTTTTATAGTTAAACAGCCTTACATAAGAGCAATAAATGCTCTGTCTCTGCTGGATCTGAGTATCAGAGTTTGCAGAGAAGTGGATTTAAATTTCCTGATCAGTATTCCCCTCTGGCCTCACGTCATTGACAGAGTGAAAATTGTAGGGTTCGCTGTGTTCACCCTCCCCCAAGTGAGAAGGTCGTTAGGCTTCACGAGGCAAGGTAGTTCTTCATTACTGATATTCCCACACTGCCCTTGCAACCTGGCCTCTCACAAAGCAGGACCCCAGGACTTCATAGTGGATCAAGTACTGCCCCTCTTTTGTTGTTGCTGTCCATCACATTTGCAACTCCCAACAAAGAAGGGCACCCACTGTTTGACAATTAACCCAGCATGGAGGAACCAGGAAGCAATGTCTTCTTAACAGCCAGCACATTCCCTCGGAGCAAAGGGCAACCTGATATAAAGAGATGATAAGGTTTGGAATCATCTGCTGCAAATGGGATCACCCCATCATTTTTGTTTTCATTTGTACTCAACGCTCTCAGGTAAAATTTGACATCAATAGTTCTAATTTGATAACACACTCAAAGCTATCCCGGCATGCTCAAAGCTATCCTATGTGCTCAAATCTATGCCCTCATGCCCAAAGCTATCCTCTGCGCTCAGCAATGTGCATTGAAAAATACAAGCAAATAAATTACTTAAATATTATCTGACTCTATTCAGTTTTTTATTTTGTCCATAAAAATTGTTTCTCTATTTATAAAAGCTTGAGAGCACCATTTGATCCCCATCAATTCTAAATTAATTTTAGTCTCAGACTCTATACTTTCTAAGCCATTCATTCCCAGGTCTTTTGGTCTTCACTGTTACAATACTACTTCTGTGTTGATTTCAAACCTTCACAGGGCTACCGTAGATAATGCCACTTCTGGTTTTTGGCTCACTTTATAAATGATGACCATTAGTTGCGAAGGAAGAACATACTAATAATGGTGGAGTGGAGGGAAAAGAAGGAACAGAATGGAAATGAGGGGGAAATGGGGGAGAGAAAAAAATGGGAGTGGAGGCAAAAAAGAGGTAGGGAGGGGAAGAAGAGAGGTAAAATAGGGAACAAAAGAAGGGGGAGAGGAATTAGAGAGATTTGAGGATTGGAATAAAGGATGTGGTTAGAGGGAGGAAACAGCGGAAAGATAGACTGTGGTGGGAAATGTGACCCTACATACATAATACTTGGGACTTTGGAAACTTTTGGCAGTATGTGGTCTCATTTCATTGTAATCACTGCAGGACTGCGAGTTGATGATCATGTTCGTTATTAACTATCATTTGACTTCGCAAGTAAGGTACCATGTGAAAATAATAGCTAAAAGGTCAACTCTGAGATAAAGTGAAATAGAATGATAACTAAGTAATTTCTTGTGAATACAAATGATATCAAATTATGACAAAATGATAACAATTGAGAACAACTGGTGTCAAGTGATTGCAAATTGACAGCATTGACATCAAATCAAAGCTGTTGAAAGCAATTGATATGAAAAATTAGGGTAGGGTGTGTTCCCTGCAGAGAATTGGTAGAACTTTGGGCTTGGGGGGGTACGTATTCAATCACATATATGGCTTTGAAGCAGGAATTTTACCGCCTTGCCTATCCTGGAAATGGGTGGGTGAGGCTTGTAAAATTAATATCTCCATTGGCCTCAAGTAGGATTTTGCAATCTTACTCGGGTGAGGTTATAAAATCCCACTTGTGTGTTTGGACATTGTCAGGTCACATTGCATTATACACAACAGTCTCATTCAGTGAAGCCACTTAATTGGCCCTTAAAGGCACCATAATAAGTATGTGTTAATAATTTTAAAGAAAATCTTAAATTTCCAGTGAATAACAAAATTCTTAAATTAGCACTTAGAGAAGAAATCCCCAACAAACATGTTGTGGAGGCTGGGTGGGGAGTACTAATGCAAGCAAAAAAAGTGCTGCAAGTTCTCAAATGGTATCCCTTATTGTGTTTTGTATTTTTGACACTTCTGTAAAAATTTACAATCAGACTCACAATTGTGGGGTTCAATAATATGACTTGGAAATCAGATTGTTCCACACGAATAGTGATACCTGGTGTGACAAAGAGCAAAGTACAGCAAAGATCAGTCCCTTTGGCCCTCTAAGCCAATCATAATGCCCTAACTAAACAAAAAAAATCCCATCTGCTCTTACTCGGTCCATATCACTCTATTCCCTCTCTATTCATGTGCCCATCCAGAAGCCTGTCAATTGTTGCTAATATGCCTGCTTCCACCAGCACCTCTGGCAGAATGTTCCAGACACCCACTGTTCTATGTGGAAAACTTGCCCCAGACATCTCCCTTAAATTTTCCCCCTCTCACATTGAATCTGTGCCACCTTGTAATTGGGTCATGTTCCCAACATCATCATGCTGGTAAACAATAATGCAGTAGGTGAGCAGCCCTCGATATCAAGAACTCACCCGCCATTTTCAAATTACCAATTAAGGATTAACTCATTAGCAATCCAGTCAACTGTAGAAATGTTTTTCATCCAATAATACACCCTCAGCATGGGAAAAATGCCAGTGGGAAATTTGTTCTTTTCTATGGCTGCTTGTCGGATGTAGGAGCATGAGTTCTCAGCATGGGAAAATGCCATTGGGTAATTTGTTTTTTCCAACGGCTGCTTGTGAAGGAGAATGAGTTAATAGTTATGATAGTGATAATGTTGTGTAAATTAATGTAACAGTGTAATGTTCTAGGACCCTTGCTGTTTGTCATTTTCGTGAATGACCTGGATGAGGAAGTGGAAGAATGGGTTAGTAAGTTTGCCAACGATACGAAGGTTGGTGGTGTTTTGGTGGTCTAGAGGGATGTCAGAAGTTGCAGCGAGATAGGATGCAAGACTGGGAGGAGTAGTGGCATATGGATTTCAACGCAGATAAATGTGTAGTGGTCCATTTTGGCAGGACCAATGGGATGAAGGAGTACAATATCAATGGTAGGAGTCTTAGCAGTGTTGAGGAGCAGAAGGATCTTGGGGTCTGGGTCCATAGGACTGTTAAATTGGCCTCGCAGGTGGAAGATGTGGTCAAGAAGGCTTATGGTGTACTGGCCTTCATTAATCGAGGGATTGAGTTCAGGGGTCGGGAGGTAATGCTGCAACTTTATAACCCTTGTCAGACCTCACTTGGAGTACTGTGCGCGGTTCTGGTTGTCTCACTACAAGAAGGATGTGGAAGCTATTGAGAGGGTGCAGAGGAGATTTACAAGGATGTTGCCTGAATTGGGAGACATACCTTATGAAGATAGGTTGAGGGAGCTAGGTCTCTTCTCCCTGGTGATGAAGATTGAGAGGCAACCTGATAGAGGTTTATAAAATGTTGAGAGGAATAGAAAGGGTGGATTCTCGGAGGCTATTTCCCAGGGCTGAAATGGTCATTACGAAAGGACAAGATTTAAGGCGTTGGGCAGCAAGTACAGAGGAGATGTTCGGGGTAAGTTTTTCACTCAGAGGCTGGTGAGTGAATGGAATCGGCTGCCGTTGGTGGTGGTGGAGGCGAACTCGCTGGGGTCTTTTAAAAGGCTTCTGGATGAGTACATGGGATTAAATGGTATTGGGAGTTACAGATAGTTCTCTGGTCGAGTAGATATGGGTATGATTGGCGCAACTTGTGGGCCAAAGGGCCTGTTTGTGCTGTAGTGTTCTATGTTCTATATTCTATGTAATGACATCAGCAGTCATGCACAAGAAACTAAGAAGTTAAAATGAAATAATCTGTACATGAGGGAAATGTACTTACATACAAGATTATGTATTGTAGTGTAAATAAAGTAGCATTTGAAGAAAACTACTAGAGTTAGACCTAAATTAATCACCAGCAGATTGAAATTTTCCCAATACAGATTGGACCACAAGTTGGCTGAAGAAAGATCGAGTACTATTCAAAGTGGGAACTAAACCGCAAATCTTCAGGTCGAGTAGAAAGACAGCAGTTGAGTTCGCTTTGGAACCTGCTATGAGATTTTTGAGTACTTTTACAGGAAAGATAAAGATTTGCTGGCATTTATAAGAGTTTTAATCCTCAGTGTACCCACAGACTTACACATTTAGTGTCTCACCTGAATTGCAGCCTTAAGCAACATGAAGATTGTGGTCTTCATTGGGAGACACATTCTCGAGTGAGGAGGAGGAGGTTGAAAAGGAGAGGGAAAAAGCCAGGTGTAAGGGAAGGAGGCACAGAAGGTTGCATGAACATGCCTGATCTCCCCAGGAGCAAGGAACTGCTGAGAGCAGAGCACTGCAGCCACAGATAAGTGGTAGGAGACATTATCCACTCAATCACATATCTAGCCAATGACAGACATAGCATCAGAGGAGACTCAGGCTGTCAAGAGCTATGGTGACCTCTTTATATGAGATGATAGTTGGAGAGATTGAGTGGCTGTTGCTGTGAAAGTCACTGTAAAGCTGAATATTTTGCATCTAGATCATTTCAGGTTATGTGTGGGAACCTCAAAGGCATAATACAACCTGCTGCTCATCACTGCATAAAGCTTTTCACCAATGCAATGTTCCAAAGAGCAAGTCAGTTATATCGCATTTACTATTGGCTGAGACAGTCAGTCAAAATAAATCAGAGGCTTTGTGGTAATGCCATTTTTCTCCTTGATGCCGAGACTGATAAATTGCATCTATGTCATCAGCAGACCTGCCTGGGACATTTATTATCAAAAAGGGGTAGCTCTCTCTGAATGTTAAATTAATACGTGACCACCAACAGATAATTATACAGTTCTGTCCTACAACAGCCATGAATCATACGTACTGAGGAACTGTCAGGTGCCAAACATGTTCCCTGAATCTGGTGCCAGAATGGCTGCTGGATGACCAGGGCCATTGAGAGTCCTAGGATGAACTATCAGTTCAGGTACAATGAATGTCCCAGGCAGGTCTGCTGATGACATAGATGCAGTTTATCAGTCTCGGCATCAAGGAGAAAAATGGCATTACCACAAATGACCAGGGCCATTGAGAGTCCAAGAATGAACTATCAGTTCAGGTACAATGATAGTCACTGTTCATAGAGCAGACAATTGGTCTACTTAAGAGGAGGTTCAGGTACTTGGACACATCCGGAGGTGCACTGCAGGACATTCTATTCAGAGTCTCCTTGATGGATGTTGTGTGCTGCATTCTGCACAACTCATCTGCTAGAGAAGGCCTGCCCTGGGGGAGGAGAAGCAAGGTCAGACAATTCATTCCTCTAATGATTAGATCCATGAAGCCATGGGGAAACAGTGCAGGAAGATAAATAAAGACCTGTAAGAGAGCACCTGAATGGCCTTGAAACATGTGAAATCTGAATACTGCAGAAGTTCCAGTTGCTCAGACATTCCTTGAATCATAGAATCGCTAAAGTACAGAAGGAAGCTACTTGGTTCATCGAGGATATACTGACCACAATTCCATCCAGACCCTATTCCCATAACCCTCATTTACCCTGCTAATCCCCTTTGCACCCGGTCAATTTAGCATGGCCAATCAACCTAACCCATTCATATTTGGACACAAGTAGAAAGTACAAACTCCACACAAACAGTGATCCGAGGCTAGATTGAACGTGGATCCCTGGCACTCTGAGTCAGCAGTGCTAACCACTCTGTCGCCGTGCTGCCCACGAGATCTCTGTGAACCTAAACACCACTCACATTTCTCCATCCCACCTCCGCAGGACAGCATTTACACAACTCATGTCAGCGTATTTAACACAGCCATTCAACACCCCAGGTTTCAGCCTGACACATCTTCAAACAGTATTCCACATGGACTTCATCTCTCTCCATTTTCTCAAATCTAATGGAGAACACTGCACCTTTTTACAACATCTAAACAAAACATAACTCATTTACATATGGTCCATTGGGTCTTTGGCAGTGAAAGAAAATATAAAAATACGCAGTCAAGAGCTATACCCCTTTATAAATACATTATAATCATATAAATATGATTTTTCAACTTCAAACCGACTGGAAACTTTGCTGTTTGAAATGAGACACAACAAACTATTTAAAAATGCAAGACCACTTCTGAGATGAAAGCGAAAGACAAAGAAGTCACCCTCAGAGGAGTGTGAAATGAGACATTACCTAGAATTCAAAGATCCATCGAATCTTGTTACTGTTAAAGGAAGAGTCTTTTAAAAAAGTATTGGACATTGAAACTGAAATAACTCCCACCCTGTGGACGTTGTTAAACTCATTACAGAAATAATGGTTGCAACAGATAGATACACTCAGAATCCTCAGGACATATACATTCGTAGAATATTTCAAAGCCAGGCTGCAGCACTGCAGAGAGATTGACAAGAAAGCTTTCAACAGAGGGAAAGGCTAAAAACTGGACTATCTCACTCTCTCTTTTGGAATAAGTTTATTACATGGTTTGAAAGCTAATCTTACTGAAAATTTATCAGGAAATTGAGATCTTACAATAATTGCAACATTTCCTATGTCTGACTTCATCCACAAATGGAAGAGGGAGTAAGTGGAGTGATCAGCAAGTTTGCAGACAATACAAAGATGGCTGGACTTGTGGATAGTGAGGAGCATTGTCAGTCGATGCAGCAGGACATAGATAGGCTGGTAGCTAGGGCAGATAGATGGCAGATGGAATTCAATCCTGATAAATGCAAGGTAATTCATTTCGGGAGAAAAAATGTAAGGGGGAGGTATATGATAAAGGGTAGACCTATTAAGAGTATAGAAATGCAGAGGGACCTGGGACTGCAAGTGCACAAGTCTCTGAAGGTGGCAGAGCAGGTGGAGAAGGTTGTGAAGAAAGCTTATGGTATGCTAGCCTTTATAGGAAGGGGTATAGAGTACAAGAGCTGGCCTTTAATGTTGCAGTTGTATAAAACATTAGTTAGACCTCATTTGGAATACTGTGTCCAGTTCTGGTTGCCTTACTACTGGAAGGACATGGAGACTCTGGAGAGAGTGCAGTGGAGGTTTACCAGGATGCTGCCTGGTTTGAAAGGTCTGAGTTTCGAGGAGAGGTTAGGCAAATTGGGACTGTTTTCCTCAGAAAGACGTAGACTTAGAGGAGATCTAATAAAGGTGCACAAGATTATGAAGGGTATAGACAGAGTAAACAACGTTAAGCTTTTTCCTAGGATGGACTCAAATAGCACGAGGGATCACGGGCTTAGGGTGGGGGGGGATAAGGTATCATTTGGATGCTAGAGGGAGTTTTTTCACACAGAGGGTGGTGGGGGTATGGAATGTGCTGCCAAGTGAAGTGGTGGAGGCAGGCACTCTGGAGTTATTTAAAAGATACTTAGATGGGCACATGACAGAATGGGAATGGAGGGATATAGAAAACTGATTTAAAATAGGGATCATGAGCCTTGGGAGTCCTTGAGAAGTGTGTAAATAGATGATGATATTGATGTACTTGTTTTTATCCTACAGGTGCTTTGGTCCACCTTGTTGTCTAACGAGGGGCATACACGCGATGGGTCGTGAGAGGGCTGCTCTTGGATTTTTGAGAGTATCCTAGTGCTTCACGTCGTTACTGTACGCTTGACCTGGACCATTTGATGGGCAACACGACAGCTCAGTGACTATCGCTGTGCTGTGCAGATCCATGGATTTGGGCCTGTGTCTGTGGGAGTTTGTGCATTCTCCTCGTGCTTGCGTGGGTTTTCTCTGGGTGCTCCAGTTTCCTCCCATATCCCAAAATTGTGTTCTTAGGCTAATTGGCAAAACAAATTCTCCTTAAATTGTCTCAAATTTGGTTTTTAATCCATAGATCTATAAACATAGACAGGGATCACGGGTAGAGGTGGGAACATTGGGGTGGCAGCAGGGGCTTGTCGGCCTGTAGGGCCTGTTTCCCGTGCTGTTTTGTTCTTTGTTCTTTGTTCTTAAATCCCATTAATCCAAGTCCATTGAACTGTCTAAATCCGTACAGCACAGAGAGACCATTTGGCCCATTAAGTCTGTACTAACTCGCTGATAGAGCATCCCATCAGGTTTTTCACTCTGCCCTATCCCTATAACACAATGCATTTATCATGATTAATCCACCTAACCTATACATCTTTGGACATGAAGGCATAACTTAGCATGGCCAATCCACCTAACCTGCACACTTTGGCCACATTTAATAATCTAAGGACATTAAACTGACATTCTTTAAACTTTTTTTTATTGGACTCAATCTTCCCTTATTTCAGATACCTGTGTGTGTGATGTTACATTTTTATTACTTTTAGTGGTTAATAAATTCACTTTCTGATTCAAGAAAACTACTTGATTGGCTTGTTATTGATCATTGCTTAAATAGTTAAATACTATCTAATTTGAAAAAGGCATATACTCATCAAAAAAACTTAAACCTTTGCTGTGAACAAGGTTGAATAGTGGGGAGACAGTTCAACCCTTCTCACTTGATTATAACAGCGCCAAAAGGCGTCTATTGTGAAGTCTTTTTGATTCTCTTCCAGGTGCTGCAGCATGATGCTTCTTCCTCACAATCAGTTGCAGTGTAGATAGGCTGCTGACCCATTTTGCCTTGCTTTGGTTGACTTTGGTGAGTATTCTCTGGGCAGTTGAGGCTATGAGGGCCTGTCTGCAGTAAAAGTTTCCTGAATAGTGGCATGAAGTCTTTCTATCATTACATCACTTGAGGGTGATTGTGCCAAGGGCAATAGGTAGGGGAATAATTTACCTATCAGAAGAGTCCTGAAAGATGCCTCTAGATGACAATAGCAGCCACTCACCCTCCATTATGAGGCCTGATTGGGCCTTACTGTTTTTCTGAAAAGGACTGGGCACTGGATGTGACTCCAGGCACATAATCCATCTACCATCCTGGCTCTGGGCCCCTGATTAATTGCAGGTCAGAGTGCATCGCCAGTATTATTTCTGCAATCTGCTGGAACTGACACTTCAATGCAGTTGCAATCTGTCTATGGAGAAAGGAATGCACTTTGTGGTTTGGATGATTGTGGTGCTTATCGCCTCAGTGGCCATCTCCAAAGCCCATGCCAGAATGCGCAATCCATCTGGTATTTCTGCTACATCTCCTTGCAGCTGGCATTGAACGTTCAGCAACTAACATCTCATAGACAACACCAGCGGTTCATCATATAACTGGGACTTAAGAGCTAGATCATTCCCTGCAGTCCTCTGACTACATCAGTTATGTTCCATTTCAGCCTCCTGCAGATGCACCTTCACCAGCTCGTGCTTGTCCTTGTTCTGATATCCCATTAAGATGCCAGTATTTGCACTGGTGCCTTGGTGCATGTGGCACTACATTTTCTGAGGCTCCCCTTGGAGCTTGTGACAACACTTGTGGTGACAAAAATAGGAAGGTTATGGCTATCTTCTTCCATTTGTGGTGAATGTGAAGAGACAAACTCTCACATTGGCAACACTGCAAGCATAGTAAGATATTACCCTTGTTTGCATTTCGCCACTTCCCAGCATGCAGTCACTCTTTAATCCTCGATGCCTGAGAGCCTTCAAATCTCAAACTATCTTTGGGACCTTTGTTACAGTATACAACACATCATGCAACCTCACTGAAGCCTTCTCATTGAATTGTAAATAATGCCCTTGCAATCTCATCACATACCAACGGTTTAAGGAAGTGACTCACCACCACCTTCTCAAAGACAGTTAAGGATGGGCAATAAATGCTGCCCTAGCTAGCAATGCTCACACCCTGTATATTGATTAAGACCTTCCTCCTTTCTCACTTTTGCCATTGGGCCAACACTCATTCAGAACAAGGTCCAGCACCTCATTCTTGATGAATGTGAGGCTGGCCATTTGCCACATTGCCTTCTGTGTTGGCTTTCTTCCTGGCATTGTGCAGCTTCATCTCCTTCAATAAAGTGTAATATTGCGATGAATTTGATTTCCTGTGCGTTCATTCGTTCAGATGTATGATGTGTGGGAACTCCATGGACTGTGCAATCTGCACAATGATTAGCACCTAGTAACCAGTGAGCGTAGCCCTTCTGCTCTCCCCATTCCTTGCCTCTCTTTTTTTGGCCATCTACAGAGAGATAAAGAAATCTGTCAACATGATGTCCCACATCTCTCTATATTAATCAGGGATATGCTTTAAATGCATTCCATCGCTTTGTCTTCCCTGCCAAAGGTCCAGAAATCTTCCCTTCAATGCAAACAGATATAAATAGTAAAGTCTCATTTACCTCTGGCATTGCTTTTGCTTACTTCAGACAATCAATATTCCTCGCGCACCTCACACAGACCTGAGCCAGGGGCCCCTTTAAATGAGTGGCTGTGACTTCTTTCTGGGTCAGCTTAGAGCCAGACATCCTGTCCTCAATGTCACATCCTTAACCAACAGTTAGCTGGCACCCATCCGGCAGTTGCTAATTGGTGATTAGCATATCACCTGGCTTCCTGGAAAGGCAGGACAGGAATCAAGGATTCACAAACTTCCAGGTTGGACTCCCACCCACTGCTGTGAGTCATATCATTATGGTGTCTACATTCTTGTAATAGAACTCTGAAACCGTAGAAAGAGGCCATTTGCCCATTTTGTCCATGCCAGCTATAGGACACCCAGGTGCCACTTCTACCCCAGCTTCCTGCACCTAGCCTGTAACCCTGTAGCTTATAACACTTAAGGTGCACATCAGACACTTTTTAAAAGAGTTTAAGGTTTCTGCCTCTACCATTAACTTGGGCAGTGAATTCCAGATACCCATTACCCGCTGCATAAAATAGTTCTTTTGTATGTCCCTTCTACATGTACTGCCACTTATTTTGAATCTATGTCCCCTGGTTCTAGAATTCTCCACCAAAGGAAACAACTATATCTTGTCCAATCTATCTCTTCCCCTCACAATTTTGCATACGCATATTAAGTCACCTCTCAACCCTCTTTGTTCCAAAGAAAATACCTCAACCTATCTTGCACTGCCAAGTGAGATGGTTAAGGCAGATTTGTTGGTGACATTTAAGATTTATCTGGATAAATATATCAACAGATGGGGAATAGAAGGATATAAGTGGTTGGTCTAGATACGACAACATGATTGGCACAGGCTTGGTGGGCCGAAGGCTTGTTCCTGTGCTGCACTGTTCTTTGTTCATTGTTCTTTGTTCTATCCAACCACTCCACATAGTTTGCGGTTTCCTAGCCCCAGCAACAATCTTGCAAACCTTTTCTGCTGCAGTCTGTCCAGAGCAATCACTTCTTATAATTTGGTGATCAGAAATGCACACAACACCCAAGTAGTGGCCTCACGAGTGTTTTATACAATTCTAATGCTTACTTTTATTCTATAACTTTGACAATGAAAGACAGCATTCTATATGCCTCCTTTACAGCCTTATCTACCTGAACTGCTGCCTTTAGAGATTGCGTACTTGTATGCCGAAATCTTTCACTTCATCTATCCCTCTCAGTATTACTAATTGTTTGATTCCGTACATGCATTACTTCACACTTCTCTATGTTAAAATCCACCTGTCATTTTACCACCAACTCACCAATATTGTTATGGAGATTATAGCTATCCTCTGCATCTGAATCAGAGTTTGGAGACCGCTGCTCTACACTATATACTACCCAGCAAATCATTATGCTGCCTGCGTACTTTCCAGTAGTGACCCCTACCCCCCAACATGTTCACATCCAAACTGTTGATGTATAACACAAATGACAAGCGTCTCAGCATTGGGCCCTGTGGTATTCATCAACCATTACCATTCGTTTTCTGTTACTAAGCCAGCTTTTGATCCAGTTTGCCATATCACCTTGTAGCCCATGGGCTTTTACTTTTTTTGATCAATCTGCCATGTGGGACCTTGTTAAATGCCTTGTAAAAATCGTGTATATAACATGGATTTCATCAGCTCTCCTTGTCACTTCCTCAAATAATTTAATCAGGTTTGTGAGACAAGACCTTCCTTTAAAAAATTCATACTGACATAGCTGACAAGTTCAGTTGACAGGTGACAGTTAATCCTATCTCTCAGGATACTAATTTGCCCACCATCAATCTATGAATAACTGGCCTATAATTGTTTGGCATTTCTTTCAATCCCTTTTCAAACAATGGAATTACATTTGCATTTCTTCATTCCTCTGATACCTCCCCTATATCTAATGAAGATTGGAAAATTATCCTTAGACCATCTGCTATCTCCTCCCTGACCTCCGCCAGCAGTCTCGAAACAATCTGTCAGGCCCTAGTGATTTATCAACTTTCAAGGATTCCAATCCTTCAAATACTTCCTTTCTTGCCTAATATCTCACAGTGTTCTTCCTAGACTTCTAAATCTACCTCATCCCTTTCGTTTGTAAACATGGTAATAACTTTCCCACAGCCTTTGCATCTGCACAAAAGTATCCTTCATCATCTCTGATAAGTCCCACTTTTTGCTTAACTAACCTTTTACCATTAATATATTGGTTAAACATCTTTCGGTTTTCTTTAGCATTACTTGCTAATCTTTTTTCATGCCTTCTCTTTGATTTCTTTATTTTCTTCTTTCCTTCATCCCTGCACTTCCTATATTCATCTCAGCTATCTGTAGTACTTAGTTCATTGTGCTATCATATGCTTTCTTTTTCTGTTTGACCTTCTCCAGTATTCTTCTAGACAACTAGGGGGTCTGGACTTGGCAGTACCACTCTTATGTTTGGAGGGGGCATGTCCACATTGTACATTTATGGTGTCACCTTTTAGTGCTTCCCACTGATTTTCACCCTTAGCAATACTGTCCAGTCCATCTCAGTCAAGTCCTTTCTCATTCCTGCAAAATTTGCATTCCCCAGTTCAAAACTTTTATCCCCGCTTTATCTCTATCCTTTTCCATGGTAATGCTAAATCTAACTGAATTGTGATCACTTCCCCAGTTTGGTCGCCAGCTATCATTTCACACACTTGCCTTTTTTCATTCCTCAAGACTGGGTCTTGCATCTCCCCTCATTTGTTTTGTCACTGATTGATTGAAGAAAGTTTCCTGGATACATGATTGAATTTTCTCCCTCAGTGCTCCTTATATCTTTTGAATCCCAGATGATATCGGGACAGTGAAAGAGTCTCCCTTATTATTGTCCTTTTGTTCTTACAGTCAGAAATTTGCCGACATATTTGTTCTTCTATCCCTCTTTTACTGTTTGGGCGTCTATGGTATACTGCCGCTTTTTTATTTTTTAAGCTCAAACCGCAAAGCCTTCTTTGTTGGCATATTCAGTATGTCATTCATTCTCACAACAGGAGTGGATTCTTTAACCTATAGTGCTATTCCCCCTACGTTTTTATCTCTTACTCGATTGTTTCTGAATACTGTATAACTAGGGATATTGAGCTACCAGTTTTGCCCCTCCTTTAGACAGGTTTCCATTGTAACAATCACACCATGTTGCCATGTGTCTATTTGTGTCCTTAACTCGTCAATCTTGTTTGTAATACTTCTTGCATTGAATTATAGACAGTTTTACCCCATCAATTTAGAACATAGAACATAAAACATTACAGCGCAGAACAGGCCCTTCGGCCTTCGATGTTGAGCCGACCAATTAGGAAAAAGCAATGACCCTCTAACCTAAACCATTCCCTTTTTGTCCATAAACTTATCTACTAACCTCTTAAACGCCACCAAACTTCGCGCATCTACAACTGATGCAGGCAGGGCATTCCATATCCTTACCACCCTCTGGGTAAAGAACCTACCTCTGACATCCGTCCTATAACCACCGCCCCTTAATTTAAAGCTATGACCCCTCGTGCTAGCTTTCTCCATCCTAGGGAAAAGGCTATCACTGTCCACCCTATCTAAACCTCTAATCATCTTATATGTTTCAATAAGATCTCCTCTTAGCCGCCTTCTTTCTAACGAAAACAACCTTAAATCCCTCAGCCTCTCCTCATAAGACCTGCCCTCCATACCAGACAACATCCTGGTAAACCTCCTCTGTACCCTCTCCAATGCCTCCACGTCTTTCTTATAATGTGGGGACCAGAATTGCACACAATACTCCAAGTGCGGCCGCACTAGAGTTTTGTACAGTTGCAACATGACGTTGCGGCTCCGAAATTCAATCCCCCTACCAATAAAAGCTAAGACTCCATATGCCTTCTTAACAACCTTATCGACTTGATTTACTTAGCTGGATACTTTTAACACTTTCCTTCTCCTGTAATTCCAAGTCCATCACTACATTTTCAAGATCACTAGATAATGTTCTATCCTTTTCCTAGATCTGTATTTGACCATCTTTATGGCCATTATAAAAAATGTTTGTGATATTTTGAAATAGATGTCCCTTAAGTTTCTTCTAGCCAAAAATGTTGACAATCATAATTTCATTCAAGCGTTTAGCTTACCTTTTTAAGCTTCCCTTACTATTTCTTTCAGTTTTTAGTTATATGTTATATTTAAATGTCTGATTGATTAAAAGGAAAATTGTAAGCTAGAAAAGCAAATTCTCAAATGAGGAAAACATTGCAAAGATGTACTTGCACTTGCATTGTGCCTTTCAAACCTCAGAATGTCCCAAAATGCTTTTAATGCAATTAATAATATGATTTTGAGATATGTCCACCCGACAGGGAAGATTGTATTGATATAAAACAGAACCATACATTTCATCTGGGAGATGTCCAGTTGCACTAAATTTAATCTAAATAATGAATTGCTGTATAAATTGATACATAAATATAAAATTGGTACAGAAAATTTTCCACTTACAATCAATTTCAGAACACTGCTGTTATTCCTGGGAGAATCTACTTCAGACTGTAAATATGCATAGAGATGACATCTACAGAGAAATTGATTAAAATGTGAAAATTAAGGAACATTTTATGAAATTAATTGATAGAATATCTCTTCACTCATCACTTCTAAGAGGAAATACTTTTTTCATTAATGTGTATTTTGGCCTGGATTCTCCTAAAACAAAACTAAGTGTTGTAAGGGTGGGAAATAGAGGAGTATTTCACATTTTTTGGGTGTAATAACCAGAATGAGTCTTCAACAGTCTGTGCAATGCAGAGTGCTTTAAACTGATTCACACTGGTAAAGGATAGGCAGCATCTATTTTCACCTGAGCCATTGCATATGTGCCAATCTGTCAGTGTGGAGATTGGCACATGCATGCTGCCCCCCCTCCCCATCCCCATTATCAACCTTCTGATCACTGTCCTACAATCTCTGGCCTTCCCTGAAACCTCCCTCATTGCTGATCTTCCTGATCTCTTCACCTCCTGATCGCTAGGATGCTGGGACCTCCCCTCCTCTCCGGGCTAGCCCCAATCTCTCCTTGCCCCTCATCTGTCCAGCCCCAAACCCCCCACCCTGATGACCATGTCTAAATGCTCCCAACCATTATGGCAGCTGGCATGCTCCTCTGTCTCCCACCTATCCCAGTGAAGAGTAGCAGCATGTTACCCACCCTCACTAAGTGCTCCGCTCCTTGGCATTGCCTGATGCCTAGTTGGCAGTGCAAGATTTCCAGTAGGCAGTGCCAGGTGCCATGCTGGCACTGCACAAAGAGCACCTGTCCCCTTCCCCAGCCTTCCAGGGGGGTCTCAATGGCCTCTGTCCCCACCAGCGTGGTGAGTAAACCTGTTCCCCATTAGTTGTAAACTCCGCTGGTGGAAACCACTCCTTGTGGTTGAGGGAATGCGGGTGGGAAGGTGGAGATGCTGGTGGGCCCAGAGAATGCCATCCCGATCAATTTCCATGACATTTCCATATGATAATCAATTCCATGCCGATTTCCAGCACCGAGTTGATTGCGTTTAAAAAAAGCGCCCAGGCTCCTCGC
Source organism: Sphyrna mokarran (assembly GCA_024679065.1). Lineage (NCBI taxonomy): Eukaryota > Metazoa > Chordata > Chondrichthyes > Carcharhiniformes > Carcharhinidae > Sphyrna > Sphyrna mokarran. The sequence goes on from JAGIQG010000003.1 coordinate 27,875,359, forward strand.
AACGGCCCTCATTGATGTCTCCCAGACTTTATCTTTTCAGTGTTTTTATTTATCATTTGATAGTTAAAAATCAGTTTTACAGAAGTATAAAGAGAATCATTCAAATTTAGTTGCAACTTATATCATCAAAATACTAGACTTTATAGACTAATACCTGGGATCGGTGGGTTGTCATATGAGGAAAGGTTGCAAAGGCTAGGTTTGTATCTGCTGGTGTTTAGAACAGTAAGCAGATACTTGATTGAAACAGATTAGATCCTGAGGAATCTTGACAGGATGGATGTGGAAAGCATGTTCCCCTTGTGGAAGAATCTAGAAGTCGGGGTCAGTGGTTAAAAGTAAAGTGTAGACCATTCAAGAAAGAGATGAGGAGAAATGTTTTCTGTAAAGTCACAAATCTCTGTTCTCCAAAGACAATTGCAGCTGTGTCTTTAATTAGTTTCAAGGCAGAACCAGATGGCTTTTTGATAAGCAAGGAGTATATGGTTATCAGGGTAGTCAGGAATGTGGAGTTGAGGTTACAAACAGATCTTGTTGAATGGTGGAATATCCTTGAAAGGCCAAGTGGTCTCCAGCTCCTAATTGGTAAGTTTGTGTCAAGAGAATTATTGAGTTTTACATGAAGTTTTATTTTTATCTACAGTTTCAATGGGAGTAGTTTTAAACAATTTCTACTCAATTAAAGCTGTTAGGAATTTCTGTTATTTGCAGATAAAACTCACAAATTGAAAGTGGACTCTGGTTGTTTGCTTTCTAGAGTTTGCTGAGGGTGTTGTTAACTGTAAGAATGCTGTGAAAATATTCACCATTTTTGAAAATACAAGTAATTTTGAAATATAACTTTTAAATATAGTGCCTCAATTTGCAATGTTGCATTGTATTTGGAAGATAGAATGCAACTTGGCCTAGCAAAAACAGCTCAGGAGGTAATGCTGCAGCTTTATAGGACCCTTGTCAGACCACACTTGGAGTACTGTGCACAGTTCTGGTCGCCTCACTATAGGAAGGACGTGGAAGCTATTGAAAGGGTGCAGAGGAGATTTACAAGGATGTTGCCTGGATTGGGAGGCATGCTTTATGAAGACAGGTTGAGGGAGCTGGGAATGTTCTCTCTGGAAAGACGAAGGTTGAGAGGTGACCTGATAGAGGTTTACAAGATGTTGAGAGAAATAGATAGGGTGGACTCTCAGAGTCTATTTCCCAGGGCTGAAATGGTTGCGACGAGAGGGCACAGATTTAAGGTGCAGGGAAGCAAGTACAGAGGGGATGCTAGGGGAAAGTTTTTCACTCAGAGGGTGGTGAGTGAATGGAATCGGCTGCCGTCGGTGGTGGTTGAGGCGAACTCGCTGTGGTCTTTTAAAAGACTTCTGGATGAGTATATGGGATCCAGTGGGACTGGGGGTTATAGATAGGTCTATGGCTGGGTAGGTTTTGATGTGTTCGGCACAACTTGTGGGCCAAAGGGCCTGTTTGTGCTGTAGTGTTCTATGTTCTATGTTCTAAATGACATAATGGAAAAAAATTAGAGGGTGCAGTTTTTTTTTAAACAATGTCTTGACTTTCTGAAATTCCAAACAGCATTTCCTTTGATGAGGGTGATATATTTCTGTCCCAAAGTGTTGAGGTATATTTTATAATGGGCAAAGCATGAAAAAACCCATAAAACCATAGAATTATAGGACCATATAAAAGTTACAGCACAGAAAAGGCCATTTGACCCAACCTGCTCGTGCCAGCCCAAAGATACCCAGTGCTCTTTCTAATCTCGGCTTCCTGCAACCAGTCCGTAGCCCTGTAGCTTACAACACTGAAGGTTCAGACCCAGGTTTTTTTTAATGAATTTAGGACCTCAGCCTCCACCATGAAATTGGGCAGTGAATTCCAGACGCTCACCACACTTTGCATAAAAATATTTTTCCTCATGCCCCTTTAATCCTACTGCCACTTATCTTGAAAAACAAGTAGCGGAAATAGATAGCAAGTCAATTCATGTGATAGAGAGGGGAGAGATAAGATTGCAAGTGAGCACTTTGTCAGAAGTGGTAAGATGAAGGAAAACACCACACCAAAACAAGTATCCCTCTGAGAGAGGACTGTGGCTGAGAATTAGATTGTGCTGGTGACGCTGTCTCTTGGCACAGGTTGGCACTGCCAGGTTGGCATCATGCCCATGCTTCATTGGAATCCACGTGGGGGAGGAGGAGATTCATTCATTTTTGGTTGTGAGCCAGGAGAATATGGAGGAGTGGGGGATGCCAGCAATAGTCTTTGGAGGGTGGAGGGTGCAGAAGGGGCCAATAATTTGGGGGAAGAGGCTGATGATTATGGAAAGGGGGGAATGGGTCAATGATCTGAGGAGGGGGAAGGGGCCAATGATTGGATGGGATAGAGAAGTGCCAACTCTGACAGGAAGTGAGGAGGGGGACCCCTAGATTTCCATAGTGGGCTGTGGAGGAGATTTACTTAGGTTCTAATTGGGGCACCCTTTAAAGATGGCATCCTGTTCGCTGTGCAGTGGGATTTTGCTGGTGTGTTTAGGCTCCGCCCTCATATATGAAAAAATGAGACATGTGAGGCTTTTCTTTTTAAAAAGGTGTCCAATGTCTAAAAGCTTAGACGCTATTCAAAAACTCACGAAAGGCAAAGTCTCTGTTCAAAGGTCAAAATTAAAATTTATTTAAACTTATGTGACAAAAGTCAAATAAGACAAACGTACGGCCATTTGGAGGTCTCCAAAGAGTTAGACAGCTCAGGTTCAGGGCTATGAAATCTCTCCAAAGATCTGAGGCACTCAGCCAAAATACAGAACAGTTGTACCTTTTCTAATCTAAGATAAACCTCTTCATTAGCTTAAAATCAATTCAATTAGTATTCACTCAGTCCAATTTTTGACAAAGTATCTCAGTCAATTATAATATGCCGCTCAGTATAATGATATCTCATTAGTCCATTCAATCTCGGCATCTTCCCATTTTGGCTATACGTTCTTCCTGGTTTCTATGTAACTATGGAAGCTTTCCATAAATGACCTTTTTCACTGGCACATTGCCAGGACAGAAAGATATATGATTCCTGGGCCCTAGAAATGCATTATCTTATGTCTGGACAATGCATGCCACTATAATGTTGCAACATTTGTCCCAAAAACTTGGAACTTCTAATGCTCACTTTATCTGACTAATAGATTCCCAGTTTATTGTTCTGACCTCCCGACCTTAACGTTACACTTTGCAGAATCTGCTCTTTTTTGGCTGAGATGAACAATGCATTTTACATATTAAAATATTCAATACTTTGATATATATATACTTTTAATATATATATATATATACTTTAAAATCATATTCATATGTTTTAATACTGTTATTGCATTCACATAAATTGTCCATATTAACTTGTTCTAAAGAATCATTTAATCTTTTCATTAAAAGACTCCATTTGTCTATGAATCTCACTATTGATTTAAAATTCCCTTTTATAATGTCCTCTTGATTTTTTTGATGGAAATCTAGAGAGAAAACCCACTGGTTTTCTTGCTGGAAACAACACTGTGCCATTTTTTGGTAAGATTCTCCCGTGTTCAAGCTTAGCTGAGGAATTTTGGTCCAAATGCCAAATGTTGTTAATTGTTGTAACAATGTTATTAGAGGTAATGGGAGAATAGAGGTAGTCACTCAGAATAACAGAAGGTAGGAAGTGGTGTTTCACAAGGATCAGTGCTGGGACGACTGCTTTTACATTACTGATTCAGACGTGGGAAGCAAAAATACAATTTCTAAATTTATAAATTATAAAGAATTGGAGCAGGGTTAGCCAATACTGAGGAGGACTGCAACACATTATCGGAGGAATTAATGAACTTGTAGAATGTGTATGAATTTTAAGCTAGGAAGAATGGTCACATTACATGGAAGATGCAAGTTTAGATGGGATAGTGGAACAAGAGGATCTAAGAGTGCAAACACATTAATCACAAAAAGATATGTCCAGGTTAACAAGACCAAAGAAAGCAAATGAAGCACTAAACTTTTTTTTCCAGAGTGTCTGAATTCAAAAGAAATTAGCTAAACTCATATAAATTTTTGTTTAGACCACACTCGAGTACTGTTCTCAGCTCAGGTTGCCATATTATAAAAAGAATATAGAGGCACTGGAGAAGGTCCAGAGAAGGTTTCTTAGGATGATACCAGGAATGTGGGGGTATACATATCAAGAAAGGATTGACAGCCTGGGTCTCTTTTTTCTTGAAAAAGGCTAAGGTCAAATATCCAGAGGAAACCAATGCAGACACAAGGAGAATGTGCAAACTCCACACAGACAGTGACCCGAGCCAGGAATTGAACCCAGGACCCTGGAGCTGTGAAGCAACAGTGCAAACCACTGTGCTACCGTGCCAATAGGGTGAATTCAGAAAGAATGTTTCTTTTTGTGAGGAAAAGCATAACGAGAGGCTATCAACATAAGATAGTCACGAAAAGATCTGATAGGAGATTAGGAAGAAACAAATTTTCTCAAAGAATGGTGAGAAAGTGGAGCTTGCTACCATGGGAGATAGTTGAAGTCAATAATATTGATGCATTTAAGAATAAGCTAGGCAAACATTGAGGAAGAACAATAGATGGTTAGAATGCTAAATTTAAATGAGGAAAAATGGAAGAAGGCTTGAGAGGAGCGTATACACCCATATGGACTGGTTGGGCTGAATAGCCTATTTCTGTGCTGCATATCGTATATAATCCTATGCAAAACGAGCTTTTGCTCTTGAGATGATGATAGGGACCTCTAATTTCAGCCAACAGATGAGAAAAATGGACCAGGGTTTTTTCCCAAATTATTATCTGCTGACCTCTGCTGGAGATATGTGTGTGATTACAGCCGGTGAGGACAAGTTCTCACAGTGATAGCATCTATAGTTCAATAGCCTGAAATATGTGATATTTGTGTTGGCATTTTGGTAAATTTTTCAAGAGTCAGTCAGTGATCATATAGTGTGGTAGATAATACACCCATTAATTCATTAGTCATCAAATTTTGCAACATGCAATTCCATGGTTTGTGCCAATGTAATTTAAATAAAATTTTTGTTATTAATCATTAAACTAAGATCATAGATTTGGGTATATAGTCCCATGTCATATCAAATAAAACAGGCATATCAGGGTATTAGGTATTGTAAAACAACACTAATTTGAATTGCACTTAGAAATTTTTACTTTGCAAAATTTGTTTGTAGAAAATTTTCATCTTAATATTTTGTTTCAGAATATTTTTTTAAATTCATTCATGGGATCTGGGCATCACTGGCTAGGCCAACATTTATCTGCATTTGCCCTTGAAAAGGTAATGTGTTCTGCCAGGGTGCCTGATGGGCATTGTCAGGTGACACTGTCTACGAAGCACTTCTTACCCATGCCCTCAACCACCTGGGGGGGATCAATAGCCTCTGATCCCACTGGTGAGGCCATCATGTCGGGTTACCATTGCTGGAAATCATATGTGACCCTCGCCAGTGAGGACCTGCACTGATAAGGCCATTAAAGCAAGTGAGCCTGGATGATTCACTAACTTGGAAGTTAGTGAACGTTTTGGTGATAGTGACCACAATTCGGTTATGTTCACCTTAGTGATGGATAGGGATAGGCATGAAGCTGGGGGCAGTAGTTATAGCTGGGGGAAGGGTAATTATGAGGTCATCAGGAGAGAATTAGGGTGCATAGATTGGACTAGGAAACTACAGGGACTGGGAACATCTGGAATGTGGAGCTTATTCAAGGAGCAGCTGCTGTGAGTCCTTGATAAGTATGTCCCTGTCAGGCAAGGAGGAAATGGTCGAGTAAGGGAACCTTGGTGTACGAAAAAGTTGATTCGCTGGTTAAAAGGAAAAAGGAGGCTTATGTCAGGATGAGGCTTGAAGGCTCAGTTAGTGCAATGGATTGCTATAGATTAGCCAGGAGGGAGCTAAAGAGTGAACTGAGGAGAGCTAAGAGGGGACACAAGAAGACTTTGGCTGATAGGATTAAGGAGAATCCTAAAGCTTTCTTTAGATATGTTAAGAATAGAAGATTGGTTAGGACAAGATTAGGGCCAGTCATAGACAGCAGTGGGAAGTTGTGCGTGGAGCCTGAAGAGATTGGAGAGGCACTGAATAAATATTTCTCTTCGGTATTCACGCAGGGTGATGTAAATGTAGTTATGGAGAACACTGAGGTACAGGGTTGCAAACTGGAAAGTATTGAAGTAGATAGGGAGGATGTGCTAGATATTCTCGAGGGTTTGAAGTTGGATAAGTCCCCTGGGCCGGACGGGATTTACCCTAGGATTCTCTGGAGGCAAGAGAGGAGATTGCAGAGCCTCTGGCTCTGATCTTCAGGTCCTCGTTGGTTACGGGTGTGGTTCCGGAGGACTGGAGGATAGCGAATGTGGTCCCATTGTTTAAGAAGGGGAAGAGAGACCTTCCAGGGAATTATAGGCCAGTGAGTCTTACTTCTGTTGTGGCAAAGTATTGGAGAGAATTATTAGGGATAGGATTTATAGTTATTTAGAGAGAAATGAATTGATTGGGGATAGTCAGCATGGTTTTCTGAAGGGTAGGTCATGCCTTACTAACCTTATTGAGTTTTTTGAAAAAGTGACCAAAGAGGTGGATGGGGGTAAGGCAGTTGATGTGGTATATATGGACTTTAGTAAGGCGTTCGATAAGGTGGCCCATGGAAGGCTTCTGCAGAAAATGCAGATGTATGGGATTGAGGGTGATTTAGCTAATTGGATTAGGAATTGGCTAGCAGATAGAAGACAGAGGGTGGTGGTTGATGGGAGATATTCATCGTGGAGTTCGGTTACAAGTGGTGTACCTCAGGGGTCTGTTTTGGGGCCCCTGCTGTTTGTAATTTTTATAAATGATCTGGATGAGGGTATTGAAGGATGGATTAGTTAATTTGCAGATGACACTAAAGTCGGTGGAGTGGTAGATAGTGAAGAGGGATGTTCTAGTTTGCAGAGAGACTTGGACAAGTTGCAGAGCTGGGCCAAGAGGTGGAAAATGGAGTTTAATGTGGAAAAGTGTGAGGTAATGCACTTTGGCAGGAATAATAAATGTGTAGAGTATAGGGCTAATGGTAGGATTCTTAATAGTGTTGATAAACAGAGGGATCTTGGTGTATTTGTGCATAGATACCTGAAAGTAGGCAGTCAAGTCGATAAGGTTGTTAAGAAGGCATATGGAGTCTTAGCTTTTATTGGTAGGGGGATTGCATTTCGGAGCCGCAACGTCATGTTGCAACTGTACAAAACTCTAGTGCGGCCGCACTTGGGGTATTGTGTGCAGTTCTGGTCCCCACATTATAAGAAAGATGTGGAGGCAGTGGAGAGGGTACAGAGGAGGTTTACCAGGATGTTGCCTGGTATGGAGGGCAGGTCTTATGAAGAGAGGCTGAGGGATTGGAGGTTGTTTTCGTTAGAAAGGAGGCGGCTAAGAGGGGACCTAATCGAAACATATAAGATGATTAGAGGTTAGATAGGGTGGACAGTGATAGCCTTTTTCCTAGGATGGAGAAAGCTAGCACGAGGGGACACAGCTTTAAATTAAGGGGTGATAGTTATAGGACGATATCAGAGGTAGGTTCTTTACCCAAAGGGTGGTTCGGGAGTGGAATGCCCTGCCTGCAGCAGTTGTAGATGCGCCAAGTTTGGTGGCGTTTAAGAGGTTAGTTGATAAGTATATGGAAGAGAAGGGAATGGTTTAGTTTGGAGGGTCATTGCTTTTTATATTGGTCGGCGCAACATCGAAGGCCGAAAGGCCTGTTCTGTGCTGTAATGTTCTATGTTCTATGTTCTATGATTATGTCCCAGGCTCACTAATAATATTTAAATCAGAGAATTAATATTATAATCAGCCTTACACTCTTCCCAGAAACGAGGCTGATTATTCCAATTCAGTGCTGGTATCATCATGTGAGGCCTCTATCACGATTATACTGGCTTGCCATGCCAATTGACTGGCACAGCAAGTTGGTAGATCACACCCAGAGAATGCACACTAGAATCTGTGTTTAGGGCAGTTCTCAGAGCACACATCATCTACCATTCAGCTCAGAAAACCACTCTCTGAATCCAGACTTGACAATTGAAAGATTTCACAAAATTTGTGAAGTTAAAGTAAAGTTTATTTATTAGTCAGAAGGAATGATGGACGTTGAGGAGTGACCTGATAGAAGTCTACAAGGTCATGAGAGGCATGGACAGAGTGAATAGTTAGAAGCTTTTTCCCAGAGTGGAAGAGTCAGTTACTAATGGGCATAGGTTTAAGGTGTGAGGGAAAAGGTTTAAAGGAGATGTACGAGGTAGATGTTTTACACAGAGGGTGGTAGGTGCCTGGAACTCATTGTAGAGGAAGATAGTGGAAGCAGATACAATAGTGAGTTTTAAGGGGCGTTTGGACAAATACATGAATACGATGGGAATAGAGGGATATGGCCCCTGTAAGGGTAGGGGGATCCCCTTCTCTCGCCCTGGATTTTAGGAGAATTAAACGGGGCCAGAACTTAAATATTTTATTTTTCTAAGTGTTCTTGAGTGATCTAATCATCTTCTCGTTCCTTCGCTCCCTCTCCCTTTAACCCCGCACTCCATGATCCTTTAGTCTTCTTTTTGTCCATTTTCCTACAGTTTGGAAGAAACACGCTCAATTAGTTAAGTCGGGTAGTATAGTCAGTGCAGGCTTGGGGGACCGAAGGGCCTGTTCCTTTGATTTTCTTTTTTCTTCTTCTAAGGTTTACATTAACACTGCAATGAAATTAATGTGAAACTCCCCGCGTTGCCATTGTCCATACCTGTTTGAGTCACTGCATCTAACCAGCAGGTCTTTCAGAATGTGGAAGAAAACTGGAATACCCAGAAAAAACCCATGCAGACACAGGGAGAATGTGAAAACTCCACACAGACAGTGACTCAATCCAGAAATCGAACCCAGTGCTAACCATTACACCTCATGTTGCAATTACATTTGAGAAAGAGACCATTTTCAGTCCTGGAATTCATCTTTCATGATCCTCCTCCCACCCCCACTTGAAAAACTTCTTTGTTCCACCTTTTAAATATATACCCCATCCCTTTGAAATGATAATTTTTTTCCTCAATGTCCACACCTGGTGAAGTTTCCCTCAGTCTAATCCCTTGGTCCAAGAACTCTCCTCCACCTTCACGTTTGGGTCTTCCAGTTAGAATCCTTGTATCTGTTCTCTAGTTTCCCATTCACCCATCAATAGAAATAATATTTTACTATTTACTCACAGTAGTGTATTTGGGTTTCATTTATCTCTTAACTGGTTGTTCCTCTTGCAGTATTGCCTTACCATCATGCTGTTCTGTAGGAAATGCTGGTCTCCTTGCCCTCTAACCCATTCTGCCTGAATTCATGAGTCCCAATCCCCCACAATGTAATATCTGTGTCTCCCATAACCTCCCATCCTCTCATTCTCTAGCTCCTCTGTTGAGCTGTCAACCCTCTGTTGTCCTCTTCCCTAAGCCCCGTTCTTCATCTTTCCCGTGATTCTTTAGTCTTTTTGTCCATTCCCATACAGTTTGGAAGAAGCACACTCAATTCTGGAAAACTCTCCCCATACCAGGAAGGATAGGAACTCTATTTGGCACTAAGTTATTTAATGAGATGATTTGTTCTGATGAAATGGATGATATTTTAATTGCTCATGCTGAAATGTCCTATGAGGGCTGCAGAATCAACTATTTATGCAAAACGGAAGCAACATTTAGGCCATACCAAGTTAGAATTCCTTCCCTAAAGAACATTATGAGAACCAAGTTTTCATTGTCATTCCTTTTTACTGGCTACAAATTATGACATTTTAAAAAACTGAATTTCCAAACTTGCCATAATATGAGTTATTTTAACCAAGTGAGTTCATGAGGGGTCAGGCATACATGCAAAAGCAAAATGGTGGTAGAAGTGGAGATAAAAATGATTTCAAAAGAAAAATATGTGGCTGAACCTGGGATGCAAGCCATCTGGAACAGGTACGCATCCAGATTGCAAAAGGAAGTGAAGTTGGAGGTAGCCTTCCCGAGATCTTCATTAGATACACAGCTGTAGGATTGGACAGTGACAGGTATGACACTCTCATTCAAGAGGAGATTTTTTATTCAAGTAAGGAAACTTTAGCTACAAGGATAAGTTGAAAAAGCTGGGGTTGTTCTTCTTGGAGTAAAAGAAATTGAGGGGAAATTTGATAGTGATATACAAGATTATGATGGTTTAGGTAAGGCAGAAAAGAAAAGATATTCCCATCAGCTAATAGCAAAAGGCCTAGGAGACACAGATTTAAGATTTTGGACATACCAGGAAGAACACAATAATGCAGTAAATGGCAATGAACTAAAACTTACTGTGGACAAAGTTGGTGGAAGTAGAGCAGATGAATAATGTTAGAAGAAAATTCTTCAGACATTTGAAAGAAAAAAGCTTACAACATTACAAGGGTGGGGAGGGGGGCATTAGAACTGATTGGATTGCTCTGCGTAGAGCTGGTATGAATTCAATGACCAAATGGCCTTTTTCTCTGCTGACACTACTGTATGGCTAGATTTTTTCATGGAAGCAATGACCTTGTTAAATCTTTCTGTAGTCAGATGGTGAAGTAGGAAACCAGATGCCAATCATTTTAGTTAATACTATATTTATTTACAGAATGTAACATTACGTATGTCTGCATCCTCCCTCCCCAAAACCTAGTATATTAGCAATGTTTTTTAATGTTCCACTATAGTTATCATCTCCTTTATTTGTGTATTCTTAACCTTGATGATACAATTAACAGGTTCTCCTCTTTTCTTTAATTTCACACTTCATAACACACAAAAGTTTTCAAAACAAACAGAAGGAATGAGAAAGAAAATAATTCTGTATATCACATCATAACACAATATATCCCTCTTCTATGACCTCCAATGGTTTTTTTAATGCAAGCATTAATTTTTTTAAAGAAATCTCACAATCGGTGACTTGTGGTGACCCATTTTATCTTGGATATTTCCTTTCTTATTGCTTTTATACAATGAAGGTCAAATCTTAATCTTTTGAGTTACATCTTTTGTCAAACATGCATTGTCCACAAGGAGCAACTGTCTATGTAATGTTCAATGGGCAAAGTATTCTCTAAATATCCCTTGTATAGTATTTTTCCTAAAGCAATTGATAAATAAACCCACATATCAAATAAAAAGGGCGATAAAAGGTACTTCAGCTGCAGAAACACTGGTTCTTGTAGATTATGTCTACAAGAACCAGTGTTTCTTCAGCTGAAGTACCTTTTATCGCCCTTTTTATTTATTTAGATTCCCAGGCCAAAGGACAACATTTTCCATTTTTATAAGAATATTATAAAATGTGCAATTCTCAATTATCAACATATATAATTGCCATGATAAGTGAAACTAAAATAATTAATTCAATGTATTTTGAACCCCTGGAGGCTAGAAACTTAAGGACACATTTCTCCACATTTATTTTTAAAATGTTATATTTAGCCCTAAAACATCCTCTGTTGCAACATGTTTCATCCGAGTATTTAGTTCGAATATCTGGTCTTGCCTGGTTGAATAGCCAATTCAACTTTCCAATTGAACTTCTTAACTGCTCTATTTCTTCTTCAGATGAGAGATCAGGATGATTCACCCATCCCGTTGTGCTAATTTTTAGTACAGCGGGCTGGGAGAATCACATGTCGGCCGATTCACGGAGTTCCCACGAGTGTTTGTGTTGCACTTGCATCTCCAAGGCCTGGATTTCTAGTGGCACCTGGAAATTGGATGGGAGACATGGCTAACATTTAAATAGTGTTTAACATACCATTTAAATGCTATTAGCGGGCTCAGAACTGAATTTTCTGGGCCTGCCAGCAACTCCAGAAAGGTTCATACTAGCTCCCCACTTTTGGGAAACCAGCAAGATGACCCTGCTGAAGTGAAGAGGGCAATCAGGGCCCTCCCAGAGGATCAGGCAGCAGGGTGGTGGTATCCCCTGGTTATGGGCACTCTAGCAGCACCAGTCTGTGCCCCTGGCACTTCCCATGGGGCAAAGTGCTCATGCCCAGAGGACACCTTGGTACTGCCCACCAGGCATGAGGCAGTGCCAAGAAGGTGGGGCTTGTTGGAGCAGGGCCTAGTGGGCAATAGGTGGGAGTGGGTGTGTCTGCATTGCGATCCAGACAGGGCAGGAGGGAGACCAGCAATCAGGGTGGACTGGTGGGGATGATCAGCCAGAGTAGAGACTGTCAGGGATATTCTGGTGGGGAAGGTCTGCTTGTGGAGAGGGTGGAGGGGGGGTGTCTGCCATGAGAGAATGGGGAGGTGGTGACTGTTGGAGGGGTTGGTGTGAGCGGGGCAGGGGAGAGGGCTGGAGATTGGGCTCTCTGGACAGGAGGTGGTTCAGATCTGGCCTAGGAATGATTGGGTTGGTTGGGGGAGAGGGAACAGCACTGGGGGGGATCCCTGGCTAACCAGCAATTGGGTCTCCTAGGCAGGAATAAACTGTGCCTTCTGAAATCTAATGATATTCATGTTGGTGACCTCTGCATTGCAGTGTGGGAGATTCTAGTATGAACTCCCATTGAAAAAAAGTTTGAATTACTCTAGTTTTCCTGCGAATTTGGCATTTAGAACTTTTTTGGGAGAATCCTGGCCACCATCTTTCTATGATTTATCAGGATATGGGTAACACTTTCTAGGTGAGGATTGTGCTTGTCTTGGGGATGGTGGACCAGCTGTGCTATATACTGCATGAGCTAGTACTTCATGGAACTGGAAGGTATCCAATTCCTGTGGTCTTTAAAGTCACAGCCTCACTGATCTTTTTTGCCAGTGGCCTCTTCCAGGGCAGGATAGGGGACATATATGAGTGTCAGCTTCCAGTCTGCCACTCACAGTTGTATCAGAGAGGTCTTATGCCGGGATTACATGAGCCAGGACACTAGGGCCATGGACTTCACCTTTATTGCAAGAATGAATGAATCAGATTGAAGATGGTGATGAGATGTGGCAGGCATGGGACTTGAGTATGAAGAGCATGGCAGCTGCTAGAGGCGAACATGATGATTGTGGGAAGTGGGATGAGACCTCGTGCTTGGTATTGGCAACTCCCAAAGTGACTGGACAAGAGATAGAGTTGGAAGTGGGAGCAGTGTCCGAGGGGGTGCAGAGAGAGACTGGTGGTTCACTTTCTCTGACTGAGTGAAGAAGTTCATTCATCTTTGACACTGCTGTCCCTTTCTCTTTTGTACTGAATGAGCACACAAGAGCTGCCACTTACATTCTGAAAGTTTGCAGTCAATCCCTATTAACTAAGATAAATGGACCTTAATAGTTTGACCATCATTTTTGAGAACTACTATCTTATTACCCCGTCATCTTCTCCAGAAACTTTACAGTCTTTTTAACTCTCTTTTATACTATATTAAATGAGGATTAAAGTTTATCTGGGACATTCATAGGCAATGCTTGCCAGATTTCCACCTCAATGAATGCCCTTTTTCAAGCATATTTAGCATTTCGATGTGAAGAAAAAAATAGAACTAATTGTAGTTCCTTCTAGTCAAGGATACTATTACACAGCCCACAAAATATTTTGGGATTCCTTCCACAGACTAACTGATAGACTATAGCCCTCAAACACCTGAACTGAATTGTTTGCAATGGACTGCTCATGTCAGGGCAGTTGTTAACTTGCAGTTTGGTTGATGAGCTAAAACCTATAGAACACATCATTGATCACTGCATGATTTATTGCACACAGTCCCAAGGCTGAAAGGACTTCTGCTGTGCTACTGATAACCACAGTGTTCATATTCTTTCACATCTCTAAACTTAACATTATCAAATTCTCCCTAGTATCAGTCAGGAATTTACCTGTTGCTTCTGATCTGTTCCTTATCCAGTTTTCCATGACATTATTTACAATCCACCCCTTGTGTACCTAAAAGACAATCTGGCTGCCACCCGTATAAAATGTAAAATAAAAATATTTCTGTCTTTTTCTTATATCTTTAAATCCATGGCTATTATTTAATTCAAGTTTCATGGCAATGGAAGACTTGCAATTAGATCTGGCAGCAGCGTCCTCTTTATGTATGTCACATTTTTCACTATTGATTTAGATGAGTCTTGGAAATACTCATCAAGAACTATACCTGAATTCTCTGGTAGAATTTTTAACCTAAGACAAAATATTTATAAGACAATTTTCTTTTTTTCTCTCAAATTATTATCACCTGATTCCATTAATACTTATTCAATATTCTGATTAGAAAAATTTGGTTTTGTTCAGGGGAGACGATAATGTCCTCATTGGGTAAACTGCAGATTTGACCTTCCAAAAACAAATGCTTTACCGTGTTCCATGTCCAGTTTCATTTGTGCCTCTATTGTGGAATGTTTGCCAAACAATAATGGTTCTCATTATAGACTACACCTATACTAATAAAGTGGCTTACCCCAGCTAACTTGCATTCAAACATCACTATTTTTAGTATGTTGTCATCTCCAAACGTGAAACAATTGGAACATACTCCCTGATCTTTTTATCTTCACTACTGAGTGAATCAAAATAACATTTTTAACCAAACTATTCCACACACTGCCAAGGTACAACCACTGACTATTATAGCACCATTAAATGCATCTGTGACAAATATGGTCATTATCAGACTAAGACTTCTTGTGACTAGCACAGTTCCTTCAAACTGATCATTGTCATCATCTTCAAATTTAATTCTTTGTGTCACTTCAAAAACCCCGCTGTTTGGCTTTGAGCAGTTCATTGCATGGTGATACTTAGAGTCATATCTGATTTCCTGTTAATTTTTTTTCCCAAAAGCTGGGATTTATTCATCTATTCTCCCAAACTTTCCAGTCTCGCACACATTGCTACCACTGCCAGTGAGAACAGAGAATTTGGCGCTTAGCTAATTCTCCATTCACTGCAGGAGGACTGAGGAATTCCAGCCACGGATGAGGTTGGACAATCCCGGCCATTATAATTACACCATTCCAGCCATTTGCCAAGTCTGCTTAAACTGCCCTCATGCTTGGCCAAAGATGAGAAATAGTAAAGGCAAGTAGTCACTTACTGAAGTAGTTTATGGGTTCTCCAACAGTAAGCACATTGTAGGAAGAAATAGTGAGAGCTTGTGAGAAAGGTATGATTATAATCATGGGTGATTTTAATCTGCTTATAGATTAGACAAATCAGGTTGGCAAAGGTAACCTGGATAATGAATTCATAGCATTTCCCAGACAGTTTTTCAGAACAGCATGTTCTAAAGCCAAGTAGAGACAGGCTATATTAGATCTGATAAAGTGTAATGCTGTAGAGATGCCAATGTTGGACTGGGGTAAACACAGTAAGAAGCCTGACAACACCAGGTTTAAATCCATCTGATTTATTTGATAGTAAACTCGCAAGCTTTCGACTCTATGGTTTTCATCAGGTGAATGAGGTGTTCTGGTGTTCTGAGGTGTCTGACAACCAGGTCAGACTTCTTAAAGTGTAATGTATCAGAATTAATGACCTCGTAGTGAAACTGCCACTAGGTCACTGTGATTATTCAATTTAATTGAATTTCACCTTCAGCTTGAGGGAGAAAAGAATGGATTTAAGACTATTATACTTAAATGCAGGTAATTATGAAGCCAAGAAGACTCAGGCTAAAGTGACCTGAGAAGTTAGGTTAAGGGATGGGTCAGTAGAAATGCAATGGTAGACATTTAAGAAAAAATTTCTGAATAGTCAGAAAGTATATATTCCAATGAGAATAAAAAGATTCCAATGGAATATTGTACCATGTGTGGCTAATTAAAGATGTTAAAGGTAGTATCAGACTGAAAGTAAAATCATACAGTTCTTCAAAGATGAGTGACAGGTCAGAAACTTGGACAGAATATTAAGAGCAGCAGAGATAACTAAATGATCAATAAGGAGGGAGAAATTAGTGTATGAGAGAAAGCTAGATAGAAATATAAAAACAGATTGTAAGAGCTTCTACAGGTATTTAAGAAGAAAAAGAATAAGTAAAATGAGTGTTGGGTTCTCTGACGCGTGAGTCTGAGGAATTAATAATAGAAAATAAGGAAATGAAAATTAACTGAATAGACATTTTGGGCAAGATTTTCCAGCTGCGTTTACTCCAAGACCAGAAAATCCAAGGTCAACAGATCTTTGCACGGTCTACCCCCACCTGCTATAATTCCTGTGGCGGGTGGGATGGGAAAATATCACCCTTTGTGTCTATCTTCACTATAGATGATACAACTAACATCCCATAAGTGTGAATCAAGTGTTGAAATGGAGAGAGGAACTTAAAGTAATCAGAATTACCAGGGAAAGAGTACTGAGAAAGTAATTAGAACTGAAAGCTGATAAGTCCCCAGGTCCTGATGGATTTCATTGGTTTTTAAAAAAAGTGGCTGCTGAAAAAGTGGATGCATTCGTTTTTATTTTCAAAGATTTTGGAGTATCCATTAGATTTGAAATTAACAGATGTGATGGATCTATTCAAGAAAGGAGAGAGACAGAAAACAGGAAATTATAGGTCAGTTAGCTTAACATCTGTCATAACATCTGGTGTCTATTATTAAGAAGGTTTTTTTAGCAGGGCACTTAGAAAATCTCAATCAGGCAGTCGACATAGTTTTGTGTAAATGAAATTGAGTTTGACTAATTTATTAAAGTTCTTTGAGGACATAAGAAGCAACATGGATAAAGGGGAATCTGTGGATGTTGCTGTACTTGGGCTTTGATTATATTTTTGATAAGGTGCAAAATAAGAGATCCTGAAATAAGAACAAAATAAGAAGGGGTAATCTATTAGCATAGATAGAGGATTGGTTAGCCAACAGAAACAGAGAGTAGGCATAAATTAATCATTTTTTAGTTGGCAAGACATGATGAATAGAGTGCCACAAGGATCAATGCTGGGGCATCAAATATTTATAATTTATATCAATATCTTGGATGAAGGGGCTGAATGTATGGTTGCTAAATTTGTTGATGACTCAAAGGTAGGTAGGAACATTAGTGATAAAGCAGACATTAAAAGCCTGCTAAGGTATTGGAGAGATTAAATGAATAGACAGGCTAGGTGTAAAGTGAGAAAATGTGAACTTGCACAATTTGGCAGAAAGAATGGAAAAACAGTATATTATGTGCGCTGATTTCCTTTCACAGTCCAAAAAATGTGGATTACATGCATTAGCCATGCTAAATTGCTCTTCAGTGTCGGGGGATTAGCAGGATAAATATGTGAGGTTGTGAGGATAGGGCCTGGGTGGGATTGGCATTGGTGCAAGGTTAATGGGCCAAATGGTCTCCTTTTGCACTCTAGGTTTTCTATTCTATGATTTAAATCAAAAGAGATTGCAGAACTCTGAGGTATAGAGAGATCTGTGGTGTCTTGGTAAGTGAATCACACAATATGCTAATATGCAGGTGAAGCAATTAGGAAGGCTACTTGAATCGTATCATTTACTGCAAGGGAAATAGAATACAAAAGTAAGGATGGAGAAAATGCTAGAAAATCTCAGCAAATCTGGCAGCATCTGAAAGGAGAGCATCCTTGCAGATACTGCCAGACCTGCTGAGATTTTCTAGTGTTTTCTCTTCTGGTTTCAGATTCCAGCATCCGCAATAATGTGCTTTTATTACAAAAGTAAGAATGTTTTTCTCTGGATTGTACAGGGGTTTAGCAAGAACACATCTGGAATACTGTGTAGAATTTTGGGGCCAGATTCTCTGACTTCATTCATGGCTGGGATTTTTTGTTCCCACTGTCATGAATGGAGATTTGGCTGAGCGCTAAATTCTCTGTTCTTGCTGGCATGGCCATGTGAGACCGAGGAATTTCGCCTTTGGCCTCCTTATTCAAAACAGGATTGATAATGGCTGGAATGGATGCCAGAGATCATCTTGTGAGGAAAGGTTGAAAACTGGGCCTGTCTCCATCCATGGAATTTAGGAGAATGAGTGCTGAACCTATAGAAACATGTAAGATTCTGAAAGGACTTGACAAGGTGGATACTGAAAGGATGTTTCCTCTTGCAAGAGAGACTAGAATTAGGGGACATAATTTAAAAATAAGGGGTGTACCACGGGGATAATTTTTCATTTTTAAAATTTGATTTATTATTGTCACATGTATTGGCATACATTGAAAAGTATTGTTTCATATGTGCGAGACAAAGCAAGAACAAAGCATACAATTCATAACACATAGGGGAGAAGGAAAGGAGAGGGTACAGAGTATAGTGCTCCAGATATAGCCAGGGTGTACAGAAAGATCAACTTATTGCGAGGTAGGACTATTTAAAAGTCTGATAGCAGCAGGGAAGAAGCTGTTCTTCAGTTGGTTGGTGTGCGACCTCAGATTTCTGTGTCTTTTTCCCAATGAAATAAGGTGGAAGAGACTATATCTGGGGCACGTGGGGTCTTTGATTATGCCTGCTGCTTTCCGAGGCACTGGGAAATATAGGCGGAGTCAATAGTTGTGAGGCTGGATTGCGTGATGGACTGGGCTATGTTCACAACTCTTTGTAGTTTCTTGCAGTTTTGGTGAAAGCAGGAGCCATACCAAGCTGTGATACATCCAGAAAGGATGCTTTCTATACTGCATCTGTAAAAATTGGTGAAAATCACAGCGGACATATGGAATTTCCTTAGTCTTCTGTGAAAGTAGAGGTGTTGGTGGGGTTTCTTAACTTTAGTGTCGACATGGAGGGACCAGGACAGGTTGTTGGTGATCTGGACACCTAGAAACCTGAAGCACTAGACCATTTCTGCTTATCCCTGTTGATTAGACAGGGGTGTTTCCTTCACTGTGCTTCCTAAAGTTGATAATTATCTCCTTCATTTTACTGACATTTAGGGAAAGATTATTGTTGTCTTCTTCTAGGTGCTCTTCCAGGTTCTTCACCAACATCTGCAGCAAGGAAGGAGGCAACCTATTGATTGGTTTTGTCTGTTGCCTTCATTCATTTTCATGGCCATCCTCTGGAGAATTGAGCCCTGGAGGGCCCAGTCTCATTTGGCTGCCCGCTTGTGCTCCCTCTGCAGTGATGGGAGATGAGGTTGATAGAGTTACAGGCAAAGGGAATTTGGAAGATATGGACAACACCTGAGATTCCTTCGTGGATGATCCAGGGGTCTCCAACTGCTGCTCCTTCTTCCTTAGGGTACCTGAAGGCCCAGGTCTGACTCCTTGAGGGAAAGGGATACTTGGGGGGATGTCAATGTGCCCTGTCTCCTGTCATATGCCAGCTGCAACAACTCCCCCATGTCTACTGTGATGGAGTGCAGGTCTGCGCGAATTTCAGCAGAGTCTGTGAACCACGATCTCCATGGAGTCTGTCAACATCCCTATGGAGATTTCAGTGTATGTACCATTTCCTCAAAGAGCGGGCGGACAGATTCCTCTGAAACATGTGCTATTGTGTTGAGGGCCTTCAAGATCTCTGCCTGAGATGTTTGGGCAGTGCTGTGGCACAGTGGTTTTTTTCATTCATTCATGGGACATGGGCACCATTTATTGGCTGGTCAGCATTTATTGCCCATCCCTAATTGCCCTTGAGAAGGTGGTGGTGAGCTGCCTTCCTGAATCACTGCACTCTATATTCTGTGGGTTGACCCACAATGCCATTAGGGAGGGAATCCCAGGATTTTGACTCGGCGATGCAAAGGAACGGTGATATATTTTCAAGTCAGTGTGGTGAGTGCCTTGGAGGGGAATGTTTGGTGGTGATTTTCCCATTTATCTGCTGTCCTTGTCCTTCTAGATGTAAGTGGTCATAGTTTTACAAGATGCTAACTATGAGTTGGTGAATTGCTGCAGTGCATCTTGTAGATAGTACACACTGCTTCTACTGAGGATTAGTGATGGAAGGATTGAATGTTAGAAGATGTGGCGCCAATCAAGTGGGCTACTTTGTCCTGGATGATGTCAAGCTTCTTGAGTGTTGTTGGAGCTGCACCCATCTAGGCAAGTGGGGAATATTCCATCACACTCCGGACTTGTGCCTTGTAGATGATGGATAGGCTCAGGAGTCAGGAGGTGAGTGACATGCCACTGTATTCTGAGCCTCTGACGTGCTATTATAGCCACTGTGTTTGTCTGGTGGGTCCAGTTCAGTTTCTAGTCAATGGTAACCCCAAGGATGTTGGCTGTGGGGAATTCAGTGATGGTTATACCTTTGAATGTCAAGGGTCATTAGAATGTCTCTTATTGATGATCATTGCCTGGCATTTGTGTGGCATGAACGTTACTTGCCACTTGTCAGCCCTAGCCTGGATATTGTCCAATCTTGCCGCATTTGAACATGAACTGCTTCAGTATCTGAGGAGTGGTGAATGGTATTGAACATTGTGCAATCATCAGTGAACATCCCCACTTCTGACTGTATGGCAGAGGGAAGGTCACTGATGGAGCAGCTGAAGATTGCTGGGCCTAGGACACTATCCTGAGGGACTCCTGCAGAGATATCTTGGAGCTGAGATGACTGGTCTTCCATAAGTTTTGTGAAGGGTAGGTCGTGCCTTACTAACCTCATTGAGTTTTTTTGAAAAAGTGACTAAGGAGGTGGATGGGGGTAAGGCGGTTGATGTGGTATATATGGACTTTAGTAAGGCGTTTGATAAGGTGGCCCATGGAAGACTTCTGCAGAAAATGCAAATGTATGGGATAGAGGGTGATTTAGCTAATTGGGTTAGGAATTGGCTAGCAGATAGAAGACAGAGGGTGGTGGTTGATGGGAGATATTCATCTTGGAGTTCGGTGACAAGTGGTGTACCTCAGGGGTCTGTTTTGGGGCCCCTGCTGTTTGTAATTTTTATAAATGATCTGGATGAGGGTATTGAAGGATGGATTAGTAAATTTGCAGATGACACTAAAGTCGGTGGAGTGGTAGATAGTGAAGAGGGGTGTTATAGTTTGCAGAGGGACTTGGACAAGTTGCAGAGCTGGGCCGAGAGGTGGCAAATGGAGTTTAATGTGGAAAAGTGTGAGGTAATGCACTATGGCAGAAATAATAAATGTGTAGAGTATAGGGCAAATGGTAGGATTCTTAGTAGTCTAGATGAACAGAGGGATCTTGGTGTGTATGTGCATAGATCCCTGAAAGTAGGCAGTCAGGTCGAGAAGGTTGTTAGGAAGGCATATGGAGTCTTGGCTTTTATTGGTAGAGGGATTGAATTTCGGAGCCGCAACGTCATGTTGCAACTGTACAAAACTCTAGTGCGGCCGCACTTGGAGTATTGTGTGCAGTTCTGGTCCCCACATTATAAGAAAGATGTGGAGGCATTGGAGAGGGTACAGAGGAGGTTTACCAGGATGTTGCCTGGTATGGAGGGCAGGTCTTATGAAGAGAGGCTGAGGGATTTGAGGTTGTTTTCGTTAGAAAGGAGGCGGCTAAGAGGGGACCTAATCGAAACATATAAGATGATTAGAGGTTTAGATAGGGTGGACAGTGATAGCCTTTTTCCTAGGATGGAAAAAGCTAGCACGAGGGGACACAGCTTTAAATTAAGGGGTGATAGTTATAGGACGGATATCAGAGGCAGGTTCTTTACCCAAAGGGTGGTTCGGGAGTGGAATGCCCTGCCTGCAGCAGTTGTAGATGCGCCAAGTTTGGTGGCGTTTAAGAGGTTAGTTGATAAGTATATGGAAGAGAAGGGAATGGTTTAGTTTGGAGGGGCATTGCTTTTTATATTGGTCGGCGCAACATCGAAGGCCGAAGGGCCTGTTCTGTGCTGTAATGTTCTATGTTCTATGTTCTATAACAACAACCATCTTTCTATGGACCAGGTATGACTCCAACCAGTGGAGAGTTTGCCTCTTGAGACCATTGATTCCAGTTTCATTAGGGCTCCTTGTTGCCATACTTAATCGAATGCAGCCTTGACGTTAAGAGCTGTCATTCTTGTCTCACCTCAGGAATTCAGCTCTTTATTCCATGTTTGGATCAAGGCTGTAATGAGGTCTGGAGGTGAGTCACCTATGGTGAAACATAACTGGACGTCACTGAGCAGGTCATCGCTAAGCAGGTGCTGCTTGGTAGCACTGTTGATGACCCCTTCCATCATTTTACTGATGATTGAGAGTAGATGGTTTGGGTGGTGATTAGTTGGGTTGGATTTATCCTGCTTTTTGTATACAGGATACAACTGGGCAATTTTCTACATTGTCATAGATGTCAGTGTTGTAAGTGTGTTCCAGTAGTTTGGTTAGGGGAGCGGCAAGTCCTGGAGCATAAATCTTTGGTACTATCGGTGGTATATTATCAGGGCCCATTGCCTTTGCAGTATCCAGTGCATCCAACAGTTTCTTAATGTCATGTGGAGTGAATCGAATTGGCTGGAGACTGGCATCTGGAGATGCTGGGGACCACTGGAGGAGGCTGGCAGTATTTCCTCAAAACACCAGGGACCTGGGTTCAACACTGTCTATTACCAATTGTCTGGACCCACTTTATGCCTTTCAGCTAAGCGGCTCTCTCTTGGAACTCTGTGAGAGGCCTTGGGTGTGGCTGCACCCTGCCACCTTCTCCTGTTCTTGATGGTTGTTCCTTATCTTCTGATTAATGACAACAGGAAAAATAGGTTTGAGAGGAGTTGCATGTTGCATCCATTTGTCTATTGCAATTTGACGTTCAGTTCTCACACTTGTACTGTTATGTGGCCCAGCACCACCACCACCACCAACACCCCCTATCCCCCACCCCGCCACCATCACCACCACCACCTCACCCTCTCCCAAACGTACAGTGATCTTTATATGTGGAAGGATGATGGTGGGACAGTAGTCACTCCACCACAGAATAGATGTGGTTTAGTGGGGATATATGGCATGATTATGCCATTGCCACTGACTCCATGTACTCTGATATATTGGTTTTAATGTTATTGGTGCATGTAGCTGGCTCTTTGTTTAGCCTGGTGGAGTGAAAAAGATCATTCATCTTTTGCTGGCATTGTATTGCTGACTTGCTCTGGACAAACTGAATACTTACGGCAGCAGCCGTCTGTGTCCATACAGGGTTGGTTTCCCTAATTGACATCCTCCTCCCATCAATCAGTTACAGTACCTTCCTCCAGATTTCAACATGATCCAGGAAGGTGTGCAGGGAGGACTGACTGAATTTCAATGCTGAACCTTCACCTCCCCTTCTGGATATCTGTGTAGTTGTATTGACTGAGGATGTCTGGCACCTTTTAAATATGGTGCCTGCTAATGTTGGTGGGACACCGCTATCCAGTCTACCCTGCCATGCTAGGAATCACAAAACACCTGACTGCGTAATTAATGACATTGGGGCCGCAAGATACAGCTGATTTCCCATCGGTCCCCAAAACAGGAAGCACATCCCATCCCTGTCTCCATCACATGACTTAGTCCCAGGCGGGAGAATTCTGCCCACGTTTCTGATCATTTTTGCATCATGATGTTGCTTGTTGTCAATGGTCGTAAGTAAAACAAGGCAGTTCTAGGTATCTATAATTCTAAATGAATATATCATATATATGTTAACTTGAGGCTGCAAAGAACTAAGATGGAATCTAGCTTCATCATATCCAGTTTTCAGAAGGTAGTCTTTATTTTCAGTTTCCTTGGAGCAAGAGGTCTTAATCTGAATATTATCCACCAGTGGATTACTAAAATCTTTTCCTTTCTCTTCTCTTTACTTCTTTCTTTCCTTCTCTGTTTCTCTCCCTATCTTTAGATTTTTATTTTCAGGTGGGATATCGAGTTGTAGTGAGGAAAATAGCTATAGACTGCATTTGAATGATATCAGATCCTGAGCAGTTCTCTTCTCATCCACTTCCAACATTACATGTTTTATCCTCACCTTGGACTCTCATTGTGCCATCCATTTCTTCACTATACCAATACTCAGTTTTCTTCTTTATCACCACACAACAAACTCATACCTCTGCCTTCCCCTTTGCACAACCTACTCATCTCTATGTCTTCTTCTCCTTCCTCTGCTGTTACTCAGCTCAGCTTTAACTCTCTAAAACTTTTCCCATTCCCACTCACACTCCCAAAGTTTGGTAGCAATAGGCTGAATGACCTTTATTTTCAATCAGTTTCCCTTTGTCTCCTTCCCATCTTTTGTTCCTATCTGTTTCGTTTGGAGACTTTCTCATTTAAAATTCAATTTTTTTTTGGAAAAATAAATTAGAATGAGGACAAAATTACCTTTCTCTTTATTTCCTCTGATTCTATCTTCTGCTGAAAGGGTGAGGCTCTAATCATAATATTTATTGAATATATATAAATATATTCACAGCACCCTTTTGAGTCATTGACTGATTTAAACACTGTTCCAAAAGTTGCAGGTACAGCTGCAAGTCAATGGATGAAAGGAGGCTGAAAAAACCTAAAATAGCAGACAAAATTACATTTAAAATTACATTGTTATGAAAAACTTAAAGAAGATGGTTAAAATGACAAAACACCTAACAAGAAATCATGTGTTTTGACTTGATTCATTATTGTCACATATATTTGAATGCAGTGAAAAGTCTTGTTTCTTGCATGCTATACAGAGAAAGCATACCATTCATAGAGTGCACAGGGGAGAAGGAAAGGAGAGGGTGCAGAATGTAAAAGCATAGAATGAAAGTAAAAGGAGAGTTAAGGGAACACTGGGGACAGCTAGCAAGAAATCAACATGCTTCGCCATCTTGTATCTTAAATACAGAGCAGGATTTTCACCCTCCTGTGAGTGGGGGGACGGTGCAGCAAAACGGAGGTGAACAAGCACATCATTTTGTAATGTCAATCGGCTACCAGTTCCCTTTCATTATCCCACCTCTGAGCCAGTTCAGGGAAAGAATGGCTACTTTTTCTCAGGTGGCAGGTAACATGTTAAGATAATTTGAAAGTCAGTTAAAGACTTAACTGCTGGTGAGTTCTCATTGCAGGATACTTTAAAGGCCCTCTCCACAGCCTGCTTGCTCATAAGTTGTGCTGACTTGTGCCCATAGATTGCCTGTGAATGGTCTCTTCCCCCCTTTTTTAATTGGATCCAGAGTACATTCTCTTGCAACTAATCAGCCAATCAAGTAATATCACTGTCAAGTGACAGCTCTGAAGATATTCTGGCGTCAAGATCCCTATTTAATCCCATTGTTGAGAGTCCTGGCTCAAAATGCCAAATCCTGCCCAAAATTCTGAAACTCTCAAAGGCGCTCCACAATAGCCACCCATTGATATAATTGTGCACTTACAACGTGACGGCTTTCCATGGGATGTTTCTGTTATAGATCCAGACATAGGACTTTTATAGTAGAAAATTACATAATAATGTGATAACGTTTGAAACCATGGTGATGTATTCAACAAATGAATATAGGGAGAAATGTGTAGAATTTCTTTGGTAGTTTTGCTATTGTCTGCTGTGTGTTTATAATAAGTGCTGCAGTTTATAATAAGTGCAAAATGAAGGCAGGCATTTTGGAGTGGGGATTCTCCAGCTCCATTTGCCACTGGCAGGATTGCTCAGTGACTGGGGTTTTGGGCTCAAAGTAAGATTCCTGCTGAGCATGAACACATTTGGAATTCATCCATTCTGTCCTGCTTGCCCTGAATTGGGTTCCTGCCCAGAGTGGACAGGACCTGATAATTATGGAAACCACTGATTGTATTATAATTAGTGGGCTGGATGGCCATTCAGTGGCTTCCTGCTATTCACCAGCCTCCCAGCAGGAACTGCACCATGCCATCGTGGACCTGGTGTGATGGACCTGAGAAGGGAGAAGTAGATAGGTCCAGTGCCCATGTGCCTTTCCAAAACTGCCAGGCTACAGATGGAGGGTCCCCAAAGATCATGGGGCAGGGGTTGACATTGCTATTTCGGCCCTAGGACAGGTGTCTCGTGGCTGGATTACTCCTTGGGATAGTTGTTGTTCAGTTTCAGAATGGCGAATTCAGACACCATTCTGGAGTAAAATATTTATTATTGTCTTTATTTCTAAAACCTTTGAAGTTTCCTGGTCACTTTTATCTCCATGCCTCCTAGACAACTGGAAAGCTTCCAGGTGACCACAGCACTCCATTCAGCAGAAGGCTCTTAATTTTCTATGAATGCTCAGAGACTTGAAGTAAATGCTGTATTAAAATAGTAGGTCTGGGTGAACAGCTGTGGAGAAGGAAAGACCCCCAGATGAAAGGAGGTCAGTCAGGGGACTTGAAAGGGACCTTTTCACACCTGAAGATTTCAAGAGAGAAACAGGGGAATCACTTAGTTCTTAGGTACGAAGGACAGTAAGTGTTACAGAGTTGAAATCCTGGGTATCTGCTTACTTCACACTACCCTGGGATTGATGGATCTTTGATGGGAAGGGGGCATAGGATGCTTTCTCATGAAAGATATACCAGCCTATAGAAATGCAGAAACAATTTGCAACCTTAACAGAATATGATTTCAGAGCAGAAGTCAAATAATATATTCGGTATTGAATGATGTAATCCTTCCGCTTTTGCACTTGGCATGAGTAATGCTGTGAGAGATACAATAATAATATTATAGAAATATTGTTATATCTGTTGTAAGTTGAAATTACCACAAACTGTCTAATAAGGAGCACCAAGCCTGATTTTTGAAGAGAAGTGTCTATTAGTTTAGGTTTAGTGGTGGAGGTGGAAAACTTTTATGGGAGAATAAGACAGGTATTATATGAGTTTTTGATACCTGTTAGATGGATTAACAGTTTATTTTTCTCTTCATAAGTTCTTGTTCGCTTCTTATTGGAATTCCATCAACAATATGAAGATGTATAAAGAGAGAAATTAAATAGTAGGTTTATTATTCTTTTGACCTATCGCTAACAGTCTGAAGTGAAAATCTGATTTTTACTTATTGTCATTTGATATGGGGAGAAATATTTGACAATCACTTCATGTGCTACTGTTGTTTGGTAGAAAAGTTCCACCGTTGATAAAATTCTATCTTGACAGGATGGAAGGTGGAAGATTGTTTAGGAAGTACACATTAAATACTGCAGGAAGTAAATGCAGATGACAGATGCTAATTTTTGAAAATAACATCAGAGGAATAGCATATCTAATGATGAATTACTGCATTAAGTCCTTTATTTAATACGATGGATAAGTTTTTAGGCATATGCTGCCACCTACTGAGTATCTCAGCTAATATGATGCAAGGAGAAAGGAATATTTTCAGTCTACCTTTGTTTGATTTAAATATATTAGTTACAAATTATATTAGTAAACATAAAATTCAAATATGTCCTTTTAAGCATTTGATATTTATTGCTTGATGTCTGGTTGGAAAACAGTAATGTAATTTGCTACATTTGTCATATTTGTGTTTATCAATATAGAATTTTTTTATATTCTGCATTCTTTGTGAAGAAAAAATGACCAGTCAGTGGCCAGGATATAGGAAGGACTTCTACCATGTAACACAGGACCAATAATGTACCCTGTTTATTTCAAATACATCTATATGATTTGTTATGTTGGGTAGTATATAAGCAGTATCCTTTATTGTTGATGATCTTTTTAAGTACCTCTGTACTTTAGGACACACAGACTACCATAATCCTCTCCCTCCAGCCAGATCTGGGAAACCTTATAGGTAAGATAGGTGAACAATTTTCTGTTTCAGTGAATCAATCAGCTCAGTTTTCTACTAGGCTAGGACTGCTTTGAAATTCCCTTTAAAGAATTGTTATCTGAAAGGCACTTTAAAACATGGTTGTGTCTATCCTTTTTGCAGCTTACAACAACAAATTCATTTGAGATTGCTGATAAACACACCCGACAATGACTGTGCCTAAATCAATATTGGCAAGGTGTGAGATCAGACACTCTCACATTACAGATGAAGAGGATTAAATTACGAACACCCTCTCTCAGATATTTGACATTTAATTATCTTTATCCTGTGGGTTTGTAAATCTAGTTTTTCGTTTTGAGCTGTAGAGACAAGAAGATATAGCTGTTCAAAAAAAGTAGAGTATATTTATATAGCATTTGATATGTAGTATGTATACCAAGCAACTGGGCTTCATAAAAGATCCATTTTCCAGTGGCTGTAAATGTTTTTTAATTTCTCAAAAACCTTTGCCAATATGAATGATATTAGTTGAAATTTTGATCTTTTACTGTTGCAAGATACCAGATGCTACTTAAACTCATTGAAGACAGTGAAAGAATATATCTCCTATTCGACATCATTGGACTCAGTATACATATCTAACACATATCTTTCAAAATGCTGTTTTTTTACATCCTACAGTAAAATTACAGAAGGATCCAGACAGCACCATTTTAAGTAATATGTTAATGGCAACTAAGTTTGAGTATTGCATCCTTAAATCAAAAAGAATGATGAACATTTATTGGAGTACACATGCACTGTATGTTTCTATTTGCAGTGTTGGTTTTAATTAGCACAAGGGTATAAGTATTATGGATACAACTGACAAGAAAAAGTCAAAAATCAATCTTCTTCATTCTTGCAGTTTGAAATGCCATATGTTGGGCAGCATTTGTTCCATTAGATGGCAACAAAGTCTAGTATTATAGGAATGATGAAATGAACAATGTTTCTTTGCTGCCTGCTTTTTCCATTGCACAAAGACATTTTACTCATCGCACACTGTCCTAACAGCATTTAATATTATTTTATTCAGAAATAAAACCATAACATTTAGCTATCTTTTAGTGCAGTATTTTTGCTCATTTTAGTTTACAAAGTAAGGAATTAAGGTCTGTTCCCTAACGCTGTATCACCAGTTTTGTATGACATAAAACATTTTGTAATGTAGAATTACTGTTGTTAGGATAAAGCACAATCTTGCATCTGGAAACTAGAGTGTCTCAGGAAAACAAGACTTATTAAATCAAAGAGAAAAGCACTTTTCCATTATTCGCTATCAAAATGTGGGTGACACTGATGAAATTGCGTTGTATTGTCCTTCTTTAGTATCCCTCAGTAAGTGCAGGAGAGACTTATGCATGTAGTGTTACAATTCTCGTGCTGATGGTAC
The DNA here is from genome assembly GCA_024679065.1 of Sphyrna mokarran. Taxonomy (NCBI): domain Eukaryota; kingdom Metazoa; phylum Chordata; class Chondrichthyes; order Carcharhiniformes; family Carcharhinidae; genus Sphyrna; species Sphyrna mokarran. Next base: position 27,904,430 of record JAGIQG010000003.1, read on the forward strand.
TCCCAAGATAGTGTTAGATAGGAAATTCCAGGATCCTGACCAGCAACAATGAATGAACATTCAGGAACTTTAGTAGTCTCGGTGTCATTGTTTGATTCTTTGCAAAATGACATTTATGTTACAGAGAAATTCATACTCAAAGAGATTGTACAGCAGTTCATGTGTAAGTAGTGATTATAGTTTTTGTTCATATAAAATGTCAGTATTAATTTGGCAAGAGCAATGGATTAGCATATATAATGTTGCTGCATTTAAAATAATTCAGTAAAATGCCCATAGTTAAAGTGCAAAAGCTTTTGAATTATTTTGTGTTTCTTTTACAATTGTATGCAAATATTTGGAGCAGTTTCTCTTTTCCTTCCTCCCTGCTTCTCCTGAAGTTGGTGAAAATTATTGAGGTACAATTCCACGGTGCATTGGCAATCTCTAGTACCATGTCCAAATACATAGGCAGTGGATGTCAGTTAGCTATTCAACAGCATAAGGCATTGCAGTGATTCTAATTTTGTTTCATCTGACACCCGCAGCTGTGTGTATTTGATAGGGAGCAGGAACAGGAAATCTGATTTCCAACCCCACCCCCCACCTGCAATTATTTCCCTGGTCCAGGAGCATTAGGCATTTCTACCACCATGTCAACTGAGATGAATTAATTTCATAGAGCCCAGGAAGCAAATGCATGGCTATTCCAGTTTCAGGATTACACAAGGGAGAACATTTGCCCAGTTAATCACTATAGAGTTGTTTTTTAAAGAAATAAAGTTTATTGAGAAGAATTAAACAAAGGTAATTGAGAGCAACAACATTATGAAATCAAACATGTAAAAAGCTACAGTGTGTATATGGAAAAATACTTCATGCATTCTGCTTCCATGATGTTGGTTAAATATCTTTTAACATTTTGAATTAAAAGTTTCTCTCTTGCACATTCCCTCTTGCAGGACAAGAATGCATTTTTAAAAATGCGGATTTATTACCTCATCAATGCACTCTAACCCTCTGATTCCCTGCATTGCAGAGAATCTTGTTGTTGATAGTTGTTAGATTGGTTCTTTTAACCCCAGTGCCATCTGTACATGATTCATTTATTAACATTTATACAAAAAGTGCTATGCCATAATATGATTTGAAGTTAAAAATAAAGAATACTAGACTGTTGTTTGAAAAATGTTGGAATAAGCTTTATCTACTCAGTGGCAGATTGCTGAAAATTAAATTCTGAATAAAGTAATCAAAAGCTCTGCTAAATGCAAAAGGGATATTGGCAACAATATTTTGAGCTCCTAAAAGAGCTTCAATATCTACCAACTTGCTTTAACTATGTTATCGAAGATCCCTACATCTATCTGACATTGTTTTCAAGACATACTTTAAAAAATGACAGATGACTATAGTTAATAAAAATAAAACTTGTATTGTGCTTTTTTTTCTGTCTTTAGACAGACTGATCTTTTTCTGTTCAGAAAGGAGCAGCATGAAGCCGTACTGAGTGCCTTAGGTTAATTTAGACTAGGAATTAAAATTTTGCATACAGCACAAAGAAACTCATATGCAGGCGACATCACTGAAAGCTAATGATTTTGTAAGCGTGAGAAGAAGTCCAGCTTTTCAGCGTAGTTCTCCACACAGCGAACATGCCGGCTAATGCCTATCTGCGCCTATTTGACAATTACCACTTGCAAACGTAATTAAAAGATAATTTATGAATACTGAGAGAGCATTATGGGAAAGAGTAAATAGGTGCTTATCGGGACACTGAATGAAGTTAATCTGCTTCAGTGACAATTCTCATCTCTTATCAGAGCTGTTAACTGTTTCTGTTTGTTTAGTTTTTTTGTTCAGGTTTGTTAGTTATTTCTGTATGTTCATTCCTCTCTGATTTTTTTGTAGTTCATGTGTTTATCACTAAAATAATAACTATTTATTTCAGTATTAATAATACTTCAATTGTTTTATGTTCAAATCCTTGCGATTTGCCAGCAATCAAATCATGCAAAGTCACTGCTTAATTTTGCTCACTGAGTTATTACATTTTACAATTCATTTTTCTAAACAGCAAAAAAAATTGCAAGGTTATTTTGCTGCATTATGGTAGAATTTACCCCTATTTCATAAGAAATAATTGAGTATATAAAAATAATTTTGACAAATCTAGGACTGTTTACAATTAGTTAACATGATTGTCTTGAAAACCACTTGGTGAAAAGAATAGGGAATATTGAGATTAATATTTATTACATTATCCTTAAATTGTAACATATTTTACAGGATAGGTATGATTAAATTTTATTTTACTGATTCAAACTCCAATTCATGAAGTTATCTGGTGAGCCAGTCTATTCACCATGAGCGACACAATTATTGTAGTTTTGAATTTTGCAATGACTTAACAAAATTAGTTTTTAATTATTGCAGTTGTACTAGGATTGAGATGTGATAATAATGACCGAGGAAACTTTATATGTTAAAATTAACATATTTAGTCAGGTGGATTATTTTTGACTTGCACATGTTTCTCTCCATTTTAGTCTTAATTAAAATAAAATAAATGGTATATTTATATTTGATTATTTCTCCACCATGCTGTTCTTAATACAAGAAACTTAATTGAATTGAATGCTTTTATAGTATTGAAAGCAATTCAAAATTAGAGTTTAATAATGTTATGCATATTAAAAATCAAAGAAAATAATTTATGAACAAAGAAAATATGTTCATTTTAATAATTCCTAATATGTGGCTGAAATGTCCTCCTGAAATTGAAACAAATTTACTTAGTAAAACATAAGCAATTTAAGCATTGTAATTGGAAGTTAGAACAATGTAAATGCATCAAAAGCAAGAGCTGTGCAATCCTGCAATATGACAGATTATCATGTCAGAGTATATTTTTCTATTTACACATATCTTCTAATTTTTTGATATGCATTAGTGGAAAAGAAACCCATATCTATTGGAGCAACATATCCAATGTGTAGAATGTTTGATTAAAATAACTTTATTATGGCTAAGTAAACGTGAAAGAACGATATACTAATCTCATTTTGGGGTTTCATTTCATGTAACAGTTAACTGTATTAATTATATCACATAAATAGAAATCAAGATTTCATCATCATAAGGAAAGTTTCCATGCTAACAATTCCTTTGGAAGTATTTTAGATTTTTGTATGTAGAAACTCCTGTGTCATCAGTTAAATCCACTTATGTTAGCTGAAGATGATATGCTGTGCAGTTTGTATTTGTCAATTAACATAGTGCAAAAGAAGTCTTTGATTTGATACATTTTCAAGTTTATTTGGAGAATGGTAAAATATAGTCAAAAATATCATTAAAATATAGTAGTGAAATTAGATACTTCTGTTTTAACAGATATCACTAACTTGGCATTTACAGCAGAGTTTAGTATTTTTAGATTTGTGATATGTATTGCAGTAATTCTGGCATTTACTCACAAAAGCACATATAAAATGTTGAATAAACCCTTCCAGAAGAAAGCAATAATTACCCAAATTTGCAACAATGGGCAGAATGAATACATGGATAAAATCTCCTAAGACTTAAATAAAATGAGTATATATATTCATGAATTCAGGAGCGAAGAATATTCAGTGTTTGAAATAGTAATATTTTATTATTTTTTGACTTTATTTCATACCAATTAAATAGTTTATTAAATTACAAATATTTTGAAGTCTGAAATTATTTTCATTTTATATCATCAATAGTAAACATTAACATTGTGTCGCTCACATTAAAGAGTCTCTTGGAGCATTTAATAAGGTGGAACTGGACAGCAAGAAGGATGCTGAAATTTTGACTTTTAATATACTCTTAATACAATTAACTGGTATTCCGTTATATAAAATGAAACCCCAAAATGAGATTAGTTTATCTTTCTTTCATGTTTACTTAGCCATAATAAACAGCTATTTTAATAGAACATTCTACACATTGAATATGTTGCTTCAAGAGATATAACCTTCTTTTCCAGTTAAGCACATCAAAAAAATTAGAAGGTAGATGTAAATAGGAAAATATACTCTGATGTGATAACCTGTCATACTGCAAGATTGCACAGCTTTTGCTTTTGAAAATGGGAGAAAGAATGACGATATGGTCAAAAAATGGAAGACTTTTTGGAGCCTTTTAAAGCCAGATTGTAGGTAGCAAGGCGAAATATTTCAAGGAGAGAATGCAGAAACTAAGGTCACAATAATAAATTGGCTTCTGATGTCATTGGAACAATGGACAAATAGTAGATGAAAGAATTGGAAGATTCAGATTGGGACAGTCAGCTAGAGATAGAAACAATATGCAGGGCTATGGGGAAAAGGCAGGAGAATGGCACTCAGCATAATGCTCGTTTGCAGAGCTGGTGCAGATACCATGGGCCAGGTAGCCTGCTGTTGTGCTGTAAAAATTCTATGATTCTGTGACTATCCAGTTAAAATGGGTCATGGAAATAGTGAGATTTACAGATGAAATCAAGAATCATATAAATCCATTTCCTGGAACATAAGGGAAGTTTGGAAAGAAGTAATCATTTTTCTGATCTCATTTGCCTAGTTATTCTATATCAATTTCACTATTTATATAATAAGTATAAATACAGAGCTTGCATTTTATTCAATTAACCCTTGAAAATAAGTTGTGCAATTAACAGGATCTCACAGATAATAAATTGATGCAACTTTTTGATTTGAAATAAATAATTTTGCATGTAAGATTTACTTACAGTATTGCTAATGAAATTAAAAAAGGAATTTACAATGTTACTGCCAATAAAAAAAGGAAGAGCAAAATGATTTTGATTAAAAGCAATTGCTAACATTGGGACATCTGAAACAGTGACTGATTTAAAAGCAGTGAAATCATTTCTGTCTTTTGAAAGCTAGTACTTCTCAGTAATCTTCAAAGATTATTTAGCATAATGGAACCCATCACTGTGTTCAGAAATGTTCATATTTCCATGAAATTTTGCTGCTACCTTTTATTTTTGTATTATAATAAAATGCACGAATGATACTATCTCACTAAAGGACTGCAATTCTAGAGATGATTTGATTGAACAAAAGAAAACTACACCAACCTTTTTAAGTTCAAGAGTGTATTGGCAGAAGGCTATCATTTGAAGCAATTAATGCAGTCCTAAGCCAGGAAACGATCATGTACAAACAGTTTTGGTACTGGACCTTAAGCGATAGTTGTCATCCTTAGGCAGGCTATGGATCTTTGGATTATATATCTTTTTGGTACTTGAAGAATTTAACCTTACACTTTACAGAATTATCACTGAACTCAGCAAAGTGGGTTAAAATGTAGAGAGATAATCAGTTGTCAGAAATGAATTACTTCTAAAAGTAATCAGAGGTATGCAAAGCCTCAAATTAACTGAAGGAACTGAGATAAAGCATGTTCTGTGCTGCCTAATGGAGTCATATCTCATCCAAATTCTACAAGACAAGTCATCTTCAGAAAATTCAGATTACTTCAGCCTATATTGTGCTCAAGGTTGACTTAGCTCTTGTTTTGCATATCGTAGTAGAGGCTTGACACATGTGGTGTTGTTGATGTAGTTTAAAACATGTAATCCAGAAAACTGCTTTATCATCCAAAATCTTACTTGTGCAGAATTTTAAATAAAAACATAAATTTTCTTTGTCAGGATAAATCTTTTTAAACCTAACCAGGTTCTCCTCTCCACTCATATTGGAGTGAAGTTCCACAGGTGACAATTTTCTGGCAACTGCCCAATTGGCCATTATTCATGCATGATCTTTGACATTGAGTATTGGCAGGCCATTCAGCCTCAATTTATCCTGATTCTGATCACACTTGACATTCGCATGCATATTCAAACTAGGGTTTCTAGTTTGTGATCAAGAGCTACAACTTTGGTTGAATTTCCCCTCCCTAAGCACTGTACGAGTTGAGATCATTTGTAGTTAAACTACTAACTGGAAAAATGTACTGATCTATTGGGAGAATCCTGTATCATATTATCAAAAAAGCAAATTAATCTAAATGAGACCGAAGTATTTAAACTGAAAAATATTGATCAGCATATAAATGATAAGTAAAATCAGTTGGATGTCATTCTTCAACAGAAATAGCAGTTAACTATGACAATAAATGGATTTCTAATTGGTTCATATAGCACTTATTTCTAAGTTCATAAATCATAAGATAATAGATATTTGTGTCCTTTTTTAAAATAGCTGATCTTTAAAAATATAAAATGCAATATTTTGCAACAAATTTGAACATCTGTACCATGAGGGAAAATATTAAAAATATAAAATGCAATATTTTGCAACAAATTTGAACATCTGTACCATGAGGGAAGAAGTGTTACATCATTCACTTCAGTCAGTTGCATTTTATGTAATCATTCTAACATGGTTTGATATGAAGAGTGTAAGACGTGGCTTCTAAGCAAGCAGGAGAATGTTGGCAGTCACGTTCATGTGTAAGTTCTGGCCACTATGTTGTTTACAGCAAATCTTTTGAATATACTGGGAGACCATTTTGGCAACATTTCCACAAATAATCACATAACAAAGCTTAGGAATAAAGCTCTCATCACATTTTATTGAGAGAAAATTACGAACAAATATGACCATTTTTGTTGTTAATTTATAAAGTTAATTTGGGTGTTCTTTTGTGCCTACAATTTAGTGGTGTGACTGAAATATGTGAGTAGATCCTTCCTCCTTGGTATAAGAGCATTGTAGTTGGCTGTTTGAAAATCTCAGGTGGCGATGCATCGATTAGCTCAAATCAAGCTAGTGAAATGAAGTAGAATGGTTTTGCATTTCTAATGCATTATAATTTTATTTTTAAGCTATTGTAAGTGCCTAATTATAAGTTAACAGCAACAGTTAAGAACAGTAACACACACAGAGTTGTCAGCATATATTTAACACCTGCAGGAATGAAGATGAAATGTGTGACAAGCACAAAGGTAGGAACCACCCCTTTGCTGCTGCTGTGAGCATTGCCGACAAATGCTGTACTTAGTTAAATGCTCGCTTTGCAGGGTACACAAATTATTCTTTACAGAAATTTGGACACACAGGTGTCCAAAACACTGATGTAATGATAACTTCAGGCATTTTCTTGGAAGTTCTATCCAAACTGCTGATGGGTTACCAGTTGTCCTGTGTTCAATTCCTGGTTTGGATCACTGTTTGTGTGGAGTTTGCACATTCTTCCATGTCTGCATGGGTTTCCTCCAGGTGTTCCGATTTCCTCCCGCTGTCAAAGGTGTGTGCAGGTTGGTTGAATTATTGGCCATGCCAAATTGTCCCTCAGTGTACCCGACCAACATTGGAGTGTGGCCACTAGAGATTTTCACAGTAATTGACATGCTTGCACCAAACAGTCTAAAGAAATGTGGTTCAGACATACAAAAAAGTTGAATTCCAGAAGTGAAATGGGAATAACCATTGACATGAAGACAGCATTTGACTGAACATGGCATCAAGGAACCTTGGCAAAACTGGAGCTATTGGGAGTCAGGGGAAAACTGTCTTTTGGTTGGAGTCATACCTGGCTTAAAGATGGTTATGGCTGTTGGAGGTCAATCAACTCAGTCCCAGGACATCATTGCAAGAGTTCCTCAAGGTAGTGTCCTAGGCCCAACCATCTTCAGTTGCAACATCAATTACGTTCCTTCCATCATAAGGTCAGAAGTGGGATTGTTTGCTGATGATTGCACAATATTTCACATCATTTGTGAGTCCTCAGATAATAAAGCAGTCCATGTCTGCATGCAGCAAGACTTGGACAATGTCCAAGCTTGGGTTACTAAGTGGTAAGTAACATTCATGCCATATGTGCCAGGCAATGACCATCTCTGACAAGAGAGGATCTAACCATCACACCTTGACATTCTATGGTATTAACATCACTGAATCCTCCATTATCAACATCCTGGAGGTTACCACTAACCAGAAACTGAACTAGATCAGCCATATAAATACTATGGCTACAAATGTAGGTCAGAGGCTAGGAATCCTATGGTAAGAAACTCATCCGTGACAAATCAACCAGTCATAAACATTCACTCCCTCCGCCACCAATACATAGTGACAGCAATGTGTAAAAGGTACACTTCAGAAATTCCCAGAGCTCCTTAGACAGCATCTTCTAAACCCTACCATCTAGAGGGGCAACAGCAGCAGACACATGGGAAGAACACCAGCTTCTGGAAGCTTTCCTCCCTAGCCACTCATCATCACTGTTATATATCATACGATATATTAATATATCACTGTTCCTTCACTGTCACTGAGTCAAAATCCTGAAATCTCTCCCTACTGGCACTGTAGGTGTGCTTACACCACATAGGCTGCAACAGTTCAAGAAGGCAGTTCACTATCACCTCAAAGACAAATAGGAATATGCGACAAATGTTTGCCTAGCTAGCAATTCCCACCTCTCATGAATGATTAAAAAAGGCACCACCTACATTATTTGTAATCCATTCCATATTACATAGTTTGCAATTGAATTTTGACAGGTTGCGTTCATCTAGTATATCTATTTTTCCAAACATTTATAGATGTGGCTGTAAATATGAGGCGTTCTTTAGCATTTTAACTGAATTGCTACCTTGGGAGTTCCTATGTCACATTATCAAAATCAAATTCAAATAATTACTCTGTCTTTATAGAGTTTTTTTTAAAAAAGGTTATAAGTACTGAATTTACCAGAACAAAGTTCAGGAAATACTAAAAATTATTAGTACTTTCTGTGCAGACATATGAGTTTTGAGTGAGAAATACACTGAATTTTTCAGCAGAAAATTTTATAACAGCAGAATGTTCTCTTTTCTTTAAATTATGCCTTAAGCAGCTTCAGGTTTAGTTACAAAAGCATTTTGTAGGTCAAATTGAATAACCACCCAGCTTGTCTATTCTGCTGCTAATAATGTATGATTACATTCTAAAATGGCTAAATGAGAACAGACAGCTCACTAATGCTGCTTCCGTGCATCAGCATGTGGCAGTTTATTGCCCGCAGCTAATGTTAACACTGTATGGGTTTCTTGTTTAACCTTTAGCCTGCCATACAAATAATATGTAGAGTAAACGTATGTTCCCTGTTTTTCATCAATTCAGTCATTTTTCATTACGTGAATAATTTTGACATAATGCATTGTAAACTGCATGACAACATGATTTGTGGTGCCAGTGCTACGTATGAACATGTATTGTTCTTGCAAGGTTAAAGGTTAATTCTGTGGAATTGATGAATTTGTAGAGGTTCACACACTGCTATATTCTGGATTGGGAGTTGGAAGCTGTATATTTTACACCCCAGCGTGAGTTCCAAAGGTTAGAAAGCACTTCAGCTCAGTCCCAGTGGAGCTGTCAATGTAACAGGGGTCTCTGTTTCAAGTAATCAATGGCAATGTTAACAGAACATTCAAAACCATCTGCTAGAAGCACAGCATTTACTCTATCAAATCCTAATATTTGCGGAAGACTGATCCCAGGGCCCAAGAGACCTGGAAGCAGGGGTTTCCCTCAGACCCTTAGGCAGTCTGGCAACACGTTTTGCAAAGATACAGTTGATGAATTGCTTTGATTAAAATGAAGGAAGTATGCACAATACAATATGATTCTATTGGGCATAGATATTGAATCATGAACCAGCTTGCTACAAACCGTGCAATAGAGACTGAAACTCTGATCCACTTAACTAAACAACCATCTTTCTTAAGCTCCGTAACTCCTCTGCTCCAGAGAACCAACAAGTTTTTAATGTAATAGAGCAGGAATTATATAGCATTTATCAGTTATTTTGCAAGACAAACACAGTCATAAAAATGTGGATTGGTAATATAAATCAGTTGTATGGGGACCTGAATTTGAGAAATTGGCACTAAGATATCACTATCTGATGTTCTTTTATACTTGCATTTTGGCCACATATTATCCAGCATTAAACCAGGAAATGTCAGAAATTGAGAGCAGATCAGTCAGCAACAATAAATAAAAAAAAGTTATGACATTTTGAATGTACACCTATCATCAATAGAAATAGTCGCAAAGAGAAGAAATCGTGCAAAATCCAATCTCAGAACTTCTTCAATCTGGCATGTTTAGAAATGGCAACAGACCAAACAGTACAATGAAAGGGAAAGTATTTTTATTATATCTATAAGTCTACAATATAAGTCCCCTATATCTCAATTTTACCTACAAATAATTTCTACCTTTTCTTCAAGATTTTACTGGGGGTAATTTGGACAGACAGTTTTCTCCTGCAACAGTGAATGATGCTCCATTTAACAGATCACTCTAATGATCTGGTTAGATGCAGTCAATTGAGACAAGTGAGCTTAAATAACAAGCAGCTATGGGACTCAAATTCATGACCTCTAGTCTGCTTAGTGTTTCCTTCAACATCATAACCAAAATAGTGAAGCATTTATAATGGCAAAAATCTGCAAAGCACGCCAGCTGACTACCCTGGACTGTCCTTTTTTTTGTGAATTACTATTGGAAAATAAACTCTCAAATAAAGAACATGAATGAGCAGTTGTTGAACAATGGAATCTCAAATATAATTCTATCTAAATCTAAAGTCAACAAGTCTACATGTGAGCTGAAGGCACATCTGATCATGATCTTTAATGGGTAAATGAAAAGTGCAGTATCTAAAGTAAATTGCAATAGCTCGTCAAAAATAGTCACTTTATTATGTCAAAATTTGTGACAAGTATAGTTCTGATACTCTTATATATTGAAACTAAAGTTTCACAAAATTTTTATAATATCTTACTAACCTGGTGAAGCCATCCTATCTTTTAGGCACTTATATTTGATGTTGTCCCAAATAATTCAATGAAAATGAGAAATTATGCAGTAGGGAATGGGTGGTGAAAGTTTAGGGATCCAAGTACCAATGCTATCTGCAGAATCTGAGATGGTGGACTCTGGGTTAATTGATCACTCCATTAGGGTTTCTAATATCTTTTATTGAACTATTTACTGTTGTGATAACTGTTTACTCGGTTATGATACATGATTGATTGTTCAAGAGAAGAAAACAATGTAATAATCTGAGTAATAAGCATTTGTTACTTTAATGTAATACTGAGAGAAGACAGTTGAAAAGCTGCACAAATTGCTGGTGACCTGATAGTTAAAAAATCTGAAATAAAAACAGAAAATTCTCAACATACCTGGCAGCAAGTGTGGAGAGAGAAACAAATACAAAGTGAAAACTTTGGGAGAGAATCTTTGGGTTTGAGATCAGGAACAGAGTCAGGCTGGTTTCCTGACTATGGAAGAGATCTTACCTTCTCAATCCACTGGCTGATGGGTCGGGCAAGCCAGTAAGATCATATTGGAAAATCTGTTTCATGCCTGATTTCTTGCCTTTTGTGATCTTACTGGGCAAGATCAGCCTCACGTCTGCAAAAGATGTGAGGCTGATCTCAATATTTACATGCTATGTTAAGTAATATTTAAATATTACAAGTGAGTTGGAAACCCAATCATCTGGACTTATTTGCCTCTGTGGCTCACTGGCGAAGGTTCTGTCTGATAAGAATCACGTGTGGTCCCCATTAATGGGGATCTGTCTTGAAGACCTTGCTGTAGAACTGGAAGCCATTGAGGGCTCTAGGATGTCAAGGCAGAATGGGGTGCACTTTGGGCACTGCCAGGCTGGCAGTGTGATCCTGGTACCTTGGCACTACCCTCTGGGACTTCCAGCCTGACACCATGACAGTTCCCACTCCCAGCCTGACACCATGACAGTTCCCACTGGGCACTCTGGCACTGCCATCCTGGCATCCTGGCAACACCAGATGTGGCTGAACCATTTGGCAGGGACGAACTACCGTACACTCTGTAGTAGTGACTTGTGCAGGGAGAAGAACTGCTGTGCATTCTGCAACAGCAATCAGTGGAGGTGATTTCAGCCAAGATTGATCCAGGCAGGTGGGGGTAGGGATCGGATGAGGAACCCCAGTATAATGGGATGTCTGATTAACCATGTCTGGGAGAGGCAGTGACCAAGATTAGAGATCTCTGCCTGTGCATTGGCATGTTCTGTTGCTATCAGCTGGCTTTTGGGCAAACTAGGTCCTCCCATACCCATTGTTGATATGGAAAACTGGTTTGCTACATTTCTTTTGATAGGTAAGATACAATTTTTAAGTCACTCAAAAATGGTGCAAATTTTTCCCATTTTCAAGCTCATTTGGCACTTAGAATTTTTTGGTAAGATTGCACCCCTGTGCTTGTCATCAATTGTGTTGTTAAGGATAGGTAATGAAGGTTGACTGAGATTTTTTGATTGGTTATCAGTTTGCCAACACAACAGACTTTGGGAGGGTAGTGTGGGGAGAAGGGTGCAGTCCACTTGAGTGGGGGCTGTAGCCAAAGATTGCCCTGTATGGGAAATCCCTCACACAGTGGTGACTGGTTGCACCTTACTTGTTGAAATATCTTTCAGCGCAGTTGGATGCTCCTTTGAAATTGGAAGGTCTCTGAATGGTCCTACAACTTTAAAAGCCCACCTACCACCTTTAATTGGACAGAAAATCTGTCTCTATGCAATTAAGGGGTTCCGTGGTCAAAATTCTAACCTGCGACTGTTCTCCAACACCCCTGCTGGGATCAAGCTTGAGACTTGGATACTTGGAAAGAACCAAAATTGCTTCTTATCAGTACCTATTGTGTTGCTGTCAACTCTCTTAAGTTCCACTGCCATTTAACACTCACTTGTATATTGATTGGCAGTAGACAGCACTTCTGTCTGCCCTTGAAAGGAAGTCTCATCCGATTGACCGACAGCTCTTCCTATCTGATTTCGGGAAAAGTAAAAATGTTACTTTCCCACCCTCCCCACCCCACTGGGCAAAGTGGGCACTCCACTTTGGAATCTGTTTGCAGGGGGTGGGGGGATGTAAAATTCTGTTCCTGGCTTCTTCTTCCTATTTTTAAAGTGAGATTTTAGCCCCATTTCTTTCTCTATGGATGCTGGCAGACCTGATGAGTATTCCTTGTATTTTCTCTTTTTATTTCAGATTTCTATAATCAGCAGTGTTTTAATTTTGCATTGGTGGTCCAAAAGCTGTATTCGATTTTCTGATGAAATGCTCCTAAATTATTCATTTTATAATAAAATTATGGTAATTAATATTCTGTTGCCATTTTATTAATGTTCCATGCACTGCCATATGTGGGCATTCTTGGAGGCAGCACGTCTCCCGAAGGCCAATATATGCACAAAGTGTTTGGAATTGCAACGATTGAGGGCTCAGGTGAGGCAGCTGGAGCTGAGACTGGAGGATATGTTTATAGTCAGAGAGAACGAGGGGCTAATGAACAGGGACCACAGTCCAGAAGGGACCCCAGGGCCTATGAGGAGGGATGGGTGGGTAACAGATAGGAAGTTGAAAAAGAAAAGGAGTCGCGGCACTAAGATCACCCCAGAGGAGGCATCCCAGAACATCAAGGGTGGGGCAACAGCTGAGGTAGAGAGTGCAAGGGAGGGGGATCAGAATGCCCCAGAGGACGGTAGGAGTGAGGGATGTGAGATAGTGGTGGGGGATGAGAAAGTCAAGGGGATCGACAGGCGGTTCTGTGGGCAAAAGCAGGACTCCAGGATGGTAGTCTGCCTCCCTGGAGCAGGGGTCCAGGATGTTACAGAGAGGGTAGAGGGTATTTTGAAGGGTGGAGGGGCTAAGGCTGATGTAATAGTCCACGTGGGAGAGAAAGATGTAGGAGCAAAGTGCAGGGGGGACATACATAGGCAGTTCAGGGAGCTGGGGGCTTGGCTGAAGTGTAGGGCCTCCAGGGTGGCATTCTCTGGGCTGCTGCCGATGCCTGGGAATGACAGGGTTAGGAACAACGAAGTGCTCCAACTGAATGCGTGGTTGAGGGATTGGTATAGGGTGGAGGGATTCACATTCTTAGACCATTGGGAAGTCTTCAGGAGGGAGGGGCATCTATACAAGAGGGACGGGGAACAGTTGTCTGGGAAGGGCACTCATATTTTAGCTGGGAAGTTAGCTGGAGTGTTTCGGCAGGGTTTAAACTAATATGGAGGGGGGGTGGGGAGATAGAGGGAACTTGGAGTGGGAGAGAGATGGGAGACAGGGTAACTCCAGAGAGTAGGAGGGAAGATCAGAGAGTGCCTGAGGGCCTTCAGTGCATGTGTTTTAATGCGAGGAGTGTGACTGGCAAAACAGGTGAACTGAAGGCAATAATGTTCGAGAGGAAGTTAGAAGTGGTGGCGGTGACTGAGACGTGGCTAAAGGAAGGGCAGGACTGGCAATTGAATATTCCGGGGTATAAGTGTTTTTGGCATGATAGAGGTGGTTTGAGGAGAGGAGGGGGAGTGGCGTTATTAGTTAAGGATCACATCATAGCAGTGCAGAAGGAGGGTGGTATGGCTGAGTTAGGAATTGAGTCGCTATGGGTGGAATTGAGGAATAGGAAGGGAGAGGTTACTATGTTGGGTGTGTACTACAGACCGCCCAACAGTCCGCGGGCCATGGAAGAAGGGATATGTAGGGAAATTTTAGATAAGTGTAGGAAGAATAGGGTAGTTGTAATGGGAGATTTCAATTTCCCTGGGGTAGATTGGAAGGTGCCGAGAGCGGATGGTGCGGACGGGGAGGAATTTGTACAGTGTGTTTTAGAAGGATCCTTGGAGCAGTATGTGGATAGCCCGACTAGAGAGGGGGCTATACTGGATCTGGTTCTGGGGAATGAGCCAGGGCAAGTGGTTGACGTTGTAGTAGGAGAGCATGTGTCTAATAGTGACCACAACTCTGTCTGCTTTAGGGTATTAATGGAAAAAGATGAATCCTGCCCTAAGGGGAGGGCGTTAAACTGGGGGAGGGCTAGATATAGCCAGATTAGGCAGGATCTTAAGGATACCGACTGGGATAAGCTGTTCGAGGGTAGGTCGACGCTGCACATGTGGGAATCTTTCAAGGGAAAACTAAAATGTTTGCAGGATAGACACGTGCCGGTAAGGAGAAAGGATGGGAAGGGTAGGATTAGAGAACCGTGGGTTACTAGGGATGTTGAGGACTTGGTCAGGAAGAAGCGGGAGGCGTACGTTAGATCCAGGCAATTGGGGACAGAGGCAGCGCTGGAAAAATATAGAGAGTGTAGACGGGATCTTAAAAGGGGTGTCAGAAAGGCAAAAAGGGGCCTCGAAATGGCTTTGGCAGGTAGGATTAAGGAAAATCCTAAGGCATTTTACTTCTATGTAAGGAGCAAAAGGATGGTTAGAGGGAAGATTGGACCTCTCAGGGACAGAGGAGGGGATCTATGCTTAGAGCCTGAGGGAATGGGGGAGATCCTGAATGAATACTTTGCGTCGGTATTCACGCGGGAGAGGGGCCTGATGTCTGATGCCAGCTTTGAGGATTTTGAGGACCTGTTAAAGGAAATAATCATTACGAGGGAAAAAGTGTTGGGGCTTTTAGGTAGCATAAAGACTTATAAAGCTCCGGGGCCTGATGGTATTTATCCCAGGCTGCTAAGGGAGGTGAGGGATGACATTGCTGGGCCTCTGACGCAAATCTTTGTCTCTTCTTTGGACACAGGTGAGTTCCCAGAGGACTGGAGGATTGCAAATGTAGTACCGTTGTTTAAATAGGGTCAGAGAGATAACCCAGGGAACTATAGGCCGGTGAGCTTGACTTCAGTTATAGGTAAGCTAATGGAGAGGATCCTCAGGGACAAGATGTGTGAGCATCTGGAGCGCTGCAATCTGATCAGGGATACGCAGCATGGCTTCGTTAAGGGGAGGTCGTGCCTTACAAATCTAGTGGAATTTTTTGAAGAGGTGACAAAAACGGTTGATGAAGGACAAGCCGTTGATATCGTCTACATGGATTTCAGTAAGGCGTTTGACAAGGTTCCCCATGGTAGGCTGATAAAAAAGGTGAAGGCCCATGGGATACAGGGCCAGGTATGTAGATGGGTTGAGAACTGGCTTGGGAGGAGGAGACAGCGGGTATTAGTGGAAGGCTGTTTTTCCAACTGGAGGTCAGTCACTAGTGGTGTGCCACAGGGCTCAGTACTAGGACCTCTTCTATTTGTGATTTATATAAATGACTTGGAAGAGGGGGTAGGTGGTGTGATCAGCAAATTTGCTGATGACAGTAAGATACTTGGATTGGCGGGGACTGAGGAGCAGTGCCAGGCAATACAACAGGACATTGATAGGCTGGTAGATTGGGCAGATAGATGGCAAATGGAATTTAATCCGGATAAATGCGAGGTGATGCGTTTTGGCCGGAATACTGTAGAGGGAGTTATAGGATAAAAGGTAAAACTATCCGGAGTATAGAGACGCAGAGAGACCTGGGGGTGCAGGTTCACAAGTCTCTGAAGGTGGCAGTACAGGTGGAAAAGGTGATAAAGAAAGCGTATGGTATGTTAGCCTTCATAGGAAGGGGTATAGAATACAAGAGTAGGAGTTTGATGTTGCAGGTGTATAGAACGTTGGTTAGGCCTCATCTGGAGTACTGCGTCCAGTTCTGGTCGCCGTACTACAGGAAGGACGTAGAGGCCCTGGAGAGAGTGTAGAGGAGATTTACCAGGATGCTGCCTGGTATGGAAGGGCTGTCTTACGAGGAAAGATTGAAAACACTGGGGTTGTTTTCCCTTGAAAGATGTCGGCTGAGAGGGGATCTATTAGAGGTATATAAGATTATGAGGGGTATAGATAGAGTAAATGGTGGTAAGCTTTTTCCACCATTAGAATCGGATAGAACGAGGGGTCACGGCCTTAGGGTGAGGGGGGCTATGTATAAGACGAATATTAGAGGGCATTGTTTCACACAAAGGGTAGTGGGGGTGTGGAATGCACTACCGAGTAAGGTGGTGGGAGCAGGCACGCTAGGGTTGTTTAAGGGTCTCTTGGACAGCCACATGAGCGGTCTGCAGATAGAGGGATATAGGGGGACTGTTTAAATACTTTAATTGTTTCCACAGGCTATTCGGTCCACCTTGTTGACCAACAAGGTGCATGCATTCGGCAGGTTGTGCGAGGGCTGCTCCTGGAGGTTACTTCAGGAGTGGCCTAGTGCTTCACGTCGTTAGTGTATGCTTAAACTGGACCATCAGATGGGCAACATGACAGTTCAGAGACTATCGCTGTTGCTGTGCAGACACATGGATTTGGGCCTGTGTCTGCGGGAGTTTGCGCATTCTCCCCGTGGTTGCGTGGGTTTCTCCGGGTGCTCCGGTTTCCTCCCACATCCCAAAAATGTGCTCTTAGGCTGATTGGGTAACAAATTGTCCCTATATTGGTCTCTATATGTCATTAAGACGTTAGGATGGTGGCGCGGGCTCGTTGGGCCGAAGGGCCTGTTTCCCATGCTGTGTTCTTCTTTGTTCTTTGTTGAACAAGATTTCTTAATATCTGGATTACAGTTTGAAAATGCCTGGATTTCATGCACTATGTTTTCACATTCCAAAATATTTCCTTTAAGACCCTTGATCACTGATTTATATCTCAATCTAAATTAGGTGTTTAACCCTATACTTGAAGAGCAATTCTGACTTAAACTATCATAAGCTAATTAATTCTGAGATGTGTTCATGCATATTCTTCAAATGTAGTAGTGAATGCTATTGTCAAATTTATTGGCTAATATACTATAGCAAACATGTTGGTGGACTAAAGCCTCTAAATCAGAGGTAATAGGGTTAATTATTATCTAAAAATTGCTCTGTGGTTTCCAGCCTTCCAACTTTGATTGTTTCTCTGGGGGAGCCCAGCCCAGATGGCATTTGACTGTAGGCTTTGACCTAAGAGGGGAGGGCCTGTGGGAAGAGGGACAAGGTGCATCTCATAAGACTAATTAATTTACTATTATAGCACCTGTTCCAGAAAAGATAGGGCTGTGGAGAAAAACGATCCCCAAGCACAGCAGTTGGCTCACTAGTAAATGGGTTTGAGCTGATTACATTAAGCTGATGCTTTGATCATCTAAAAGCGTTAAAATGGAAATATATGTATGCAGTGGCTGTCAACCTCAGTGAGTGTGCAGTGAGGACACTCAGGGTATCTTCCATTGTATCTGTTCAAGAAATAAAAAAATAAAATTTAGCAAATTTATATACAGGAGAAATTGTTTGCAATGTTTTACGTCTGATAAAATTAGTACTAATCCTTTAGGGCATTTAAGTGGAAATGAATAGAGTGAAAGTGAGAACAGATTAGCATATTCTGAATCCATTTGCAAGCAGTATATGTGTACAAAAGGATTTGCTTTCAGTAGTTATTATTCCATCGTGAAAGCTTAATTTCACAATTTTGCCCTAATTTCACTTGAAGTGGGCTCTGATATTTTGTGTAAACATTGTTGAATTGATTAAAAAAGCCTTCCCCAAGGATTAAACAACGAGTGTGCCTAGACATATTTCTCTAAGTTAATATTTAACTGAGTTTATTCATGCAGGTTTAGTTAATCTGTATTCACTAGATGTGAAATCTCCAAATTTTTAGATAGGTTTGGAAAAGAGCCATTTTGTTAAGCAAGATTTTAAGATTTTGAGCAAGTTTACTTGGAATTTAAGTTTGTTGAATTAGCCAACTGACTCAATAATTCAGTATGTATAACTCAGTGGGTGGTATTAAATGGAGGTGGTGGATGTCTCACCACCTGCGCATGGAGAGTTAATGATAGTCCTGTGTTTCCCGTTTTAAGGCCCACTCAGGCACTTACTGGGAAGCGGCAGACTTTCCCCAGGATCAAAGACCCTGAGGTGGGTAAACGTTGCACACCAAAAATGCCAGCCAATTAGAGGCTGATAGCTCTTTGTTCTGACCAGATTATTAACAGATCTAGGCAGGGGTGAGTGATGGCAGGATGAAGATCAAAGGGAGGGTTGAAGAAGTCGGCAGAATGGATGGTGTGGCTCTCAGCATGACTCCTCCTAAACAAAGCCAGGTCCCTCATTCAGGCACTGGGTATCTGACAATGAGGGAACCCCTTTACACCATGTGCTCCTTTAATCAAACATATATCAGGGTTTGCTTTCTGTACCTTCTGCAAGGTGAGTCTTCCACACCCAGTGAAAACAGGATGAGACTCTGAATTGGGCATTAATTTCCACTTAAGAACCTCAATTGGTGATGGAACGGAAAGATAATGCCGCCGTGGACTTAATTAGGGCAGTGACGGGAAGGCAACTGGATGCCCACTTTCCACCCTCCCACCTAGTTAAGTATTCCCCACCAAACTTCACCATGGAAGGGCATTAAATTCTCTCCAATGCGTGCAAGCTACTCAAATCCCAGGGAAGGCTCATTACTACCCAAATAAGTACAGGATGGACATGTAATTCCACCAGTACTGCCACAAGGAAGGTATATTGATTTGCATTGGTTTTCCAGCTGGTAGCAGAGACCCCCATACCCTTTCCCCACTTGCCCACATTAAATTCCACCTTTAATGTCAGTGTGAGTGACTGAGTGGCAGTGTGAGTGATTCAGTTTCAGCGTGAACAACTTAGTGTCAGTGTATGTCACTCAGTGTCAGTATGAATGGCGTGAGAGACTCAATATCAGCATGAGTGACTCAATTTCAGAGTGAGTGACTCAATTTCAGAGTGAGTGACTCAAGGTCACTGTACGTCACTCAGCGTCAATGACTCAGTTTCAGGGTGAGTGACTCAGTGTCAGCATGAGCGATTCAATGTCAGCATCAGCGACTCAATGTCACAGTGCTGCTTGATAGCATTGTTGGTGACCTCTTCCATCACTTTATTGATGATCGAGAGTAGACTGATTGGGTGGTAAATGGCTGGGTTGGATTTGTCCTGCTTTTTGTGTACAGGATATACCTGGGCAATTTTCCACATTTTTGGGTAGATGCCAATATTGTAACTGTACTGAAAGAGTTTGACTAGGGGAGCAGCAAGTTCTTTTGTTCTGTTGCCGGAATGTTATCAGGGCCCAATGCCTTTGCAGTATCCAGTGCTCCCAACCATTTCTTGACATCAAATGGAGTGAATCAAATTGGCTGGAGACTGGAATCTGAGCTGCTGGGAATACTGGACGAGGCCAAGATGGACCGTCCGCTTGGCACTTCTGGTTGAAGAGTGCTGCAAATATTTCAGCCTTATCTTTTGCACTGATGTACTGGGTTCCTCCATCATTGAGGATGTGTGTATTTATGGAGCCTCGTCCTTCAGTGAGTTGTTTAATTGTCCACCACTATTTTTGACTGGTTGTGGCAGAGCTTAGAACTGATCCATTGATTGTGGGATTGCTTAACTCTGTCTATTACTTGCTATTTTTGCCATTTGGCATGCAAGCAGTCTTGTTTGTAACTTCACCAGGTTGACACCTCATTTTTAGGTAAGCCTGGCGCTGCTTCTGGCGTGCCCTTCTGCATTTTCGATTGAACCAATGTTGATTTCTTGGCTTGATGATAATGGTTGAGTGGGGATATGCTGGGCCATGAGGTTGCAGATTGTGCTGGAGTACAATTCCACTCCTAGGCCCACAGTGCCTCATGGATGCCCAGTCTTGAGTTGGTAGATTTGTTCAAAGTCTGCCCCATTTAGCATGGTGATAGTGCCACACAACATGATGAAGGTTAATCTAAGTGTGAAGGTAGGACTTTGTCTCCACAAGGACTGTGCAGTGGTCACTCCTACTGATACTATCATGGACAGATGCATCTGCAGTTCGCAGATTGGTAAGGATGAAGTTAAGAATGTTATTTTATCTTGTTGGTTCCTTCACCACCTGCAGACTCAGTCTAACAGTTATATCCTTTAGGACTCAACCAGCTCGATCAGTAATGCTGCTGCTGAGCCATTCTTGGTGATGGACCTTGAAATCCCTCATCCAGAGTACATTTTGTGTCCTTGCCACCCTTAGTGCTTCATCCAAGTGTTGTTCAACATGGAGGAATACTGATTCATCAGCTGAAGGACGACAGTATGTAGTAATCAGTAAAAGGTTTCCTTGCCCATGTTTAACCTGAGGCCATGAGACTTCATGGATCTGGAGTCAATGTTGAGGAATCCCAAGCAACTCCCTCCTGACTGTATACCACTGTGCCGCTACCTTTGCTGGTACAATTGATTCAATGTCAGTGTGAGTGACTTAGTGTGAGAGTGAGTGACTCAATGTCAGTGTGATTGTCTTGGTGTCAGTGTGAGTGACTCAGTGCCAGCGTGAGTATCTCAGTGTCAGTGTGAGTGACACAGTTTGAGTGTATCTCAGTGTCAGTGTGAATGTCTCAATGTCAGTGTTAGCATGACACAATGTCAGCTTAAGTGATTCAGTGTCAGTGTGAGTGACTCAGGGTCAGTGTGAATGTCTTAGTATCCGTCAGAGTGTCTCAGTGTCAGCGGAATCGAGTCAGTGTCGGCGTAACTGACACAATGTCAGGTTAAGTATCTCATTGTCATCATGCTTGATTCAGTGTCAGTGAGTGTCTTGGTGTCAGTATGAGTGACTTAGAGTCAGTGTTAGTGACTCAGGATCAGTGTGAGTGACTCAGGATCAGTGTGAGTATCTCAATGTCATTATGAGTATCTCAGTGTCAGTGTGAGTATTTCAGTGTCAATGTGAGTGACTCAGTATCAGTGTAAGTTTTTCGGTGTCAGCGTGAGTGACTCAGTGTCAGTTTGAGTGTCTTAGCGTCAGTGTGAGTGACTTAGTGTCAGTGTGAGTGCCTCCGTGTCAGTGTGAGCGACTCTGTATCAGTGTGAATGACTCAGTGTCAGTGTGAGTGTCTCGGTGGCAATGTGAGTGTCTTGGTGTCAGTGTGAGTGACTCACTGTGAAAGAGAGTAACTGGGTGTCGGAATGAGTGACTAAATGGTAATGTAAGTGACTCCCAGGATGGGTAACTCTGTGTCAGCGTGTGTGATTCGGTGTTAGTATGGGTGATTCGATGAGATGTGAGTGACTAAGTCTTAGTGTGAGTGACTCAGGGTGAGTAACTCTGTGTCAGCATGTGTGTTTTGGTGTCACCCTAAGTCGTTCACCGTCAGTGTGAATGACTCAGCATCAGCGACTCAATGTAAGTACACTTGAATCAGTGTGAATGTGTCAGTGGCTGCATGAGGGACTTAACGACAGGGTGAGTGACTCTGCATTAGCATGAGTGACTCTGTCAGTGGAAGTGATGCAATTTCAGCGTGAGTGACTTAATTTCAGCAGAGTGAATAAATGTCAGCTGAGTGATTGAATGTCAATGTGAGTGATCCAGTGTCATGTCTCGGTGTCAGTGTCAGTGACTCAATGTTAATAACTCAGTGTCAGTGTATGTCTCAGTGTCAGTGACTTGGTGTCAGTGTCTCAGCATCAGTGTGATTGACTCAGTGTCAGTGACTTGGTGTCAGTGTATGTCTCGGAGTCAATGTGAGTGACTCATTGTCAACGTGAATGACTCAGTGTCAGTGTGAGTGACTTGATGTCAGTGACTCTGTATCAGTGTGAGTGACTTGGTGTCCATGTGAGTATCTTGGTGTCTGTGTGAGTGTCTCAGTGTCAGCGGGAGCAAGTCACTGTCAGCATGAGTGACCCAATGTCAGGTTAAGTAACACATTGTCAGCATGCTTGATTCAGTGTCAATGTGAATGACTCATTGTCAGTCTGAGGGAAGTGTCAGGGAACTATAAACCAGTGAGCCTAATGTCAATACCAGGGATGGTGTTAGAATGTATTATCAAGAAATCCAAAACTCGGCATTTGGAAGGCAGTGGTATAATCAGACAAAGTCAGCATGGATTTACAAAAGGGAAATCATGCTTGACGAATCTATTGGAATTTTTTGAGGATGTATCTAGTAGATTTGACCAAAGGGAACCAGTTGATGTGGTTTATTTAGACTTTTGTCAACGTTTCACATAACAGACTACTACGTAAAGCTAAAGCACATGGGATTGCTGGTATTGTCTTGAGATGGATAGATGGCTAGCTAGCAGACAGGAAGCAAAGGTTGGCAGTCAGTGGATCTGTGCTAGGACCCCAACTGTTCACATTATATATTAATGATTTGGAAGAGGGAACAGAATGTATTATTTCTACATTTTTACATGATACAAAGTTGGGTGAACTGTGAGGAGGATGCAGATATGCTTCAGTGTGATTTGGACAGGCTGAGTGCGTGCGCACCTGCATGGCAGCTGCAGTTTAATGTGGATTAATGTGATGCTAACCACTTTGATAGCAATAATAGGAAGACAGATTATTACTTGAATAGTGTAAATTGAAAGAGGTGGATTCTTAACAGGCCCTTAGAGTCTCTGCATCAGTCGCTGAAAGTAAGCACGGTAGATACAGCAGGCAGTAAAGAAGGCAAATGTTATGTTGCCTTTCATAACGAGAGGATTTGAGAATAGGGATAGGGATGTTCTGCTGCAATTGTATTGGGCATTGGTGAGGCCACATCTTGAATATTTTATGCAGTTTTGGTGTACTTATCTGAGGAAGAATGTCCTGCTATAGAGGGAATACAATGAAGATTTACAAAATAGATTTCTGAGATGGCAGGTCTATCATATGAGGAGAGACTAAATTGGTTAGGATTATATTCACTGGAGTTTTGAAGTGCGACCTCATAAAATCTTATAAAATTCTAACAGGGTTAGACAGAGTAGATTCAGAAAGAATGTTCCCACTGGTGGGGGAGCCCAGAACTAGGGTCATAGTTTGAGGATAAAGAATAAACATTTTAAAACTGAGGCGAGGAGAAATTTCTTCACTCAGAGGGTGGTAAATGTGTGGATTTCACTATTACAGAATGTAGTGAAGTCCAAAACGTTGTGTGATTTCAAAAAATAGTTAGTTTAGCTCTGGGGGCTAAAGGAATTAGGGGATATGGGAGGAAGCAGGATCAGTATATTGAATTCAATGATCTGCTATGATCAAAATGAACGGCGAAACAGACTTCAAGGGCACTCAATGTCAGTGTGAGTAACTCACTTGCAGTGTGAATAACTCAGTGTCAGCATGTGTGACTCAGTGTTTTCAGAAAATCTGTTTTCTTTCTTTATCAGTGATTCACTGATGTTGGACGCTTTTTCGATATGGTGCTTGAATAAGATGGCAGACTACATGTCTTCTGTCCTGCTGCGCCATGGAATATAGCACAATACACCCGCTTGTGTAACTAATGAGGTCAAGTCCAAGAAGATTTGACATGGTTTACCACTGGCTTCTGCTGTAGGAAATGCTCCATGTTCCCGCTTGAACTACAGGACTTGGTCTAGAATTCCACTCTCAGTGTTCAGCAATTTTGAAACGTTGGCTCCGAAAGAGCAACTGGTTTTGATTCAATTTGATTTAATATTTTATTGTGACATATACTCGGATACAGTGAAAAGTATTGTTTCTTGCTTGCTATAAAGGCAAAACGTACCATTCATATAGTGTATAGGGAAGCAGGAAATGATAGGATGCAGAATATAGTGTTGTATTTACAGGTAGGGTGAAGAAAAACATCAGTTTAATATATACTAGATCCATTCAAAAGTCTGATGACAACAGGGATGAAGCTGCTCTTGAGTCTGTTGATGCTTGTTTTTAGACTTTTGTATTTTTTCCCCATGGAAGAAAGTGGAAGAGAATATGTCCAGGATGCATGGGGCTGTTAATTACGCTGGCTGCTTTTTCAAAGCTGCAGGAAGTGTAGACAGAGTCAATGGATGGGATGCTGGTTTATATGATTGCCTAGGCTTTGTTCTTGCAGCTTTGGTCAGAGCAGGGCCATCCCAAGCTGTGATATATCCAGATAGATGCTTTCTATGGTGCATCTGTAAAAATTGGTAAGAGTTGTAGGGGACATGCTGAATTCCTTTAGCTTTCTGAGAAAGTGGAGACATTGGTGAGCTCTCTTAACTATAGGGATATCATGGAGAGGGCAAGACAGATTGTTGGTAATCTTTTTTTATTCATTCATGAGACATGGATGTCACTGAGTGGCCAACATTTATTGCCTATCCCAAATTGCTCTTGAGTAGGAAGCTGGTGAGCTGCCACTTTGAATCACTGCATTTCATGTTCTGTGCCATTAAAGAGGGAATTCCAGAATTTTGATCCAGTGACTATGAATGGCGATATATTTCCAAGTGAAGATGGTGAGTGGCTTGGAGGGGAACATGCAGGTGGTGGTGTTGCTACGGTTCTGCTGCCCTTATCCTTCTAGATGGAAGTGGTCGTGGGTTTGGAAGATGCTGCAATGCATCTTGTAGACGGTACACACTGTTGCTACTGAGCATCAGTGGTGGAGAAATTGAATGTTTGTAGATGTGATGCAAATCAAGTGGGCTGCTTTGTCCTGGATGGTGTCAAGCTTCTTGAGGATTGTTGGAACTGCACCCATCTTGTCAAGATGGGAGTATTCCATCACACTCCAGAATTATGCTTTGTAGATGATAGATAGGCTTTAGGGAATCAGGAGGTGAATTACTCGCCACTGTGTTTATGTGGTGAGTCCATTTGAGTTTCTGGTCAATGGCACCTCCGAGGATGTTCACAGTGAAGGATTCAGTGATGGTTACACCATTGAATGTCAAAGGACAGTGATTAGAGTATCTGTTATTGGTAATGGCCTTTGTCTGGCATTTGTGTGGCACGAATGTTACTTGCCACTTGTCAGCCAAACCTGGATATTGTCCAGACTTATTGCATTTGAACATGGACTGCTTCTGTATCTGAGGAGTTGTGAATGGTGCTGAACATTGTGCAATCATTGATGAACATCCCCACTCTTGACTTTATGATGGAGGAAAGGTCATTGAAAGTACAGCTAAAGATTGTTGGTCTAGGACACTACCCTGAGGAACTCTTGCAGACATATCCTAGAGCTGAGATGATTGATCGTCCACAACCACAACTATCTCCTATGTACCAGGTATGACTCCAGCCAATGGAGAGTTTGCCTCTGATATCCATTGTTTCAAATTTTGCTAGGTCTCCTTGATGCCACACTTGGTCAAATGTGGCCTTTATGTCAAGGGTTGCCACTCTTGCCTCTCCTCTGCAATTCAGCTTTTTTGTCCATGTTTGAACCAAAGCTGTAATGAGGTCAGGAGCTGAGTGACCCTGGCAAAACCCAAACTGGGCATAACTGAGCAGGTTATTGCTGAACAGATGCTGCTTGATAGCACTCTTATAACCCCTTCCATCATTTTACTGATGGATCAAGAGTAGACATAAGAACTTAAGAAATAGGAGCAGGAGTATCCTCTGCCCCGTCATTCAATAAGATCATGACTGATCTGAAAGTGGTTCAGTTCCACTTACCCGCCTGCTCCCCATAACCCTTAATTCCCTTATTGATCAGAAATGTATCTATCTGCGATTTAAACATATTCAATGAGGTAGCCTCCACCACTTCAGTGGGCAGAGAATTCCAAAGATTCACCACCCTCTGAGAGAAAAAATTCCTCCTCAACTCTGTTCTAAACTGACTCCCCCTTATTTTGAGGCTGTGTCCTCTAGTTCTTGTTTTTTTCTAAGTGGAAAGAATCTCTCTAACTCTATCCTATCCAGCCCCTTCATGATATTAGATGTCTCTATAAGATCACTCCTCAGCCTTCTAAGCTCCAACAAGTACAGGCCCAATCTACTCAATCTCTCCTCATAAGCTAACCCCTCATCTCTGGTATCAACCTGGTGAACCTTCTCTGTACTACCTCCAATGCCAATATATTCTTTTGCAAATGAGAGGACCAATATTGTACACAGTAGTCTAGTCGTGGCCTCACCAGTACCTTGTACAATTGCAGCAAGACCTCCCTGCTATTACATTCCATCCCTCTCGCAATAAAGACCAACATTCCATTTGCCTTCTTGATCACCTGCTGCACCTGCAAACTGAGGTTTTGCAATTCATGCGCAAGGACCCCCAGATTCTTCTGGACAGTATCATGCTGTAATTTATTACTATTTAAATAACAGTCCATTTTACTATTATTCTTTCCAAAGTAGACTGATTGGGCGAAAATTGGTCGGTGGATTTGTGCTGCTTTTTGTGTAACTGGGTAATTTGCCATATTGTTGAATAGATACTAATGTTGGAACTGATCTGAAGACCATGAAACTTGAAGCTCTCCACAATCTCTACCTCATCACTGTTGATGTAGGCAGGGGCATGCCCTCCGCTACTTTGCTTGAAATCACTGACTAGCTCTTTTATTTTATTGACATTGAGCGAGAGACTATTGTCGTCACACCATTCACCAGATTCTCTGGTGGTGACACTCCCAAAAAAATTCTAAGTGCTGAATTCGTGGAGAAAAAGTGTGTAAATCATGTTTGTTTTTTTCAGTGAGAGTTCAGACATGAATATCCCACACTGTACAATGCAGCAGTCACAATAGCGAATATAATCAAAAGTTGGGGGTCGGGGCCTATTCACGCCAGAGACATGTGCAGCAGCCCTGATCTGTCAGCCTGCAGTTTGCTGGCAGCTCAATCACTGGCCATCCTAGGACCCCTGTAGTGCTGCCTCCCCAGTCTCTCCCCCCTCTGCACACCCCCCCTCCCCAGACTTTTTGTGACACTCACAAAGATTCCCAAGCATTCAGTTACGATTTCCCCCTGCCTCCCAGGAGGCCACCACCTGCCCCCATGGGAGGCAGAATCCCCCGGCAGACCATGCCCCGATAGCCCGCCTCAATTGCTGACTTGCCTCCAGCTACGAGCAATCGCAATGGCAAAGAGGCAGCGGGACTCCCCACCCACACTGATCACTCCCTAGGCCCTGCCACCATCAAGTCCCACTTCTAAGAGCCCACACTCCTTTGGCACTTTCTGATGCCTGGTAGACAGTGCCAATGTTCTTCTGGGCATTGATGCTTTGTCCCTTGGGCTGTACGAGGATGCACGGGCTGGCACTGCCAAGGTACCCATGCCCATAGGGCACCACCTCCCTGGACACCCTGGGGGTCCCTGATTGCCCCGTTTCACTCCAGCAGGATCTCCTGCTAGTTCCCTGAAAGTAGGAAGCTATCCTAAACCCCACCGGAGTGAATTTGTTCTGGCGGGGTGGGAGATGCTATCAAGCCCAAAGCATTTAGTCCCAGGCCCAATAATAACATTTAGATAACGTTAAAAATAGATTAAAAACACCTACCTGGTCTTCCCGCCGGTTTCCTGTATGGTCCTGACCACACCGGATTTCTGGCAGTGGGAGATGAGCATGCATCAAGAATGCAGGTGCAAAGCCCACGAATCGGTGCACGCATGCATCTCCCAACTCGACCCGTCAAAAAATTAGTGGGTCAGAATAGGAGAATCACCCAGTTTATCTTTTTCCTGTCCTCTTTCTTGTCGTTATTTGATATCCAGTTCACTGGAGTGGTGTCATCAGCAAATGGCATTGGAGCAGAATTTACTCATGCAGTTATAAATGTATAAGGAGTATAATAAAGGATTAAGCATACAGTTTTATGGGACACTAGTGTTGAGGATAATTATGGAGGAGGTGCCATTATCTATCCTTATAGATTACAGTCTATGGATCGAGGATCCAATCATAGAGGGAGGAGAAGAGGCCTAGGCCATTGAATTTGGAATTAAGTTTTGTTAAAATAATGGTGTTGAAGACTGAGCTATAGTCAGCCCTGGTACACCTGGATATCAAGGACCCTTATCTCAGACTTCAATTTGCTGAGTTCAGGGTCAGAGAGATGGAGTCTGCTTTGGATGTATTGCATCAATAGGGAAGTGTAGTGGATCCAGACAATTTGGAAGGCTAGAGTTGAAGTATGCCACAATGAACCTTTTGAAGCACTTCATAATCATGGATGTCAGAGGCATCAGGCAATAGTCATTTAGCCACACTGCCTAGCTTTTCTTTGGTACAAGGATGATGGTCAACTTCTTGAACCAGCTAGGACTTCAGATTGGAATAATGAGCAATTAAAGTTATCAGTGAATAGTCCTGCCAACTGGTCCATATCTAAGCGTTCAGCTGGGGACCCATCTGGGCCAGTCATTTCAAGAAGGCCGATCTGACGTCTGTGATTGTGACTTTGAATACCAGTTTGACCAAGGCTATCTAAGTGGTCCTCTCACTGACCTCCTGCTCAAAACAAGCTAGAATGTGCTGAGTTCATTGGGGTGAGGCATTGTTGCTGGCAATTTTATTCATTTTCACATTGTAGCCTGTTGTGTTGTGTTGACCTTGAGTAATGACCAGTTCACCAATTCGAAGCAGTCCCATAGGAGATCATGCATTGCCTTGGACGAACATTGCATGACTTTGTTTATTGGATTATCCCGTTTTGGTTATTGTTTGTAGGCAAGAGCACAGCTTTGTGGTCTGATTTGCCACAGTGTAAACAGGGGATAGTTTGGTCAGCATGTTTGATTTTTTTATAGCAGTGGGCAAGGAAGTTTGGGCCTCTAGTGGGACAGAGTCATGTTGATTAGGTTGATTGGCCATGCTAAAATTGCCCCTTAGTGCCCTGAGATGCAGAGTTAGAGGGGTTAGTGAATAAAGATGTAGGGATATGGGGATAAGGCCTGGGTGGGATTGTGGTTGGTGCAGACTGAATGGGCCAAATGGCCTCTTGCTGCACTATAGGGTTTCTATGATTTCTATGATTCTATGATGGTAATTTGGTAGGATATTCTTGAGATTGGCCTGGTTGAAGTCAACAGCCATGATAAATAGGCTGTGGGATGTTTTCTTCAAGGCTATTTGTGGTGGTATATATTTCATCTTCACATCAGCAGGGGGTGGGATGTAAACTGCTATCAGGATAACAGAGATGAACTGGTTAAATACCTGAAGATTAAAGATTTACGGAGTATTCGTGAAACTGCGTGCGAGTGGGACTAGCTGAATTCCCCTTGCAAAGAGCCAGAGTGAACTTGTGACAGTACTGTGCCTTTAAGAAATATATTTAAATCATGTTTCTTTGTAGCTCCTAGACTTTTATTGACACTTTTTTGTTTGTAATCAGTGTCCCGTATTGTTACTGAGACAATATAAATTACATCATGTTTATTTTTAATATGGCCTTATGCACTGTCCTGGGGGTTTATGATACTTTGGGGATTGCTAAGTAGTGTTTGATTTGGGATGATTGACAAATTAGGTGATGCCGGGGGACAATTTTTTCCCCACATAAATGTGCAAGGTTTTAATTTCATTTTTCTCAGATGCTGTTTGGACTTGAGACAGAAAGCAGTGTCTTTGGTTTTCCCCTCTGTCTGGAGTTGAAATTAGCTGGTTAAGGCAGGCAATGTTGCTCTTCCTGGGGGTGATTCTCCCCCAAGATGTGCTAATTTTCTATGTGACCAGGCATTCATGTGATTCATGCACGTGTTCCTGCCATGAGCACACCACGCAACGCTAAATTTTCAGTGTCATTTGCGCTGGAAAGGTACTATACACCTTATTTTAATGTCATTTTAATGTGGGGCCTAGTGGGGATGGGGCTTGGGGCAACCAATGGGGGTGGGGGTTCCCGCTATCAATCTGCATGGGGATTGATGGGGGCAGAGGAGAGGGGTTGCAGGTGGGGGGTGGTCTGCACTGTGGGGAGGAGGAGCTGGAGATCAGGGTGGGCTGGGGGAAGTTGGGTCAGGGCTGGGCCTGGAAATGGTTGTGGGGGCCTCGATTGGGCCGTTGGGGAGTTGGGGGTGGCAGTACTGTGGGGGTCCCAGGCTGCCAAGCGATTAAGCTAGCCAGCAAAGAGGGAAGCTGACAGTTCGGAGCCACTGTGCATGCGCAGAGGCTCTCTGGTTTCAGCACCTGGGCGGGAATAGGTTAACCCCTAAAATTTAATTATATTTGTGCTGGTGACCTCTGCGTTACATAACTCTCACTGAGAAAACCAGCGTGAATTTCTCCAGTTTTCCCATGAATTCAACATTTAGAATTCTTTGAAAAAATTCCGCCTCCCTCTCTCCAGAGGCTTTTTGGAAACTTCCAGGATTGGCAAGTCACAAATGTTTAATCCAAAATTCAAAGGACCAATTCACAGCAGATGTTAAAAAACTGCAAAATCGAGCGTCACGTTAGCATGTTGCTTTTTGGGCCACGTCGAAAAAGGGGTATGTTTGTGGGTATTGTTTGACTTGGAACAGTATAATTAGCTAGATATTAAGATTTATACTGTATCATGTTTGATTCTTGTAATTAGTAAAACTTATGCTAAATAGTTTTATTATAGTTTAATTGTGTTCTTTAATAGACTTTGTTTGATAAAAGCTTCCTGGTGGATCACTTGAATTATATTGGAATAAAACACCTTATGCTCACCTGTGCCAAATTCAAAGTGCTGGCTTCTTGTTATAATACGTCTTTGAGTTTGAGTTTCTTGCCTGGGTCATAACAGACTAGATGGACCAAGTAGCTCCCTTCTGTGCTTCTATGAATCTAGAAACTAGTGATTTTCTTTTATATTTTTAAGTCTAAGAAATAATGTCAGTGTTTATTTTGCTGGTTACTATTTTTACAAACAGTACAGGTGATCTATGTTTAAGAAGTTTACTTAATGACTTTAATTCTGGAAATTCATTTTGTTATCATCATGCATTTGTACTTTTAATGTTAAAAGAATCCTCTGTTTACATGGAAAACATTCTCTGGACAATATTTATAATATGGGAACTTTTTACCTGGAACATTCCAAATGCATAAGAATAAAACTACTAGGACTGGGAGGCTCATTATAAATAAATAAATGGTCTTGTAAATTTTCAATTACCTTTAAGAGAATTTCTACAGCATCACAAATACTCTGCGGTGATTAATTTCCATAATATTGTGAATCAGGAGCATGGTGATGGCAACGTTATGTGAATAATGAGAAGCTTTGTGGTCTGGAGTGAGGTGGAGTGCATTGGGCTACAAAAAGACATAGATGGAATGGTCAAAGTGGCAGCTGGAATTTAATACTAAATAGTGTGAGGTGATATACTTTGGAAGGAGAAATTTCACAAGAAAGTAGTCAATGAATGGTAGAACACTAAGAAGTTCTGTGAAACAAAGGACCTCGGTGTATTTTCCACAGATCTCTGAAAGTGGAAGGGCATTTCAGTAGGGTAGTGAAAAAAGCATATGGGACACTTGCCTTCATTAATCAAAGCATAGAGCTGTGGATTGCCCACTGTCAGTATGAATCCAGCTTGTTAAGATAAAACTAAACCAGATTGCTGAGGACAAAATTTCCAATTGGTTATACAGGAAAGTCAACAATTGTTTCACAAGCAAATCCATCCCAATGGCTATTTCTATACTTGTGATATTGATGCTGAATAGTTTGAACTTCAATCAATATTATGAATTGAGGAAAATGCAGTGAGGCATCATAAGGCATATTTCCCACTAGTTGTACCCAACATCACCCATTACAAGAGCTGCCTGCCCAGGCTTAATGTCCACCATTAATCAAAGCCCCAAGGATTTAAGTTTTAAACGTCCCATTTTACAGAGCAAGCGATCGCTTTCGGCAAAGGGGGCCATTTACATTGTGACAAGCCCCAAAAAGATGTCCCTCTTCCAAGCTAGTTACTGCTACTCCAAAATCTTTGAATGGTGCTGATTCTGCATGAAGAATAGGGCCAGTTCAGGAGTGTGGGGAAAGTGGAGGCACAGAGGTTTTGTTGTCATGCAAGGTCCACCTCACGTCATCTGCAGCAGAATTACAGCTGCCAGCATTTCTACAAATTTTTATGTCTTTAGGGAAAAATCAAAAAGACTAAAAGTTTAAAACAATTTTGGTCAAATGGCAGCACAGTAGCACAGTGGTTTGCACTGCTGCTTCACAGCTCCAGGGATCTGGGTTTGATTCCCGGCTTGGGTCACTATCCGCATGGGTTTCCTCCGGATGTTCCCGTTTCCTCCTACAGTCCAAAGACGTGCAGATTGGACTGACTGGCCATACTAAAATTGCCTCTTAGTGAAATGCTTCGGTTAGAGGGATTACTGGGTAAAGTATCTCGGGATGTGGAGGTGGGGCCTGGGTGGGAGTGTGGTTGGTGCTGACACAATGGGCTAAAGGGCCTCTTTCTGCACTGTAGATGATTACAAAATCAGGAAAGTCATGTTGGCGTTGTAAAGAACTTTGGTGAGTCCACAGCTAGAGTATTGTATGCAGTTTTGGTTGCCACATTATCGGAAGGATGTGATTACCCTGGAGGGGGCACAGAGGAGAACATTTAAGTTATGAAGAGAGGTTGCGTAGGCTTGTGTTGTTTTTGCTGGAGCAGAGAAAACTGAGGGGCGACCTGATCAAGATGCACATGATTATGAGAGACATGGATGGAGTGATAGGAGGCAGATGTTACCCTTAGTTGAAGGGTCAGTCATGAGGGGATATAATTTCAAGGTGAGGGGCAGGAGGTTTAGGGAGGACGTGGGGAAAACCAGAGGGTGGTGACGGCCTGGAATGTGCTGCCTGGGAGGGTAGTAGAAGTGAGTTGCTTCACATTTTTTGAAAGGTATCTGGATAAGCACTTGGCATATCATAACATTCAGAACAATGGCCCAAATGCTGGCAGATGGGATTAAGTGGAAGTTCAGGTGTTACTAATATGTCAGTGCAGACTTGATGGGCCAAAGGACCTCTTTTGTGCTGTATGATTTCATGATTTTATACCATGAGATTTCTGATAAAAACATAGCTTTAGCTGTCAGATCTCCCTGCTATTGCAAAGCACAAAGTTGTCAGTTGGTTTATATAGGCAGCAACTGTAGTTTTTTGCTGGTATTCAGTCTTATAGATCATAAACAAATGATTCACTGATTGAGCTGGTAAACAAGATACTGCAGTTGGTTTCAGTTTTCTCCAGTTTAAGGGAAGAGATGCAGGATGATGGTGTGGGTTAGGTGGAACATTGAGCTTGGTTATTTCTCTTACAGGTCCTTGCTGGAAAGCATTTTTTGGAAAGAACTTTGGTGAGATGAGCAAGGGATTGACTTCAGATTTAATGTCTCTATTTTGCAAAAAAAACACTACTTCTATGCACAGGAAATGTGTCCACTCGGAAGAGAGTATCAAAAGGATGCTGATGCCTGGGCTTCTTTATCTTAATATGAGGCACTGCTCTGAGCAAAGAAGGGAATGGAGAGAGCTTGATAATACACACGCGTATTATCTCTAAAATATGTTGCTAAAATGCAAAACAGATTTTTTGTCAGCATCTTGTTTACCTTTTTGTAAGTTAAAATATGTAGAGACATACTAATGTTTGGTTTAGTGATTCATTTTATGCAAAACAATGTCCAACTTTCTGCACTACTGAAAACACATTTTGAAATACATCTCCCACATGCTATGTAAAAGGTTGTGAATTGCGAATGCTTTAACAGCTCCAAGACAACTAATTTATATAAAGGTACAAAACAGTGACTGATTCCCTAACTGAAATTTTGTCACCTAAATTCTGAACCAGCGAAGATATGTTTTAAAGTGTAGCGCTGTGAAAATGCTGAGGATTATTCACCATTATAACCAACTAAAGTTAAATGATGTTATTTACCACCCTCTGAAAATGAGAAGCTAAATGACATGAGTGGATTAGTTGACATAAAATAGACAGTATCTGGAACTGCCAACTGGTGAAACATATTTGTAAGTAGAGCACTGGATTTAGTAGCTGTATATTTGACGTTCAGGAACAATGTTTTTTGTTCTGCAGTATATTATTTCATATCCTTTATACTTAGAAGACCAGTCATTGTGAAAAATTGTCTGCATCTTTTTACATTGGAAAGGCAGTAAGCTATCATCAGTTGTGGATGTTTATCTTTTTATGATAAACTTGATCTAATCAATAGTGACGTGTATAAAGATAGCCAAAAATGTTAGTAGAAAGAAAGCTTAATTTACATTGCTCCGAGAGCTTCTGGCCAGTCAGAGACCAGCCACTATACATTGTTGACAGTACCACCAGGAGCAGTGACCACAGCTGAAATGTTCTAAGGCCTACCCAGAGGATCACTGCTGGTTTGCTGAAGACAGGTCAGTTGGGGAGGATGGTGGTCATGAGATGGAGATGGCTGCAGAGAAATGTCCGGGGAGTCAGAGAGGCAGGCAGGGGAGATCAGAGTATGAGATGAGGGAATGGCTTTCAGTCCACTTTCTGAGGTTTTTCCACTGAGTCCCTGTCAGCCAGGACCCCCCCAAATGGCTACGCATGGTAAACACGTCTTGAGGTGCTCTGTCTCCAACTTCAGTTTTTTAAACTATCAGGTAAAAACTATCAGATACAGGCAGCTGTATCTCCATTGTGGAGGTGGAACCCTTCCAAAAGAAGATGTGAGACCACTGTTGTAGCCAAGCAGGCAGGAAGGCCCTCAAAGCCTGTCTGAAGGATGGCTCCTTGATTTGTTCAATAAGAAGTCTACAACACCAGGTTAAAGTCCATCAAGTTTATTTGATAGTAAATCCACAAGTTTTTGGAAACGCTGTTGTGGATTTACTATCAAATAAACTTGTTGGCCTTTAACCTGGTGTTGTGAGACTTCTTACTGTGTTTACCCCAGTCCAAAGCCAGCATCTCCACATCTTGATTTGCTGACAGAGCCCTGGTAACTGGCACGCTAGGTAGGTTGGGGGTGGGGGGGTTAGGTGTAGGAGGTCTACTGGGAAACTATAATGGTATTTAACAACAAGTCTTTAAATAGTCCACATTGGCTACACTATCAGGGTTGGAAGGGAGCAAAATCCAGGCCATCATAGGAACCTGGAATTACACGTAGGCCAGATTGCTGGGAAAGGCCGGATTCACTTTCAGTCGCAAGTATAAAGGTAGTGCACGGAGCTGGTTGGTACAGTGGTACAGTGGTTAGCACTGCTGCCTCACAATGCTAGGGATCTGGATTTGATTCCTGCTTTGGGTGACTATCTGCTTGGAGTTTGCATATTTTCCCTTATCTGCATGGATTTCTCCTGGGTGTTCCGGTTTCCTCTCACAGCCCAAAGATGTGTGGATTAGCCATAGTAGGTTGCCTCTTCGTGTCAGGGGAATGAGCAGGGTAAATATGTGGGGTTATGGGCTAAGGCCTGGGGGGAATTGCTGTTGGTGCTAAATGGCCTCTTTCTGCACTTTAGGGATTCTATGATTCTATGACATTTGTGAGCTAGTTAGGCTTTTGCAGCAATCCAGCAACTCAAGATTATGTTATCTGCTGCCGGCCAACAGACAATCAGACTTAATGTGCTGAATTTTTAGGATCTCATGGGTTTGGGCATGGAGATGGACAACATGATTTCATCTCACCCTGGACTACCAGTTGAACTACCAACCTACAAGTGGCAGTATCCAGTTGACCTCTTTGAAGGTATATTAAGGCATACTGACAGAGGCCACCCCAGAACCTGGACAGGCGGCATCAGGGAACAAATGAAGGTGGAAAGGGGCCTCAAGTTGGCAGAATGGAGACAGCACTCTAGACAAGCTCAGATGCCTTCCTGGTTTCATCTGCAGCCATTAGCTGTGCCCCCCACCTCAATCCTGCTCCCAACAGTGGCCCAGCTACTGAGGCCTTTTTTTGAAGTTCAGTTAAAGAAGTTGGAGAAAGGGCATTTCCATCTTCGGGCATCCTCTTCCTTGTTATCTGTAAGAACAGTCGATTGTTTCTTCAGATCTGGACAGCTTCGTGTTGCTTTAGAGAGCTTGCCATTTGTCCTTAATTGGATGACAAGCCTGCAGATGGGAAAAAAAGCACAGCTAGGTGTCCGTTCCCAATGCAGTATGGGTTTCAGTCTCCTGTTTGACCATGATAGATGGTTCCAGAACCATGGGGCTAATTCTGCCCAGTGATTCTGGGTGGAGTTCTCCCATTTTGAGACCAAATGCAGTGATGGACAGCTCCAACAGCAACTGCCTTGTTTACCCTGGGTAGGATCCTATGCCAGATTCAGCAACCTCATTAATTCAGCAAAGGCAAGTTCTTCCCCGAAATCTCCTGGTGGGCTGATTTGCCCTTACACTATCAGCTGGTGGGTTTGAAAGTTCCTGATCAATATTTACATTCTCTCCACCCTGGCTGTCCTGGAGAGTCAAAGATTGGCATTTCACCCAACTTCTGCTCCATCCCCACTGATCACATCTTACTTTTGTTCCTGTACAGGGCAAATTTGCGCATAACAAGTAAGAGCGAGCCTAGACCGAGGAGGGAAGGATGGAAGAGATGCTCATTCTCAGAGAGTTTGAGAAGGCTTTTGCAGAGCTCGTCTATGAGGATTAGTCTTGCTCTTGTGGCAACGAAGAGCTTGGCCTCCTGTAACAACCTATTATGGGTCTCAGTTCCAATACTCACTCAATCCTGTCATTCAAAGTGAGTGCATTGAACTCTGAATTCAGCTCATCCACTAAATTGTCCTTTTGTTTTTTTCTAGGTACAACCAGATCTCAGCCAGCTAGACAATCCATTGGTTACCTGAGCCCTGAAACATGTCTGAGGATGAGAGAGCTCAGGAAAACTGTCAAAGGACTCACTTGCGCCCTCCACCTGCACAGAACCACAAATCTTAATGGGCACAGTTCAATTAGACTCAGGGTCACTTTCAGGAGAACACTTTACCAACGCATTCTCGCAGCAGTCAGAGACAGGATCAGCCCAATTCTTTGGCAGTTGAGTGCTGCTGGAGACTAGCCACCTGCTAGATCCCAGTCAGACAATGAGACTCTGGAAGTGGCTTTGAGATCACTGGTGGAGATGCAATGGAGGCAGCGGACTGACATACAAGTGACTCAAGGCCGCTATGGGAAGGATGACACTCACCTTGATCCAGCAGCTCCTGCTGAATTTGCACTTGGTCATACACTCCATGGCTACGCACTCTTGTGGGTACCATCAAGATGTGGATCACATCCCTAATATGCCACTCTAATAGGCACCCACCCCATAATCGGCAGACTGCATACATCCCCTTCCAGTAACACATGTGCTAACCCTTACACCCCTTTTTTGTCTGTGCATCATGTCGTCTTGTTGAGGTCCAGCTTCTCTCCCCTAGGATGTCCTTTTGCCTCCACATTTTGGGTTCCTCACCTATTCCCTTACTCCTCTGCCTGCTATCATGAGCCCATGTCCTTTATGTCCCCCTCCCCTAGCAATGGCCCTCCTTCTTTATTTCCTCCTGGTATATGACTCTCCCCATCCCCTCCTTGCCCAACCCTTTTTCCACATTGCCCTTTTTGCATTTGTTTGCCCAACCCCACCCTCTATCCTCACCTCGCAAAATAACCTTTGTTGAACTTTGGATCATTGCTGCGTTTGTTGCGTGAATCATGCAGCATAGTGCTGTTCAGATAGATACTGATGTGTGGCACCATGAGGGTTGAAAGAGACCGCTGTACAGCCCAACCATAGGTGCAGAACTGAATATAGTCAGTGACACAGATCCTGAATCCAGTAGCATGGTGCTGTCCATGAAGACCAACTCAGCATGGAGTGAAGTGTAGAAACTGCTGTGCGTGGACAGGTTGGTGCACAGTGATCAGTAGCAACACAGTACTATCACAAGTAGGCTTTGGGAGAATCTTGAAGTCTCTGGTGAACTGAGGATTGTCTTGTGCATACCATCCTTTATTAGTTGGATTTGACAATGATGTAATTTCCTGCAGCCTGATGGGATTGTGGTGGCACCTAATTTAATGAGTATTCATGAGATGTGAATCAATGCAAATGGCATTTGCGTCATCTGTCAGCAGGAAGATCAATCTGCCATAAATCAGCATTGGGAGAATTGCAATGTGATTTTATGCCAGCAGGTTTCTGACTTTTTGGCTCTCACTAGATTCTCTGCGCTTGCTCAACACCAAACCATGCCACTCTGTTTAGTACATTAAAAGGGGCCTACTCCTTGGAATAGGGTTACACTTTGCTTACACAGCATAGGTTGTGATATTGGTAGCAAGCTTGGTTGGTCCAATTTGAAATTGTTGCTATCCTGTAAATGATTTTGGCAAGTTAAACTCAGTGGGATTTTCCAGTACCACTGAAGGTAACCCCCATTATGCAATATTATCAACAAAAACGTTTGCATAATATTTTACCATGATTGTTTCATGCAATTTCAACTCTCTTACTCATTTTTGCTAAATTGTAACGCATTTTATCCTAGCATATTGCAATATACCAGTTCACCTTAAGTTTAATGTCAGCTGATTTAACTGCTGCATTAGGAGGATAGCCGAACATCTAATTACTTTGAGAGACACTGTACTAATTGCTCATGAACCAAAATAATTCACTCATGCATGCCAAACTCAAAACTGATTTTTTTTTATTCATTCATGGGATGCAGTGTTTCATTGGTGAGGCCAACATTTATTGCCAATTCCTAATTGGCCTTGAGCTGCTTCTTGAACTGTTGCAGTCCATTTGGTGTAGATGCACCCACAGTGCAGTTAGCAGGGGAGTTCCAGGATTTTGACCCAGTGACAGTGAAGGAAAAACAATATGTTTCCATGTTGGAATGGAGAATGACTTGAAGAGGAACTTCCAAGTGTTGATGTTCCTACGAATCTGGTGCTCTTGTCCTTATATATGGTACAGGCTGTTGGTTTGGAAGATGCTGTCTAAGGTGAGGTCCTGTAGTGCACTTTATTGATGTTATACACTGTTGGTGCTGTCTGTTGGTGGTGAAGGGAATGAATGTTTGTAGATAGGATGGCAATCAAACAGGCTTCTTTGTCCTTGATGGTATCAAGTTTCTTGAGTGCAGTTGTTGGAGCTGCACACATCCAAGCAAAGGGAGAATGTTCCACCATCTTCCTGACTTGAATCATGTAGATGGCAGACTTTAAGGAATCAGGAGATGAGTTACTTGCCTCCATCTATCAGAAGCTGCAGGTAAGAACAGACTCTTTTTGCAAACCACTTCAAAGAGCAAGTTAAATATGTCAACATTTCAGTCAAGTAAGACCATAAGATATAGGAGTAGAATTAGGCCATTGCCATTCATTCATGTCTGATATTTTTCCCATCCCCATTCTCCTGCCTTTTCCCCATAATCCCTGATCCCCTTATTAATCAAGAACCTATCTATCTCTCTCAATGACACTCAATGACCTGGTCACCACAGCCTCCTGTGGCAAAGAGTTCTACAGATTCATCCCTCTCTGGCTGAAGGAATTTCTCTTCATCGCTGTTTTAGAGGATTGTCCCTTTAGCCTTAGGTTGTGCCCTCTGGTTCTAGTTTCACCTACTTGTGGAAACATCCTCTCCATGTCTACTCTATCCAGGCCTCACAGTGTCCTGTAAGTTTCAATAAGATTCCTCCCTCATCCTTCTAAGCTCCAACGAATAAAAACCTAGAGACCTCAATCATTCAAAATGAAGGGGTACTTGAAATGCATTCAGCTGTGAAGGGAAATAAAAATAAATGCAGATGGCTTAAGGATGATAGAAATCCATTGAGTTGACAGCTTAGTCTTTTACGAAGTATTGCACGTGCAACTTGTTTCAGATCAAAGGTTTTAAGTGCGATGGCGATGGTTTCAGCAATTTCAGTTTGCTGGGAACCTGCAGCAACTTCAAATCAAAGTTGTATGCATACATTGGGGCTGAATTCATAGCTGTACAAACTGGACCTCCCACCTCCAGGTGAAATTGACAGCTGTCTGTCAGCAGACTTCAAAGCGGTCTACTCACACCTGCAGCCTCTGATAGGGAGAAAGGAAAATCTCTGCCACAGGATGGTGTGCTGCAATAATTTAAAATCTTGGCAGATGACTGGTGGATGTCAAGATTAAAGAGAACTGCCACTTCTGAATTTGCACATCTGACAGGCAGGAATACAGGTATTGACAACAGAGCTGCCTGAAATCACCATGCCGGGGTGACCTTCCAGAGCTAGAAGGAGCAGTCCAGCCATGACACTGTCATCCTAGCTGAGAGTAATGAGGTCAGCCCTTTGCCCTCTGCCTGAGTCGACCTAATGCCCAGGACCCCTGAGAGACCTTTCCTCTGCAGTCTGACAGCAACAGAGGAGCAGCTCTGGACCTTACTCAAGGTGCCAAGCCAGGTGTCAATGCCAGAGTTGCAGGGAGCAATGTGCTATTGGCACTGCCAAGATTTGTGGTCTGAAGAGGTCTAAGTGGAGATCTGAGAGGGGAGGGGAACTGTGGGGCTCTGAGGGGAGGAAATCAGTAAAATCATCCTCATGCTTGCATAGTGTGAGTGAGGGGTGGTGATGGGGGGAAGATGTCCCTCTTTGGTGAAGGGTTGTTCGTGCTTCCCCTGGTCAGTGTGGGATCCACCATTTATGTCTTTGTGGGAGGGAGGGGGGGGCTGTCTCCAAGCATGGCGATCAGGTTGCCATTTAAAAATTGCAGCCAGATTTCACAACACTGGGGCTGACCAGCGGGTTGTTCACACTGAATAAATTGGCACCTAGAGGTAGGAGATCCTTTTAGGAAAGAGGTGAGGAGAAATTTCTTCATCAGAGAGTGGCAAGCCTGTGGAATTTGCTACCACAGATAGCAGTTGAGGCCAAAATATTGTATGTTTTTAAGAAGGATTTACATATAGCCCTTAGGGTGAAGGGGATCAAAGGATATGGGGGAAGGTGGGATCAGGTTATTGAGTTGGATAATCAGCCATGATCATAATGAATGGCAGAGCAGTCTCAAAAGATTGAATGGCCTTTTCCTGCTCCTTTTTTGTATTTCTAAGTATAATAATTCAACTTATAATTAATTTCAGAAAAATTGGTGTTTGGAAGAAAAAGGTTATTTGACTTTTGAGTTCATTTTTAAATGATGGTATGGAAGGACTTGCTTGTGTCTTTCACAACTTCAGGGTGTCCAAATAACTAGTTGCCTGTCATTCCTGTCTCCATGGAACTGAGGCCTGCAATCCTTTTTGTGTTTGAATCTGAAGTACTCAAAACAACACTTGAACAAGATACATATGGGCCAGATAGTTTCTGATGTTTCAAGCTACTTCTGTCACTGAAAACTAGCAAAATGCTGGTTTTCAGTGACAGAAATATCAAAACATGAATCTTAGAAAATAATGCAAAATACAAAATAGGAGAAACATGTGTGAGAGTACTGGAAAATAAATTACCATGGGATAAAACTTTTGAAAACTGAACCTATGATCTTTATGTATGTAATTACTTCAGTGGAAAAGCTGCATCAACATAAATATTGGACTGTGGTTGTGATAATCTCATTACATTTAACTGTTGTAGGTTGGAACGGATTATAGGCTGTTGGGTGAAGCTTAAAACAGTGAATAGCATTTCAGAGCTTGAAATAATTTTCAACAAATTAAATTTCATTTTTTCTGAGGATTTATCATTTATTCATTGTAGATACAGACCTACAGGATGATGCAAATATAGAAACATATTAAACTATACTTCTTTTACAGTACACATCTTTATCTTTATGCATAGATGTGTCTAATGAGCAAAGACAATGGCACTAATTTTGAATGGCATCATTCATGACAAATGTGGATTAACAAAGGCTTTGAATGTTTGCTCATTATTTTTAACTGGGTAACTCACTTTTCCTGGATCAGATGTTGCTGTTGTTCCTTAGCTGCACATAACTTAATACTGACATGGATTGCTTTTGTGTTTGCTCATTTTGTAAAACTGCAACTGTTTACTGAGCACCAGTTGAGTTGGATTAGTGTTTCTTGCACCTTATCATAATATTGGCAGCAGAGCAGCTTTTACATGTTCATTCTTTCCAGTGTGTTTGTAGTTTTCACTCTTGTTTCTTTGACTAATAGCTTCTTGGCTTTTGGTGGGAGGAGGGAGCATTCAGTATATCACATTTGTGATTTAGGTTAACAGTTACCTGGAAGCCAAGATAAGCTTTCTTCACTAATCAAACTTTTCTTGCAGTCTTGTTTTGACAGATGGTGAAGGCAACTAAAGTTCACCTTTGAGTTTAATCTACTGACTGTAAAAACCACCACCTGCCCAGTGGTAAAACCATCTTCCTTGTCTGAGCATATATGAAAGTGTTGTACCTTTCTAATCCCTAGTATAAGAATGTACACAATTAAAGCCATATTATGTGCCAGTCCAATTTCAGGAAGAAGTCTCATAACCACAGGTTAAAGTCCAACAGGCTTATTTGGCAGCACTAGCTTTCAGGAATCCAATTTGGCATTGGGCCTCATTTAAATGCTATCAAGAAGGTTGAGAATAGGTCAGCTCTCTGGCTGAGTTGGCCGGGGAGGAACCTTAAACACATCAGCAGTGGGTTGAAATTTCTTTCTGAATCTAGAAGATGAAGTCCTGCTTCTGTGTTAAAAAAATATAAGTTGAAAATTTAAAGACTGCTATTTAATTTGCTTTTGTACAACAGAGCAAATGGTTCTTCAAGGATTTGCATCTATTACACATTCAGGATTTAGTAACTGTTGAAGAATCTCCTCTTCCCAGCCC
The DNA here is from genome assembly GCA_024679065.1 of Sphyrna mokarran. Lineage (NCBI taxonomy): Eukaryota > Metazoa > Chordata > Chondrichthyes > Carcharhiniformes > Carcharhinidae > Sphyrna > Sphyrna mokarran. Next base: position 27,947,790 of record JAGIQG010000003.1, read on the forward strand.
ATGCCCCGCTACTCCTTCTCATCTTCCTGAGGCTCCATGAAATTTTGAATAAGTGGTGGCAAAGTGGTCAACACTGCTGCCTCACTGCTAGGGACCCAGGTTCAAATGTGCCCTTGGGTCATTGTCTGTGTGGAATTTGCACATTCTCCCCACGTCTGTGTGGGTTTCCTCCTGGTGCTCTGGTTTCCTCCTACACTCCAAAGATGTGGGGTTACAGAGACAGCCTTGGGTGGGATTGTTGTCGTTGCAGGTTTGATGGGTCGAACGGCCTCCTTCTGCACTGTAGGGATCCTATAATCGGTTCTATGACAGTAACCTTATTGAATAGCTGTGAGACTAAACTAATGGGATGAATTTTCAAATGGTTATAGAGATGGGGCCTAAGGCAGATTGGCCTGTAATTTCCTGCCACTAGTTGGTATGCCAATTTGTAACCATGCTTCTGCCTCAAGGCCATTTTGAACAAGCTGGTTTGGAAGAAAAAGGTTACCACACACAAGTGGAAGGTGGCCAATTAATTATTTTTATGCTTCTATTAGGGTCACTCTGCTAATACTGACTAGAGTTTTCTAATCTGCATGTAGGTTCTCTGCTGTGGCCAAAACACAAATTGTGAGATAAGAACACCAGAACTAGGAGAAGGAGTAAGCCATCTGGCTTCTCAAGCCTGCTGTGCCATTCAGTAAGATCATTGCTGATCTTTTTGTGGACTCAGCTACATTTACCCACCCGCTCACCATAATCTTTAATTCCTTTACTGTTCAAAAATTTATCTATTATTGCCTTAAAGACATTCAACGAGATAGCTTTAACTGCTTCACTGGGCAGGGAATTTCACAGATTTACAACCCTTTGTGTGAAGAAGTTCCTCCTCAACTCAGTCCTAAATCTGCTTCCCCTTATTTGAGGCAATGCCACCTAGATCTAGTTTCAGCTGCCAGTGGAAACAACTTCCCTGTTTCTATCTTATCTATTCCCTTCATAATCTTATATGTTTCTATAAGATCTCCCCTCATTCTTTTGAACTCCAATGAATATAGTTCCAATCTCATAGAATCCCTAAAGGTACAGAAGGAGGCCATTCGATCCATTAAGCCGATCACAATCCCACCTAGGCCCTAGTCCTGCAACCCCACATATTTATCCCGCTAATCCCTGACTCTAAGGGGTAATTTAGCGTGGCCAATCAACCTAACCCACACATGTTTGGAATGTGGGAGGAAACTGGAGCACCTGGAAGAAACCCATGCAGAATGGAGAGAACATGCAAACTCCACACAGACAGTGACCCAAGCCGGGAATTGAACCTGAGTCTCTGACGCTGTGACGCAGTAGTGCTAACCACTGTGCCACCGTGCCACTCAGACTTTCCTAATAAAACAACCTTCTCAACTCCAGATCAACCTAATGAACCTCCTCTGCACTGTCTCCAATGCTAGTATATCCTTTCTCAAGGAAGGAGACCAAAACTGTACATAGTACTCCAGGCATGGACTTACCAGCACGTTATATAGCTGCAACATAACCTCGCTATTTTTAAACTCCATCCCTCTAGCAATGAAGGACGAAATTCCATTTGCCTTCTTAATTACCTGCGGCACCTGCAAGCCAACTCCTTGAGATTCCTGCACCGGGACACCCAGGTCCCTCTGCACTGCAGCATGCTGCAATTTTTTTTACGATTTAATGGAAGCAGGAGCCTGGTGGCAAACCAGGAGGCAACTGCCCAATCAAGTAATTTAACCGTCCCCACAGCCACAACTGGCAGAGGACTACAGTGATGGCCATTGTGTGGAAGGTCTCTTGGGGTGGGCAGTTAAACAACTCAGTAGGGGAGGAGGCTCCACAAACATCCTTATTCTCAGTGATGGGGGAGCCCAGCACATCAGTGCGAAAGATAATGCTTAAGCATTTGCAGCTTTCTTCAGCCAGAAGTGCTGAGTGGATGATCAATTTCCAAAAGGTGATAAGGTGCCTCATAAAAGATTGCTGCAGAAGGTTAGGGTGCAGAGAATTGGGGGTAGGGTGTTAGACTGGATAGAGGATTGATTGTCTAATAGGAAGCAGAGAGTAGGTATTAATGGGTGCTATTCTGATTGGCAGCTGGTGACTAGTGGAGTCCCCTAGGGATTGGTGCTGGGGCCTCAACTATTTACCATTAACATAGATGATCTGGAGGAAGGGGCTGAGTGCAGGGTGACGAAATTTGCTGATGAAGGTGAGTGGAGGGTGTGGAAAGCTCGCAGAGGGATCTGGATAGATTGAGTGAGTGGGCAAGGACCTGGCAAATGGAGGAGAATGTTAGCAAGTGTGAGGTTATCCACTTTGGTAAGAATAATGGTAGGAAGGATTACTATTTAAATGGCGAAAAGGTGCAGCATGCGATGGTGCAGAGGGACCTGGAGGTCCTTGTGCATGAATTGCAAAAACACAGTCTGCAGGTGCAGCAGGTGATCAAGAAGGTGAATGCAATGTTGGCCTTTATAGCAAGGGGGATAGAATATAATAATAGAGAAGTACTTTTGCAACTATATAGGGTACTGGTGAGACTGCAGTTGGAGTACTGCGTGCAGTTTTGGTTGCTGCATTGGAGAAAGGATATATTAGCTTTGGAGGGATGCAGAGAAGGTTCACTAGACTGATACTGGAAATGAGAGCATTGGATTATGAGGAGAGACTAAATAGGCTAAGTTTGTACTCGTTGGAGTTTAGAAGGCTGAGAGGGGATCATATAGAGACGTATAAGATAATGAAGGGGATAGATGGGATAGAGGTTGAGAGACTCTTCCCGCTTAACAAAGATAGCAGGACTAGAGGGCACAGCCTTAGGATTAGCTGGGGACGGTTCAGATCAGAGTTGAGGAGGAATTTCTTTACGCAAAAGGTGGTGAATCTTTGGAATTCTCTGCCTGTTGAAGTGGTGGAGGCTTCCTCGCTGAATATATTTAAGTCAAGAGTGGATAGGTCTTTGATTGACAAGGGCATTAAGGGTTATGGGGAGAAAGCGGGAAAGTGGTACTGAACCACTGCAAATCAGCCATGATCTTATTGAATGGCGGGCAGGCTCAAGGGGCTGGATGGCCTATTCCTGCTCCTATTTCTTATGTTCTTATGTTCTTATCTTTCTCGGCCTCCTCCAGTAGTCCCCAGCATCACAGATGCCAGTTCCAGCCAATTCAGCTCACTCCATTTGATATCCAGAAATGGTTGGAGGCACTGGCTACTACAAAGACAATGGGCTTTGACGACATTCTCGCAATAATGCTGAAGGCTTGTGCTCCAGAACCTGCCCTCCCCTAGCTGAGCTCTCCTACTACAGTTATAACACTGGCATATGACCAATAATTTAGAAAATTGCTCAGTTATGTCCTGTACACAAAAAGCAGGGCAAATCCAACCTGGTTCAATTACAGCCCCATCAATTTAATTTTGAAAATCAGTAAAGTGATGGAAGGGGTCATCAACAGTGCTATTAAGCAGTATCTGCTCAGCAATAACTTATTCAGTGATGGCCAGTTTTGCAGGATCACTCAAGTCCTGACCTCATTACAGCCTTGGTTCAAACATGGACAAGAGAGTTGAACAACAGAGATGAGGTGAGAATGACAGCCTGTGACATCAAGGCATTTGACCAAGTGTGGCATCAAAGAGCCCTAGCAAAAATGTAATCAATGGATATCAGGAGCAAACTCTGTGCTATTTGGAGTCTTACCTAGCACATAGGAAGATGGCTGTGATTGGGGGCGGGCGGGGGGTGCTCAGGGTAGTATCCTAAGCCTAACCATCATCAGCTGCTTCATCAATCAACTTCACTCCGTCATAAGATCAGAAATGGGGATGTTCGCCAATGATTGCAGAATATTCAGCATTATTTTCGACTCCTCAGGTACTGAAGCAATCCATGTTCAACGTGATCTGGACAAAATCCAGGATCCAGGTTTGGGCATACAAGTGGCAAGTAACATTCTCACCACACAAATGCCAAGCAATGGTCATCACCAATAGGAAGCAATCTAACCATTGCCCCTTGACATTCAATAGTGCTTTCATCACTGAATGCCCCGATGTTACCATTGACCAGAAACTTAACTGAACTTGCCACATGAACACAGTCGCTATAAAAGCACGTCAGAGACTAGGAATACTGTGGTGTGTAACTCACCTCACTCCCCAAAGCCTGTCCACTCTCTACAAGGCACATATCAAGCGTGTGATAGAATATTCCTCACTTGCCTAGATATGTGCAGCTTCAACAACACAAAAGAAGCCTGACACCATCGAGGACAAAGCAGCCGGCTTGATTGACAACACACATCCATTCCCTCTACCACCAACTCTCAATAGTAGTATAGCAGTGTGTAATATCTACAAAATGTACTGCAAAAATTCATCAAGGATCTTTAGACATTATCTTCCAAATCCATGGCCACTTCCACCTAGAAGACAATGGCGAAAGATACATGGGAACCTGCACCTGCAAGTTCCCCTGCAAGTAGTCACCATCCTAACTTGGAAATATATCACCTTTCCTTCACAGTCACTGGGTCAAAACCCTGGAATTCCCACCCTAATAACGTTACGGGTCAATCCATAACATGCGTACTGCAGCATTTGAAGATGGCAGCTCACTGCCACCTTCTCATGGGAATCTAGGGATTGGCAATAAATGCTGGCCAGCAATGCCTATATCCCACAATTGAATAAAGAAACAATGATAGCTATGGCTTTAATTTTTTATGTTTAAAATGTCTTTAGAGGATGCTCCGTTTTGAGGCACCCTGCTTTTCCCATATCATCAACTAGCTACAAAGTCATTCAATGCTGAATCTCTCTCCACTGCCTCTTGCCCTGCTTTTTAAAAATTGTGTTGATGGTCAGGCGGTTTTGTGATGCAGTGTCAGAACCTGTAAATGTACCCTATATCTGATTCCTGATCCTAGAACAAAAATTCAGCCCAAGACTGATTTTAGTTGAGCTTGGAACCTTCATTTAATCCCTCAGACAAGAACTAGTGAAGCTTGTTTCAAAGAAATGACAGATAAGTAACACATTGACTCTAGCACACAAACCGTTATACTCGTACCACCAGTGTTTGTATTCAGCTCATTGATCATTTGTGTTTCATACTTTTGCATATAACTTGTTAAATACATGTTCCCAAATAACAGATTGAAACTTCCTTTGAAGGATTATTTTAACAATACATTGAGGAAATATAACTATTTATTGTTTGAAATAACCAGGAGTTTAAGTTACTATGCCAGTTACTGTGCATTCTTTTTCTTTAAATACACCATAATTCATTGTTAAATTAAAGTAGAAGTTTAATAATTGATTAATGCTCCTTTCACACAAGAAACAGCAAAACTAAATTTAGAGTGCCTCACATTGCAAATCTGAGTTTAAATGTATTTTCTAAGAATATTTATTATCTCCCACCATCAAAATGAACTCTTACTTACTTTCCTGGAAGATTTTAGTTTAAAACTTCTAGCTGAAAATCTGGAAAGGAGCACAATCTGACTTAAATACCCAATTTCTCCTGAGGCCTCTATAGCAGAGTGTCTAAATACGTAGGGGTCAGTAGGGAATCCCCAGTGTAACATCTTTGTGGCTTGTGCTTGTAAGTAGCAATGCCCATATTGGAAACAGTTTGATTGTTCCTTCCAGTGGGAACACAAACAAATTGACTCTAGAAACCCCCCTTTATTAATTAAAAAATGCTCTTCTGATAAAATTAGGGGAAGCAAAATAAGAACTTACTGTGCCTTTGATGATTTTGGATGTCTCAAAATTTTCCACAGACAATAGAGTAATTACAAACTGTAGAAAACTGCACTAGCCAATTTGTGCACAGTAAGATCCCACAAACAGTAATGAAATAAATAACCAGATAATCTGTTTTAGTAATCATGGTTGGAAGAAACCCCTTGTATATTGCCTTGGGATTTTTTTCATCAACCTGAGAGGGCAGAGTGGGTCTTGGTTTAATACCTCAGCTCATAGACTGCTCTTCCAACAGTGTAGGACCGCTTTAGTACTTGCTGCACTGAAGTCAGTGGAGATTATTTGCTTAAGTCCCTGACATGCGGCTTGAACTCAGAATCTCCTAAAGCAAAGATTAGAGCACAATTTTCAGACAACTTTGATTTTGGATGGCCATATATGAGACAACATATCTGGACCATTCTTGTGTTAGATTACTAATTCAAGCAAATAATTTCTTATCCTATGATTTTAATGACCATACTGACTGAATAGCATATGTAAGTTGTAAGTTTTGTCAAATTTGTGCCTCCTGTTCTATCTCCTTACATAATGAAAAGGTATGAATTTTTTACTCCTACAACAATCAGCTGTACAAGAAAAACAGAACACTGCTAATAGCAGCATTAGAAAGCCAAACTGAATTATACCAGCCAACTTGATAACAGGATATGCTTATGCATAGAGTAGGTAAAAGTATGTAAATGGCTCTTAAACATTGATTCATTAGCACTGTGTGGCATATTAAGTGTAAGTTTCACATATTGTGTTTAAAAGGCAGCATTGGCCAGATCAGATTGATCCAATGTTGCCGAAAATGTTAAGTATTTCTTGTCTTGGTCAGCTGCTCCTTTACGTTCATGCAGTTAGCTGCACACATACTTCTACAGTTTGGGGAAAGTGAATTTTTTGTTGTATAACAGCGTAATGCTGAAATGTTTTAAAAATTTCTATTCTGAAGAAAGGCATGATGTTACAGAGCTTTGGAGCTGGACTATGTTACTGTGGGGAAAAACTGAATGTAAAACAGCTGTTTTCCAATAAACAAAAATAGAAAGTTAAAAGGTTAGTCACTTTGAACAGCTCTTTAGCATCTCACCAAAGCTGGTCAGTCCTGTCGACTGAAGAGATCATTTCAATTTTGCCTCGTGGTTTGAAAAGGAGATTCTTTGACGGGCATAGGAAAAAATTTCTTGAAATAAGAATTATTATTTTTGGAAACTTTAAAATAGATAGAATCTGTTTCAAACATAATTTTTTCATAGAAGTCTTGCTACTTTCATTCTGATTCTATTTGGTGCCAGTTGTTTTAACTGCCACACAAGTTGGCTTTAAGAAATATATGATAAAACATAGCCACCCCTTCAGATATTTACATTCTTTTTCTGCATGGTTAGTGAATACTTGTGATCATTGCAATTCAGGTACTCTTTTGAGTTTAAAAGATAGGGAAATGTTCAATTGGATAGGAATGTTCAAAGGGAATATCCATCATGTTTTTGATCAGCTGGACTGTGCAACTTTCAATGTATACATCTCTTTTACTCAAAAATATGTCTGGGTGGAATCAGAAGTTAAATAATATTGTTACCTGTTAAATGAAACTGAAAATGTTTACTGATCACTCGTAGAGATTCAGTTGTAGAGACTGAGACATTTGTAGCTTAGATCAATCTCATCTGGTCAATGCTGCTTTTTAAACATGATATCTGAAATTTACTTTTAATGTGCTACACAGTGCTAATGAATTATGTGTCAATGTTTAAGAGCCTTTTACATACTTTTATCTACTATACATAAGTGTATCCTGTTATCAAGTTGGCTGGTATAATTCAATTTGGCTTTCAATGCTGCTATTAGCAGTGTTTTGTTTATCTTGTACAGTTGATGTAGTGGAAGTAAAAAATTCAGACTTTTTCATTATGTAAGAGAGAGAACAGGAGGCACATGTTTGACAAAGCTTATAATATACATGTTCTATTCAGTCAGTATGACCATTAAAATCCTAGGGTAAGAAATTATTTGCTTGAATTAGTAATCTAACACAAAAATAGTCCAGATAAGTTGTCTCATTTATGGCCATCCAAAATCAAAGTTGTCTGAAAACTGGGTATTTTTAGAATGTGCCATGCATCACTTTTACTTGAGTAAAATAAATGACTGCAGTTACCTGAACAATTTTGGCAAGGCAAGACATTGAATATAGTGTAGCACGGGACCAGCTATCTGCTTCGTGCATGGCTATTCTTGTGCTCCAAGCAACCCTTGTCACCACTGACCTGGCTTGACCTGAACTACCCATGGTCCAAACCATGATCCAGCAAGATGAGAAATTGTGCATGGCCTTGGTTTCAAGGTTTCTGGTTTTGAGAAATGGCACCGTTACTGCATGTTTTAATGAAAATAAATTAATAAGTTAATTGATTACTACAGCTCTAAAACTGATATGCTTGGGTTGATTCAAATCTGCATTTGTCAGTTAACGTTGAAAGTGTTTGAAAGCAAATCAACTCCATGGCAGCATTTTAATTACCCGTCAGTTGGCTTGTTACATCCTTTCCTCTAGTCTTGCATTATAGTTTTTCCATACCAATCACATTATCTATTGACATGCTTAATTTTTAATATTTGATGTTTTATCTGCATTCATTCTTACACTGGGGCAAGTTCAAATTCGATCACTATGGATTTATTGTACTGAGCATGAATTACAGAACTAAACTGCCAAATAACCACAGCATTAATTTCAATCATCTATTCAGTGCTAGGGTCATGACTTATGAAGTTTGTGCTTCATTGCTTTACAGAGCTTTCATGGCACATATGAAGTACCAGCACTAGTTTACATTTATGTAGCACTTTTTAGTTCAGAAGTACATCTCAAGTTGGTACAGAGGAAACAAAAGAAAGAACTAAACTGAAAGAAGTGACATGGGGGAAATTTATAATTGTTTTATCAAAGTACTGAGTATTAAGAAACGTTTCGCAGAAGAACGTGGTGGAGAGGCAAAGGGGTTTAGAGAAGGAATTCCTGAACTTGAGCTTTAATGCACAATGTATTGATGTCAAATGTGGAGAAAAATGGCTGAACACAAAAGGCCAGACTCAGAAATGGAGAATTTGGAAGGGAAGGACTGGTATAGCTGGAGAGGTTATGGTGATAGCAAGAAACTGAAAGTCAAAGTGAAAATTTTAAATTTGGAGTCTGGCAGCCAATGTAGGTAAATATGACTATCCTCAACAATGTTGTCCCGCAAGGCCGTGTTCTCAGCCCCTTCCTTTACTCCTTATACACCGATGACTGTTTGGCCAAATTCTCCTCCAACTTGATTTTCAAGTTTGCTGATGACACTACAGTAGTGGGTGGGATCTCAAACAATGTTAACTGTTAATTTGACAAAACTAGACAAGGACAGCCAGAGGACATGATTTATTTGGATTTCCAGAAAGCTTTTGACAAGGAGCATTAAAGGGGGCTGCTGAATAAACTAAGGGCCAATGGTATTAGAGGCATGGTACTTGCATGGATAGAAGATTGGCTGACAGAAGGCAGAGAGTGAGGATGAGGGGGATCTTTTCAGGATGGCAACTGGTGTTCCACAGGGGTCAGTATTGGGACCACAACTTTTCATTATATATGTTAGGGATCTGGAAGATGGAACTGAGGGCATGATTGCTAAATTTGTAAATGGACAGATAGTAGAGAGACTGCAGAGTAAATTGGACAGGCTAAGAGAGTGGGCAAAGAAGTGGCAGATGGAATATAATGTGGGAAAGTATGATGTTTGCACTTTGATAAAACAAATAGAGACATTGATTATCTTCTATGGCTTCGGAAATCTGAAGCACAAAGAGAGTTGGGTGTCCTCGTTCGGGACTGTCTTAAGGTTAACACGAAGGTTCAGTTAGCAGTTAGGAAGTCTAATCCAAGGTTAGCATTCATGTCTAGAGGACTAGAATAAAAGAAAGATGTACTGCTGAGGCTTTATATGGGTTGATGGACCAAATGGCTAATTTTGCTCCTGTATCTTATTGTCTTATGGTCTAATGATGAGACAAAGTACAGGAAGAAGATAGAGAATCTGGTGAATTGGTGCGATGACAATAAAATCTCCCTCGATGTCTGTAAAACAAAAGAAAGATTTATTGACTTCAGGATGCTTGGCAGAGGACATTCCCCTGGCTACATCAATGGGGATGAAGGGAAATGGTCGAGAGCCTTCAAGCTTTTAGGTGTCCACATCATCAACAACTTCTCCTTGTCCCTTCATACTGATGCTACAGTTAAGATGCCCACCAATGCTTCTGCTGTCTCAGGAAGCTAAGGAAATTTGGCATGTCTGCTACGACTGTCACCAACCTTTCCAGTTACACTATAAAAAGCATTCTTTCTAATTGTATCATGGCTTGGTGTGTCTCTGATCTGTCCAAGACTGCAAGAAGCTCCAAACGGTCATGAATGAAGCCTGGTCCATCACGGAAACCAGCTTCCCGTCCATTAACTCTGTCTACACTTCCTGTTGCCTCAGAAAAGCAGCCAATGTAATCAAGGACCCCATGCACCCCAGACATACTCTGTTTCACCTTCTTCCATTGGGATAAAGATGCAAAGGTCTGGTCACATACCAACTGTCTCTAGAACAGCTGCCATCAGACTTTTAAATGGTACAAACCATGTATTAAGTTGATCCTTCTCTACGCCATAGCTGTGACTTCATCACTACATTCTGCATCCTTTTCTTTCTTTTTCTATGAACAGTGTGCTTTGTATAACATACAGGAAACAATACTTTTCACTGTATACTAATACATGTGACAGTAATAAATTAAATCAAGTCAAAACAAGGATGAAGTGATAGGATAAAATATCAACAACTGAGTTTTGGATGAACTGGAGTTTTTGGAGCATGGAGGATGGGAGGCAGTCCAGACACCATTGGAGAAATTGAGTTACAAATCTATGAATGTGCATTTCAGTAGCAGATGGATAAAAAAAAGATGGAAGACAGGTAATGTTATGGAACTCAGAATAGGCAGTCTTTGAAATAGAGAGGATAATTGGGGTTTAAAGCTCTGTTCAGAGTTGAGATTTGCAAATACAATAGTGTAATCTGATATAGTGGAAAGGAGTCTGTGACTCCTTGTAGAGTTTGTTATTTGGGTAGAAACTTTACAAACTTCATGTAATTGTGGTATTGCTTCAGGTGTTTGAATAGATTGGGGGCCATAGCTCACTTAATACCTGGGGGAAAATCCTCATATTAACACTATGGTTAATCAAGAATTTGTTATGCCAATTAGAAATGCTGAGACAATGTTTTTAAACCTCAAATTAATTATTAAATGTTGAAACCTTATACGTAAAACTTAGATATTTGATTTATGGCATTCAAATTATGAGAACTTAGTTCATCTCTTACACTGAAGGCAGTTAAATCAATGCTGTCATCTGAACAATGCAAATGGTGTGAAATTCCCCCAACCCAGCAGCTGCAAGTTTGGTGGTGGGTGAGCATGGGGAATCTGGCGAGAAGCAACAAGTTGAAAATCCGTTGGTGTAAAATCACTTTGCAATTCACCCAATGGCGGATCACTATTCCTGCTGGCTGCTGGTGCAAACACAATTTGCATTCATTTGCCTGTCATGAATGCTCATTAAAACAGCTGCCCTCTGAGATCTTGTTAGGCTTCCAAATCTGCATCATGATAGCAGAAAATTACATCAGTGTCAAATCCCATTGTTAATGAATGGCGTGCACAAGGTGCTCCTCAATTTGCCAGAGACTTCATGGTGAGTGCAACAACTTTCTGCCAAAGTGGTGTAGAGCTCCTGATGCACTGTAGATCACTCTGTCAGGACAGACCAGTTCCTGCCTCCATCACCATGATGAGTTGGTCTTCATATATAGCACTGTGGTACTAGACTATTGCAACCATCTGTGTCACTAACTGCAGATTTGTACTGCACTTGGGTTGGGGAGTACAGGGATCTCCCTACCCCTGCTGCCACACACCAGTGCTTATCTAGACAGGATTATGCCATAGGATTCATGCAACCACTGCAATCAAGATGTCAAACTTGAATGGGAGTGGAGTGCGAGGTGAGACTGGAGATTGGGAAAAATGGCAAAATGAAGAGAAGGAGGGAATGCTGAAGGAGGGCTATGCAAGGAATGGGAGTGGAGGACAAGGATTCATGATGGCTGGCAGAAGGGCAAGAAGGTAGATGAGGATGACAAACAATAAAAGACAAAATGAAGACCAAGGGAGAGAAGCTAGACCCTGACAAAGCTGCAAGAAAAGCTCACAAGCAAGAGGGAGGGGTGTGGTCAAATAAATATCACATTAATTACTGAAAAGGGACGCATGATGATTCCAGATACGATAGATAGAGGTGCAAGTGGGGCATGGCACCTCCCAGAAGATAGGCTTAGTATGGCTGAATCAAGGAACTGACTTCTTCTTGAGACTGATAATCTTTTTCTTCTAGGTTGTTGACATCCTCCATGGTCTGATGAAAACTGATGGGCTAGAAAGAATGATGTGAGTTGGACTGGTATTTAAATATTGTACCAAGACCTTCAAATCCACCAGCTGATGGCGGTTGGGATGGATGAATCAGCTGCTAGCCTATCAGATGACTTGGATATGCGCTTTTGCATAGTTAATGAGCTTTTAAGTGCAGAATTTGGCGTGGGACCTTGCCATTCTGTTCAGCAGGATAGGCACTTCTGGACCAGCTGCTACTGCAATTAGTCTCAGAATGGCGGAATTCGGCCCATGACATTCGACCTTGGAACTGTCATGGTTTAATAAACCTTAATTTTCCAAAGGACTGTTAGGGTAGTGTATTCACAAAATACATATTCTACCCTGTCCTCCTGTGGCTTAATTACTAAAGGTATAATGTGGTTTGGCATTGAGCTATAATGACAAGCTTTGATGATATCAGTCAGATCAATGGTGGACCTTGTAGTTGGCCTTGGGTGCTGAATTAAGATAGTGCAGAGTCAGGGGGAATTGATCAATGTTCCATTTGCTAGTTGTTTTTGGTGACCTCATAGAGGTTGTGTCTGGCTCAGTTGTCATGGCTGTCAGGACTAGAAGGGAACTGGCTGACTTCATTTCAGTCTCCTCAGTTGGTCTTTAAGTTTCTTTTACATAAGGATGTGCCTTTCCCAAATCCAAATGTATTTAACTATTTAGGCTGTAAGCAAAAAGAAACCAATCAAGTAAGGTTTTCTTGAGTCAAAGAAGGACCAAATTTATTAACTGCTAAACCCAAGGAAAATAATGCAGCATTGAGCATTCAGCCCTCATTCAGGCCCACACACACAGCTATAAGAAATAATGGAAGTTAGAATCCAATAAAAAAGGTAAAATAATATACTGTTAAGTATCCTTTGATTTTCCTTGAATAGCTCTTAGTGCCGACAAAGCTTTAGCGCTTTGTGATTTATTTTCTTTACAAGAGGTGGATCAAGGAGGGAAATGGGAGAATTTTTTTATTGTTGGAAGATTTGTAATTGAGATTGAATTTTATAAAACAAAATTATCACTCACAAAATAATTTTAGGCATTCATTTTGGTGAGATAAATAGACAAAAAATAAGTGGAAATTCCATTGATTGATTCTGATAATTCATCATGTTTTAATCTTGGTTGTATAGTAGATACCTAGGGTTATTTGCGTTTGTGAAAATATGAGATTTATTTTCTATCATTTTTATTCCGGCTCATCCAGAATTTTTCCAAGAGGCTCATTTTATACTCTACTCTTCACAAAGCTCAGCTGGAATGTCAGCTTCATTTCAGTTTTAAAACATTTCTCTTTCAACACAGCCACATGGCCGAGATGGGTAATTGAACAACATGTTTTTTTTTGCTTTTAATGTAAGGCGTGATCATCTCCTGTGGAACAAAAACATTTTGTAGGGTTTTTCCAATTTGTCCATCATCACTCCAGTGTAGGCAAAGTTCCAAGTCTGGCAGAGGAGCTGAATATGGTATCTATTTTTTAATCTTGTTTTGCTGAACACCTGTTTCCAACTCACAGATGTTTATCTGCTGTGATGCAGAATTGAGATAATTTAACTGCCAGAGAAAAGTAGGAATATTTACAGATCACCCTTTTAAAAATATCAATAGGTCAGGATACCACCTATGGTTTTTGTCGACTAAGTTTTTTTAAAATTCTAGTTCTGTCTTTTAAACAGAGTAATTTCTCTTTCATACTATTGTTGATGTTTTCAAAAAAATGCAGTTTTCTTTTACTGCTGGATCAGGATAGGATTTACCAAGTAATGTTTCTTCCATCAAATATTCATCAAAGAATTTGTGCTCCACTAACATGGTCTGCAGGAACATTTGCTTATCCAACACTTGGAATTGAGGAAACAATCACTGGATATTACGCATATATGAATACTGGTGCCAGTTTTTTTTTCAGTTAAACATGACAGGTCATGATGGTGAATGTTTTTCTGTCAAGTCACACCTTTGACCACCCACAGTGCATAACACAATCATTATTTCAACTGTTTATCCCTTTTCAGTGGTAGTTAACATTGATCAGAAGATTTTGTTGTTGTATGTTTATGATGTTAACTAATAGAATAAGTTGTTCCCAACCTTTATGTCACAAATTACATCAGGGAGTCCTTTTGAAGATTTTAAAATAAGGTTGATCCTTGTTAGACCTATTTAGCACTAATATTGTATTTTTGCAACTTTGGTTCCATTTACTTTTGATGTAGCATGTACATATTCCTCCTGTAATGCTTAGATGAAACATTTTAAATTTGTAACATTTGAAGATTAATGATTTAGTTACTAAATAAACACGTCTGCCAGTAGTTGATTTGATATCCAGTCTCGGTTAGTGACCACATCGAGAAGGCATGAGAATACAAACCCAATCTTGTTCTGTTGCAACATGCAGCATTTTAATTTTCTAGTTTATCAGTTCAAAAGGTATTGAGATGGAGAACATGTTTCTGCAGTAGTGTGTGCTGCCAACTACAAAGCAAATTAGATGATGGGACATAATTCAACAGCACTTTAGTTCTTTCCACATTCCTATCTTTTAGGGGGTTACTCATTAGTAACTGCTTTACTGATCCAGTGTAACAGCCGCTTATGGTTCATTTTAATTCCTGAAAAATGACAAGTATTGAAAGTAATGTTTAAAGAGTGTTATCTTCGAAGCACAATAATCACTTGCAACAGGAACTTGATGTTTGATTATAGAAAGAAAGCACATTTCAAATTTCAGTATATGCATTTTAAATTTAGAGTTGCAGTATCCCATTTCCCTCTTTTCTACTGCCACTGGTGAATTAAAATAGGAGAATAGGAAATGTCTTTCCTTAGCATAACCACTTGCCTTTTCCTACAATTCCTGAATTAGTCAACTAACTTATTTGATAAATCTAAATAATTTTATCTTGATTAATCCCAGTTATTACCACTTTCCCTTCCCCTTCAAATCATTTTGCATTTCCTGTAATTGAATTTTTAAAAACTTGCTGGAAGTGTGAACTGGTCACAGTGTAACTAGCGTTTTGGACTTTCATGTGCAGTGGAATTAACAGTGTGTCTCCTTATCCAATGAGATTTGAGGATTCAGAGAGAAATGGGAATGACTGAAATGAAGGATGAATTGGGTCGGGTAGAGAAAGAAAACAAAAGAGAGTAGATTCAAGCAGAGAGAAAAAAGAGACAAAAGAAAGATGATGAACAAATAAAAATGTAACATTTGATCTATTTAAAATCACAAAAATAATTTATCCTTCAGAAAAAATGAGATTCCAACACTTAAATTGTTCAATTCTGGGCCAGAGAGATTACTCGGTATCACACAAACAGTTGACATATTGTTAAAAAAATTAGTAATGCTCTCAATTACCAGAATTAACTTCCTATGATGAGTTTAATGGCCAATTAATGTGCAAACCTAGTAAGCTATAACAGAGACATGAAGAGCAAGATGTTGTTTGTGGAAAGCAAAGAGCAGAGTAATGCATTTCAATCAGTAGTTTCTGAAGATATCATAGCATATTTCTGAATTATCTGACTATTTTACATACCTTTAATGGTGTGTGCCATTCTTTCAACTAGTAGAGTGTAATCTAAAATATACTATGCAATTCCATAAACAGGCCACTCTCAACCAGTATTCCCTCTTAGATGTGCAGGGCCATGTAACAAACAGGATACATACTGTACAGTGCTATAAACAGGCTATGCATAACAAAGAAAAATTAGAGTTCACCATGGTAAAGGAGAGGGCATGATTTAAGGATATCTTATGATCTCATGGAGATGGAACACTTTTATGAAGAAATTCAAACTTCCTATTAGTAGTTGAAAGGATCACACAAGAGTTCATATTGTAAGACTTTTACTGTAACAAAAGACTATAAAAACACTTTCGACTAAACACTACAGCTGGAATTCTCTGATTTCATATGCCCCATCACTGCTGCCAGCAAGAAGAGAGATTTTGGTGCTCAGCTAAAACTCCATTTGCTGCAGCAGAACCAGAAAATCTCAGCCTTGGGCGAGGTCAAAGAATTCTGTCCTATGGAGGCAATGTATAATTTAACCAACCAAACAAAACATTTCCCTTTTTCTTTTAGTACAGCCAAAAACACAGTTCACAGATATACTTTATACGGTCCTTTAAATAAATGATCAGTTCTCCTGGATCCATTCCAAGGTGAGTCTAGCTCCTGAGAGTTTACTTCCGTTCTTTTCCTTCCTCAGCCTGGGATCTTTTAATTGCAGAACTGTCTTTCACAGTGAGTTTTTTTTCCCCTGGAGACTTTTCCTCTAGCGTATGCTAGGTGAAACTTTCAGTTTTTTTTTAACTCCTCACGAATTTGATGTTTTCAACCTGAGCGTGAATCAAATAATTATATTCCGCAAGTGGAACATCCATCCTATGGTTTCAGAACTTTTAAAAATCTCATATGTTTGAATATCTTAATGACCTTTGTATCTTTTTCCTTCAGAACCAGTAGAAAAAAAGTTTAAATTATAGCTTTGTTAATGAATGTAGCGGAAATGAAATTATGTATTCTAACTAGTTAAAATCCTAATTCCTTTCACCTACTTTCATCTATGGATATCCAGGTTCACATTTATAATGAGCAATGTTTATAAAGCTTCTTGCTTCTGTCATTCAAGATTGCAGATGAATTGGAGTCTGGCAGTTTCATTCAAGATTCAAGTAGAAATTGACTGAACACGTAATTCTTTAAAAAATAATAAACTTAATTTAGTTGCCTCTTTTTTGAAAGGTCACATTTAACTAGGTAATCTTGGTGTAAGAAAGGTATTCTTCTGAAAGTTTGACTGAAATGCATGGTTCAAGTAATGTAAATGGTTTCAAAATTACTGATAACCTGTGAAATGTAAAAGCTGTTGATGGAAGAGATGTAGAATGGGGAGAATGCTCCATATTTTAGCTCTTTTCAAAAATGTTACAACTCATAACAGGGCTTGAATATGTTTAGTTTTATCCACAAAACCTTATGGTTCCAACAATGTTCTTTATCTTAAAGGTGGGGTGGTTTGGGTCACTGACTTGCCACTGCTACTTGTGAAGGCACAAATGAATTGGAGTCTGCTGACCTCACTCCAGATCCCAGTAGGTTTGACCTGTCAGTCGAGATGAATAATATCAGTTTGCTACAGCATGCAGCATGCTTCACTATCTCAGTACCAGAATGAATAACACTCATTAGAGCTGTGGTAGCTGATAAATTTGCATGGCACGTAGATGTAAATTTGAATTTGTGATCCTTAGTTTATAAAACTAGCATTGTAACCAGTAGGGCACAAAGTTTGCCACTTTATTATATTATTATCCAGACCTTACAGCAGGTACGTTTTAGAAGACCTTTGCAAATCTTTTGAAAATATTTAACTTCATTTTTATTGTCTATTAATTGTAAACACTTGAGCTATGCTTTTGAGTTTGTTCCTACCACGTTAGAAAAATCAATTCGTACAGATTATCAGCATTGATCTAAATCACCAGTACTTCTACATATTTTCTTGGAATTGTACAATAGTAACTTGAATACAGTTTTTTTACACATTATTATGTCCAGGCCAACATTTATTGCCAATTTCTAATTACCCCCAAGAAAATGGAGATGAACTATTGAAGTCTGTGGTGTAGGTGCTCCCACTATGCTGTTGTATGTTAATTGTATATCAATTGTGTTTAATTATATGCAGCTGAAGGAATTTTATTGCCATTTCATTTGAGCACATATAAAGAGGCACATTGGCCTTTTAAAGGGCCATCAACTTGTTCATTTGTTTATCAGTTGTTTATTTTTTATTTCCTCAAAGAGTATAAGGAGACACTATAGATAATGTGGTATGGTTAAGTTAGGAGGTGTATACTTGTAATGTTTTATTCTATAAATAAATGTAAGGCTGAATAAAGATTTGCTGCAGTGTTATCCTTCACCAGCTGCTTTCTAAATTAGAAGATACTAGCAGAGAATGGCTGCCTAAGATAAAGAGTGGAAGCTAAAACAATCAGAAAAAGACTACAATCCTAGTAACCATTGTGAGAAATTGCAAAAGAAAATGTAAATTGTTGGGGTATGATTATCCTCTGATGTTCTTGGAGTTTATTAGCTGTAAAAGAATGAATGTTTTTACAGGTTATTTCTTTGCCAAAGAGAAAATGAAGTATAGTCTTGGCATGGTGGCATCCTACCAAAAGTAAAATAAAGACTGAACTATCATACCTATAGGCCAGTTGCCCCAGAGTGTGTGCTTGAATGACATATGGTCCTGAATTGGTTAAATTAATGGAAAGACTTTGATAATTGTGAGACGTGCAGGAAAAGCTACTCAGTGGTTTAAATAGTTGTTGAATGTTCAGGATGATGATCATTGCAAGTTCTAATAAAGGATCTGGAAGTGACTCTTACATCAGAAAACCATCACACATTGACAAACGAGTTTCTGAGAGTATGAGAGGTGATCACACTGTAGTAGCCCCAACAGACATTAAAAAAAGAGGCTGTAGCTTGAATCGGTTATGCAAGGAAACAAAGGCTGTATAGCATTTAGAACACAACTAGAAACATTAGTCCTCATGACTTGAGCTTTTGGTGGCTGCTAATAAACTTGAGGATAGACCAATAAAAGGGGCAATACAGAAAAAGAGTTCTATTCTGCCAGTCCATGGACTTACTGTTTGGCCACCATCTTGAACATTCAATAAATATTTAAACCTATCAAAAGTTTTTGTTGCACATCCTACCATTGTGGAGAGTTTATTTGACACTAACACATAAAGAACAAACAGCTTTGTTACATGGCTGAATTTGTACAGAAAAGGTTCTTGCAGATGGAACTCAGAATTAAAGCAAGGCTAGTTGCCAGGGGTTTTAAATAGGTGACTGCTTGATATGGATGTAGAGTAGATTCAACTCTCACAGTTGAAAAGGTAAACTAGGAAAATATTTTGACTCTTTTGGCCACATATTAATGGGAGTGTAGATCAATTTCTGCAGGGCAATACTTTTCAAAGAGAAGTGTTTCTGAAACTGCTCAGAGGGACAGCAAATGCAGAAAAGGAACTATGGGAACTAATACATGCATCTAT
This sequence comes from Sphyrna mokarran, assembly GCA_024679065.1. NCBI lineage: Eukaryota > Metazoa > Chordata > Chondrichthyes > Carcharhiniformes > Carcharhinidae > Sphyrna > Sphyrna mokarran. The sequence goes on from JAGIQG010000003.1 coordinate 27,967,195, forward strand.
GGCCTGAATTATTATTTTAGAATGGTATTTTTCAGTGAAATGTTTTATTGAAAATAGATTGTGCTTAACTAAAAGCAGATCCCATCATGTTTCACTGGCACCATAAAGGGATACTTATAGATATTATCATAATGCATGTTGATTATTTCTTATAGGGTGGTACTGTGAAATTGGTGTTATTAGTAAGATTAGAATGTAATTTAAATTCGAGAGTCAATCTTCTGGGGCTTTTAAATTTATTGATTTGGATATTAAGTGGAATAGGTCCGAAATAACTTCAAATCAATAATCCTATTTTGAGAGTGTGGCTACTAATATTAGATCATCACAGAAGGATGATGCTATATCGAAAAACAATTGCGAAATTTGATTGTCGGTTGAATCAGTTGTGCATTCAGACTAAATCAGATGCTGGTTTTGATGTGTTGAAGTTCGGCACTACGATGAAACACTCTAAAGTCAAAAATGTTTCATGGCAAAGAATACATTGAAAAAATTAAATGCTCAGAAATGTGGTATTTAATTTCCTATCCTTAGGTGACCTAAGAAAACATGAAGCTAGTCATTTTTAGAGATGCTTCACAAGTTAATCTTCCTGATGGGTATTTGATTGCAACTGGTTTCATGATATTTCTTACGATGAAAATGGAAAATTTCCTTTAACTTGGGAAGCTCAGAAAATATAAAAAAAAGTGTTAAAAATACAGTGCATTGGCTGCTGAAATGTTAGCTCTTGAAAAAGAAGTGGATAAAGGATTCTATTTATCAAATATTTTAAATGAGTTTCTGTACAAGAGGTGAATGTTATGTAGATAATTGTTCATTATGGGATAATGTACACTGTATAAAACGTGAGTGAGAAAAGGTTGCGGATGACCTTGCTGGCTTGAAACAAACACTGGAGAGAAAGGAAATCTCCTAAATTAAATGGGCTGATGCAAATCATCAACTATTGGATTGTTTTACAAGAAGAAATGCATGTACAAAGAAATTGTTAGGAATCCTAGGGGAGGAACAGCTCACAATGTAATGTTTTGTACAGAATATGGAAGATTTCTTTTGTCTTATTTTGAAATTTTGAGTTGTGCAACTTAACATTAATTTTTATTTAAAGAGGAGAGAATCTGTTGATTTTATATCTATTGTGTTTAATTCTATATAGGCAGAGGGCATTAATTGGGGTTTCACTTGAGCACATTAAAAAAGACATTCACTGAAACTGGCATCGCTGAGTAAAAAGGTGAATGCTTATAATGTTTCACTCAGCAAATAAATATAAGAGTGAGTAAAGATTGGTGCCAGAACTATCCTTCACCAGCTACCTTTCTATATTAGAACATGAGGTTTGGTATTCCAGGATTTTGACCCAACAAGGTTAAGGAATGATGATATATTTTTAAGTCAAGATGGTGCATAACTTGGAGGAGTATTTGGAGGTGGTAGCATTTCCACATACCTAGTACCCTTGTTCTTCTGGGTGGTAGAGATCATGGATTTAGCAGATGTTGTCTGAGAAATCTTGATGAGTTCCTGTACTGCACACTGCAACCATGCTGTGCTGGTGGATAAGGTAGTGAATGCTTAAGGCGGTGGATGTGGTGTCAGTCAAAATTACTGCTTTATCCTGCATGATGTTACACTTCTTGAATGTTATTGGAATTGCACTCATGCAGGCAAGTGAAAAATATTCCATGTTACTCGTAACTTGTGTCTTGTAGATGATAGGAGACTTTGGCGATTCAGGAAGTGAATTATTTACCACAGAATGTCCAGCTGCTAACGTTTTCTTGTAGTAACATTATTTAAGTGTTTGGTCCAATTCAATTTCTGATGATAACCATGAGGCGAAGATTCAGCAACGGTAATGCCATTGAATATTACACTATCTTGTTGAAGATGGTTGTTGTTTGGCACATGTGCAATTTTAATGATACTTATCACATTTCAACCCATGGCCTTGCTGCACATGACCACATGCTGCTTCATAGTCTGAAGAATTGTGAATGGAATAGAACATTGTACAGTTATCAATGAACATCTGCGCTTCTCATCTGATGATAGAGCAAGGGTCCCAGACTGGATTCAGTGAAACCCCAATGTTTCAATGGAATCATCTAGAGATTCTGTGGTAGGTTAAGCCTTGTGGATGTGATGAAGAGGAACCTGGGCTCGAGAGGATAGAGGGAAGACTTTCTATTAGATGGAGAGCAGATCCTTCCCTCAGATAGAGGAAAGGTCTTTGATGAAGCAGCTGGTGATGTTCATCTCGAAGACACTGGCCTGAGGAATATTGCAGTGATATCCTGCGATGATTGGCCTTCAACAATAACTAAATGCCAACTATGACCCCAGCAGCAGAGAATTTTTCTCTTGATTCCCATTGACATTCCTTTTACCAAAGCTCCTTGATTCCACCAAAGTTCAATGCTGTCTTGAAGTCAAGAGCAATCACTCTCTTAACATCTCCAGAGTTTGATTCTTGTCTTCATATGAATGTAAGAAATAGTAGCTGAAACAAACCATTTTGTGCTTTGAATCCTCTCTGTTATTCAATAGTCTGAATTTATTTGTGCTGCAACACTAAGGCGGGGTACTTCCTCCACAAACACAGTTGCTGTCTCTGTCAAAGTGTCATCCACATGCATTCAAATTAACAAGTTGGCTTGACAGAAACTGACAGTACAAGTTAAAGTTACCAATTCTTTGATCTATTCAGTTCTTAGCCAACTGCAAGTTCTTATATCTAGTCTGTTTGTACATAGTCTACGTAGGAAGTTTTATACAAAGGAAGGACTTGCACAAAGACAGAACATAAATGGAAATAGCTCACCTTCAAAGCTATTGTGGATCAAGTCTGGACACCCAAGCAATGTAAGTTGCAGGCAATGGGCAGAATGCAAAACAAACTCACTGGAGTCTCCATATTCTGAACAACTGGAAAGCATCAGGAAGAGTTATGCATGTGCAACTATAGTATGGGCCTGGTGTGCACAGCAAATCTTCTTTATGCTGCTCCAGTTGGTGGCAGGAGTTACAATGTATTCAAAAGGACCATGCATGATCTTATATCTCAACTCCACCTTTCTGCATTATTTTCATGTCTCTTAATTCCCTTAGTACCCAAAAATATATCAACTTTTGTTTTGAATATACCTTAAAGGCTCAGAAGCAACAACTTTCTGGGGTATGGAATACCAAAGATCTGAGTGAAGAAATTTCTCTTCATCTCAATTTTAGTGGCCAATCTCTTATTCTGAAACTGTGACCTTGTTTTCTAGATTCCCCAGCCAGCTGAAACACTTTTGGATCAAGTTTGAAGTCTGGAACAGAATGCTTCAGACGGAGACCAAACTGAGGATTGTTTGCAGGTTATTGGTGAGTACGTGCTGCTTCATTGCACTATCAAAAACATCTTTCATAACTATGCTAATAATTGAAGATAACTTTATAGAGCATTAATTGGTCGGATTGAATTTGTCCTGCTTTTTGTGGAAAGATGTACTATACACCCTTAGATTTTGTCAGGTAGGTGCCAGTGTTGTGGCTGCATTGAAGAAGCTTGGCTAGAGGTGCAGCTAGCTGTGGTGCACTAGACTTTGACACTACAGTTGGTATGTTGTTAGAGCTTGTAGTGTTTGCCATATCCAGTGTGCTCAGGCATTTCTTGATAGCACATGGAATGAATCGATTGACTGAAGACTGGCTTCTATGATGGTGAGGGCCTCATGAGGAGGCCAAGATGGATCGTCCACCCAGCACTCTGATTGAAGATGGTTGCAAATGCTTTGGCCTTATTGTCTGTCCTTACAGGTTGCAGTCCTCCATCATTGAGGATGGGGGTGTTTGCAGAGCCTTCGGTCCCATTAGTTTAATTGTTGCCATCATTTACAGTTGGATGTGGTAAGACTGAACCTTTGATCTGATCCTTTGATCACTGTAAATAGATTATTTGCATAGATTGCATCAGAAGGAATAAAGACCCATTCTAGATGAAAATAAACTATGTTAATGATCGTATCCAGTGTTTTCATGTATTCATGAATTTTCTTTACAAAGTTATTGTGGAAACTAGCATTAAAGCATTGTAGAATTGTTATTGTTAGTGGTAATTGGCTGTCATCTTTTCAGTTATAAGGAGAGAACATTGAAATAATTGCAGTTAACACACTGTTTTACTTAGTATATTTAGCTGTATTGGTATGCATTTCCACACCAGAATGATAATGCAGACGTTCCAATACATATGAAATGCTGTTTTGAAATACATAAATAATGGCATAACTAAAAAGGTATCCCATTTGTATTGATGCAGAGTTATTAGAGGACTATTGTAAGTATATCATGGATAAAATATCGGAAAGAAATATAAAAGCCCGAGCCCTGCTCGCCAAAAAGTTGGTGGTGAAGGAATATGAAATCAAATTGATCAGGTGGATCCAGAATATTACCATACTGAAAATTAGATCCAGAAGATTTAAGTTTGTTCAAAGTAAACATAAATCTGATTGGAAGAACTGTTTTTACTGAAAGTGATAAATGTTTGGAATAATGGATACAAAGCATCAGAAACTACCAAAAATGCAAATGAATGCTATTGTAGGAGAATTGGGGTAATATATGCATGAGCTTTTACAGGCCAAATAATTTTTTCTAGTTTCAGTGCTTATTCGGTTTGGACATTTTGGCAGAATTTTGGTCTTAGCTATTCAAGGTATCTTTGATATTCCTTGTTAGAAATGTCTATTTCTTTAAATAATAAATGGTGACAATGAGTATTTAGTATGTTGCTGTTGTTTCTGGGAGGAGCTAAAGGAGCTGTCAGAAATATGCAATTACATGATGCAGAAACAATTGGAGATAGTCTATGAAGTCAAGCTTACAATTGAAAATAGGCTGGTTTCACTAAGCATGATAAAATAAAAAGAGAATCTTAGAGCCCACATATACATTGATTTTACCATGGTGTGAAAGGAGCCTCAGAATATATTGATAACACTTACCATACTTTTGCAACATAGTCGTAATTTAAAGTTTACAATATGGTGTTCCAAAAATCCAAACTTTTAAAAGAATTTCTTCAAATTAAGCTTTCTGAGCCTTATTTATATTTGTAGCTTGAAATTATTTTTCTGTCATTTATTCCAGATATTAGTAAGACTAATGATAAGTTGCCCAATTTTAAGTTGACCAGTTTATGTTGCAATGCACAGAGAATTAAAGTAAATACATTGGGCCCGATTTTACCATTAGATGGAGAGGTAGTGGAGGCGAGTCAGATGGTGAGGGGGGTGGAGGCAGGTCAGAAGACTCTCTGATCGGGGAGGGAGGTGGGTCAGATGGTTCTCTGGTGGGGGGGAAGGAGGCGGGTCAGATGTCTTTCGTTGGGGCGGGGGAGGGAGGTGGATCAGATGGCTGTCGGATGATGGTGTGGAGTGCGGGAGGTTCTGCTACTGTCTGCATGCAATCAAATGGGGGGGGGACGTGTGAGGGATGTCCATTGTCACTCTGCATGTGATTGGTGGGGGGGCGTGGGGAGAAGGGAACCTCACCCTCAGGCTTCTGCAGTGTAATTCAGAGTCGCTGCTGTTTTTTTCAGGCAAAGTGCGTATGGGAGTACCTGAGAATGAATCTGAAATACTCCCAGTTTCAAGTCCACCCAGCACTTAGAATTAAAATTTTAACTTGGCTTTTTGTCATGTTTAATTCTGCAGTGATGTGAATGAAAATGTTCAAAGTTTATTTATCGGTGTCACGAGTAGGCTGACATCACTGCTGTGATGAAATTACTGTGAAAATCCCTGAATATAAACTTTTTCTCTATTCATTCATAACATGTAGGCGTTACCCACAATAGCCAGCGTTTATTACCCATCTCAAACTGTCCTTTAGAAGGTGGTATCTCAAGCTTCCTTTAATATAATTGAATAGCTTGAAAGGCCAGGTCAGAGAGCAATTCAGAATCATCTACATTGTTTTGAGTCACATATAGATCAGATTGAAGACTTCCTACCTAAAGGACATCAGTAAGCAGATGGACTTTTAACAACTCAGTAATTTCACGGTTGCCATTACTGATACTACATGGTTTCAGATTTTATCTAATTGAATTTAAATTTCCTCAGCTGTTGTGGGATTTGAACCCAAGTCTCCACATCATTAGTGCAGCCCTCTAATGTATCAGCCCAATACAATAGCCACAATGCTACCATTTCTCAGAACGTTATATTTATAGAAGGTGGCGGGGGGGAAGTGTGGGGGAGGGGGACTGATTCTCCCATCTTGCTGTACTACCTTTTTTAGCATGGTAGGCTAGGAGGTTTCAGTGGCACCTGATCCATGGATCTGCACTGGGTGTCCTGCTGTGATAATGTTTTCCAGTGACAGATTTATGGTGGCGTCAGCTCAGTGCTGGAAATCAGCAGAGAGGTGTATAAATGATTTAAGCAAGAATCTCCATCTATTTTAACTATAATTAGTGGACCCAGACTGAGGTCTCTGGGCCTGCTGACATTAACCCCCACCCCACAACTTCTGGGTCGCCCATCCTCTCCCCCGCCAGAGTGGTTCATTCCAACAGGATTATGATAGCTTCCCACTTTTGGGGAGCTGATGGCCTGACCTCGCTGCAGTGAAGAGGGAACATTCAGGGCCTGCTCACAGCTTTAGGCAGTGGGGGTTAGTGCTCTTTGGTGCTGGTGCTACCCAAAAGGCAAAGTGCCAACACCCAGGGGCACCAAGGCACTGCCCACCAGGCATCAGGCAGTGCCAAGAGGCTAGGGCCTAATAGGGGGCAAGCCTGATGGGAGTCAGAGCCTAATAGGGGGTGATCAGTAGGGGTGGGGAGGTCCTGCTGCCATTCTGCACTTTGCAATTGAGCAGAGGGAGGTAGGCCAACAATTGGGGCTGGGCATTGGGGTGAGGTGAGTCAGCCTGCTGGGGTGGTCGGGACTGCTGGGGTGGGGGTAGGGTGGTTAGGAACAGGGGAAGTTTGAGATTCGGACATGGAATGGGGTATGAGGCTGGGAATACTTGGGGGCCAGCGATCAGGCTGTGGGAGGGGCAGAGGGCTCACTTGCATGAATTGATCTGCAATTGGGAGGTCGGCCGACAAGGGCCATTGTGCATATTTTAATCTCAGCGCTGACAGATTGGCACATGAGCAATGGCCCACTCAATGCTATGCTGCCAGTGGGAATAGGCCCCACCCACTTGTTTCCGGAATGAATCACCTTAGTGCACTCTGCATTGCGGAGTGTGGGAGATTCTTTTTGAAACTCCCACTGAGAAAAAACAGTGTGATTTACTCCAGTTTTCACGCAAATTCAACATTTAGAATTTCTTTGGGAGAATCACACCCATGAATCCTGATTTACACTTGAGCTGATTGTTTTTTGTTAATATCAACAAATTCTGAAGATCTCTTTCACATTAAATGACCACATATAAACAATAGTTGGTAACAGGCTACTACTTCAGTAATTGACAGGGATTTCTACTTACCAAGTTTCACTTAAGAGCGCTTATATTTTTGAATGAGATTTTATGGATATTACTTGAACTGATAATTATACAGCATAGAGCAAAATATATTAAAAATAAATGGTTTAAGCAGCTTGACGAGTGAGAATTCAAGGTAATGATTTTTGCATGTTACTACTTGGCATTAAAGATGTCTCTTTAATCAAAAAAGAATCAAGGAACCAGCTCAGAAAACAAGAGCTAGAGCTCATTATTGTGGAATTTTGAGGACTAGAACCTCAATCTTGAATGATAGATAATTGGTTGCTAAATTTTATAATAATTTCTTATTGTAAAATAATTTGTCCAGACATAGCAGCAACCCTACTGCAGCAAAGCATTTAGAAAGCAGTGGCAGGATTAGACAAAATCAGCATGGGTTTATGAAAGGGAACTCACGCTTGACAAATCTGTTGGAATTCTTTGAAGATGTAACGAGTAGAGTTGACAAGGGGGAGCCAGTTGATGTGGTATATTTGGATTTCAGAAAGCGTTTGACGAAGTCCTGCATAAGAGATTGTCATGCAAGATTAAAGAAAATGGGATTGGGGGAAGTGTATTGAGATGGATAGAAAACTGGTGGGCAAGAAGGAATTAATGGATCCTTATCAAATTGGCAGGCAGCAACTAGCAGGGTGCCACAGGGATTGATAGTGGGACCCCAGTTATTCACAATATATATTATTGTGAGATGGTACGTTGTCACACTTAGCACTGCTGCATCATAGTGCCAGAGCCCCAGGTTCAATTCCCAGCTTTGGTCACTATTTGTGTGGAGTTTACACATTTTCCCTGTGTCTGCATGGGTTTTCTCTGAATGCTCCAGTTTCCTTCTACAGTACAAAGATGTGCAGGTTAGGTGAATTGGCCGTGCTAAATTCTCCCCCAGTGTACCTAAACAGAAGCCGGAGTGTGGTGATTAGAAGATTTTCACAGTAACTTCATTGCAATGTGAATGTAAGCCTATATATAACTAATAAATAAACTTTTTACTTTAATGATTTGGATGAAAGAACAAATTGTAATATTTCAAAGTTTGCAAATGATACCAAGTTGGATGGGAGGGTGAACTATGATGAAGATGTACAGATCCTTCAGCGTGATCTGGATAGGTTGGGTGAGTGGGCAAATCACTGGCAGATGCAGTGTAATTGGGATAAATGTGAGGTTATTCGCTTTGGAAGCACAAACAGGAAGGCAGATAACTACCTGAACGGCTGTAAATTGGAAGACAGGAATGTACAGCAGGACCTAGGTGTCCTTACCTGTTGTTGAAGGTAAGCATGCAGGTGCAGCATTGTGAGAGGTTTTGAGTACAGAAGCAGGGATGTGTTGTTGCAATTATACAGGGCCTTGTTGAAGCCACACCTAGAATAATGTGTGCAATTTTGGTCTTCTTTTCTGAGGAAGGATGTTCTTTCTCTCGAGGGAATGCAGTGAAGGGTTAACAGACTAATTTAGAGGATGACAGTACTGATATATGAGAGTTTGACCAAGTTACGATTGTTTTCGCTGGAATTCAGATGAATGAGGGAGGAATCTCATCAAGACTTATAAAATTCTAACAGGACTGGATACAGGAAGGATGTTTCTGATGGTGGAGGAATCTAGAACCAGGGGTCACAATCTGAAGATTTGGAATAGACTACTTGGGATGAAGATGAGGAGACATTTCTTCACCCAAAGAGCGATGAGCCTGTGAAATTCATTACCACAAGAAGTAGTTGATGCCAAAATATTCAATGTATTCAAGAAGTGGGTAGATATAGCACTTGGGGCAAATGGGATCAAAGGTTATGTTCTGGTCACCTCACTATAAGAAAGATGTAGAAGCATTGGAGAGAGCACAGAGGAGATTTACCAGGATGCTGCCTGGTTTGGAGGGTAGGTCTTATGAGAAAGATTGAGGGTGCTGGGGCTTTGCTCTTTAAAGCGGAGGAGGATGAGAGGCGACTTAATAGAGGTTTATAAGATGATGAGAGGGATAGATAGGGTGGACGCGCAGAGACTGTTTCCTCAGGTGGATGTAGCTATTATTAGCGGTCATAAATATAAGGTTCATGAGGGAGATATAGGAGGGATGTCCAATGTAGATTCTTTACTCAGAGAATGGTTGGGGTGTGGAATAGACTGCCTGCTGTGATAATGGAGTCGGATACTTTAGGAACTTTTAAGTGGTTATTGGATAGGCACCCCAGAATGGTAGGGATTGGGATGGCTTGATCTTGGTTTCGGACATAGCTCGGCACAACATTGAGGGCTGAAGGGCTGTACTGCGCTGTACTGTTTTATGTTCTATGAAAAAGCAATATTAGGCTATTGAGTTGAACGATCAGCCATGATTGTGATGAATGGCAGTGTAGGCTTGAAGGGCCAAATGGTCTCCTCCTACTCCTGTCTTCTATGTTTCTATGACATGATGTGGATTCGGGACCTGCACAACGCCAGAGTTGAAGAGAGGACATTCAGTGTATGCATTCATAAATTAAGATGATCTTTTGATCCCTTTTAATTGAAAAAAGATCTCAGATCAACTCTTGCCAACAGGGAATGAATATGCATTCTTTTGTGGTCTGGAGGTCTTTAAAATCTATACAAACTTGAGGTGATTGATCATCTTAAAGATAACTTAATAATAAGGGTTTCAACTTGCTATGTGGGGTTACAAGCCTCATAAAGGAATGTTTAGGTCAGCTCTGTCATCAGCCCTCATTGACTTTTCTTTCCAAGGTTAAACCAAATTCCCATCCCTCCAACTTAACTCATTATTATTGGTCATTGCTTTGGAGCAGGCTGGCAGTTTCCTGCTGCCTGTAATCACACTCATATCCACTGGCCAACGATTGCTTCTGATCAGTTTTGGTCAGGCAAATAGTCTGCAGGTAAAGTCCAGGAGTTAAAATTGCTTGGCCTCGGTCCTGTTGCCCATGTATGCTCCCAGTGAAAATAAGGGTAATAGCTTTAAAAGGCAGTGCTGATCAAAACTTTCAAAATCTGTCATGTTTTAATTTTATGACTAATAATCTGAATTGAACTGATTCCAGTGACTCAAATTCAGGAAGCATTGTAACATCCATCCATTTCAAAAAGCAACTGTAAGATGGCATACCAGCATATTTGTCCTCTTTGAAAATTAGTAAAAGCAGATCAACAACATTTAAAAAGCAGATACAGCCTCCAAAACTCTTGACAACTTTGGAATGCCCTGTTGTATGCAAATAAGTAGTTACATGCTGTCATGTTTCAAAATCCTTGATCATTTTCAGAGAAAACGATTTGAAAAATGAGCTACTTTAATACTGTTTTAAACCACAATATATTCATATTTTTATTTTTTTGGAAACTGAAAACTAAGATGCTAATCAGCCAACTTTGATGATGTTTTTGCTGAAGTGTAAACAAGCAATTCATTCAACTGTCTTGGTAATCAAAAATGCCTCATAAATTGTGGGCCAGATTTTCAATTGGCTGCAGGATCACTATTTGGTGTGGATGTGATTTCAGAATCGTGATCCCGGATATCATCCAGAACATCTTCAGGACAATCTCAGATATTCAAAGAGCTGGTGGCTGAGGGTGGGGTTGGGGTTTCACATCAAACACTGGGAAACCTACTTACCACTAATTAATGACCTACTACACTCTTTTAGAAATTTGTTAAGGATCCTGTGCCCATCACAAATGAATTTTTAATGCTTTTGCTGAAGAACCTAAACAGTTCGGTACAAATCATACAAAACAGTTAGTTTGCCATGGGACCAAAGCAAGTTCATTTGTCTTTATCTTATCAGAAATACTTGATTGAGTGCTATACCTTAATTTGACATCCATGCTGTTTTCCTGGCCTTCTAAAGGATTGCCTGTTGTATCTGCCAAGGCATCAGTAGTCCTGAACATAGCTTCTATCTGCCTGTGCAACAGGCTCCAGGCAGGTAATTCTGTCCTCCTGGGAACACTGTCACTAACTGCGTGCAGAGCTTGCCCCATACCTAATTAGGCCATTTGAATTTAAACATAGTATCACAAGAATGATCCTGCTGATGCTCATTGTCTGGATCCAGAGTTCACCTGGTTGTGTTTTCTGGACCTTGATTTGAAAATCTAGCTTCATGATGCTCAAAAACCTATGATCCTCTTATCTCTCACATCCAGAAAGTATGCAGACACAGCTGTAGACAGTAAGGCTTTTTAAAACTATGTATTATTTTAAATAAAGCTGTGAAACTGTAAATTCAGATGGCTAGATATGTTGGAGGGTAGTTAGAAGTTGTCTCTTCATTGACCCAATAATGTTGGGTAACGTGGCCTGTTCTTTGTTTTTTATCACACAAGGATAATTTGCACACATTTAATTACATAATCCTGATTGTAACAACTGTTTAATTTACTCACTTTACTGTGAAATAAAAAACCTGCACAATATATATCCAAGCTCATGTTGCCAAATGTTTGCTCACCCATCTTCCAAAATATTGAAGTACATTTTCAAAGGGCATAACATTCTGTTTTGGGTCAAAAGGTGGCATATTTGTTATTCTTTTGGATTAGACCCATATGGCATCCTCATATCCCTGTATACCACCTATGCCCTCTAACATCCCTATCGTTCTCATAGTTCCTCTGCCACCCTATGCCCTCTACTCACCCCATGCTCCTCAGCAATGTCGATATGCTCCCACTGATCCCTTTCATAGACCCTACGTCAACCTATTGCCAACTTATGCCAACCACTGCCCACCTCCTTTTTCCCTTACCCCTTCCATGCCAACTTACCTTGTACCTAGTCTGGGAAAACCACAGAACCTTGCTGACATAATGTATCTATTGATGATGTTTCTATGTAAAAGCAAGATTTTAAAAAATGTAGTGAAATTCCTTCTATTAATCTTCAACAAAACAAATATTTCACTTAAGTAATTAAGGTCTTATGAAAGCTAACTACAACTGGTCTATAACCATTTGGAGCTATTAATCAAACTTAATAGGCAGCTCACAATATTAGATTGTAAAATCGACCATGCAAAACAAGTTCAATAATGCTAACCCTCAGGCTTCTGTCAGCAGACAAAGTGAAATAGCAAGCAATATTTTTAAAAATTCCATGTTTTTTTTGTATGAAGCCCAGCAAAGTTAATTTCCTTGACAGCTTTGACAGTTCCACTGAGTTTTGAGAGCTTTTTAATAGCATTGGTAATGTTTGACACTGTGGCAGTTCTTTGACACACTTGGACAGTTCTTTGACAATTCAAAAATTCTTTGACAGAATTATAGTGATTTGACCGCTTTGACAATTCCAGTGTGTTTATGCACTTCTTACATTTTGTCTAATTTCAACAATCCAAAAAGCATCTAAGCTCATCAAAAGGCATGTGATCATTCCAAAAGTGTCCCACGGCATATCCAAAGGGGTACCTCACCTCTTCAAAAATGTTCCTGAGCTATTTAAACAAATTCACAAGGTTCAGATCTGCTCCCATCATATCTAATTTGCACACTTCAAATTTCAGATATCTACCTCATCAAAATGCTAATATATATGGGCAGCTGTTTTCAAGTACCAGGGATGTGCAATTTAGAACCCTTGCTGAAATGGGGAAGCCAGGTTCAGGGGCAATATTTCTAGCTTTGGGCCTCTTCCAGTATTTTTGTGCAGATGGAGACCCTTCTTCTGTGCAAATATTTAGGCCTCAGAATTGCATAAGGAAGAGACTGACACATCTGAACCTGAGAGGGTATCTGTGACAGGCTTGACTTTTTTAGAAAAGGTACCACCAACACCTTTTCATTTGCATTAGAAGCAAAAAATAAGTACCTGCAATTTTAGAGGGGAAATCCAAATGATGGAGAAAAGAAATTTGGACATTAAGAATGTTTGCTTCAAAAATTGAGATATTTCATAATTAGTAGATTCTTAATCATAAAGAGAAATAAAATGATTATCAATTTACCAGCTAGGCCATCACACAAAAGTTTCCAAAAGAGTCATTCTTCCACCTCTAATGATTGCTGTTTCAGTTTATAAAGGCACTGTGCTTCTGTGGTTTTGGTTTACAGAGACTGTATCCCATCGAGCTTCTATCTTTTATAGAGATATCCGATTTCATGCATATCCCCTTCTCCTTGTTAATTCAACTGCTCATTCCTCTTTCTATCTATCCTGTGATATTCTCCTTTCAGGTCCACTGCTCTTCCTCCCCCTATTTCCAGAGTTCAGCAGGCTATTCTTTGTTCTCAATTTCACATCATGGTGCTTCACTCTGATTCTCATTGTTCATTCAGTTTCTGTTCACCCCCATTCCCTTTCTATAAATTTAGACACTCTCTCTACTACCCACCTTTTGACCAAAACCCAACCCTTCTTCCCATTCTCTTTCAGAATCCCTCTTCTATTTCTTTCATTATTATTAGTTTGTTCTGGCCATTAGAGCTGGAAATCACCTTGAAGGAGGTGATTCTCCAAACTCACTGTGTCTGGCATAGGTCACACTGATCCTGGAGATAGTGTGCGGGCCAGTTTTGCATCTAATGACAAATAGTCTGCGATTGTCTCGGCTCCTTTCCAATGGTGCAAACTGGATCATGCCCATATTGTATGAAATAGACTAGGTTTCAGTCTCATTAATGAGTTTGGCATGTGATTGCCCCCCTCCAGAAATGCTTCCACCTCTCCAGTGATGCAAATCATTACAAGTCTCTACTAGTGGAAATTTGGTGCAATGGCCATGCTAGGGGTTCAGAAACCATGGAAGTCTCCGGATGGCTGAAGACATGGCTGGACAATGCCCATTAGGCAGTGTCCGCCTGGTAATGGCCACCAGGCATTCCCAGCAGTGGTACTTGTGCACTGCCAATGTTCTGGGGCAGTATCAAGGGAGTGGGGCCTGAATGGGAGCCATGACTAGGGGGCCATGTGGAGGGGCCATGCAAGGGTGGTTCATGTTGGGGAACCTGCTTGGGTTGCATGTGGGTAATGATGATAGCAGGACATGTTGTGGGTCATGATGGAGGTGAATTTCGGGACACATGATGAGGTATGCATCGGAGGGCTCTGAAGCTGGCGATCTGTTGCCCATCCCTAAAAGTACTGATTTTCAATGACATGTTGACAGTTGGATGCATGTACTGGAGAGATGTGCTTTGACAGTTTCAATGCTTAATCTTGTTCTCTAATATATGATTGTATTATAGACTGTATTTTCCCCACTCATTGGGATTGAGCTCAATAGTCTCCTTTCTTCCTCCCTCTGATCACTGGGCTCTGCCTGCCAGCCCTGGTTTACCCTAGCAAAACTTACCTATTTTTCAGTAGCACTTAGTCATTGAGGCAATATCTTCCTGACTACCTCTTAAGTGTCCGAGACTGACAATATGCTACCCCAGCCCTTCCAGTGGTCAAGGTGGCTCAGCTCCCACTTTCATCCTCAGTGAAATAACTTCACCATCACCCATAATATTCAGCCCTATATTTCTTCAGCCTCATCCTGGCACTAGTATGGGGTGGAGTATCAAATACCACATCTACACCTTACAACACAAGATACAAATCACATAATATAATCCAGTTTATTCATTTTTAAAAGCTCTTTGTTTCATTCTTTGCTTCTATTGTGTTCATTTCCTCATTTTGTTTAACTTTTTCTGTGCTGAATTTCACTTTAGTCCTTGTGCCTTTTCTGTTTTCTTGGGAATGAAAAGAAAACAACATTTCTTGCTGTGCAAGAAGAAAGCCTGTCATTAAAAAAAAATCTGTGAAAAGAAGTCCGGATGGCAAAACTCATGTTTTAAATGCCCTCCATCAGCACCTGCCTACCCACACGTTGCTTTTTTGTAAATTGCTGTGTCTAAACATGCTGTGATTTTCAGCAAAATGGGCTCCACACTGATTTAGAAATGTGATGCAAAAAGGATAATTCAAGTGGACCTGTTCTGGTGATATTACAAATTGAGAAAGAACCTCAAATATTTCCAGGACATCAGTTGAACTGTGAGATTGAATTATTCACCAGAGGTTATTGTCATTTTTTTTATTTTATAAAAGGCATCTTATTTACTTTTTCCCAAGATCCCCTCTTTATGCCTTCCTCTGTCACATTATTTCCTGGTTGTTAGAGAAGGCAACTAAAACCTGCTCTCGGATCACAAATTGTTGCTTCTTTCTATAGAAAAGTATCTGAACTGTAAAAAAGCAAGAACTTGGTGTGAGGAATTGTAGGTGTGACCAATATCCTGCCATCTCATAACCTAGTATTGGGTGGGGGTGGGGTGGGGGCGGGGCGGGGGGGGAGGTAGGTGTGGGATGTCACTATCACAAAAATTATGAATTTTTGATCATTTACTATTTTATCTTGACTATCCTGAGGTTATCCGAAGTGATATGAAAACATTTACACAGATGATAATGAGGTAGGTTCTCGTGTATATACTGTTACTGAGTGGTACAGGATCATGGAATAAGTTTGGAAGAAGATGATCTTCAATCCATTTAAACTGATCCTTCCAGAATATGAGCTGTGTTCTTCAATGACAACAAATTATGATAGAATATGCTTGGTGCTATATAAATCAGGAATAAACTAGAACATGATGAAACATGCTTTTGCCATTAGATTTTTGTGCCAGGTTTCAGTTGTGCAGACTCTGATGTATTTTAGTTTTAAATAAATTAATTTATTATCTAGATTGACAGAAATAATGTTTGAATTTAATGTTTAAATATAGACTGCTAACTCCATTATAATTCCATTTTGATGATGAGATAGATTATGGCAGCAAACAGAGGATAACTGAATGCACTTTAATCCATTGCTGCAGAAAACTGTGCAACAAAGAAAATAAAAGCATTCTCAAAAATATTAACCTACATAGATGAGCTAATTAATTGTTTACCAGATTTATATAATATTACACATTTTCATATACTTGTAAAATATAACTAATTATTACAAAAACTCACATTTGATGGTTCCATTCATTTTTCATTTAAACTATTTTCAAGGGACAAAATAATTACTGATCTCTTCACTCTCATCCCTCCAGTATATTCAAACATCACTGTTTCTAAATTACTTACACACAATAACTGTGTAAGCCTCATTACTGTCACGGATATTAGTGGATAAACACTTCTTTGTCTATTATTTTATCATAGACATTAACCCGTTTGCTATAAATCAGTTAACATGTCTCTAAATTAGTGGACAAAAAGATAGGAACACATTCAGCATTTGTCTTACTAATATGTGCTACATTACTTTATCACTCAACCATATTAATGCACTGAACAAAAAATCTATTGATTTGAGAGTAAAAATT
This sequence comes from Sphyrna mokarran, assembly GCA_024679065.1. NCBI lineage: Eukaryota > Metazoa > Chordata > Chondrichthyes > Carcharhiniformes > Carcharhinidae > Sphyrna > Sphyrna mokarran. Next base: position 27,984,025 of record JAGIQG010000003.1, read on the forward strand.
AAATGAACATTATAAGTTTTCATTTCATTATTAGAACTCTAACACACTTTTAAATTGCTATTGCTTTAATAAATCAAAAACATTATTTAGTAGTATACGAAGCAGTAAATCTAATAAATGATTCAGTAAATTAGGCTGCTAAATTGCTAATTAACCATCTTTTAAAACTTGTGATGAAGTACTTTTGTTGAGAAGCCTGAAGGGTTGATGGAACTTTTGCTTCGAAAATGAACATTGTTAAAAAAAAAAGCAGGATACAATTTCAAAAAATGTCAAAATATGTCAAATGCAGATACCACTCAAGGATTTCATTTACTGAAGCTTTGGCGATAACTGTCATCTTGTCAGAGGCCCACCCATCTATTCCAGTACATTACCAAATGCACTAATTTCCTTGCTGAGTTTGATGTTTATTGTATAGCTGAAATTGAAAATGGTCGGTAATGGAGTGAGCCTCAATCCTAGACCAATTCTGAATCTAAATTACTTGCTTCTTTCAATGGCATCGACCGAAGAGAGCTTTGTACACCTCGTACCTAATCAACCCTTACTGTGACCCTAAATTCAGCAGCCTTCACAGATTAAAAATAAAATCCAGGGTTCAAACAATTATTTGCCCTGAAATTGCTGGCCATTTTATTCTGAAAATTAAAGAATGTGAAATTAATTTTTTCTGGGCCCTGTGTGTTGTAGATCACCACTCATTCTTGATCTCTGACCTACAAAACCAGATTTCAAATTTATTTTTTAATTGCAAAGCCTTTTTTTTGCGTTCAGTACCATTCTAGTTGGTATGTACAGTATTAGGCAGTTTTTCAAACTTTCATGAAAAAATCCTACAATTCAGGTTGTACTGAACAGCAATTTGTTTTCTCAGTAGATGTATTAACAATGTGAATATATAAATAACACATGCAAATAATATATTTTCAATCTCTTTATATCCTAAGTGAACATAACGTTATTAGAATTATATACCAAATCGCAAAGTAAGGATTCTTTCTTCACTGTTAAGTGTTTCCCAAGTCTGCAATTTGACTTTTAAAGCTGGTATTAAATTATTTTGCAAATGTCATGTTTTGAGAACTAGATAGAAAATTCAAAATCTGAAGGATTCAGTTTGTGTTGCCAGTCCTATTATCATCACTTTACAATGCTGTTATAATCCTGTTGATATTGTTAAAGTAGAGATATATAATTGTGATGTATTGCTATTATTATATTTGTTGTGGTATGCTTATTATTGACTTTATATCAACATGGTTATTATAATTAATTTAGAGATGCTTTGAGGTAATTATTCATTAATATGACAATTCTATTTGTTAATTATGAAGAAATTGGTGATTAAAGCTTATATTAGATGAAATCATAAATCAGATCACTGGTTGACCCAACATATACAAAGATGAGAAAAAATATAAAAGCCCCAACAGCAATTGAACTTACATTTATTTGTTGTGTGCTGAATGCTGCTGTTTTGCACAATGACTGGAACTGGAAAACTCTTGTACTAACCAGTTAATGAATAAGCAATATGACAGACATACTGAACTTTGCAGTACTATTTTGCCATATGCTTTTGTGATATTACTGCAAAATAGCATCTGATGTTTTGCTCTGATTATATATGAATGAATATTGAGAAGTAGGAAATACACAACTGAAAACTAACAGATATTAGGAGGCGAGCTTGAGCTCATGCTCCCTGTCCATGGCAATAGTGGCAGGGGCCTCAAGATTCGGTGAAGTCTGGAAGCAGTGAATCTCACCAGTGAGATTGTGATCTCTGATTTTCGCTGCCCCTCACCAGTGGCGTAATGAGATGCCTGGCCACAACAGGGGTAAACTTGATTTTAATATACTTCAATATAATCAAAGAGCTCCCTCCTCTCCATATATTCCCTGTAGGCATATTTTCAAACTTTGCCAGTGTGACATCACATTGGTGAGGTTTACAACAGCTTCATCTATATGTCGTACATATCCCCTGGGGGGTGGTGTAAAGATGAGTATAACCTTCGGTGGGGAGAGAGACATGGCAAAGCAATCATCAGGCATTAGCCCCTGGCGCTACCCTCAGTATCATTCAATCTTGGCAGTGCCAACCTATGTAAGAATTTAGCAACACCAATTTATAATTCAACCGATTTATTTGATAGTAAAAACGCGAGCTTTCAACTCCTGTGTCTTCTTCAGGCAAATGGAATTTAATCCGGAAAAATGCGAGGTGATGCATTTTGGCCGGAAAAATGTAGAAGAGAATTATAGGATAAAAGGTAAAACTATAAGGAGCATAGAGACGCAGAGAGACTTGGGGGTGCAGGTTCACAAGTCTCTGAAGGTGTCCTCACAGGTGGAGAAGGTGACAAAGAAGGCGTATAGTATGTTAGCTTTCATAGAAAAGGGTATAGAATATAAGAGTAGGAGTTTGATGTTGCAGTTGTATACAACTTTGGTTAGGCCTCACTTGGAATACTGCGCCCAGTTCTGGTCTCCGTACTATCGGAAGGATGTGGAGTCCTTGGAGAGAGTGCAGAGGAGGTTTACCAGGATGCTGCCTGGTATGGAAGGACTGTCTTATGAGGAACGATTAGATAGACTGGGGTTGTTTTCCCTTGAAAGACGTCGGCTTAGAGGGGATCTCATAGAGGTGTATAAGATTATAAGGGGTATAGATAGAGTAAATGGAGGTAAACTTTTTCCACCTTTAGAAATGGATAGGACGAGGGGTCATGGCCATAGGGTGAGGGGGGCTATGTATAGGACGAATATTAGAGGGCAGTTTTTCACACAAAGGGTAGTGGGGGTGTGGAATGCACTGCCGAGTAAGGTGGTGGGAGCAGGCACGCTGGGGCTGTTTAAGGGTCTCTTGGACAGCCACATGAGCGGTATGCAGATAGAGGGATATATTAGGACTGTTTAACTACGGCTTTTTTCCACAGGTAATTCGGTCCATAATTTGAGCACGCATTCGGCAGGTGGTGCGGGTACAGCTCTTGGATGTTGATTCATGGGTTGCCTGGTACCTCATGTCGTATATGAGTGCTTTATGTGGACCATCTGAAGGGCACCATGACAGCTCAGAGACTATCGATGTGGCTGTGCAGACACTTGGAATTGGGCCGGTGTCTGCGGGAGTTTGCGCGTTCTCCCCGTGGTTGCGTGGGTTTTCTCCGGGCACTCCGGTTTCCTCCCACAACCCAAAATTCGCTCTTAGGCTGATTGGGTAACAAATTGTCCCTATGGTGAAAATTTTCCATATTAGGAATAATATATATATTATTATATAGGAATATTAAAATAGGATAATGTATTTGGTATGACGGCGGCGCGGGCTCGTTGGGCCGAAGGGCCTGTTTCCCGTGCTGTGTTGCTTAATAATAAAAAAAAATGCAATGTTCTGGTCTGCAATAGCACACATCAGCACAGACAGTCAGAGATTGCTGATTAGAATGCGAATCCTTACATCTAACCTGCTATTGAAGTGTTAAAGTGGCTAACAATGTGTGTGAAGGGAATCCTGAGCATTGTTGGAGAATTGTGTATTTTCTCCAGACAGCACAGTAAGTGAGGTTTTTTGCTAACCCAGGCAAGTTACGGGGGTTACAGATAGTGTGTCATGAAGCCAAGATCCCTGTTAAGACCGTCCTCATGTGTGCGGAGCTTGGCTATCAGTCTCTGCTCAGCGACTCTGCGCTGTCGTGTATCACGAAAGCCCCCTTGAAGAACATTTACCCGCAGGTCGGAGGCCGAATGCCCATGACTGCTGAAGTGTTCGCCCACAGGAAGGGAACTGTTTTGCCTGGTGATTGTTGAGCGATGCTCATTCATCCGCTGTCGTAGTGTCTGCATGGTCTCCCCAATATACCATGCTTCGGGACATCCTTTCTTGCAACGTATTAGGTAGACAACGTTGGCCGAGTTGCAAGTGTATGTACCGTGTACCTGGTGAATGGTATCCTCACGTTTGATGATGTCGTCCATGTCTATGATCCGGCATGTCTTGCAGAGGTTGCTGTGGCAGGGTTGTGTGGTATTGTGGTCACTGTTCTCCTGAAGGTTGGGTAGTTTGCTGCGAACAATGATCTGTTTGAGGTTGTGCGGTTGTCTGAAAGCAAGAAGTGGGGGGGTGGGGATGGCCCTAGCGAGATGTTCATCGTCATCAATGATATGTTGAAGATTCCGGAGAAGATGTTGTAGCTTCTCCGCTCCGGGGAAGTACTGGACAACAAAGGGTACTCTGTCCACCGTGTCCCGTGTTCGTCTTCTGAGGAGGTCAGTGCGGTTTATCGTTGTGGCACGTCGGAACTGTCGATCGATGAGTCGAGCGCCATATCCTGTTCTCACGAGGGCATCCTTCAGCGTCTGGAGGTGTCTGTCACGATCCTCCTCATCTGAGCAAATTCTGTGTATACGGAGGGCTTGTCCATAGGGAATGGCTTCTTTAACGTGTCTAGGGTGGAAGCTGGAGAAGTGGAGCATTGTGAGGTTGTCTGTCGGTTTGCGGTACAGTGAGGTGCTGAGGTGACCGTCCTTGATGGAGATGCGTGTGTCCAAGAATGCAACTGATTCTGGAGAATAGTCCATGGTGAGTCTGATGGTGGGATTGAACTTGTTGATATCATCATACAGTTGTTTCAATGATTGTTCACCATGAGTCCAAAGGAAAAAGATGTCATCAATGTATCTAGTATATAACCTTGGTTGGAGATCTTGTGTGGTGAAGAAGTCTTGTTCGAACCTGTGCATGAAGATGTTGGCATACTGAGGTGCGAATTTGGTCCCCATGGCTGTTCCGTGTGTCTGGATGAAAAGCTGATTGTTGAAGGTGAAGACATTGTGGTCCAAGATGAAGCGGATGAGTTGTAAAATTGCATCCGGAAACTGGCAGTTGTTGGCATTGAGTACTGAGGCAGTTGCAGCAATACCATCGTCGTGGGGGATGTTGGTGTAGAGCGCCGAGACATCCATTGTGACAAGGAGTGTCCCTGGTTCAACTGCTCCATGTGTGCTGAGTTTCTGTAGGAAGTCCGTAGTGTCAAGACAAAAGCTGGGGGTTCTTTGTACGATGGGTTTCAGGATGCCCTCGATATAGCCGGAGAGGTTCTCACACAGGGTCCCATTGCCCGATACGATGGGACGGCCGGGTATGTTTGCCTTGTGTATCTTTGGGAGGCAGTAGAGATCTCCAATGCGGGGAGTACGTGGAATGAAAGCCCGGAGGGTGTTCTGAAGGTCCGGATCAAAGGTTTTGATCAGAGTGTTCACCAGGTACATGGTACATACACTTGCAACTCGGCCAACGTTGTCTACCTAATACGTTGCAAGAAAGGATGTCCTGAAACATGGTATATTGGGGAGACCATGCAGACACTACGACAGCGGATGAATGAGCATCGCTCAACAATCACCAGGCAAAACAGTTCCCTTCCTGTGGGCGAACACTTCAGCAGTCATGGGCATTCGGCCTCCGACCTGCGGGTAAATGTTCTTCAAGGGGGCTTTCGTGATACACAACAGCGCAGAGTCGCTGAGCAGAGACTGATAGCCAAGCTCCGCACACATGAGGACGGTCTTAACAGGGATCTTGGCTTCATGACACACTATCTGTAACCCCCGTAACTTGCCTGGGTTAGCAAAAAACCTCACTTACTGTGCTGTCTGGAGAAAACACACAATTCTCCAACAATGCTCAGGATTCCCTTCACACACATTGTTCGCCACTTTAACACTTCAATAGCAGGTTAGATGTAAGGATTCGCATTCTAATCAGCAATCTCTGACTGTCTGTGCTGATGTGTGCTATTGCAGACCAGAACACTGCATTTGCCTGAAGAAGACACAGGAGTCGAAAGCTCGCGTTTTTACTATCAAATAAATCGGTTGGATTATAAATTGGTGTTGCTAAATTCTTACTGAGTTCTTACCACCCCAATCCAACGCTGGCATCTGTACATCAGTGCCAACCTATGACAGGGGACAATGCCGGGGTGGACACTAATGGGAGCTTTGGGGGAGGGGGTTTGCGGGAAGGAGCTCATTTGTTTTTGGTGGTGGGTGGGGGAAAGTGGACATGGGAACTAGGGATGCTGATGATGACTGTTTGGGGGGGTTGTAGTTTCTGAAACTGATGATGTCTGGGAGAAAGGGATTGCCAACATTGACTGCGGCAGATTGGGGGGTTGTGTGTTTAAGAAACAGCTCCGATGCCAGCAATATTCAGGGGCAAGTGGTGGGTGCTGGGATTGTTTGTTGAGAGGGGCGAAGGTGTCTGATGCCAGCAGTGTTGGAGAGGAAGAGAAATGGCTATTGCCAGCATTGACTGAGTGGACGACGGTTCCAATGCCATTGATATTCAGGGGAAAGGTGGGGAAAAGGTCTGATGCCAGCTGTGGATATTTTTGAATTAATTGCAGAAATGCAAATTTACTTAGAAGAATTACATAATATTACTAATTTTACCAAGTGCAAATGCAGCACAGTGACCAGGACATTTGTGTAAAAGACCTGTGTACACTTTAGCCTAGGTATTGTTCTCAGTGAGAAGGAATGGTGTTTCACTGTTAATTTTTCAGACAGTTGCCCAAAGACCTGGGTTTCTCAGTGGAGATTTTCACTAATCCGATGGTGGTTTAAATGCAGTACCTTCAATAATGTGTTGTTTGTGAGCAGGACGAGCTCACTGGAGACTCTTCAATGATTAGACTGAAAAATCTTCACTGAGTTACACAGGACCTGATTTTAACTAAATAACTGCGATTTTTGTATTTGTATTTGCCTTGAGTGCAAATGAAGTGGGAACAAAATTTTGCCAGATTCGGAAAACGAGAATCTCACTGAAGAGATCCCATTTTTCTATTTTCTCTGTCCCTCACCAGTGACATATGAGGTAACCTCATTTCAGTATATTTCCCTACAATTAATGGGCTTCACCACCATATTGCCCCCCACATTTGGAACTCCTCCCCCCTATGGTGAGATGTACAACTGCTTTTCAAAATGGAACCCAGGTACTTTGAGCCCATTGGGGCGCACAGATAAATATAGCCCTCAGGAACATGTACAGCCAGTAGCCTCGCACTGCCCCCTGGCACTACCCACTGGCATACTTTGTAAGTGCAGAGCAGAGGGTAGGTGCCATGTCCATGGGGAGTTGTCACCATATGCATAAGGGGAAAAGATTTTTGTTTTTTTTTATTGGAGAAAAGAGGATTCTGGGCTACTAGTTTTTTTTCCAGGCCCATGTGTCAGGCCCATGGAGGCATGGACTACACCTCCAGATATTTTCTGCGCAGAGTGCTGGATTACCTGGGGGGAAAAGCTGGCAGTGCAACCTGTGAGCTGTGTGCTGTGTTTCTCACCTCAGCAAGCACTCTGCGCAGAAAATGGAAAGTTCCACCCAATGTAAGTGAGCATTTGCCTTGAGTTTTATAACCAAAAAGCTAGTTTTTGGTTATAAAACTCAATGGGTTTTGACCATGTTAAAATCTTGCCAGCAGAGTCCAAACCAGGAAGTGCAAAATGCGAAACATAAATTAAATTTAATTTATGTATAGAAAGCAAAATAAAGATGGGGAAACAGGGAATTAAAAGAGGACAGACAAAACAACTTGAGAAAATTTAAAATTTTTTTTATATCACCAACATTAAATTGCATAGGATTATATTTGATATACAGCATTTATATGAACCATTTGTCACAACCATTTTCCTATCTTTCTTCATCTAAATCTATCCTTGTAACCTTCTATTCACTTCTCCCTTGCAAGCATGTCTTGCTTCCCCTTCAATGTACTTATGCTAATCACTTCAATTACTCACTATGGTAGCAAGTTCCACATTGTCGCCACTCGTTGGGTAAAAAAGTTTCTTCTGAATTCTTTGCTGGATTTCATGGCGACTATCTTGTATTGATGGGCTATAGTTATGCTCTTTGCCAGAGGTGGAAATACACTCTCTGCATCCACTCTGTCAATCCCTCCCATAATTTTTAAAGACCATTATTAAGTGATTCCTTAGCCTTTTTTTAAGGAAAATAAATCCAATCTTCGCAGTTCTAGCATCACTGTTATAAATTTCTGCATCTTCTCTAGTGCCCTTATATCCTTTTTATAACAAGGCAACTAGAACTGCTTTGAGACAAGAAATGTGGTCGAACCAAGATTTGCAACATAATTTTCAACATTATCCCTTTTTAGAAATAAGCCCTGGTTTTCATTTTTTTTATTGTCTTGCTGAAGTTTGGTACATCTTTAATGATTAATGTATTTATATTCCAACATCCCTTCATTCCTGTACCCCCTCTAGTTTTGCACATTCCAAGTAATAAGTGATCTCCTTATTCTTTGCTACCTCATATTTATTTCATTTGCTGATTACTTACCCATCTTCAAGTTTACTAACACCCTCCTGTAATTTGTTGCCATTCTCCTGAGTATTGAATATCAATCCCCACTGTGGAGTCATCCACAAATTTGGATATTATGATTTTGATTTCAGAGCCTCAATGGTTCATAAAAATTGAACAACAGTGAATCTAATGCTGATCCCAATTTGCCAATTATCCAAGGCCTTTTCCAACCCAATGTAAAATCGCTGCCTAGTCACAGCAGGAGGGAACCTGGTGGGAATCCTATTCCATTAATTACACATCCCTCCCTCACCTAAAAAAATTGCCCACGAGGAATGTGAAATTCTGGCACATATGCCAGAGGTTCTGTCAGGTTTACACTGTAATAACAGCAAGCCATGATTGCTTATTGTCATTCTTACAGATAAATCCAGGTGCATGGTCATTCACTTGTTTATTTCAGATGGGATCTCAACAGTTCAAATTGCACATAAGATTGTACACAAAGGTATTAGCCAGTGCACTAAAATTAGCACACACCAGAATTTCAATTCTTTATTTAGTGAGACTTCCTGTAAAATGTTATCATACTATATTTGCATTACAATTCATCTGCACCTAATAAATTCTTTATTAATTGTAGCTCATTGCAAAATGTGAGCATTTTATTATATTGTTCTCTCTGATGGGGAGGTGTGAGTAATGTTGGTTCAATAAAGGCTGTCTGAAGTGGAACTTGTATAGTTCTACTGAGTGCAATAAACAAAAGAAAGATGACAACAAGGATAGGATAAAATTCATATTTATATTTTATTTGAGAAATTAAGGGGTGAAGAATTTTGGCACATTTTTGGAACTCAGTTCAGTTTGAGGATGTATTTATAAGATTGCTTTACGTGCACATCATATTCTGTGTTTAGTGAATCAGTACAGTACTTTGTTGAAAAAAATGGCACTGGAAGCATCATATTTGGTGGCATTGAGCGAGTTCAACCTTATGAAAAAGGTCTGGTGTAACTATGAATTAAGGTTATATATTTGGCTGAAACTGAATAAAACAGGAGATGAAGATTAAAAAATGCTTTCTTCGCCATATGTAACTGACAAGAGCAAGGAATTGCTTACCATTTATGTATATAAAGGTTTGTATTAGGTGAGTTTGACTGCCCTCGACACCAATACAGCATTTGATTGAGTGCAGCATCAAGGATCTGTTGCAAAACTTCATTGACCAGAAACTGAACTGGACTAGCCATATAAATACAGTGGCTACAAGAGCAAGTCAGAGGTTAGGAATCCTGCAGTGAATATTTCACTTCCTGACTCCCCAAAGCCTGTCCGCCATCTATAATGCACAAGTCAGGAGTTCGATGGCACACTCTCGATTTGCCTCGATGAGTGCAGCTCCAACAGCAGTCAAGAAGCTTGACACCATCGAGATCAAAGCTGCCCACTTGATTGGCACTCCATCCACACCTTAAACATTCACCACAAATACACAGTGGCAGCAATGTGTACCATCTGAAAGATGCACTGCTGGAACTTACCAAGCCTCTTGTGGCAGCACCTTTCAAAACCCATAACCACTATTATCTATAAGGACAAGAATAGCAGACACATGGGAACACCACCACCTGGAAGTTTCCCTTCAAGTCACTTACTGTCCTGACTTGGAAATATATCACCATTCCTTCACTATCAAAAACCTAGAGCTCCCTCCCAGCAGTACTGTGGATGTACCTATGCTCCAGGAACTGAAGTGATTCAAGAAGGCAGTTCACCACCACCTGCTCAAGGGTAATTAATAATAAATAAATTCTGGCTGAGCTGCAATGCCCACATCCCATAAACAAATATTAATAAATAAAAGGTGACTATTTGGGATGTCCTCTGCCCCTGGAGTGTTCTAGAGCATCATTAATAAGATACTATCAATGATGTACCATCCCATCATGAAAGGGGTATGCTATATGACATTCAACTTCAAAATATGGCATCAAGATTTAAAAGCACAAACGCTTCTCATAGTGTCATATCTGGGTCACCATATAGTGAAAGTATCCAACCAATGCAGGGAAAGGTTGAGGAGATTTTGAAAACAAACAGACCAGAAAACAAAGTAGAATGTGACCTATTCATAAGTATTATTGTATATTATTGTAAGTTCATCCTTGACGTAGTTACATTCACTCCACTGTATCAACTGCTCAAAGATTGAATAGATTGTGAGTGTTCAGTGGAGTGTCTGAAAGCATTAAGAAATGGAAAACCTGCTGACTAGTCATGCTGTTTGGCCCACTGTGATCCCAGGAAAAACGTAGTTTTAGCATGGAATGCTTCATCCTCACAATGGTTTAGTCTGGTTTTATCTCACAAGGTGGAAGACGGTGCAGAGAAACCTATAGAACATCTTTGCAGATTTTCATAAAGTCAGAACAAAATTACTCATTAGTTGAGAAAGAGGCATTAGGGGTCATTTATGATGTTATTAAATTTCATAAATACTTGTACAGTAGGAAGTTCACTTTGTTAATTGACCACCAAACCCATATAGCTTATTTGGTTCAAATGGTTCAAAGATCCCATTCCTACTGGCAGAGATGGAGATTGACTCTTAAGGCCCATCAATATGATATTAAACATCATAAATCAACAGATGATGTTGTCATGAAACCATGTTTTATGTCCTGAAGTGCACCAATCACATGTCATCCTATCCATTGCGTTATTTATAGACTGAAAGCATGAGTGAAATACATGAAACTCATTGGCTCTAAACCCTATATTCTCTCTTTGTGCTGGAAAAGTTAAGCCATACTAGGAGAGAGAAGGAGATGATGGGGAGGGCCAGCCACACATCAAATTAAAACCTCACCAAATTTGAGGTGTCATGCAGAGGTAGCGTGGGACAGAGCCTGCACAGATGAAGAGATAGGCTTGCGACTAAGGCCCCATACATGTCACATAAACTAAAGCTCACAATTCCCTCCATGTTAGGGCCACCTCATATAGTCATTTGCTCTCTCCTCTCTCACTTACAGGTGCTACCAGGCAGCAGGCAAGCCCAAAAAAGAGAAAGCTCTGTCCAGCACTCAACCAAGCATAGAGAGGATCAAGGGCATTGCAGAGGAAGGAAGTGTACCTTTAAAAGTATCATAATAGTCACCTGCACCCGCCACAAGCCCAGCGATACATACCGTCAGTGGGTATTAGATCTAGTTTAGGAAGGATCTCACATTTTGGTGATCATTGCATGGATACATGTCTGCAGCAAGAGGAGGCAGGGTCAGCCAAGTAGATGGTCACCAACACTTGGAGCATTACTGGGTATCAAGAAATTCAAGTCTAATGATGAGCCTCTGGAATCAGTCTTCCATCATTAGCTAGAGAGGCAGCAGGAGAGTGGGGATCAATGGGCAGTGATGTTGGAGACCGTCAATAGAGTAGTACATAAAGTGGAGGAATCTGTCTGCCTGTTCTCTGATGAAGTGATGCAGTTCGGTGCATTCATTGAGGTTTCCATGGGGCTAGGCAGGAGAAAGTGGGGAGCAAACTACATGGAGAACCTGGCCTAGCAGATTTAGCCAGGAGTGTCTGCAGATCTGCATTTGATCATTGCAACCAAGGGTGAGCTATGCAAAAGAGGTTGGAGCACCTCAACCTCCCTCCAGATGCCACTTCCCCTGAAAGAGTCAGGCAAGGGTTGTTGGGCACCCAAAGGGAGGAGGAATGGGAGTTGGACATTTCTGGAACCTCCACTCAATAATCTCTGAGAGTTTCTGGCCTTTCTGAATCACTCTTGCCTGGACCCCTTCAACCTCTTCCTTTCTGACCACAGAGAGAGAAGCTGGCCCACAGCTGGGCAGAGAAAGTAAGCTGGAGCCCTCCAGAAGATGGCCGTGATTCAAGACATCAAGACAAGTAGTCAACATGTTGCCTCCATCCATGCTGCAGATGTCAGGGGTACAATAGAAGAGGTAGGGAAAGAAAAATTAACGGGACTTTGACTTCACAAGTTGTTGCACGAGTGCATAGTACTAGTTAATTTCTCACATTTTGTAAGTGTAGTTACAAAATCTGCACTTTTTGGGTCTGATATGGCTTATTTGTAATGTAATCTTTCAACTTGTGTACACCCCCACTTCCTCCTCTATCCTTGCAACATCTTTTGAGGGTAAGCTCAGCCTGTCCCCCTGAATCATGCAGGTGTAACGCCTTTCCACTTCATATGCTCATTTATCGCAATGTCATAGAATCACTGAATCCCTATAGTGCAGAAGAAGACCATTTGGCCTATCAAGTCTGCACTAACTCACTGACAATGTAACTTATCCAGACCCTCTCCCCTGCCCTACCACCATAACCTCACATATTTACCATGAGTAATCCATCTATCCCACACACCTTGAGACACTAAGGGACACTTTAGCATGGTCAATCCACCGAACCAACACATCTTTGGACTGTGAGAGGAAGCTGGAGCACCCGAAGGAAACACATGAAGACATGGGGAAAATGTTTAAACTCCACACAGACAATCAACTAACGCTGGAATAGAACCAGGGTTCTTAATGCTGTGAGCACTATGCCACCTGTAAATGTCCTATAATCATAAGCACCATGTGCTGGGGTTCATCTTTAGTTATCCAGTTGTGGTGAACTGCATCTTCACCCACTCTAAATGACCCAATCCTTTTACAGTATCTTGACTTCTCCACATCGTGGGTCTGCATAATTGCAAACTGCCAAGTTGCAAATAACATTCACTGTCCATTTCAATACCTTACTCCCTTCCCTGTTGTCCACACACATCTCCAAAGCCATAAATCCCCTCACCCCGGTGCTATATTTAACATTCCCTTATCATTTTCTATCCTGTGTTGCTGAATGTCAAAGTCCCCTACCTTCCGAAAGAGCCCATCCGATTACGGTTGCTATGTTTCCATTCATCCTGTCAACCTCCAGAATCCACATCATTTTCCACATCCAATCTATAATCCCTCAGCATCCTGTGACCCTCTCCCCACCTTGCCCCATCACTGTACTATCACCATTTCATCCTACCAGCTCCCATTTCCACATGTAACCATCTCCATTCCATCCTATCACTGATGCCCTGAGTATGTTCCCTAGGACTCCCTTATTAACTCGGCAGACCCTGCTTCTGAACTCTTTTCACCTCTTTCCTCTTCTCACCCTCCCCCAGGCTCATCCAGACCTCAACACCCACTGTGTCTGTTATCAGCTGCACACCCCACCAAGCCCCTTTACATTTGCCACCTCCCTTGCTCCTTCACAGCTACACAGCTTCATCTCCTGCCTGAACTACACCAGTGTCCTTCACACCCACCGCTCCAGAAACCATCCATTATCCCTGCAGCATCTCTCTCTCTTTCTCCATCACCTCCATCACCCGCTATAGGCCCCCAAATCCTCTTCATTTTTAGTTCTCTTCATTCAACCTCTTCATTCCTCTCTTTCTGTATAATTCCCCACCCCAAGCACAGATCATTGCTGCCCAACAGCATCTCCTGCAGCAATCCACCTATTACTGGAAGAGCCTCCTTCTGGAAGAAGCTGCTGCACTGAGAACAACCACCTCCTGAATGATGCTCCGCAGAGTAGGACCACATAGCTGATGCTCCATCCATCCATTTCTCATGTGATATGATGTGGAGATGCCAGTGTTGAACTGGGGTGAGCACAGTAAGAAGTCTCGCAACACCAGGTTAGAGTCCAGAAGGTTTATTTGGTAGTGATATTCCAGAGTTTTGACACTGGGGGCCTTTATCTTTCCTTTGGATTTCCGTGAGTTGCCTTCTTTGGATAAGTATTACCCATACATGTCATGTTGGTCCAGATACATTCTAGATCTATGTGTTTTCCCACTGGTGGCACAGACAATTGAGGAAGGAGGGGATGGATTATAGTTGGGCCTTCATCTGCATCTAATTGACGGATGCAAGTCAGTTTCACACTGGTCTTTGGCAGGAAAGATCAACCCCACAATGGCCAGGAGTACAAGTTTCCATTGTCACTTTACACTGGCAGGAAACTGATTTTTCAGCTCCCTCCCCTATCCACCATTAAATCTACTGTGGCAGGATTGTGAAAATTCTACATAGGTGATAAGCATATGTCTCAATATAGCATTGGGCCAGAATACCTACCAGAAATGTTTACAAAAAAGGAAAATTACTGCTTTTTTATCTCAGGCAGAAGGAAAAGAGATAACCATCCTCAGGGAAACATTTCCACTACAGAGGTCACTGAACCGCCAAACAAAAATATGACAGTATCAGTGAAGGGGCTTACAACCAAATGCTTGAAGTTTCCCTTAATTAAAAATCACACAAAGAATAGAAGAATCCCAAGGCTTTTTATGCATATATTAGAAACAAGACGGTAGCAAGAAAAAGAATAGGCCCACTCAAGCACAATGGAGGGAAGTTATGCGTAGATTACAGGATATGGGCAAGATCCTTAATGAGTACTTTGTATCAGTATTCACCAAGAAAAAGGCATGACATGTTGAGGTCAGGGATAAGTGTGTGAACACTCTAGATTGTCAATATATTAAAGAAGGAAATGTTGGATATGCTAAATTGCATTGAGTAGATAAGTCCCCAGGGCCAGTTGGGATCTACCCAGGATACTGCAGGAAGCAAAGGGAGAAATAGCTGGAGCCTTAACAGCTTTCTTCACATTTTGTTTGACCACAGGTGAGGTTCCAGCAGATTGAGGAACAGTCAGTGTTTTTCCCTTGTTTAAGAAAGGGAGCAGGGATAATACAGGAAATTATAGGCTGGTGAGCCTGATGTCAGTGGAGAAGCTTTTGGAGAAGATACTGAGGAACAGGATAAATGCACATTTCGAAGGAATGGACTAGTTAATGATAGGCAGTATGGTTTTGTATAAGGAAGA
Source organism: Sphyrna mokarran (assembly GCA_024679065.1). NCBI lineage: Eukaryota > Metazoa > Chordata > Chondrichthyes > Carcharhiniformes > Carcharhinidae > Sphyrna > Sphyrna mokarran. The sequence continues at coordinate 27,999,302 of JAGIQG010000003.1, forward strand.
TCATGTCTCTCCAACTTGGTTTTGAAGAGGTGACAAAGATAATTGATGAGAAAAGGGCTGTGGATACAGTTTATATGGATTTTAGTAAGGCATTTGACAAGTTCCACATGACAAACTGGTGCCAAAACTAAAATCACATGGGATTTGGGTTGGCTGGCTAGATGGATACAGAACTAGCTTGGTCACATAAGTGATGTGGAGATGCTGGCATTGAAATGGGATAAACACAATAACAAGTCTCACAATACCAGGGTAAAGTCCAGCAGGTTTACTTGGTAGTGATATTCCAGAGTTTTGACACTGAGGACCGCTATCTTCTTTTCGGATTTCTGTGAACTGCCCCAAGCCTTCTCCAAGTAAGTTTTACACATATATGTCATGTTGGTCCAGATAAGTTCTAGATTGATGTGTTTTCCCACTGGTGGCACAGACAATTGAGCAGACAGGGGATGGATTTTAGTTCGGCTTTGTGGTGTTTACTACCAAATAAACCTGTTGGACTTTAACCTGGTGTTGTGAGACTTCTTACTTGGTCACAGAAGACAGAGAGTAACAGTGGAATGGTGTTTTTCAGAATGGCAGTCTGCAGCTAGTGGTGTTCCTCAGGGATCAGTGCTGGGACTTCTGTTGTTTGTAAATGAAAATGTGGGTGGTCCGATTAGTAAGTTTGCAGATGACATGAAGATTGGTGGAGTTGCTGATAGTGCTGAGAATTGTCAGAGGATTCAACAGATCATAGATAGATTGGAGACTCGGGCATAGAAATGGCAGATGGAGTTTAATTCAGACAACTGCGAGGTGATGCATTTTGGAGGTTGAAATTTAGGTGTGAATTATACTATAAATGGCAGAAACCTTGGGAATATTAATGGACAGAGGGATCTGGGCATGTAGTTCCACAGTTCGCTAAAACTGGCAACAGAGGTGGCCACAGTGATTAAAAAAGCATATGGCCTGCTTGTCTTTATCAGCCAGAGTACTGAATACGGAGTTGGGAAATCATGTTGCAGCTATATAAAACGTTAGTTAAACAGCATTTAAAGTATTGTATATAGTTCTGGTCACCACACTACCAGACAGACATGGAAGTTTTGGAGAAAATGCAAAGAAGGCAGGAAGGATGTGGCTTTGCCTCAAGACTGTTGACTATGAGGAGAGGTCGAATAAACTATGATTGCTTTCACTGGAAATAAGCTTAGGGGAGATCTAATAGAGGTCTACAAAATTATGAGAGGCATAGACTGGGTGAATATTCAGAGGCTTTTTCTTAGTTCGAAGTGTCAAATACAAGGGGGCATAGGTTCAAGGTGAGATGGAGAAGATTTCTGGAAGATGCGAGGGGAAGGTTTTTTATGCAGAGAGTGGTGGGTGCCTGGAACATACTGCCAGAGGAGATGGTGAAAGCAGACACATTAGCAACATTTGATAGGTATCTGGATGGGTACTCGAACAGGGAGGGAATAAAGGATACAGACTGAGTAAGGACAGTTTTTTTTAGTTTAATTGAGGCATCATAATCAGCACAGGCTTGGAGAACCATAGGGCCTATTGTTCCTGTGTATACTTTTCTTTGTTCTTCATCAACCATACTTAGTGATGGTTGTAATCATACTTAGTGTACCAATATAGGGGGTTGACCTATTGCTGGGCAATGATTTGGCCCAATGTCAGTTACTGTGTCCAGAAGATCCTAAGCAGTGCACAGAGATTGGGGAAACTGAAGAGAACAATGAAAATACTGAACAGTTGCAGCGAGCTGAGGAAGTCCCAAAATAGTGGGCAATATAGCCAGTAAGAATCAAAGAGACCAAGATACAGACAGTAGAATTTCAAGGCCAAGGTAGAGCCAGAGGAAAGCAAAGGTGTTGGGAGAGAAGAAGCAGAAGTTGAACAGAATGTACCGGAAGTATAGCTAGTTGGGACTTTCTTCAAGCATTTAAATGGAACCAGAACTAAAATGGACAAATGAAAAATGGGGAAGTCACCTCACCTATTTGATGTGCCACAAGGCAGTACATTGAAAGCAAGATAGCTGCTGCGATCCATAGGGTTCGAAAGGACATAGGACACACTGGGGGGAAATTACACCTGAGGGAAAGAAAAAAAGGTAGATAATACACTCTAAAATGAACTTTGTGAAAGCACTTGTGAAAACCACAAGCAAAATAAGGGTGGTCAGTGCAGGTTTGCAACTCCACTTTCCTGCATACACCAGGTAGCCTTTCATCCCTTTGTTAATCAAGAATTTATCTAGATTTGCCTTAAAACAAGGAACAAAGCACGGGAAACAGGCCCTTTGGCCCAATGAGCCCGCGCTGCCACCCCGATGTTCCCATCTCTATCCATGATTCCTGTCTATGTTTATAGATCTATGGATTAAAAACCAAATTTGAGACAATTTAGGGAGAATTTGTTTTGCCAATTAGCCTAAGAGCACATCTTTGGGATATGGGAGGAAACTGGAGCACCCAGAGAAAACCCACGCAAGCACGGGGAGAACGCGCAAACTCCCACAGACACAGGCACAGGCACAAATCCATGTATCTGCACAGCAGAGCGATAGTCACTGAGCTGTCATGTTGCCCATCAAATGGTCCAGGTCAAGCGTACTCTAACGACATGAAGCACTAGGATACTCTCGAAAAAATCCAAGAGCAGCCCTCTCACGACCCATCGCGTGTATGCCCCTTGTTAGACAACCACAAATCTTTGGATGTGGGAGGAAACCATAGCACCCATAAGAAACCTACGCAGACAAGGGAGAACATGCAAACTCCACAGACAGTGACCCAAGCTGGGAACTGAATCTGGGTCCCTGGCACCGTGAGGCAGCAGTGCTAACCACTGTGCCGCTGTGCCACTCCTTTCTAATATTGAGGTTCCTCTATCATAATTACTCACTGCTGATTCAAACACTCTCAAATTCTGTCTGAACAAAAATTAGGTTAACAAAATCAATGCAATGATCTACTCAACAAGGTGCTGCCTGTGTTTGATGAGAAACATTCAAAGTTCCAATGTGTCTCAAAATTTCTCCTCATCTCATTAAATGAGCTTTCATTTTCCACCTTAATTTTTGACATGGCATCTTATCAGATGCCTTATGGAAATCTAAGGATAGTACATCCAAGAGTTCCCCTTTTTTCACAGCATGCGATTCCTTCAAAGAATGCCAATAAATTGGTTGAACATGATTTCACTTTCACAAAACTATGTTGACTGCCTGATTGTTTTGAATTTTCTAAGAGCCTGCTACGACATCTTTAATAATAATTAATAACTTCTAACCTTTTTCCTATGACAGATATTAGGTTAACTGACCTGTAGTTCCCTGTTTTCTTTCTCTCTACCTTTTTGAATCAATGAATTTTCTATTTGCAGTCTACTAGTACCTTCTCAAATATGTGGAATTTTGAAAAATTAAAATCAATGCATCAACTATCTCCCTGGCCACTTTCATGACCTTAGGGCAGTGTCTGCCTGGACCATGGGATTTATCAACCTGCAACCCCAACAATTTACTCAATACCACTTCTCTGGTGATTGTAATTCTCCTGGGTTTCTCCCTCCCATTTGCTGATTTACAATTATTCCTGGGCTGTTACTTATGTTCTCGAAAGTGAGGACTGATGGAAAAATACTTGTCTAATTCACCTGCCATCTCTCTAATTTCTATCATCAGTTCCCCAGAAACACTTTCTATAGGACCAATGCTCACTTAGTTGACTTTTCTTCTTTGAATACTAAACAAAACATTTGCTATCCATCTTTACATTACTGGTTACCTTTTTCTCATGCTCTATATTTTCTTCTTTATTCATCTTTTGTCATTTTTTGCTGTTCTTTATATTCTTTCCAATCTTTTGAATTGCCACTTACCTTTGCGGAATTATGTGCTATTTTCTGATGTTTCTTTAAGTTTGATACTGTCTTTAACTTCTTTAGTTAACTCTGATGATTTACTTGAAATTTTTATTTTTCATTGGGATGTGTCTATTATATGTACTTTGAAATATCCATTTAAATATCTGCCACTAAACCTCTTGAGACCAATCCCCCAACCTCATTTTCCAGTTCACTTTAGCCTGCTCCACTATCATGCTCTCTTAATTGCCCTTATTTAAATTTACAATACTAGTATTGGATATACTTTTCTCTCCCTCAAATTGAAGATAAATTCAATAGTATTATGATCACTGCTGCCTAAAAATCCATCTTCCATAAAGTTAGTAATACATCATATCTTGTTGACCAATACCAGGTCTAATATAGCTTGGTCTCTGGTTTCCTCCAGAATGTGCTGTTCTAGGAACCTATTCTGAAAATATTCTGTTAGCTCTTTATCTATGCTATCTTTGCCCATCTGATTTTTCTATTCTATATGTTGATTAAAATCTCCAACGATTTTTGTCATACTTTTCTGACAAGCTCCTATTATCTCTTCTTTTATATTCTATTCTATCATATGTAATGAGAGATCCTGTACACCATCCCCGAAAGTGACATCTTGCCTTTTTCGTTTATAATCTCAATCTAAACCACTTCTATATCCTGCTTTTCTGAATGTAGGTCATCCCACTCTAACGTGCTAATACAATCATTAATTAACAGAGTCACCAGTCCACTTATTCCTAACTTTCAGTCATAGAATCATCAGATCTCTACAGTGCAAAAGAAGGTCCATCGAGTCTATACTGACTGTCTGACAGAACATCCCCTCCAGCCCATCCCCATACCCTATACCCTTAACATCACATACTTACCTCATTAATCCCTGCAAACTACACATTTCGGAATCTTAAGAGGCAATTTAGCATGACCAATCCACCTAACCTGCACATCTTTGGATTGTTGGAGGAAACCTAGAGGAAAGACACTGGGAGGACATGCAAACTCCACCCAGTCAGTCACCCGAGGCTGGAATTGAACCTGCTTCCCTAGTGCTGTGAGGAAGCAGTGTTAACACTGCCACCATGAATTTAGATTTTCGTCCTTTTATTATTTTTATAGTGTCTGGTTTTATCTGCTGGTTTATTTTTAAATTGTGCTCTCTGTCCCTATCACTGTCTGTTTGATCTATGCCCATCTATACATGACTCAGTCAATAATCTAGAAATTATTATCTTTGAAGTTCTGCTTCTTAATTCAGTGTCTAGTGAGTGAGTGCTTAAACACACTCCTTGGACGAGATTAGTTTTCTTAAGCCTAATGTCAGTTACAAAGGGAGAGAAAAGCAAGACAGAATGAAGATGCATCATGATACAGGAGGCAATACACTTGGAGAGTTTAGTGCTCAACAGAACGTCTTGGTCAAAACATTCAAGGTGATATAGAGAACTATGTAATTGGAGTTATTGTAAAGAAATTAGATGCATTCACATTTCTAGTGAGGATTGGAGAGACCCCATCAGTGCCAAGTAAATTATTTGTTTGAAAGAGGAAATCTGATGAAGGGAAAGCATGAGAAACCTCAGTCTGAATTCCTCCTACAGAGCCAGTAAAAGTCAGAATAGGGAAAGAATCTATGTACAATCTATACACACGACTATACCTGGTAAAATTTGATAACCAGCATGTGGAAAGCATATGCAATTTCAGCCCAATCTGGTAACTGACATAGAGAGTAGGGAACTGTCTGTGTACAGTCTGAAGTGACACAGTGGACCATACAACACACAAGAGATGGGATTTTCTGGCTGCAGTCTTCCCAAGTCTGGAAATTTCCACCTAAGGTCAATGGATCTTTGCATGGTGTCTATTTGCAGACTTCAACCAGCCAGTTCATGTTCACAAGTCAACTGTTCCTTGTAAATCACATCCAGCCACAACCAAAATTGACTAACAAATTTGGGTGCCAGCTAATTTCTGGTTGGACTTCCAGTTATAATTATTCCCAGTTTTTCCAGTGGAAGCCAGTTAGATCAGGTAATAGTTTTCAACCGGTTTCAACTTATTTTTCCTTTTAAGAAAGTAAAGTCACAAACTAACTGAGAGTTTGCTGGAGACACAGAACCTATTGATAGAGCAAAATGAGCCAGCGCCTTTGATTACTACAACTCAATCAATGTCAGAGTTCCAACTATCAAATCACATTCTAAGTTAAAGGTTGACACAGAGTTGTTGAGAGAGAATAGTCAAGCTAATGGAAATGGAAGATGATAGCCAGAGAGAAAAAGAAGTCGGATGGGTTAATTAAAGTATGTAGGAGGAAGAAAAAAATTGTCCTGTTCATTAATTATTGTCAAAAGATGATTTTTTTATTAAACACATATTAGCATTGGGAATAATTTTTTAGTTAATAAATTACTATGGCAGTATTGGTCATAAATGTGTTGGCTGTGATTACATTAAAAACATGCACAAAACCCAACTGGGTAAATTTTCTGGTATTACTATTTGATTTTGTCATTTCGTATCTTGGAAACTTATGTAGATATTCCATTTTATATTTTAATAGATAAGTTTTTTTTAAATGGGGAGAGTGTTTACCTCTATTACAAGACTAAGCATTTTGTGATATTGTCTTCTCTGTTGGAGTGGTGTAAATAAAATCCAGAATTCTCCTGCTGTTCATGCCCAGCTGCTGCTGCCAGTAAGGACGGAGAATTTGGCACTCAATTGATCTTCATTAATGGCAGCGGGTCCGGAGAATCCTGCTGGTATGAGTAGCCAGAGAATCCTGTCCAAAGTTAGTTTAATAATGATTGTGTGCAGCGGAGCATGTGCTAGCCTTAGTACAACACAAAACATCTGTCCTTGGATGTTTTTATACTGGTAATGCAGAGAAGCCACTGTACTAAATTACAACGACCAACATCATAATTACACCAGTATGTGGAAGAAATTGTGTAAAGGCAACTAGGTGATTGTCAAACTTGCCTCCAAATGAAAATAATCTGACTTCAGTTTCTGCTTCTTTATTTTACAAGTCTGGCTGAAACTGTCTGCAATGTAAACAAAGCAATATTTTGACTCTTTGAATTGCTTACATGAGTTTTAAAAGGAATTAGTAGAATTTTAAAAAAACCAAAGCAAGTAGAAAAGTATACATTACTGCCAACAATCATTCATATTTATGTATGATGAAATAGGGAATAGGGTATGTTGCGTGGATGGGCAGCGAAGGTGTGTACCGTAATTCCCAATATCTATTCCTGTAATGTGGAAGTTTATCACTAGTCCATGTTCGAAATAATCATCAAATGGTATGTGGCTATTTCAACACTTGAACAGAAGAATTACTGGGGTGAAAAGGAACCACACTGGCCAGGATTTATCTTTTAGTGGTGAAGCTGTGTGCCCATCATTATCTAGAAGAAATCTGCCCAAAAATAAATCCAAGTGAAGGAGATGTCTTGAACTATAACAGCAGTAGTGTCATCAGGTAAGGATAAAACTAATCACATAGAATTATTCACACATAGCAAACCAGGCAGTAAAAAGAACTTATAATCCTTCACTTTTATTTTGAACTTTCAGATAGCAAAATAAATGATTCTGATTGGATTAAGATAAAAGCTAAACTAATAATATGTGAAATTTTTCTATCACGATGTTGAAACTTGACATATGTAACAGCAGCTGCAGATATGTAACAGTAATTATGACGTTAGTATGCATTTAAAACCCCTGGACTGCAAGGTTACACTGTGTTCAACAAGCTATAACTTTTCTTTAAGAGCTTTTACAGTGAAAGAGTGGAAATTCTTATCAGTTCAATTGATTGCCATTAATTATGGTCTTGTGGGTGTGGTGATGATGGGTTAGGAATCTCCATTAAGTACTGTAGACAAGATGGTCAGATATACATAAGGATGATATGGACACAGGAAATTATGTGTCAGTAGTGCGAGTGTTCTCCCCAGCATGGGCAGATGTAAGAGCTGCTAAGATTGTTAATAAATCCTTTTGCTTGTTAGTTCCTTGTCATCAGTCTATACAACCCAGCACTTCTATATGGGGTGGGGAGAAGATTTACCGGTCATTCACACAGGATTCTCTGGTTCTGTTGGCAGAGTATCCCCTCCCGCAGGCTTCGAGGCAGCATGAGGTAACATCAATATGAAATCCTATTGACAGTGGTGGGACCAGAAAATCCCGTCATCAGAGAACAGCCTCCATCTTCCATCGCTGGGAAACATACAGCCAGGAGGCTAGAGAATTCCTCCCATGGTTTCTGGAGTTGGCTGAGGTAGCACAAAGACTTGTCACATCCATCTGTTTAATTTTAATGAAAACATTGCAGATAACTGGACCATGTTTGAAAAGAATGACACACTACTGTGATGCTGGCCTCTCTGATAAATCAGAAAACGTACAAGCATATACACTACTAAATTTAGTCGTCCCAAAGGCGGTCCAAAAATTTGAATACTTTACCTGCTGAAGAGAGTCCAAGGACTTTGCGCAAACATGGGAGTTTGAGCACCACACCATTAGCCCTGTACCTACAATTGAACAGTCTAGCAGGACAGGCAGTAAGCTCAGCAAAACATCTCCTTGAGAAATGTACCCATGATAAACAAACTGTTATGCTGCACTACTCACCTGTGACACATGCCAAGACAGGGTCTGCTCTCATCAGTGCAGAGAATGTTCCGCTAGCGTACCAGAACTATGATTCTTGTTGTCTTGGCCGTTCTGCAATCAAAAGTGGAGACAAATGTGGGCCCTATTCCCATAAAGCAGAGACAAAGTTACTATGATTGCAATGGTAGAAGATTCTGCACTCTAGAGCCAAATCCAAACAACACACAGTCACAACAAACTGGCAGTGGTTCGCAACCATGCGCCATAATCAAACAGCAAGTGGGCTCTCCGTGCCGGGAACTGGCATTATCTGTTGCAGGTACGTGAATCAGCATCATTGACCACCTCATAGTCCAACCTACTGAGTCAACAGTTTGCATCTTTTGCACTGGTGGGAATAGAGACCAATTAGGATGCCTGATACCATCCACCCTGAGGACAACAACCCCAAGGGCATCTCAAGTACAGCCAAATGGCGCAACCAATACTCAGGTTGGTTGTGCCTTTTGGCTGTACTTGGGATGCTTTTGGGGTTGTTAGGGCACTCAACTAAGTCAAATTCAAAGGTCAGGAATGTGTGTTTAAAAAGAGTGGGGGAAGAGATGGGATGGCCTATGCACCAGATGTAGCAGCCCAAGTCAAGGCTCTACATATTGCATAAAATTTATGTTCTTTGCCTAAGTTTGTGCTCTGTACATTGTAAATAGTTTAGAACCTATCACTGTTTTCCTACTTTGTTACATGCCTATAGCACTGATGGATCTAAATTAAATGGGGATGATGTAGACCAGATGGTCACATGTAAATTGAGATGACATGGACAAAGGAAGTGATGTGCCACTTCTCCTCAGCATGGGCAGGCACACAGGTTGTAAGAGCTGTTAAGATTGTGAACAAACCTTTCTACTTGTTAATCCCTTGTTGTCAGTCTATACAACCTAGCAACTTCTATAGTTACCCTGTAGTGAAATGTCAAATCACAGACAGCAACTTCTGGATTTCCATGCTATTGTGTGCATATGGCGACTCCAGAGCTGCTGCCAGTTTTAATGGACTAATGGAGGCGTACACTGACAGTTTTATCACCATTACAGGCACAAAATCTAAGCTATTAGCTCATCAACATTATATTTTTGTATGAAAATATTTAGTCCCCATCTCCTTCTCCCTGCTTCTGGAATCTGCACATTTCAATTCATTTGTTTTCAATTGAATTTTACAATATGTATAAAATAAAGTGAAAACCCAAATGCTGCCTAGTTTATTACCTTGTTGGGGAGCAATTTTCAAGTGATAGATTTTATTTCTGTATAGCACATCTTCAAAATTGTTGTCATAGAACACACTGTAGTCAAAATGTGTGATGTTGGTAAGCCTGCTCCATTTGCAGTGTGCATTCACATTGAACTTGTTCCATTTCCCTCTATATCTACACTGTCCAGTCACATTGAACCTATTGCATTCTTAGTTGGTAATGACGCTGAGCCTGGTTTGTCTGCAGTGTGCACTCTCACTGAATTGGTTTCACTCAGTACTTTCATCAAACTTATATCAGTGCATATTGACACTGAACTTGCTCTGCGCACATTTGTGTAGTCATGCTAAATCCACTGTATCTGTAGTGTGCAATTACTCTGAGCAAATATATCTGAATGTGTAATCACATCAAATTTGCTGCATTTTAAGTTTGTAGTCTCATTGATCATAGCATAGTGTAGTCACACTGAATGCAATGTATTCTGATGTACTGAAAACATATTTTGTAACTATACCAAGCATGCTATATTTACAGTGTGCAGTCACAATAGGACATGCTTTATACAGTTTATACTCATATTAAAGTGCTATGTCTACAACGTGCAGTGACATAATATCTGGTATTATCCATGAGATACACCCATATTAGTGATTTGTGAACTTCCTTTCAATTTCCATGATTTCCTCCTTTTAACTGACATAATATGACTTCCCCATCGCAGCATGATTTGAATAGAATGATGTGAGGTCCATTTGCATAAATTGATGAGGGGAGGTCTAAAAAGTAGTTAAGTAGCTAAATAGAGGCAGAGAGTACAAAAGCATGAATGTTATAATGAATCATTTTAAAACACTGGTTTGGTTTCAATTGGACTATCATGATCAATTCTAGGCACTGCAGTTTATGAAGGATGTGAAGACTTTAGAAAGGATGTAGAAGAGATTTGCAAGGCTGATTCCAAGGGTGAAAGAATTTAATTATGTAGATGTTCTCTTTAGAGACGATAAATTTGAGAGAAGATTTGATGGAGTTGTTAAAAATCATGAAGGGTCTAACTAGAGTAGATAAAGAGAAAGTGATTCCATTTGTGGAAAGTTCAAGAATAGGGCACACATTTAAGGTGATTGACAAAAGAATGAAAGATAACATGGGGAGAACTTTTTATGCAACAAGTGTTACGATTTGGAATGCATTGCTTGAAAGGATGGTAGTGGAAGTAGATTCAATCGTGGCTTTCAAAGAAAAATTTTGTGGGCTATGAGAAAGGGCAAAGGAGTGGAACCAGCTGGCTAAATTGCTCTTACAAAGAGTCAGCACTAGTTAATGGGTTGGCTATTCTGTTCCTGTGTTGTAACTATTCTACAATTCCGTTTAAAGTAAAATAATTCATTTATGTTGTGAAAGAAGTGACTTTTAAAGTGATATACTTTCCACTTTGGTCACCTTTTGGGAATGACTTATGAGAATCAAGAGTGTGGATGGAAGTGTTCTCAGGTTTGTGTGATTTCCCCTTCGCCATTACACCTGTCGTGCAATTTTTGGCTTATTTGTCCATGATGAATCACTTGTCACGGTTATTGGCAACCAGAATGAAAACAGCCACCAACTGGAGTGAGCAATAATTGGCAAGCAACTAATCACAAAGCACTTATTCAAAAGATGAATTCAACACATTCTGGGATGGTCAACCAGCATGTAGGAAGGATCACATCCTGTGCTCTAAGGTGGTAAGAAATTGGTCACCGATGATCTATGTAATTGGGCTGATGGACAGCCTCAGACAGCTAAGCTGAATCTAGGACTTTGCTTTTATGTCCACCCTGAAGCTTGAAATACTTCATATTTTTAGCATAGGTGCCATTTCCCAATTACCTTGATGTGGAGCTACACTTGCTGCAAAAGATATTTGTGGGATATTAGAAATATGTAATTGGCAAGTAATTATACTTTATTAATTAACATGCCTTTATGATTGTCTGATTACACACTAAGTTGGTTCAGTAATGAGCTGTGCCAAAGTTACAGGAATCAGATTTACATTCACATTGTAATTTCCCAATCTTGATTAACAAAAGGAGGAGACAAGATGAGAGGCTTGGAAAATGTCAGATTTTTTTCACTCAAGGAGAGAGATAAAACCCAGAGGAAGGTCTTTCTGAATTGTAAACTTCTTATAATTTAATTACATCGGTTGTTTTTCTTTTGTTTTGTAACACTCCTGTGAAGTGCTTTGAAACATTTTACTACATTAAAGGTGTTATGTGAATACAAGTAGTTGTTGTTTTAGGTACATATAGCCAACTCTGAGTTGTAAATGCAAGTGGAAAACCTAACTGCAGGAGTGAAAAAGGATCTCTAGAATTATAGCTGCAATAACTTGAGGACAGGCACAGTGGCAGTGATTAGCATTGCAGCTTCATAGTGCCAGGGACCCAGGTTCAATTCCCAACTTGGGTCACACTGTCTGTGTGGAGTTTGCACATTCTCCCCATATCTACTTGAGTTTCTTCCAGGTTTCCTCCCATATTCCAAAGATGTGCAAATTAGGTGGATTGACCATGATAAATTGTCCATTAGTGTCAGGCGGATTACAGGGTAAATATATGGGGTTACAGAGATAGGGCCTGGGTAGGATCATCGCTGGTGTAGACTCGATAGGCTGAATGGCCTCTTTCAGCATTGTCGGGATTCTATGATTCTATGAATTTATCTATTTGCATTGGCAATAGGCAATCTCATCTAAGATAGACAAAAAACCTGTGTTGCAGAGTGTGGTTACCCTCAAAGAGCAGACTGCAGCAATTACTCCCTGATGTACATCAACAGCTTGTATTTATGTAGCACCTTTACTATTAAACATCATAAGGTGATTCACAAGGAAATATTATAAAATAAATAATGAAATTGAGTTATATGAAGAGATATTAGATGAGATGACCAAAAGCTTGGCCAGAGGGGTATGCCTTGAAGAAGGAAAGTGAGAGAGACAGAAGGAAAGACATAGGGAGGGAATTCCAGAGTTTAGGGTCTTAGGCAACTGAAATCACTCATCGTGGAGCAAAATTGGGATGTTCAAGACGCCATAATCTGAATAAGCGCAGATATCTGGAAAAATTGTGGGATTGAAGGAAATTAGAGATAAGGAAAGTTGAGACCATGAAGAAATTTGAAAACAAGAGTGGGAATTTTACAATCAAGTTGGTGCATGACTGGAAGTTATTGTAGGTAAGCAAGAACAAGAATGATAGGTGAATAGGAATTGGTGCATATTAAGACACAGGCACCAGAATGTAGGATGACCTCAAGTCTGTGGAGGATGAAATATGTAAGAAAAACAATCAGAACTGTGTTGGAATAGTCATATCTAGAGGCAACAAAGACAAGGGTTTCAGCAGCAGATTAGCTGGGGTGAAATTGTACAATGTTACAGAGGTGGAAAAAGGTGTTTTTAGTAATGGCGTTAACATGTGGTTGGAAACTTATCTTGGAGTCAAACATAAAATACTAAGTTTGTGAACAGTTGTGTTTAGTCTCAAACAGTTGCCAGGGAGAGAAATGGTGTTAGTAGCTTGGGAACACAATCTGGAATGGGGGCTTGAAACAATGGCTTTAGCCTTCCCAATATTTAACTGGAGGAAGCTTATGCTCATCCAGTGCTAGATCTCAGATAATCAGAGTGATAATTTAGTGACAGTGGAAGAGTCAAAAGAGATGGTAGTGAGTAGAGGTGTGTGTCACCAACTTACATGCAAAACCTAATGTGCTGCTTTTGGATGATGATACCAAGGGTCAGTATGTAAATAAGAACTAGGAGGAGTAAAAAGGTAAAAGATAATCTTTTTATAAAAATAAAAAAAGAGGGGGACACCAGAGCTAATAATATGGAGGAGGAACCAAAGCCATTGGAAGTAATATTCTTGTTATGTTTAGATGGATGAGAATGGAACCAAACAAGAATAATCCCACCTAGCTGGAAGACAGTGGAGAGGTGATGGGAGGAGCATGTTATGAACTGTACTAAAGGCTGCAGAGAGATTAAGAAGGACAATAACTTTGATAAGAAATGTTTTAGTATAATGGAGTATGGAAACCTGATTGGAGATATTCAAATGTGGAACATAGAACATAGAACATTACAGCACAGAACAGGCCCTTCGGCCTTCGATGTTGCGCCGACCAATATAAAAAGCAATGCCCCTCCAAACTAAACCATTCCCTTCTCTTCCATATACTTATCAACTAACCTCTTAAACGCCACCAAACTTGGCGCATCTACAACTGCTGCAGGCAGGGCATTCCACTCCCTAACCACCCTTTGGGTAAAGAACCTACCTCTGATATCCGTCCTATAACTATCACCCCTTAATTTAAAGCTGTGTCCCCTCGTGCTAGCTTTCTCCATCCTAGGAAAAAGGCTATCACTGTCCACCCTATCTAAACCTCTAATCATCTTATATGTTTCGATCAGGTCCCCTCTTAGCCTCCTCCTTTCTAACGAAAACAACCTCAAATCCCTCAGCCTCTCCTCATAAGACCTGCCCTCCATACCAGGCAACATCCTGGTAAACCTCCTCTGTACCCTCTCCAATGCCTCCACATCTTTCTTATAATGTGGGGACCAGAACTGCACACAATACTCCAAGTGCGGCCGCACTAGAGTTTTGTACAGTTGCAACATGACGTTGCGGCTCCGAAATTCAATCCCTCTACCAATAAAAGCCAAGACTCCATATGCCTTCCTAACAACCTTCTCGACCTGACTGCCTACTTTCAGGGATCTATGCACATACACACCAAGATCCCTCTGTTCATCTAGACTACTAAGAATCCTACCATTTGCCCTATACTCTACACATTTATTATTTCTGCCATAGTGCATTACCTCACACTTTTCCACATTAAACTCCATTTGCCACCTCTCGGCCCAGCTCTGCAACTTGTCCAAGTCCCTCTGCAAACTATAACACCCCTCTTCACTATCTACCACTCCACCGACTTTAGTGTCATCTGCAAATTTACTAATCCATCCTTCAATACCCTCATCCAGATCATTTATAAAAATTACAAACAGCAGGGGCCCCAAAACAGACCCCTGAGGTACACCACTTGTCACCGAACTCCACGATGAATATCTCCCATCAACCACCACCCTCTGTCTTCTATCTGCTAGCCAATTCCTAACCCAATTAGCTAAATCACCCTCTATCCCATACATCTGCATTTTCTGCAGAAGTCTTCCATGGGCCACCTTATCAAACGCCTTACTAAAGTCCATATATACCACATCAACCGCCTTACCCCCATCTACCTCTTTAGTCACTTTTTCAAAAAACTCAATGAGGTTAGTAAGGCACGACCTACCCTTCACAAAACCAAAGGAGTTCAGGAAAAGTGGGCACTGATTTGTAAGACAACAGCCAACTCAAGGATGTTGGAGAGGATGAAAGGTTGGTGCTAGAGCAGTGGTTTGCAAACGTGTTGTGAATCATGGGTAGTTATTTTGAGGAAAGGAGTGGTGATGGCAGATTTAAACAAGAGAAGGCAAAGTGGAAGAAAAGAACCATGACTGAACTGGAAAAACTTTCAAAGCAAGCACAATTAGTTCAAGCAAGTGTAAAATGTGATCAAATGAATAATAAATAAATTAGTTAAAACGAGTACAAATATTTTGGGTGTATTTTATTTGAACAAACCATTCATGTATGTTTGGTGAACATTCCTCATCACAGCGTATCATAAGTTTGACATATGGCAATTTTTTTCCCACTGATCAATTATACTACAAATTTGCACAAATGTAATTTCAGAATATTTAAGAGTTAGGCCCCAAGTGTCTGGATGGTAAGTTCAGTAATAAAGCACACTGATCACTTCATATTTCAAACAGTTATTTTCCTGTGCCATTAAGTATTTATGTTGTCAGTCCATTTTACTGACATGTGTAGTTGCTGAAACTTCTCATGTGAGAACAATAATTTTTTTTCAATTGAACCACCAGGGAAGATCTCCTCAGAGTGTGACATGTAACAAAGTCATAACAAAACATATTTACAATTTTACTGCTAGTTTTGAGATGGAATCTTTCTTTTACGTCAGACTCTTATCTCATGAGATGACAGGGTAAATATCAGTCAGATTTCCTTTGTGGTTAATTTTATGTAAATCCAAACTGCATTGTGTTTCTTACTTATACTGCTTGTTAGTAAAGCTTATTAGTTCACTTAAATAAATTATATATTGATTTTTTTAAAAAAATTTTGAAAGGAATTTGCCAGCACAGAACACACAAATTAACCTGAATTTTTAACTGCCTGAGAATTTCCAGCAAAAAACAAGTTGGTGGAAGAATGCTGTGTCCACTGCAGTGGGTCCAGGTAGTGAGAAATCGAATGGCCTGAGCCCTGCTAAAGGCTACATTTACTGGCACGCTTAAATAGCAGGTCATTCTCTGAGGGGTCCCCTAATTGTGGGGTGACAGATGGTGGTAAAACATGGTGGAGAAGCCAATGATTACCTTTCAGGATACAGGGGAGAATTCTTGCTTCACTTGGTGCACAACAAAAGTTTACAATGAAAGCCTAGCTTTTTTGAAGTTTAGGGTGCCAGAATTATTTTGGCTGCTGGGCTACTCTGGAATTCACTGACGCTTCTTGCTAAGGTCACTTAGTAAATGTTGCAGTCAGGTTCTGATTGCATAATTAGGATCCAACATATATATATTTAAGAAGAACCTTGCGACATTTGGGTGGGCATCATTGCCTCCTTGGGATAGCAAGCAAAAATTGGAACTCGTCTGTTTCAAAATAGGGTAGAGCTTAAGCCGCCCCAAGAATTGTGATCGGATCACGTTCAGTTGCTGGTTTCAATATGTTGAAATTGACTGGTACAGCCATATATTGTGAAGTGGTAGAAATTCACACCAGCATTTTTTTAAATTTGAAAACAATAATTTGATGACATGGATCAGAAAGGCCATATTTGAACTTAAAAAATTGACTACAGCAGGTGGTTGTCAGCACTGGAAGGGAAGATGGTTGAGAAGTTGCAGTTATTGTGTGAATTGATGTCTGTATAGTATCATGATGTTCATCATTGAAAGTAGATTCAGAAGTAGGAGCAGAAGGATCTTGGGGTCTGGGTCCATAGGTCTCTTAAATCTGCCCCGCAAGTGGAGGATGTGGTCAAGAAGGCATATTGTGTACTGGCCTTCATTAATAGAGGAATTGAGTTTAGGAGTTGGGAGATAATGCTGCAACTTGTCAGACACCACTTGGAGTAGTGTGTGCTGTTCTGGTCGCCTCACTATAGGAAGGATGTGGAGGCTATTGAGAGGCTGCAAAGGAGATTTACTAGAATGTTGCCTGGATTGGGGGGCATGCCTTATGAAGATAGGTTGAGGGAACTAGGTCTCTTCTCCCTGGAGAGACGAAGGTTGAGAGGCGACCTGATAGAGGTTTATAAGATGTTGAGAGGAATAGATAGAGTGAATAGATAGATAGAGTGGATTTTCAGAAGCTATTTCCCAGGGCTGAAATGCTCACTACGAGAGGACAGAGGTTTAAAATGCTGGGGGGCAAGTACAGAGGAGATGTTAGAGGTAAGTTTTTCACTCAGAGGGTGGTGAGTGAATGGAATCGGTTGCTGTCAGTGGTGGTAAAGGCGAACTCGCTGGGGTCTTTTAAGAGACTTCTGGATGAGTACATGGGATTTAATGGGATTGGGAGTTACAGATAGTTCTATGGCCTGGTAGGTATAGGTATGATTGGCACAACTTGTGAGCCAAAGGGGCTGTTTGTGCTATAGTGTTCTATGTTCTATGTTCTAGATTCAGGTATAAATGCTGGTCTCATACATTTTTCAACCATTTCATAGAGTTATGGTGGTAGAAAAAGAGTAGAATTTATATATTAATAATTGTTTTATACTCCGTTAACTATCTTCAAATATTGATATGATTTGAGATATTGAACTAAATTGTGCAGATTAAAATGAATATCATAAAATCAGTATTTAATTTAAATACAGTGCATATTGGAACTTTTCTTTCTGTCTCGTGCTTACATGAGGATTGTGTATAAAAATGAAAAAAATAGAATCCATTTCCTTTCAACCAATGCCTACATATAAGTTAAAGAAAAATGATTTTACCTTATTTACATACGGCACAGTCCTTCCAATTTTCCAGGGTTTTGTTTGAAAGCAGGAACACTGGGGATTACCATGGCAACAGATAGCATGCTGGCAGTATCCAACTCAGTGTAGCTTTGTCTGCGCAGACCTGCAATTAATCAACCATCTACACGCAAAGGTTTCTATCTGAGCGATTGCACTGGCACTTCCTGTCTAACCCTGCTTTTGAAAGACTTGGCTTCTTGTCGAATGAAATAAGGCAAGGAACTGAATAAGGATAATGAAACAACAGAAAAATTAAGAATGTTATATTTCTTAATTATTTTTGAGATAATTCCCTGAAACAATTCCCTGAGATCCAAAAATATATTTTAAATATTTAAAATTATAATAAAGTAAAGCAAAACCTTAGGAATATTAGACTGTGCAAAAATCTGCTTATGACCCTTTTCCTGAGTAATTGAATTGTTTGTGTGAATATAATTGTACAGGTACCAAGTATATGGAGCGAGCTGCAATGATTTAGCACTTTAACAACACAGCAGCCGCATACAAGACACATGTGGTGTAAACAGACTACAACACTAGGGTATAGTCTTGTAGAAATATTTCTACAATTTTCTTTCCTTCTATCCTTGAAGGCGCCAATCCGTGCTGTGATATGATTTCAAGAACACTGGCAGTCATTCAGTGCCCTGTTTAAGTTGCTAGCCTTCATATGTACACCTGGCTGGCAGGCTGTTCAGGTATGAGGAGCATCACAACCAGATCAATCCTTTCCAATTGCAATATTCACAGATATTAGATTCCAATAGGGTCATAGGCAGCAATCAAAAGGAAAAATCCAGTTTTCACCCCCACATCACTGAGGATATTGAGGAAAACTGAAGGCATCAATTGCCAAAACCAAATGTTGCAAATAAGAATAATGAGCTCAGCACTGCCCAGGAATCAAACTTATGATCTTCCCTTTCTGTCTGACAACATGTGGCTTCAAGTGGTGCAGGAGATGCTAAGGGAACCCAAGAAAATATGGAGCCAAAAATCTGCAACCTCATATTCATCTGGGAGTGTAACAGAGGAATAGAGTGTTGCACCGGGTCCTAGTACTTGTTGTAGATTCTGAGGGAATTTTTTGCGGGGAGAGAACTACCACACAGTCTTGGAAGGGGAAATAGACGCATTCCAGAGTGAAAAATGTCAACATCCATACTCTGAGACTATCCAAACTGCATTCTTGATTATCTCAACCCCCACAAATAAGTATCTGCAAACAATAGCCCAAGTTGTGGCTAATCAATTGAAACCCAACACTGTATATGGAAGAGGCACCGTGAGAAACCACATGGTAAGGTAACAACTGTAAAAACACCAACAGCATGAAAGGCAATAACATCTATTCCTTTGGAACTGAAAGCTGTACCATCATAAGATTTCCAAGCCTGTTTGATTTGATTTGATTTATTATTGTCACATGTATTAGTATACATGTGAAAAGTATTGTTTCTTGCACACTATACAGACAAAGCATACTGTTAATAGAAAAGGAAAGGAGAGAGTGCAGAATGTAGTGTTATAGTCATAGCTACGATGTAGAGAAAGATCAACTTAATGGTGAATTTAGAGTTCTGGCCACAGATAGAGCATACAACAGCAAAGACAGTATACAGATTACTGTTTAAAATGCGAATCTTTACACCTAACCTGCTATTCAAGTCTTGAAGTGGCCAACAATATGAGTGGAAGGAGCATTAAGTCCAGATTAAAGAGATGTGTATTGTCTACTGATACATGACCTCAAACTTTTATGTCTTTTTCCTGATGGAAGAAGGTGAAAGAGAAAATGTCTGGAGTGCAAACAGTCCTTAATTATGCTAGCTGCTTTGCCAAGGCAGCAGAAAGTGTAGACTGAGTCAATGGATGGGAGGCAATTTCCATGACAAATTGGGCTACATTCCTGACCTTTTGCAGTTTCTTGTGGTCTTGGGCAGAGCAGGAGCCATACCCAAGCTGTGATACAACCAGAAACAATGTTTTCTATGATGCATCTGTAAAAGGTGGTGAGAATCATATCTGATATGCCAAATTTCTTAGTCTTCTGAGGAAGTAGAGGCATTGGGAGGGCTTTTTAACTATATGGTCCACATGGAGGGATGAGGTTGCCTAATCTGGACACCTAAAATCATGAAGCTGTCTACTTTGTGTCCATTGGTGTAGACAGGGGTATGTCCCCACTACGCTTCCTGAAGTTAATGACAATCTCCTTCGTTTTGTTGATGTTAAGGGAGATATTATTGTCGTCACACTGATTCACCAGATTCTCCATCTTTTTCTTGCATATTGATATGTGTATCAATATATCAAAACAATTTCCTGGTAACAGGACCACAAGTAACTAATTCCGTGACCTACAGAAAGTCCGCACTTTGAGAGAATCCTACAATGACTCTGATATATGACTTTGGCTATCAAATTCACTGAACTACATTTCAGAAATGAAAGGCCTCTTTTTTATCAAGTCCACGTCATGGCAAAATTTTCATGTTCCATGGGAATTGTAGCAGGAGGGACAGAAAACTCTGTGGAATATCCAATGTCCATTGACTTCAGCAGGAATTTCCAGTCTTGGGCAAGTACAGCTGGAAAATCCTGCCCCATGTGTTTTTTCCCTAGATGAGTCAAACATATGAATTACAAACTATTATTTTGATTATAACTTGTAAAAGTTCATTATTCTCTTTTATTGTTGTTCCCTTGAGGCGTGTGAGTGGCTGAGTGAATGAAGTAGCATTAGATTTTTGGGGTGAATGTCTGAATAAATAATCCTCTTCATTTAAATGCATGAAAAGTTTGTTGTTGGTTATTCAAATTGATCATATATTCAGTGATTAAGAAACACATGCATCCTCCTTTTCAAAACACGCTGATTATAGGCAGTAATGGAAGGTAACAGAGATTTCAGTTCTCTCCCATACCTGTTGTAGCAGAAAGAAGGCAGATAACTGGAGTGCAAGCACAAATCAGACACTGCAGTGAATTGCTTACTTTCATTCCTATGTTATTTCTACCATATCAGAAGAGATTGGGCCAAAGGCTTGGAATTCTCAAGTATGTATTATTCATCCTCAACAAGGATTGCATTGAGCAGCTAGTATTCCAAGTTTAATAAGGTATGTTCTCCCTTGAATTAGAGTAGCTGGTACTTAACCAAATGTCAGACCTGGATTCTTAAGTAAACAGCAAGAAAATAACTCACTTTGTCTTGGGGACAACTGGCCTTTGGAATAGTTTCAATATTTCCATGCCACTAGCTGCAAGAGGATGGCTTCCCAGGGACATTACCTGCTCTTTTTCTGCCCTGATAAATACCCAAGATGCAACATAGTGGTATGGCATTCACCAACTATATTCAAGGTAGGAACCTTCCCTAACCTTCTCTTTTTTGAGATAGTTATTTCCCAGCACTTGTGTGGTACATTGATTTGAATGGATTCTAAGGGACAGCCACAAACAATTTTTTAAAAACAGTTGAAACATCTCCATCCATCGATCTATAATATTCCAAGCCATTGCATGTTAATAATCTTTTTCCCCTCACCTCCACCCTTTTCTGTCAATCCTAGACCACTCCCTACGTCTTTCCCCCAGGTCTCTTGTCATTGTTATTCACTGTGCCAGTAAAGCACCTGGCTCACGATAAGCAACTCACAACCCTTCATTGGCTGCTGTCACCCTGATGCATCTTGGTACTATCAATGCATCACAAGGGACATAACCTGAGAAGCAGTAAGTTATACAAATAGATTAACCTTATATTTTCTGATGAGATAGGTTTACTGTATGTAGTAGTAGTTGCATGTGTAGTACCTATGCAACATCAGGGGTTGGCAATCAACTTGCATCATAGGCCACTTATTGTGTCCCGGTAGTGTGTTTTGCCTGGACAAATAACTTGGAACAAGTGAAACATCAAATTTCTGATTTTCTGTTTTTATTGCTTCCAATTCTACCATTTCATGCTGCCAGCTCCATGGTAAATTCTGCTTCCTAATGGGTCACTGTTAGTCACATTGTTGTTGCACAATATCTTGCCTTGAATCCTGGTTTCTTTGTAAGTGCACATTTGTTTAGCTAGCTATCACGAGGTATGAGAGGGCCTAACTGAGTGAATACCTCTGAATTCTTCCTTGGGGGAAATCTCTGACCTTCTCTCAATGGCTCCTGAGCACAATGTGGTTGAGATTGGAAACTCGCTGAATGGCAAATTGAATGTGAATACACATGCTGCAACTTTGTGGTGCTGTGGGATGGGGCTAAAATGTACTGTGGTATGTCTCTGAATCCTTTGATTCAAGTAAGTTTAGATACCTCTTATCGATAAGTGCATTTTTACTCTTTTTGATCTTGATGTTGATTTCCATCCAAGTTGATCTGTATTTTTATGTAATTGCATGTTACATGTTCTCAACCAAATATTGAGTAACATTTTTTCTTGTTGTTGCTATGGTGCTGTCAGGAAGCTGCTGAAATAATAGAATGCTGCAATTGACGTACATTACTGGATGATGTTTACTTATATAACTCTGCAAAATATATTTTATTGCTAGCAGATTTTTGCTTTGCAATGCAGAATTTAACAGTTTTAAAAATATGCAGCATAATTCAAAAGAAAGGGACTCCTTTGATCCCAATGATCAAAGCATTTTGCTTTACCACAGATACCATCATTCTTTCATACCTGCTGCACTCCCACAGGCATCTAAAGAGAACTTGCCTACTAGTATACAATGGTTGATGTTTGAGGGTGAATTTTAGTCTAATTTGCCTGGTGATAATGGATCAAATGTGCAGTTAAAATAATTCTACCCATTGCCATGTTACTTGGACCCTTTTTTTTTGAAGCAGCTCAGACACCTGTCTAACTTGGCTCAGAGCCTCAACAATTTATGCTAATCAAGACTGAGAATGTCTTTGCTCGTTGCAGGCCCCTCACTCAGTAAGCTGTCTGGCTCAAAGAAGAAGCTAAGATAAAGTTACTTTACTTGGTGTGACCAGATTATCCCCCTTCTTTTCTGTCCCTGATACAGCTATGAAACAGCAACATATCAAACTGAAGTACTATCAGTTATACCAAAGTGTGACCTGCAATTGGGACTACAGGAAATAAAGTTTGTTGGAATGTTCTGTCTACCCTCCAAATTTTTCTTTGCATATTATAAACAGGGTGGTCTTGAATATAATCACATTATCTGTTCCTGAGGAAAACATACCATCCAAATCCTAGATTTAACTTCATCAAAATGACTTTTACGAAGTCCAAAATCCAGTGTTTAAATCATTAACATATTCCAAAGGTCTCCTTCCTTACAGTGTCATAAGCGAAAAATCCAGAGCAAACATCGTCTGGACTGCAATTAACCAGCACTTAGTGCACTGAAAGAGCCTCCATGTGAAACGCACTGTTATAGAGTCCCTGGGCATGTGACTTGCCTAAACGGGCCATAGCTGTTTGCTGTCAACAAGGGGGAACTGCATTTAACTGCTTCCTCTGCACTCATAGCCAGTGTTATCAGGAGGATAGCAGCACATAGTCCAGCCCTATGCTTCATGGAAAGAGATTTAGGATAGCTTCTGGATGCCATGGAGGAGAGGCAGGCCATCCTGTACCCCAGAGAGGTCGGATAACCCAAGAGCAGGGAGTTGAATGTGACCTGGGATGCAGTGGTTATAAAGTCGCTACAAGGCCACCTATAGTCAATGTCCACGGCCTGACTGTGGATCAGCACCTAATGCAGAAAGATAATGAACAACCTAATTTGAGCTGCAATGGTAAGTGTCGATCTGTCAGCATTAATGCCTAGCCCTGCCATGAGTCCCGTCTGTCACACCAGAAATGTTCACATCAGTTCACATCCTGACATTCTGTGGTAGTCCAGCACTCAATGCCCCCAGCACCATCCCCAAATCCCTTTGGCATCCCCTTTCACAACCACTGTCCGCTCTGGCACAGTGCCAACATATGCCATCTGTTATACTCCCATTCCCTCCCGGCCGCCTGACCTGCCAGCCATCAGGTTTTAATCACTCCTCTTGTTCCTGCAGGAGAACATGGCCCATAACAGAAGGTATTCTTGAGTTGCAACTCCTGGGTGCTTGATGGAGTTTTCAGACAAGGTGGTTGAGAGAGTTGTGAGGTTGGTATGCATCTCAGAAATGAGAAGCCACAAAACCTTTTTCCGTATGATCTTTCCCAAGTAAGATCCAAGTGCCTAGATACTTGTCCCTCTCTTGAACTGAACCATAGACAGATTTTACATCTCAGTTGACCCATCTGAGGTCAACAGATGTTTCCATTGTCCGCCCCTTGCCCATTACAAGATCACTTGTAGGAGACCCACCACCTTCTAGGAGTCCCATAGCCTTTAGGTGCAAGAGATGGTGCCAGCATTGCATGGCCACCCAGGCCAACACTGCAAGGGTAGTGACTGCAGTGGAAAGTCTGGGACAGGAAATGGTAGCCATGGGTATCAGGCTTCAAGGCAAGTATGAGTCACTAATGACTATGGCTGAAGTCTTGGGAGCGTACTCAAGACACAACGGCAATTGCAGAAAGACTCCAGAGCTTGTAGCAGTCTCAGACCTTCATACCAGCTGCATTAGCCATGGCCTCAGTTAGCTCTTGTCACCTACAAATCATTGTAGCAGCCTGGGTGGTCCTTGAAGACCCTGAGGCTATCCTGGTGCCCCAGGATGTAACTTTCATACATGCTGCCTGGTTGCATGCATGCACATGTGTGATGTTGAGCAGTTGATTGCACGCAATTTCGACATTCAGGGAGTGGAACCCCTTGCAGTTGATGAAGCACATTCCCTGATGACATGGGGTTTGCAAGGTGGCATGCATGTCTTCTATAGCACTCTAATCTGAGGCATACCAGTGATAATGGAAAAGCTTGCAGCTTGGGCATTTTGTTGGGCTTAGCACATGTTGAAATGGATGTAGTGGGATGCCTGGGCATATATGGCATCCCTGACCCTCTGGATGCACTTATAGGCTGATGACTGGGAGATGCCGCACAAGTTGCTGTTTAAGCCTTGGAATGATTGGGTGATGAAAATGTTCAGGGCTGTTGTGGCCATGACCACTGGGAGCAGGTATCTTCCTCTCCCAGTAGGTGCCAGGTCTGTGATGATGTGGCACGTGCTGCACTGTCTTCTTGTTCAGGTGGAGTCTCCAGCGGCATTCATTGCCAGTTCATTTTAGGATGTGCGGATCCTGTACAACCGAAGTTTCCTACTTTGCCCTCCATGGGCCAATAGGCAGCTGAGCATTGACCCTAATCAACGGTCCCCTGTTGTTCTGGTATTGGGTTGGACTTGCCGCTAGCAGCAATATCTGTCAGCTGCCACATCAGCAGCAAGGATTACTGCCAGCTCTACTGACTCAATTCCAACATTCATGGTTGCTTTGCAGGGGGATGTGAGAAAGAGAGAGGAAGAGACAGTCCGTAAGATTATCCATCCTGGACCCCTCTGTTCCCTCCCCAGCACACCATGTCCTCACAACCTGACAATGTTGCATGTGTCCATTAGTGGGAGCTGGGATGGAATGTCAGCAATAACAACAGAGCCTTTCCAGCAGACAGATGGTGGATAACCAATGCAACATTAGTGGGATTTGAACTCAGCTACATCTGAAACCCCATGGAGGTCTTTCAGCAGGCAGGGAAAATATTTGCCACACGACCTCCGACAGAGGACCCACAGCCCAGCTTGGACCTCCCCAAGCCCCTGCACTCTTGAAAACCCCCAACCCTACCCTATACCTGGCAGTGGCTATTTGCACCCTGGAGGATAATTCTAAGTGGTACTCACCTCCTTGCTTACCCTTGCAACTGTTGTGCCTGAACCACACTTCAAGGGATGAATACTGATTTGTGCCTGTGTGATATCCCACTGGAGGAGTGGGAACATCCTGGGACAGGAGGATGATCACGTGCTAAACTTGCTAATGAGATTGAAATCCAATCAATTTCATGCTAATCAACTTTGCCTGGTCTGCACCAGTAGAAAGGTGCCGGGAATGTTTGGCAATGGGTGTGGAACTGATTATGAGGCCCACACGCTATTTTCTGAGATCGAGGTCAGAGAATTACCCCCAGTATTTTGATGATAGAATCTGTTTATCTCCCTCAGTTTAGTTACATTTACAAGAGATATATTCCATGGGAGTTTTTTAATTAATTCCACTTATCAATAGCAATATATTGCTAACTGAGCCACATTGCTGAGCGCAAAAACTTTGAACAGTTTATTACATGGAAAGAATGGCTTGGCAGAATGTGATTATGGAAATTTATGGCTGTGGCACACAATCTGTAAGTGTTTATGAGATGTTACAATCCAATTGCTTGTTAATACATAAATAATAGCCGGTACTCCCAGGATGAAAAAGGGTCACAAAGGAAACCAAGACAGATGATTCCAGAACTCTTCGGCAACTACACCTCAGACTGTTGCTGCCAATTTGTAATCATCTGCAAATGCTAGATAAAGCATGAGTTTAATAAAAGGCTGGACTCCCCAGTGGTTCAAAGTGTACATGCCCACATGATGTGTACTGCTAAGCCATGCAGTCGAGGTTCAATACTGGCTGAACTATGTTGAATTAAATATTTTTAGCTTAGGCAATAATAAGGGGCTAAAATTTGCCACAGGTCCCCCATCTCAGAGAAAAAAAATTCGAATTGCTTTCAAATGAACCTCTATGGGAAAGCCTTTAGGGGAAAAACTGGATAAGATCCAAAAACAAACCATCGGCCCGTTAGCCATGCGCACTCATTGTAATGCAGACAGCAGTAGGAAGGTACCAACCCTCACAGTTCATTACACATACAGCTATCCACAGATGCGTCTTTCAGAATGGGTTCCCTGCAAGCCCCTGAACCAGCACTCTTCACTACTTTTGTGCCTCTCCCATCCAGTGAGCACATAAGATTACCCTCAGTGATGCAGGCACCCACATGATTTATTTTGAAAAGGCAATTATTCCCCCCGTGATTTTGCCAACTTTGGTAAGCTCAGCGCTGGAGATCACTAGCAGGCACATAATGACGTTTATAATGTGATCAAAATTTCAGGGCCAGATTTCTGATAATATTTCTGAAGAGAGTCAGAGGATAGAGGGCATCATAATTTTCCAGTCCAGGCCTAATTTGTTGCTTTTTAACCTTTACATGATCCAGATGGGATTTGTAGAGGTAAATAAAAAGTTGTCTATTAAGCAGTGCTTCAGTGAATCAACATAAAATATATGTGGTGACTTGTTAAGCTTCATGATTTAACACATTTTCAGTCTTTTGCATCATGCTAACCTGCAGTCCTTTCTGTATGAACAGTGTCAAAGAACAACAAACAAAGAAAATTACAGCACAGGAACAGGCCTTTTGACCCTTCAAGCCTGCACCGACCATGCTGCCCAACTTCACTAAAACCCCCCCACCCTTCTGGGGACCATATCCCTCTATTCCTATCCTATTCATGTATTTGTCAAGATGCCCCTTACAAGTCACTATCGTATCTGCTTCTACTATCTCCCCCAGCGATTTCCAGGCATCCACCACTCTCTGTGTAAAAAATCTGCTTTGTATATCTTCTCTAAACCTTGCACCTCGCACCTTAAACCTGTGCCCCCAAGTAATTCACTCTTTCATCCTGAAAAAAAGCTTCTGACCACCCACTCTGTCCATGCCTCTCATAATCTAATAGACTTCTATCAGTTCGCCCCTCAACGCCCATTGTCCCAGTGAGAACAAAATCAAGTTTCTCCAATCTCTCCTCATAGCTAATGCCCTCCATATCAGTCAACACCATGGTAAAACTTTTCTGAACTTTCTCCAAAGCCTCCATATCCTTGAATTAAACATTATATTCCAAGTGCGGCCTAAGGTTCTATAAAGCTGCAACATGACTTGCTAATTTTTGAAAGCAATGCACGGCCAATGAAGGCAAGCATGCCATATGCCTTCTTGACTACCTTCTCTACCTGCATTGCCACTTTCAGTGACCTGCATAGCTGTAAAACCAGATCCCTTCGCCTATCAATAAGGGTTCTGCCATTTACTATATATTCCTTATCTGTATTAGACTTTCCAAAATGCATTACCTCACATTTGTCTGGATTAAACTTCACCTTCCATCTCTCCGCCCAAGTCTTCAGCTGATCTATATCCTGCTGTATCCTCTGATGGTCCTCATCCGCAAATCTACCACCTTTGTGTTGTCTGCAAACTTACTAATCAAATCAGTTACATTTTTCTCCAAATCATTTACATATATTACAAAATTTGTCCTGTACACTTGGTATTTTGAACTTTGACTACTGCATTGCTGAAATGCCTTAGCTAGGGAAAATACTTGAGACTAAGATAAGTTGAACAGTTGGAAGCTTTTTCCCAGAGAAGAAATGATAATCACAATGGGATACAAGTTCAAGGTAAGGGGAGGGAAAGGTTCAGTGGAGATGTGTGGGGGATTTTTTTTTACACGGAGGGTGGTGGGGGCCTGGAATGCACTGTCAAGTGAGGTGGTTGAGGCAGATATGTTAGTGACATTTAAGTCTTATCTGGATAGCCCACGAACAGGTGGGTTGTAAAGAGAGACAGGCAGTTGGTTTAGGTAGGACAATGTAATTGACACAGCCTTGGTGAGTGAAAAGCCTGTTCCTGTGTTGTACTTTGTTCTTTGTTAGCATGAAAATTTAGTGTTGTCTGCTTATTTCAATAATTAAAGTCTATTTAAAAAAGAATAACATACAGCCTAGTGCTAAACATACTGCTCTGTGGCTGGGTGTCTCTGTGAAAAAAATTCTAATTGCTTTCAAATGAACCTCTAGGGGAAAGTCTTTAGGGGAAAAAACTGGATAAGGCCCAAAAACAAACTATGAGCTGTAGCCATGTGCACTCATTGTAATGCAGACAACAGTAGGAAGGTACAGATACTCACAGTTCATTACACATACTGCTAGCCACAGACACGTCTTTCGGAATGCAAGCCCTTGAACCAGCACTCTTCACTACTTTTGTGCCTATCCAGCCATTGAGCACATAAGGTTATCTCTCAGTGATGTAGGCACCCACTCAATTTATTTTAAAAGGGCAATGATCCTCCCTGATTTTGCCAACTTTGGTGCGGGTTTGGAGGGCCAAAGGACCTGTTTCTATGCTCTAATTTTCTTTGTTCTTTGTTCTAAACCCTGACTGCACTTATTAAAAGGGAGATTCATTCTACTTGTACAGATACTGGAAGTGGCTGGGGAAAAAAGTTTGAACGGGTGGTAGAGGGCAAATGGTGCACTTGAGGGTTCTCTGGTGCAACATTGATGCCAACTTTGATAAGGTTAGCGCTGGAAGTCACCAGCAAGCACATACTGACGATTATACTGTGATTAAAGTTTCAGGGCCATATTTCTGATAATACTTCGGAAGATAGTCAGAGGCCACATTTGGACAAGCTAACATAACTTAAACATAACTCAGTGTGGCATTGAGTTAAAAAATTGGCCTGTCATGTTACAGCTTTATAGAATCTTCGTGAGGCTACACTTGGAATATAGTGTTCAATTATACTTGACCAGAAGGATGTGGAGGCTTTGGAAAAGATACAGAAAAGATTTTCCAGGCTGTTGCTTGAATGGATGGCATTGCAATGAGAAGAGGTTGAAGAAATTTGGTTTGTTCTCACTGGAATGACACAGGTTGAAGGGCATCCTAATAGAAGTTTACAAGATTACGAGGGGCATGGACAGAGTGACTAGACAGAAGTTTTTTCTTAGGGTGAAAGATTACTACTAAGTTATTACTAGGGTGCATAGGCTCACCACTCTTTGGGTGAAGCAATGTCACTTCACCTCTGAATGATCATGAACAGTGAATACAACACTGAATGTCATATATCTATGAATGAATTACTACACCCACAAATGTTGCTCCATTCAACATCCTCCCTTTCACTCACCTGGAAACATCCTCTTACAAGCATGACTCATATGTAATATGTATAACCTCACCTCACCTTTTTAGACTTAGAACTACTGCAGGCCTCAGACCCAAACCTCATAGCTGCTATGCAATCCCAGCTATTCAAATATGATAGGAATATCATGTAAACATTGCACTACACATGCTAAACCACTTCGCTCTTGCAGGAGCAGCTGGCATAGAATCTGACCTAGTAGCACCTAACTGGTGGAAGCAAGCACAGCTGCATGCCCTTATCCTCAGCATTTGACCATATTTGGAGAGGCCATAAATGAGACTCAATGGAATAATGGGATTCAAACCATAGAAGAAGGCAATATGATCCTACCTCATCCACCTTATCATACCTCACTTTTCCCTCATTTCCTAATGTCTTCTGACATGTATGTTGTAGACAGTTTTAGCATGCACCTCTTGTTTTCACCCACTTCCCTCATGCAGCCCCACTCTTGGTTCCTTCTCCTTTCAGATAAACAAATACTACCACTCACTCAAACACTAATAGGGAGCCTGAAGTTCAAGAGGTGAAGAACACTAATGATGACGATGAAGAAATCCCATAATTCAATCTCGCATTTGCAGCCAGGAACTCATATACTGGCACTGCTTATACTTTAAAAAGGTAGTAGTTTGGAGTGGGGTTGAGATCTTCAGCATTACAGTAGGGATGTTATTAAGACCTTTTGCTGTATCCAATACACACAATCATTTTTGATGTTGCACAGAGTTAGTTGGATTAGCTGAACATTGGCTTCTTTGATGGTTCGGCCCTCAGGAGGAAGATGAGATGGAACATTTGCTTGGCACTTTTCGCTAAAGATGAATTGCGAATGCTTTGGCCTTGTCTGATGTGCTGCATTCTGCCATCATTGAAGATATGGATGTTATAACAGTGCTGTATTTTGTTGTTTGCTGTTTGGAGAAATGTCTTTGTGCCCTTGCGCAGGCAATGGCGCCCAGTGGGAAACCTGCGAAATGGCCTCCACTGATGTCTCCCAGTCCATTGCACTGGTCAAGCCTCCTTATGTAAACATAATAAGATTAAGATATCCCTCTTTATCTTTCTCAACCTATCTGCACCTTTTGATACTGTTGATCACACTGCCTATTTCTAATAAATCCCACTGTTGATCAGCTGGGTGAGACAACCCTCACCTAGTTCCATTCGTACCTTTCTAATCACAGCCCTAGAATCTTCTACAGTAGTTTTTCTTTCCATTCTGTGACCATTACTTCTGGTGTCCCCCAGGGATCTATTCTTGGCCCCCTCTTATTACTTTTCAAATGGTCCCTTCAGCAAAATCATCCTTAAATACAGTGTTAGTTTCCAAATATAGGCTGATGACATACAATTCTACCTCACTACCTCACAATTGCTAAGTTATCTGACTGCTTATTGGTATCCAATACAGGATGATCAGAAACTTCTTCCCATTAAATATTGTAAATAATGTAAAAACTAAAGTATTTGTCTTCTGTTCCCACCACAAAGTCCATTCCCTAATCATTGACTCAAAATCTCTCCCTGGTGACTTTCTGAGGCTGAACCAGATCATCTGCAATCTTGGTGTCCTATTTTATCCTAAGTCAAGCTTCTGACCACATATCCATTCCATCACTAACGTTACCTACGTTTAGTTTGATAACATCACTCAAGTCAATTCTTGCCTCAATCCATTTGCTGCTGAGACTTGGAATCATGCATTTGGTGTTTTTAGTCGTGAATATTCCAACAAACTCCTAAGCTATCTTGCAGCTGTCACCCTCCCTAAACATAGGGATCATCCAAAACTCTGCTGCCTGTGTCCTATCTCACAACAACTCCCATTCACGATTTGCTAACCTGGATTATTTCCTGCTGGAGCAGCACCTTAATTTTAAAATTCTTATTCCTGTTTTCAAATCTTTACATGACCTCATTTTAACATTTCTGTAATCTGCTCTAGGTTCAACCCTTTGAGATATCTCTGACCTTTAATTCTGGCCTCTTGTATATTTTCTATTTTAATTGCTGTTCCATTGGCAGCCATGTGTTCAGCTGCCTAGGCCTGAAGTATTGGAATTTCTGAACCTATACCTCTCTACCTCACATTAAACTAGGCCTTCTGGTTTGTGAGAGTATAGTCAGGTGAGAGGGGCGATGCAAGTTGTGTCTGAGGGTAGGGGTAGTGGGGAAGGGGGTGCGGTTGGGGTTGATTGGTTGAGTTACTGAATTATACCAGGTATCAAACTGTCTAACTTTTTCAGGGTAAGTTTGCATATAAGTCCCATCCAGCTGCCCAGAGTCTCCTTCCTGGGCTCAGTATCAGAGACATTCATGGACGATCCTGGACAGTAGGGAATTAGCCCATTCAACTGACTCTAGAATAGCTTCTACCCTGCTTCCATCAGACTTCTGAATGGACTTACCATATAATAAGCTGGTCTTTCTCAATAGCTATTCTCTATGATTATAATCTGCACCCTCTCCTTTCTTTTTCCCCTACATATTCTATGAATGGAATGTGTTGTCTGTATAGTACGTAAGAAACAAAACTTTTCATTGCATCCCAATACATGTGACAATGATAAATCAAAGCAAATCAAGTCATTGAATGTTTACACTTCCTGGACAGTTTCCATGTATGTGTGCATGTCAGAAGCTCCAAGGGGTCCTGACACACATCGCGCAATATCCCATCTCTGATAACCCAGAGACTGGAAGATTTGGGTCTATCCTACATCTTCCTTAAAGGTGCATTTTAAAACCTACTTCTGTCTGAATATCACCCTTATGCAACTTGGCATAAACTTTTATTTGACCTTGAGACATTTTGCTACATTAAGTGTGCTTAAAAAAAATACAAGTTGTAATTGTCTGGTCCATCCAACTTGTCCTACACCATGTGGATACACATGCATCATGGTATCTTCACTCTCCACCCCACCTAAAATTACATGATCTGGGAGAGGTGAAAAAGAAAATGCAATTTTACAATTAGTAGTAATAATATTAATAATAATAATATAGTATAAAATGTAACTTACATGTTCCTGTTCTGGCAATGGGGCAAGCATATTGGCTTTGCTCTGAACTTAGTCCATATTATGGGGCAGCATGGTGATACAGTGGTTAGCACTGTTGCCTCACAGCACTAGGGGCCTGGGTTCAAGTCTGGTCTCGGGTCACTGCCTGTGTGGAGTTTGCACATTCTGCCGATGTCTGTGTTGGTTTCCTCTGAGTGCTTCAGTTTCCTCCCACAGGCCAAAGATGCGTGGGTGAAGTTGATTGGCCATGCTAAATTGACCCTAGTGTTAGGGGATTAGTGTGGGGCTACAGGGATAAGGCCTGGGTAATATTGTGATCGATGCAGACTTGATGGGCTGAAAGGCCTCCTTCTGCACTGTAGGGATTCTATGATTCTATTTAGCTTCCACCTTCATGCAGAAAAAGTTTATCCAAAAATATGCTTCTGTAATACAGGCCACAAGAACTCCTTATAGAGCACAATTCTGTCACTTTCCCCATCTTTTCCTTGCAAATATTTCATGTACATTTTTCCTTTATTTGTTCCAGTCCAGCATGAATAGCATGACTGTCTACAGCCAAGTGGTGTAAAGAACATTAATTTTTTCTTCAAAATTCCTGCCATATGAAATCGTATCTAACTATAATTAGCTATACTACTCTCATGCAATATTTGGAGAAATTCAAATTTTACATTTTTGTACATGTTTAAAATTTCATAAAGGCTATTTGTGAATGAAACAGTCTCGGGTGTTTAACTGACTGCTGATACAGGAAAAGAAATTTGTCTGCATAGTGTCACTGCTAATGGCATCATGCAAACTTATTTTAATTCCCTAGAGGGTTGTTATTGCCACCAGTTGTTACAAATGCAGCCTACTTGGCATTCCTCATTGATATCACTAAAGAAGAGTGAGAAGTAGTGCTACTTTTAAGAGTTAGTAACTCCTTCATGTCTTCTAACTTTTCAGTATCTTTAAGAAAATTTCATTCTGAAATAAATTATTGACCAGTTAGTTAAAAATATCTTTTCCTTGATATTCAGAATGATAATTTCAAATACTGGGCATTAGACATGGCATTCTAAATGTGCAATAGCATCAAAGTAAATATTAATTTCAAGATTCATTCCTCAATGTTGCTTTGGGATTTTGAAATATAAAGTCACAGGTACTCTGTTTTTCTCCAAATTGACTTCACTGTGAAACAATCTTGACATTCCTTAATCCCTGTTCAGACCTGATTTCTTGCCTCTTGTGACCTTACTGGCACCAGATATCTGGCAAGGTCAGCCTTATGTACATTTCTGGTGTAAGGTTGAATAAATTATTTAAATAATTTTAAAGGGCATTTTACATAGCATTGCAAGCCCATTAAATCTATCAACTGGACTCACTTATCTCTCTGGCCTTGCCAGATATCTGGTGCCAGTAAGGTCAGTGAGAATCAAAACTGGTTCCCAGCACTGTGAACACGTTGTAATGGCCTCACTGGTTGAACTAGAGGCCATTGAGGGGCAAGGAGGATATCAGAAGCAAGCGGGAGTATGCTCCTTGGGCAGTACCAGCCTGACCCTCTGGCACTTCCCATGGGGCAGCCTGGGGCACTCCCAAGCAGTGCCAAGGATTTGGGGCTGGAGGGGGAGCAGGGTCTGAGTGGCAGGGAGGAGGGACCCATTATCACTCCACAATGGGATCGGTGGGGGGTGGAAAGGGTGACCCACTGCCATCTGCAAAGGGATCTGTGGTAAGGGACTGGGACAATTGAGACTGGCCATTGATTTGATTTGATTTGATTTGATTTATTATTGTCACATGTATTAAAAAACAGTGAAAAGTATCACTTCTTGAGTGCAATACAGGCAGAGCATACAGTTCATAGAAAAGGAAACGAGAGAGTGCAGAACTTTCTGTTACAATCATAGCTAGGGTGTACAGAAAGATCAACTTAATGCAAGGCAAATCCATTCAAAAATCTGACAGCAGCAGGGAAGAAGCTATTCTTGAGTCAGTTGGTAGGTAACCTCAGACTTTCGTATCTTTCTACTCACGGAAGAAGATGGAAGAAAGAATGTCCGGGCTTGTAGGATCCTTAATTGTATTGGCTGCTTTGCTGAGGCAGTAGGAAGTGTAAACAAACTCAGTGGATGGGAGGCTGGTTTGCGTGATGGATTGGGTTACATACATGACCTTTTGGAGTTTCTTGCATCTTAGGCAGAGCAAGGCACATACTAAGCTGTGATACAACAGAAAGAATGCTTTCTATGGTACGTCTGTAAAAGTTGGTGAGAGTCGAAGCTGATATGCCAAATTTCCTTAGTCTTCTGAGAAAGTAGAAACATTGGTGGGCTTTCTTAACTATAGTGTCAGCATGGGGGGACCAGGTAGTCTGGATATCTAAAAACATGAAGCTCTCAACCTTTCTACGTCATCCCTCTTGATGTAGACAGAGACATGTTCTCCACTACGCTTCCTGAAGCTGATGACATTGAGGGAAAGAGGGTGAGCTGCACCAGTTCACCAGATTCTCTATCTAAATCTTGTACTCTGTCTATTCCTATACTATGGTGTTGTTGTCAGCAAACTTCAAAATCAAATTGGAGGGGAACTTGGCCATACAATCATAGGTGTATAAGTATAGTAGGGGCGCCAAGAAAACAGCCTTGCCGGACACCGCTACTGAGGGTGATTGTGGAGGAGGTGATGTTGCCTACTTTTACTGATTGTAGTCTGTGAGTTAGGAAGTTCAGGATTCAGTTGCAGAGGGAGGAGCTGAGGTGCTGATCATGGAGTTTGGAGATGAGTTTTGTGGGAATAATGGTATTGAAGGCTGAGCTGTAGTGAATAAATAGGAATCTGACATTGGTGTCTTTGTTATCTAGGTGTTCTAGGGTCGCGTGCAGGGGCATGGTGATGCAGCAATAGGCAAACTGTAGTGGATCTGGGCAGTTCGGAAATTGATTCGTGCCATAACTATTCTTTCAAAGAACTTCAAAATGATGGATGTCAGAGCCACAATGGGTCAGGCTAACAATCGTGGAAGGGGTCAGGCATCCTATAGAGGAGGGAATGGGTTATCGATCACAGGGGAACTCGAGCAGGCAATTGTTGAGGAGGTTGGGCAGATGATCATGAGGGGTTGGGGCGGGAGAAAGGGATTAGTCAAGACGGGTGGAGTGGTGTGTGATCGGCTGCAGATCCCTGCGGTAGCTGGGGCAGGAAGAGGGGATAGCTATGTTAATGAGGTTGGGTACTTTGAGGAAGCCATGGAAGCTGGCAAAGAGCAGCAGAGGTTGACTGACAGGTCTCTGCTGCTAGAGACCTGCACACGTAAAATGACACACTCTGGCAAGGTCATCTATGTGCGGACAACAAAAGGGTTGAGATTCTAAATGAATATTTCTCATCTGTATTTACTGTTGAGAAAATCATAAATTTAGGGAACTTGGGAAAATAAATAGTGATGTCTTGAGGAGATGCTGGAAGTCTTAAAGCACTTCAAGATAGCTAAGTGCCTGGGACTTGATGAAATGTATCCCAGGACATTATGAGAAGCTAGGGAGGAAAGTGTGAGTCCCTAGCAGAGATATTTGAATCACTGATAGTCACAGTTGAGGTATCTGAAGGTTGGAGGGTGGCAAATGTTATGTCTTTGTTCAAGCAGGACTGCCGGGTAAAGCCTGAGAACTACAGGCCAGTGAGCCTCACATCTCTGTTGGGTAAGTTCTTGGAAGATATTTTGAGAAGCAGGATCTATAAGCATTTAGAGATGCAAGGTTCAGGACAGTCAGCACGGCTTTGTGAGTGGAAAATCATGTCTCATAAATTTGATTGAATTTTTTGAAAGGGAACTAAGAAGGTAGATGAGGGCAGTGCAGTTAATGTTGTCTACATGGACTTTAGCAAGGCCTTTGACAAGATACTGCATGGTAGATTGTTGCATAAGGTTAAATCTCACAGGATCAGGGTGAGGTCGTTAAATGGATAAAAATTGGTTTGATAACAGAAGCCAAAGGGTAATTGTAGAGGGTTGCCTTTAAAATTGGAGGCCTGTGACTAGCGGCGTGCCTCAAGGATTAGTGTTGGGTCCACTGTTATTTGTCATTTATATTAATGATTTGGATAAGACTGTAGGAGGCATAGTTAGTAAGTTTGCAGATGACAGCAAGTTTGTGGCATAGTGGACAATGAAGAAGATTATCTTGGATTGCAATGGAATCTTGATCAATTGGGTCAGTGGGCTGACGAATACCAGATGGAGTTTAATTTAGATAAATGCAAGGTGATGCATTTTGGTAGATCAAAGCAGGGCAGAATTTATTGAGTTTATGATAGAGCATTGGACAGTGTTATAAAACAAAGAGATCTAGGAGTATAAGTTCATAGCTCCTTGAAAGTAGATTCACAGGTGGACAGAATGGTGAAGAAGGCATTCAGCATATTTGGTTTCATTGGTTAGATTATTGAATACAGGCGTTGGGACATCTTGTTGAAGTTGTACAAGACATTGGTAAGGCTATACTTGGAATACTGTGTACAGTTCAGGTCACGCTATTATAGGAAGGATATTATTAAACTAGAAAGAGTGCCGAAGATTTACTAGGATGCTACAGGAACTTATGATTTGATTTATATGGAGAAGCTGGATAGACTGCGACTTTTTTTTCTGGATGGCCTTGGTTGATCTTACAGAGATCAATAAAATGATGAGGGGCGTAGATTGGCAAGATAGACAGTACCTTTTCCCAAAGAATCTAAAACTAGAGGGCATAGGTTTAAGGTGAGAGGGGAGAGATACAAAAGAGTCCAGAGGGGCAGTTTTTTCACAGATGGTGGTGAATGTCTGGAACAAGCTGCCAGAAGTAGTAGTAGAGGCAAGAATGATTTTGTCTTTTAAAAAACATTTAGACAGTTACAAGCATACAATGGGTGTCAAGGGATATGGGCCAAATGCGGGCAATTGAGACTAGCTTAGGAGTTTTGAAAAAAGGGCAACATGGACAAGTTGGGCCAAAGTGCGTGTTTCCATGCTGTAAATCTCTATGATTGTATGACTGTGCTGCTCTTATGATGTAGAGATGCTGGCATTGGACTGGAGTAAACACAGTAAGAAGTCTTCTTCATCAGGTGAAGAAGAGGACAGCCTTGAAAGCTTGTGAGTTTACTATCAAATAAATCGATTGGACTTAAACCTGGTGTTGTCAGACTTTTTACTGTGCTGCTCTTAGCCAGCATTCAGATCACTTAAAGCCCACTCCCTACCCTTACAGGCAAGGAATCATTTCTATCAATTTTTTGTGCAATGAATGCATAAGAAAGCAGCTTTGAACTCACCCAAGAAACCAGTTTGAAACTCTCCCTTTTGCCCACCTGTCCTGGACTTAGTCTTTATCAGTAAGATCGACCCCAAAATGTATTGCTACTGCTTATGAACTATCCAGGATGAATTATGTATAGGCCTACTTGTTTCCCTATCATTAGAGTTGATTTGGCAACAGAATACACATCACCTATAAGTGCTTTACTTTACATACAATACTGCATCTAGGAGTGGAATAATATAAATAAACTAGATAACTAGTAAAACTTCTGTGTTGCATGGTGTTGGGCATAGTTATGGTAGATATTATCAAGGTATTTGTAACTTTAATAAGCATTTATTGACTATTTGAATCTACATACATAGTCACAGTAGTGGTCCAAGCTACGAAATGTCTCCATGCTTGCTTCTACACATGCCCTGTCTAACACTACATTGACCCCTAGGAGGGGGTTATGTGTTCTCATGCTTCACTATGTGAGTGGCACTAATACTCAATCCCACACACTGTAAGAATGTAGGAATAAAAGCAGGAGTAGGCCACCAGGCCCTTCAAGCCTGCCCAGCCATTCAATACGATCATGGCTGATCTGTGCCATTTTCTTATAGCCCTCTATTCTTCAATCTTAAAATATTTATCCACCTCCATTTTAAATACTTCTAATGATCCAGGTCCCACCACACTTGGGGTAAAGAATTCCAAAAATACACCAATCTTTCCATGTGAAGAAATTTCTACACACCTCAGTTTTAAATGATCAGCTATTTATCTTGTAGCTATGTCCCCTTGTTCAAAACTCTCCCACTAGTGAAAATGCTTCACTGTCTACCTGTCAAGCCCCCTCAGGAGCTTAAATGTTTACACTTTATGTGCCAGGCTACCATACTATACAATACTATATTCCCTAAGTCTTTATCCAATATATTTACAAATTATTCCTTTTACCCTATTTATGTACATCAATGCTACTACCTCATATGCATCGCGCTCCTCACCTTCTCAGTTCTGACTTAAAGGTTCAAGCAGCCTTGAGGCCTTATAAAACTTTGCTATCTTATTCTTATTGCTATTGGAAAAGAGATAGACTCAGCCAATGCAGGTAATCTTTGTTGAATTGGAGGTTGTTCTCTCATCTGGGTATCTCTTTATTCTCTTTTTTTTTGTTTTTTGACATTGAATTGCTCTTTGTTGATACCCCAATTGTAGTGATAGATGATTTATCCTGTTTTTTTATATGGTAAATGAACTCTGGATGTATCTCTGTGATTTTTTTTCTCTACTTATTTTGTGTAGCTGACCATGATGCATCTTTTTTCTGTTGTGAATATGTGACTTTGTAGTAAGCTCATCTTTACATTTGGCTGAGTGGCGTGTGTTGTTAATGGATGGCTGCTACTTGGTTCCAGTATCATTTCTGGCACTGTCAGACTGACTGGAGATTGCAGTCTCTGCTCTGTAATCTCAGGGTTTTTTTAAAGTTTAAGTTTATTTATTAGTCACAAGTAAGACTTACATTAACATTGTAATGAAGTTACTGTGAAATTCTCCTAGTCGCCACACTTCAGCATCTATTTGGGTCAATGCACCTAAGCAGCACATCTTTCCAACTATGGAGGACACCAGAGCATCTGGAGGAAACCCACATAGACACAGAGAGAACATGCAAACTCTATGCAGACAGTGACCCAGAGAATCAAATCTGGATCCCTGGTGCTGGGAGGCAGCAGTGCTAACCACTATGCCATCATGTCACCCAGATTTTTACAACTGGTATTGGAGCTGAAGTTGAGGCTCTTCTTGTTGCTGCTTCTTCTCTTTACCATCATCATGGTAACCATCTAATGGCTGGTTGGTGTGACTAATGAGGGACTTGTGGCACCTGTAATGAAAATGAATAAAATGCTCTGTAAAGTGAGGAGACAATTCATCGTTGAAGTCCAAGCTGACAGGATCTTTCATGGTACATCTTTTGGTAGAGCTTAATGTTCTATAATTTACGACAGTGGCTATCCTGATATCTTCTGCCATTTTGAGGAGATTCAGGGCTCTACAGGTATCTCTGCTTATGTGAAAAACAGACTGGTTACAGTTGATATATCAGTTTGAAGATTTATTTTCCACCATACTGTAATGATTCCAGAATCATGCCTATAACCAGAAGTTGGATTTCTCAGGGTACAAGAGGTGTTGTGCCTATTGTTCATATCATTGGTCACTTAATCATAGTTCTTTGTCTGTGCCTCCTATGTCCAACATAGAGCTTGTGAGATGACAATTAACCAACATATCCATAGTCTAGAACATAAATCCAGAATCTTTAACCTCAACCAAAAAGCAGGTTTGTGTATCATCTTGGTGTACTGGTCTTAACCTCATAAATCCTCTTGATATTTTGGCTGGAATTGTACTGGCACATCTGCCTGAGGCTTGTAAGATCTCCCCCAAGACAAATGGAAGATGCTGTTCTGCAAGCCTTGCCTGCCCCTATTTCGGGGTAGGCGTGCTGGTAATATCATGGCCTTTGTGTGCATTTTGAATTTTTGGCTTTGTAGAGCTTTTCAAAATGTCCTATTTGGTTACATTGAAAGCATTGAGTTGACCTTGTCAGAACATTGATCAAGCCTATTTGCTCCACAATACTGGCAAGTTACCCTACACGGTTAGGGTATTGCATCTGTTGGCCTTGAGCGTTCCTGTTTCTGTGCTGTTTAGCTAATGGAACAATGAGGCTTACTTGGTACCATGGTTTGCTTTTTATCTTTAATGTTGATTGCAAGTGGATTTCAGATTTCCTTATAATCTAGGTAGCTTTTTCATGGATTAGACTTCCTTTCATTTGAAGTATATCAGAAGCTGCAATTCCTGCAATTATCCTATCCCTGATTAGTTCAAATTTCATGTATCCATAATCACAAGCTTTAGCCATTCAATACAACTCATTAATGAGGGAGTCACAAGTTTGTTAAACTTAGCTCATTCAAGTGTTTAGTTACTTCTGAGGTTAATATAAGCATCAAATGACTTTAAAATTTCATCAGATTTTGCAGATGGTTCATTGATTCCTTGTCTAGCTATCATACTATCAGCTAACGGGTCTACCAAATAAAACAGTGCATTAACTTGTGCTGCTTCGACCTTTTTATCCATACCTGAAGTAATGATGTATCTCAGGAATCTCTTTCTTCAAAGCCCCCAATTTTGTGATTGATCTAGAATTTAAATAAGTCCAAATTGATCTAAAAGTGTGGATTTTTGATCTAATCGTTAAAGTTTTTAAATTGAAAGTTCAGACTTACGAGATTTCCAAAAATCCAAGATGATATAGCCATATGCTTCTTCACAAAGGATTTTTCTGCACTTGCCAGTTTTGGTGGGCTCTCATGTCAATGTCATTCGTGATCTCAGCATTTACAGTTTTTCAACAATGGCTGCGTGGAACAACTTTTTAGAGTCTTTCCTGCTTTAGCATGATGTTCTTGGGTATTTGAAGCATTGAATTCTAGCTTTTACTGAGTTTTTCGGGTGGCACAGTGGCACAGGCCTCACAGGGACTCAGGTTCGATTTCCGGCTTGGTCACTGGCTGTGTGGATTTGCACACTTTCCCCATGTCTGTGTGGGTTTCCTTTGGTGCTCTGGTTTCCTCCCACAGTCTGAAAGATATGCTGGTTAGGTGCATTGACCCGAACTGGCACTGGAGTGTGGTGACTAGGGGAATTTCAACATAACTTCATTGCAGTGTTAATCTAAGCCTTACTTATGATTAATAAATAACTTTAAAGCTGAAATCACAAAATTCACCAAGGTGTTTGCAGAGGTAGCAAACATATGGGGAATTGATGCGAGTTGCCATGTTTATTTCCTACCAATACATGTTTGCAGAACAGATTTAAATTGTTCAAGTGTGCAAGGCTTTGCCAGTAAGTGACAATTATGGCTTCTGATGAACTGCATACATAAGATTGTATCATGTACTTCAGAAATCTACCAATACAAAATAATGATAAAATATAGGAATTCTGAAGCAGAGTCATCATAAAGTGTTGTGTGTGAGTCATATCGTTGTGTTACTTTTTAACACTTGTGAATGCAACTTTTACAAATCACCTTTCCCTGATTATCAAGGGTAAAATGTGTGTGTAGTGTTTTGCTTCAGTGTAGCTGATGCACAAAACCAATTCAATAGGCATCTAAAATCACAATAGGCACAGTGATATACAGTGATGATATAGCATAATTTTTGCCAGTACCAAGTTATGGTTACTTCACACAAAGCAGATGGAATATTTCATAATCAGATGATTAACACAATGTAGTTGAATGCTGACATTTTGCTGTTAAGTAGCAGAGGATTATGCTGATGAAGTATTTGTCTGTAGTTTTCTTAGGGATAAGGATGGTATTTAATTGACATTCATGAACTGTACTAATGCTTTAATGGAAGGACAATGCAATTTGAGTTTATGTAGAGTAGATGTCTAACAGTACTAAAAGGCGCACAGTTTTATGTTAATGTAAGCAGTGAATCATTTTGCATTTCGTTTTGAATTTCGTAATATAATTTATTTTCATAGCTTTGTA
The DNA here is from genome assembly GCA_024679065.1 of Sphyrna mokarran. Lineage (NCBI taxonomy): Eukaryota > Metazoa > Chordata > Chondrichthyes > Carcharhiniformes > Carcharhinidae > Sphyrna > Sphyrna mokarran. The sequence continues at coordinate 28,042,163 of JAGIQG010000003.1, forward strand.
TGCTATTCTTCCATTTGAATCCTTGTAATTTGTTTCTGTGATTATTTTTGACTCCCGCTGTGAGCGGGCTTTCCCACTGTGGATGCAGCAAAACATTGGACATTGGCGGGATCTTCTGGCTTTGCATGGCCTGCCTGCTCAACTACCATGGGGAAGGGAGTTGGGGGTGGAAAGGCGGGGAGGGGGGGGGGGGGGGGTGGGGGGGGGGGTGGGGGGGGTGGGGTGGGGGGGGTGGGGGTGGGGGGGGTGGAGAGGGGGGTTGTCCAACTTCAATGGGACCAAAAGATTCTGACAATGATTTCCAAAGCCACACATTTTTTTAGATGGAATCGTTTTTCCTTATATCCCCCATTTTTTTCCTGTCAACTCTATCTATGCTGCTCAGTGCCTATCTTATATTTATTGCCCCTTATTTTGAACAGTGGCATAAAAGGGAACATTTTCTCTATATTTTTCAAACCTTTCATGGTCATAGAACCCCTACAATGCAAAAGGAGGCCATTTGGCCCGTAGTGCCCACACCAACTCACTGGCAAAGCATCTTACCCAAGTTCACCCCTCCTCCCCAATCCCGTAACCCTACACATTTACTATGCTAATCTCCTTAACCTATAAATCCTCAGACATTAAGGGACAATTTCGCATTGCCAATACACCTAAACTGAACATCTTTGGCCTGTGAACAGTGAATGCACAACTCAGGATAGTCAGGGTGACTTGGCTTGAAGAGTTTCAGAACAAACTAAAAACCAAAAAATTTCTGAGGAAATGCTTTGATATTACAACCACAACAGCTTGTATATGTTTGGTAATAAAATGTCCCAAAGTGTTTCCTGAGAGCATTATCAAATCTTAATGACTAAATGAAATAAAAATATTTTTCCTCCTTTGGCTATTTCATATTTCTACACTATAAAATTGACCTGACTGGGTTATCAAGCTAGTGACCTATCCCCTAGCTTTGTAAATGTCATTCTGCAGCTGATGATGTGTTTGGGAGAGGGATAGTGTGAAATTACAGGGAGGGGATTTCCTCTGGGTTTCTGCCTGTCCTGATCACATAGTAATTGTACGCTAGGATGGGAAAATCCTGATAGGAAGCCTGACCTTGCCCCAATGAAGGTTCTTAAGTGCAAATAATTGCTGCAAGAGCTGTTTCCTGCCCAGCTTCAATTGTTAGGGCTGGCAAGAACCTTGATCCTCCATGAGGAAGCCTGGTAAAACTCAGTGTTAGATCTTGGTTGGAAGGTGAGGAAGGTCCGATGACCTCTGGGCTACAATCCTCACCCACTTGCCTCTTCCCAAGACCACAATCAAGCCTTTTGTACCCTCCCCGCTCTTAGAATCCTTACATTTCCCTTGTCCTTTGGCTCCTGCACTTAGCCTCAGGTAGATTGGTGTATTTTCTCTGTGTTTACTGATTGACTGGCAGTTCTCTAAGGTGGAACTTCCTTCTGAGTAAGGGGTAGAACCCCACCTACTGGAAATCAGTAGTGTAAATGAACTGCCGTGCATTTGGCATTGGCAGGGTTGTGTCCCCTACTGACTGTGGATGGTGGAAGGCAAGCTCCTGCCTTCTGAAAAAATTCAGCTTTTAGTTGTAAAAATGTTCAACAGTTCATGCTTACCTACTCTGAAGTGAAGTCAGCTGCTGAGGAGAATGGAAAATTCATGAGCCCCGGCCAAAGCCAATCTGGCCGTAAGAGCTTTGCTGAGACGTGTTTTGGGGGCAACCTTGACACAGTATTGGAATTGATGCGAGTTGCAAATAACAGTATTGAGTGGACTCAATATACCTCACACTGATAATGCCATCTACTCTTGTTAAAATTCTTCTGATGCAATCCTAATCGACTCAATTCCTCTTCATAGGTCAGTCCTGCCACCCTAGAAATCAGTCTGTTAATCTTCTCTGCACTCTGTACTGACATCTTTCCTTACATATAGAGATCAAAACTGACCCACTCTATGTTCCCCCAAATTAGGAATTATTCCCTTGCCAGCGTGATGTCATACAATGAGGTTTCCAATTGTTTTTTAAAAATGGGATCCAGGTGAAGAAAATCCATAGGAACACGCAGCTGACTATAGCCTCAGGGAAAGGGAGGGAAATGCTTGAGCAGTACCTTGGCACTGCACTTTGGCACTGCTCCCTGGCACCCTAGCTGTGCCCAAAGCACCCTGGGAACAGTACCAAGGGGTGGAGCTCTAGGGGCCTCCATGGAGGAGTAAACTCTTATTATTTTTATCATAGAGCCGTCTCCCATGTCTGCATGCATTTCTTCCAGGAGTTCAGGTTTCGTCCCACAGTCCAAAGATATGCAGATTAGGTTGATTGACCATATAGATTACCCATTAGTGTCAGGGGAACAGCAGCGTAAATGTGTTGGGTTATGGGGATAGGGCTGGTTGGATTGTGGTCAATGCAGACTTGATAAGCCAAATGTCCTCCCTCTACACTGTAGGGATTCTATGGTTTCTATGAATTCTATGTTATGAGTGAGAAGCCTATCACAAAGCTAATGATCGAGTGTCGCAAATTGATCAACAGATTGTGTTGATTCACAATTTATGGACTATCTTTTCCTCAACAAAGGTTGCTGGTAGATTTGTTCATTAATCATTTAATGAGTCATTCACGTACTGTTTTGCTTCTCAGCAAAGTTTGGTCAATTGCATCCAGATAGCATTCAGCTCTGTAATGTAAAATATTTGCTGACCCTTAACAGATACACTGCTTGGGCGAGAAGATATCATGCAAAGAGTGCAATATTGGAGTGGAAATGTGAGAGATTTATATTTACCTCAGGTTATAAATGATATTGTTGAAAACCATGTCACCTTGAGTTGTACAAATGTAGGTTGATGTCCAAGAGTAAAAGAATCATCAGCTACTGACAGTCAAAGGAACATCAACAACTTATTCTCTGATACTAAAACTCACAAAAACAGCATGTGTTCAGTATATTAGAAAGACTGCAAAAGGATGATGAAATGTTAAGTTAATTATTGTGAGTCTACGCTGGATAGCATTCATTTACAGCATAACCCAACAGCAAATAATGACTAAACTTTTAGTTTTATAAAATATTTTTATAAGTTTTATCTTTTATCCAGTTCTAAATATCCAAACAATGTTTGGAACAAAATATCATTTCTGTTTGACCTGATTTCTTAAAGCCATATTTCTGAAATAGAAGAATTGGTATATTGCTAAATTGACCACTTCTGAGTATCTATGTATGACTTACAGATGAAAATGCTGTTATTAAAGTAAGACAAATTCTATATTCTTACTTTAATCTGTGTTTACGATGACATTTTAGTAAATTACATTTTTAATTAGCAAGTGATGGTAAGCACAAATTTCAAAAGAAATGCAGTAATCCTTTGGTACAGTTAATCTAATTCCCATAGTTACAATACTTGGATGGAAAAGCATTAAAATTTATATTTTTGCAAAAATTATAAAATACTCTTCTAAATGGATTCAAGAGCATGTTTCTGAAACATTTTTGTGTGATCTATTCTACTTTATAAATAAAAAGAGTTACTTACTATATATAATTTTCAGTTAGGCACAATATTTTATTCACTGACATCTAATATTGCTAAAATCAAAATCACAGTAGATTCGATTTGGCAAACAACTATTAACATTAAAAATGATGTCCAGTATGTAACAGTGCTGCACCTTAGTGGGGAAGTAGTAGTTTGTATGAATATGTAGATATAACTTACACTTTCCAATGCATAACTCATTTACTAAAATTGTAAATAATGGAATGTGTTTATGTAAATGGAATGTAATTCTTACATGAAATCGTTTACTAGAACGTGCTCTCTCACAATCCTGTGAGGTGTCAAAGCAATCCCACCAAAGCTTGTAAGAGTATAGTGATAAAAATAATTTCTATTGATCTGTGCAGCTTTGACCTTCAAGCAAAAAATTGTCTGATAAATGGCTTTAGGATTAATATATGCATATTTTTCAGAAAATCCATTTTGTGAATATGCAGATGGTTTGTGGGAGTAAAATGTGCCAAAAAGATACTCACAGAATGTAGCTAATTCATTGTGATTGCTGTGAATGAATATAGTAGAACAACAGGATGCTAATCTGTTACTATTATGTAAATATACCTGAATGTCAACTTGATTTACTAGTAACCATAAAATTGTGGGCTCAAGCCTTACATCAGGGCTTGCAATGTAGGGGGCGATTCTCCCAAAAGTGCTGACCTGGTGGGAAAACTGACTTAGATCAGGACTGTTTTTTAAGTGCAGCTTGAGACGTGAATCTCCGCACTCTGAGTACTGTAGAGGTGACAATTGGGAATCTCATTAAAAACCCAGGGGGCAGGGCCTATTCACACTGGAATCTGACAATTCTGGAACTCTGCGCATGCACAGTGGTCCTGATCGGTCAGACTCCTCATTTGCTGGTCAGCTCAATTGCTGGTGAGCCCAGAACACCCACAGAGCTGCCCTATCCCTCCAATCCCTCCCATAGCCTATTCGCGGCCCCTCAACAATTCCCGGGCCAGTCCCAACCTTACCCTGCCCGAAGAAGAGCTTGCCTCCTCCAGCAGTGCTGATCCCCCATCCTCCTCACCCAGCAGACCATTCCCCTCGTGGGTCAAATCCCCCACCGGGATGTAGGGTACCCTTTGGCAAACCAACCTCCCCAGTCCACCCCAATCCTTGCCTCCCTCCAGCCTAGACCAATGCAGAGTGGCAACGGGACCCCACACACCCCGCCAGTTGTACCTATATCCCACTCACGATAGGCCCTATCTCCTTTGCACTGCACTATGTCCAGTTGACAGAGACAAGGTATACCCTGGGCATGGGTACTTTGCTCCTTGGGCAGCGCCAGGGGCAAAGTTGAAAATTGAGTTGGCGAGGAAACTGGCCACATAGTCAAATGAGGAGTATAGTAGCGGGCTGAGGACACAGCCTTGTGAGGCATCAGTATTGTGGGTGATCATGGAGGAAGTGTTGTTGCCTATCCTTACTGATTGTAGTCTGTGGATTAGGAAGTTCAGGATCCAGTTGCAGAGGGAGGAGCTGAGGCCCAGGCCACAGAATTTGGAGATGTGTTTCGTGGGAATGATGGTGTTGAAGGCTGAGCTGTAGTCAATAAATAAAGAATGATATTGGTGTCTTTGTCACCTGTGTTCCAGGGTTGAGTGCAATGCCAGAGAGATGGCATCTGCTGTGGCGATAGGCGAACTGTAATGGATCCAGGCAATCTGGGAGGCTGAAATTGATATGTGCCATAACTAACCTTTCAAAGTATTTCATAATGAAATAAATGTCAGAGTCATCTAATGATAATCATTAAGTCATGCTACTTGGCTTTTCTTTGCTACTGAGATGATGGTTGTCATGTTTAAGTAGATAGGGACCTCAGGTTGTTGTAAAGGGAGGTTGAAAATGTCTGCTAATACTCCTGCCAGCTGATTCACGCAGGATCTGAGTACTCATCTGGGTATCTCAGCCAGACCAGTCGCTTTCTGTGGGTTGACTTTTGAGAAAGCTGCTCTGACATCTGCAATGGTGACCTGAGATATAGTTTCACCCGGGGCTCCTGGGGTGGCGGGCGTGCTCTTGCTGACCTCTTACTCAAAACAGGCATAGAATGCATTGAGCTCATCAGAGAAGTGTGTGTTAGAACCAACAATTTTATATGCATTTAGTGTTTAGTAATTTATATTTTTTTGTTAGTTTATGGCCCAGCTCTAAATTCTCTTGAGAAGATGATGAACCATCTTCTTGAACTGCTGCAATCTATGTGGTGTCAGTACAACTGCAGAATTAGGACAGAGCCCCATAACTTTGACCCAGCGACAATGAAAGATCGACAACAGATTTCTAAGTTAAGTTGGTGAATGACATGGAGGAGAACTTGCAGCTGGAGGTGTTCCCATCTTTCTGTGGTCCTCATTCCTTCAAAAAAAGAAAAATTTGCGTCTGTAAAGCGCCTTTCAATGATCACATCACATGGGTTTGTAGCCAATGAACTATATTTTGAAGGGAGTCACATGAGAGGTAATTTACACTGAGCAAAGTCCCACAGACAGCAATGACCTGTGAGAAATTAGACTATTGCTTGCACCTTAACGTCTTCCAAGATTTTGAGGTCAGTGGATCTACTTTGGTCTTCTCGTAGACCACTCACAAATCCTGATTTATCTAAGGTGCTGGTAGGACAAGCTGTATGAGGTTGGAAACAGGACATATGCAAAAAGTAAAATCTGGAAATGGAAGGCAGGCAATGGATGGAGCAGAAGCTGGATAGGAAAGGCAGTTTAAGAGCAGAAGGTTGAGGTACAGTGGAGAATTGGCTGGACAGGGGATACAGATGAAGGGTGAAGCAGAGGTTATACAGAGGAGGGAAGTAAAGGTTGGAGTAGAAATTAGATAGAGAAGGCAAGCAAAGAGTGGAAAACAGGGAGGCTGTCCCATACAGGAAGAATACTGCCCATAGAGGGAAGAACTGTTTGTGGCAGGGAAGGAAGCAGCAAGGGAATGAAAGGCTGAAGTAATGTGTGATGGAGGGAGCTGCCTTTCTTGTTGGCTCTGAGAGTTGTGTGGCTAGTGGGGAAGGGAATTCATAACAGGAACAGTGGTAGAATGATGATTCTAGAGGTGGGATCAGTATTATTGACAGTGTTTGAGTTGTACAGGACAGCAGAAGGACATGGGAATGTTGAGTGGGATGGAATAGGGTAGTATGTCCAGGATATTATTTGTGTAGATTTCATGGGAGGGCAGAGGATTTGGAGTAAAGGGAGAATGGTGGGGAGAGTAGAAATGGACAAAATTGGTGATTTAGAGATCTGCAGCATTCAGTGTCAGGATCACTGTGAGCATAGGGATGGTAACAGGTATAGACTTAGAGGGGAGGGAAAGCGTATGTAGGTGAATAGTAATAGGTGAAAGGATAATGGGAGGAAGTGCAAGGGTGACATGTAAGAGGAATGATGATATTAGATGGGGAGAAGTTAGTGGATGACGGGGGAAGAGAGAAGTTGATGGAATGAGTTTCAAGTATAACTACTGTGCTGTACTGTTCTATGTTCTATGTTCTATAACATGCACCATTTTTTGAATCTCATCAGTGCAATCACAGTTGATGTGAAACTGCAATACCTTGAAATGGGTCTTATTGGGTAGGTGGAGTACAAAGTCTGCACGATTGTCCAATTAAAGAAACATCTAAATAATCATGAGGCAACTGGGAGTTATGCTCAGGTGTATTCTTCTCTCCACAGTGAAATCCACATGACAGTTGTTTCTTATTGTGGATGTTCTTATCCTGCAGAAAGACAGAAGAATTCTGAGTTTACTTGTAGAATTTTATATTAGATAATCTTTAATGTGCAATTTTATCTATAAAGTTGATACAGTAAATAATCCAGCTGTGTAGTATAACATTTGTCTTCTTACGTAGATAGTGCAGTTAGGGAAGGGACCGCATTGGACCTGGTATGGGGGAATGAGCCCAGCCAGATGGTTAATGTTTCAGTAGGGAAGCAGTTTGGGAATACAATTCAGTAAGTTTTAAGGTACAGAAGGATAAAGATAAGTGTAATCCTCAAGTTAAGGTGCTAAATTGAAAGAAGGCTAATTATAACAAAATTCTTCAGGAACTGAAGAATGTAGATTGGGGGCAGATGTTTGAGGGCAAATCAACATCTGGCATGTGGGAGGCTTTCAATTGTAAGTTGATAGGGATTCAGGACTGGCACATTCCGATAAGGATGAGGGATAAGTATTGCAAATTTTGGAGCCTTTGGATAACAAGAGATGTTTTGAGCCTTGTGAAAGAGAAAAAGGAAGTATTCGTCAAAGATAGGAAGCTGGGAACAAGTGTGAAATACAAAGAAAGAAGAAAGAAATTTAAGCAAGGAGTAAGGAGAACTACAAGGGATCATGAAAAAGCATTGGGCAGCAGGATTAAGGATAATCCCAAGGTTTTTTATACATAATAAAGAGCAAGAGGGTTACCAGGGAGAGGATTGGCCCATTCAAGGACAAGGGAAGGAATCTTTGCGCTGAGCCAGAGGAAATGGGTGAGGTATTAAATGAGAATTTTGCTTCAATATTCACCCAAGAGAAGGACTTGGTGGATGATGACTGTGGGATAGGGTGTGTAAATGATTTGAGCCAGGGAGTTCTTGAGAACCATTAAGCTACACATGACCACAGGGTCTGATGGAATATACCACAGAATACTGAGAGAGGCAAAAAAGGAAATTGCTGGGGCCTTGAGAGAAATCTTTGTATCTTCACTGGCTACAAGGAAGGTCCCAAAGGACTGGAGAACAGCCAATGTTGTTAGTTTGTTTAAGAAGGATAGCAAGAATAATCCAGGCAATTACAGGCCAGTGAACCTTACATCACTGGTAGGGAAATTATTCGAAAGGACTCTTTGAGACAGGATTTATTCCCTCTTGGAAATAAGTAGAAGTATTAGTGAGAGGCAACATAGTTTTGTGAAGGGGAGGTTGTGTCTCACAAACCTGATCAAGTTTTTCGAGGAAGTGACGAAGATGATCGTTGAGGATAGGGCAGTGAATGTTGTCTACGTGCACTTCATTAAGGCCTTTGACAAGATCCCTCATGGCGGACTGGTGCAGAAGGTGAAGTTGCATGGGACCAGAGGTGAGCTCTGTTACAAAAGTGACTTGATCAAAGAAGACAGAGTGTAGCAATAGAAGAGTGCATTTCTGAATGGAGAGCTGTGACAAGTGGTGTTAAGAACTCAGAAAGAATTTAGCAACACCAATTTTAAATCCAACCGATTTAAATCCAATTTCGGTTGGATTTAAAATTGGTGTTGCTAAATTCTTACTGAGTTCTTACTACCCCAGTCCAATGCCGGCATCTCTACATCACAAGTGGTGTTCCTCAGGGATCAGTGCTGAGACCTTTGCTATTTGTAATATATATAATTGATTTGGAGGAAAATGTAACTGGATTGATTAGTAAGTTTGCGGATGATGTAAAGGTTGGTAGATTTGTGGGTAATATTGAGGACCATCAGAAGATACAGCAATATATATATCAGTTGGAGACTTGGGCAGAGAGATGGCAGATGGAATTTAATCTGGACAAAGGTGAGGTAATGCATTTTGGAAGATCTAATAAAGATAGAAAATATACAATAAATGGAAGAACCCTTAAGAGTTTTAACAGGCAGAGGGATCTGTATAGGTACACAGGTCATTGAAAGTGAAAACACAGGTGGAGAAGGTAGTCAAGAAGTAATACGACATGCTTGCCTTCTTTGGCCAGGGCATTGAGTTTAAAAATTGGCAAGTCGTCTTGTAGCTTTATAGAACCTTAGTTAGGCTGCATTTGAAATATAGTATTCAATTCTGGTTGCCACACTACCAGAAGGAAGTGGAGGCTTTGGAGAGGGTACGGAAAAGATTTAATAAGATGTTGCCTGATATGGAGGGCATCAGCTATGAGGAGAGGTTGGAGAAACTTGGTTTGTTCTCATTAGAATGACAGAGATTGAGAGATGACCTGATAGAAGTCCACAAAATGGTGAGAGGCATGGAAAGAGTGGATAGTCAGAAGCTTTTTTCCAGGATGGAAGAGTCAATTACTAAGAGGAGTTACAGATAGTTCTATGGCCTGATAGGTATAGGTATGATCGGCACAACTGGTGGGCCGAAGGGCCTGTTTATGCTGTAGTGTTCTATGTTCTATCTTCTACTGGTTTAAGGTGCGAACGGCAAGTTTAAAGGAGATGTAAGAGGCAGATTTTTTTATACAGAGGATGGTGGGTGCCTGGAACTCATTGTTGTGGGAGGTAGTGGAAACACATATAATAGTGAGTTTTAACGGGCATCTGGACAAATACATGAATAGGATGGGATTAGAGGGATATTGTCCCTGGAAGGGTGGGGGGATTTTAGTTAAGTAGGGTAGCATGGTTGGACGGTTGAAAGTCCTGTTCCTGTGCTGTAATTTTCTTTGTTTTGTTCTTTGTTCTTTAGAGTCATGAGTTGATGCCATTACTTTGAACAGATAAGCAAATGTAATAATAATATTTCACAGATTAATAACATTAGCCATTTTATCACTAATTTAGCTTCAGTTTTTCTTTCATTATTTTAAAATATTGTGGCTGGGGTTTTCCCTCTCTCAGCTTCAGCAGTGCAATGGGCCAGGAGATACCAGCAGGGGACCTTTAGTAATGTTCGCAAACAGTATAATATTAGCTGTGAGGCTCCCAAGTGCATTTTTTTAGCATAGTCAGCTCTGCGGCGATTTCCGGGGCTGAGGCTGGCCTAGAAGGTCTGGAAGGCCAGTGGTCGGAGAGTGAGGTTCTGGAAGGCTAGTGGCTAGGGGTTATGGAGCAGGCCAGCGATCTAGTACAAGATCCCTTAGGGATCAGCAGGAGGCTGGCAATGGGCTGGGCCAGTATGTATGCACCAATCTCTGCACTAACAAATTGATGCATGCACAGTGGCCCACTACGTGCTATGCTGCCTGCTTCTCAGGAGGAATAGGTCCCACTCTCTGCTTACCAGAAGGAATCATTCTGAGGCACAGTGATAGCATGGTTAGCACTGCTGCCTCACAGTGCCAGGGACCTGTGTTCAATTCTGGCCTTGGGTCACTCACTGTGCGGAGTTTGCACATTCTCCCCTTGTCTGCGTGGATTTCCTCTAAATGCTCCGTTTTCTTCCCATAGTTCAAAGATGTGCAGGTTAGGTTGACTGGCCTTGCTAAATTGACCCTAGTGTCAGGGAATTAGTAGGATAAATATGTAGGATTACGGGAATGAGGCCTAGGTGGTAATGTGGTCAGTGTAGACTCGATGAGCTGAATGGCCTCCTTCTGCACTGTTGGAATTCTATGAGGTACTTTGCAATGCTCAGAATGTTGGAGATTCATTCTGATAAGTACTGCCTAAAAAAGGACAGGAATGCTCTCATTTAAGTTTTTTGTTTTGAGATAACCCAGGCCGTAATAAACAAAAGTGATGTATATTCTTGGATAGAAATAATAATACATCATTTACCATTTAGTAAGATTCAAAAAAAGCTATGAAATAGAGCTATCACATGATCCTATAAGAATCATGTTTATGGGATTGTTTTGAATATGAAGAGCGCAGTAAAGGCAATAATAAAGTAATATGCAATGGAGCTCTTACAAAGAGTCACCCAGACTCGAAATGTTAGCTCTATTCTCTCTCTATAGATGCTGTCAGATCTGCTGAGGTTTTGCACATTTTTTGTTTTTGCTGTAATGGTTATTTATTGGTTGTCCATCTTGTCCTCCCCTAACATTAAACAACCAGTGAAGCAACCAAACCTTCAATGTCATCATTTTCACTGCTGAACTAGTGATGGAACTGCATGAACTGTGAAATAAGATCTTCAGTATTAAATTACTGGAAGCTCTGTTAGAGAGGAAATCTGTTGAAAAATGTTCTGCAAATATATCTTAAAACCCTCTCCACCAAGCAATATTACAGTTATTGTTCTGATGAAAGATCATCAACCTGAGATGTTAATTCTGTTTCTGTCTTCACATATGCCTGACCTGCTGAATATTTCCAGCATTTTCTGATTTTATTTCTGGTTTCCAACATCCATAGGACTATGCTTTTCAAGCCGTTATATGTATTATCTTCCTTGTTGGAATCATAATAACAAACCTTGTTTTGTATAAACCACGGATGCTAGGTTTTGAACTTAAGCATCTGATATTATTTCTGGTTAGTTGGATTTTAATATCAATTTTAGATTGACCTTTTAAAAAGAAAATTAAGCATTTGAAATTGGATAGCTCTCTGGACAAAGGAGACCTGTTCACATCAGTTCAGATTGAGGTGGGCAGCATGCCAGTTTTATATGCCTACTTCATTTGAATGATTATAGCATTGTGCCTTGCACTGCTGTCTTCTTCTAAACATTCCAAGTGGCTTCTGTGCTTATCAAAGGACTGAGCAGCATTATTTGGAAACCCCATAGTTGGACCAAACTTCCTTTCTCTGGGGCAGATTGCCTATGAAGCTAAACTAGTCTGCTGCCTTCTGGTTAATGAGAGTGGAAGATTAAGGATGCAGGAGAAAGGCTCACTAAGCAAGGAAGAGAGCTTCCAGATTCAGAGTGATCAGTTTGAAGCAATGATGAGAAAGGTAAAGTTTGGAGAGAGTCTGCCTGAGGACAAGGCAACAATGCTGGACAAGGATGAATGACTTGATATGTTAATTTTTAGTCAAGGTGTTTGAATACCTTTTCACCACATATCACAAGCACACCATCAACCTCTCACACTCCTCGATACACCATCACTTGCCCAGTGCTATTCATTGGCTCTCAGGATGACCAAAATTTACATACACAAAACCATGGTTCCACCTCTCACTGTATTCTGCTGTGGCTGTGGCAGGCACCTCATTCAAATGTAATCACTGACATTCTACCCTCTCTCTTTGCAGAAGGAGGTCATCCACAATAGAGAGGAAAGCCAGTGAACCAGCAGAGACTGGCATGTCTTAATTCAATCAACCATTTAAGGAAATAGTTCTCTGCGTTATTGGGCCAGAAACAATGGAGGCTGTAGTATCTGGTGATGCAGAGGTTGTCCAGGATGACCCTTCTCAATTTCCTCCTCACCCTTATCCTAGGATGTGGCATGAAATGCAAGGTATACGTAGAACATAGTATATTACAGCGCACTATAGGCCCTTCAGCTCTCAATATTGTGCCGACCAGTGGAACGAATCTAAATCTAATGACCCTCTAACCTAAACTATTCCAATGTTATCCATTTGCCTATCCACTGACCATTTGAATGCCTGAAAGTTGGCGAGTCCACAACTGCTGCAGGCAGGGCATTCCATGCCCTTACTACCCCCTGAGTAAAGAACCTACTTCTGACATCTGTCCTATAATTACCACCCCTCAATTTAAAGCTATGTTCCCTCGTGTTAGCCATCACCATCGGAGGAAAAAGGCTCTCACTGTCCACCCTATCTAACGCCCTGATCATCTTGTATGCCTCAATTAGGTCACCTCTTAACCTTCTCTAACGAAAATAACCTCAAGTCCCTCAGCCTTTCATTCCTGATTTTTTTTCTTCACTAATCCTTCACTAACAATATCCCATCATTTCTGCTTTTATATTTTCAGATACCAATAACTTACCCCTGGAAAACCTCAGCGCACTGCAGAGAAAGAGCAAAATGACCAGAAAACAGTGATAAGTAGGCACTACCACTTCATCTTGCAATTCCATTCATTAACTCAGATATTGACAAGTCACAAACTTTAGATGCTCGTATAGAATAGAGATCGGCACATGATAAATCATCAGGCACTAATGGACTGCAGCCCAGTCTGGAGGCAAGTTTAGTCCTGTGTCAACTTCCCGGAGGATAAGGTTGCAGATGTATTCTGCTCCAGGGAACAGATGAGAACTTCAATGGGACGGCCTATAAAAGAATACTGAAGACAAGAGCAGCAAGATGCTTAATGCATTGGGTAGGTCTGTCACTCAGCTTCCATTCTACGTGGAAGAACCCAGCTGCAAAATGGTGGAAGTCATCATGCAGAGCTTTCAGACCACCTTTCCATTTTAGGAGTATCTGGTGACTGAGATCTCAGCTTTCTCTGCAATGCAGGCAGCAGTCACCCAATATCTTTGTGCTGCATTCAAAGGTCAGTTCTATGTCGTAAGATCCATGCTTATTGCCATGCAGCTATGAACTGCTGCCATCAAGGGAGTTGTGGATGCCAGTTCTCAAAGGGACATGGGACATGCAGGCTATCACACCAGTCCAACAATCAGTGCTCTAGCAGATTACTAAGGTTGTAGAGATGCCACCCCATGGGAATAGCGATAACATCACGGAGCACAAGCTTGCTCACCCCTCTCAGGAAAACAAGATTCTTTCTGCCACTCAGTGTCCTTGCTGTACCTCTCAGCCAACACAGACTGCTGCTGTTCATGCCAAGATGAAGCAGTCCAAAGCTGAGCCCTTAAGGTGCAGAATTATTGAGAGCATCCTGCAAGGTTAGGAACGAAGGGGATGTACAAGAGCAAATAGTTCATCTCTGTACAGTTGGATGTGTTGTTGTGAAGAGATGTTTAGTGAACTTTTGGTGAGTTTTATTGCTGGATGCTGTTCAAAATTGCATGATGATGGAGAAACTGAAATGGATGAGTTCTGGGGAATGATGGATTCAAGTTGTTGCCACGCTAGAGGAATGTTCTGAAATTATCATCGGGTGAAGAAAGGAGGATTTTTGTTTGATGATGATGGACACCAGATGATTAAGACTTAGCCAGGTAATTACCTCTGCCACTCAAGATGAGAACAGATAATATTTTCACTCTTGTTACTTTGTTTGTCTACAGACAATATATTTCAAAAACTAATGGATGGAGTTCTTTGAAACTTTATACATTGAAAGAGTAGGACCCAAAAAAGAATTGATTGGTTTTTGGCAAAGAGGCAGATCCGGATCCTGGAAATTTTTAAAGGCAGATAGGGTGAATTGTCCTTTTTTTCAGAATGTTATGGTTTGTTTTATTTAAAATGTTGTTGATTGTTTTAGAATGTTGTGGATTGTCTCAGCTGCTACTTTGTAATTTATCCCAGCTATCAAAATGTGAGCAGAGTTTTCAGAGCAGGTTTTTGGTTACATAATAACATGAAGCTTTCTCAATGAGATGGAAGCACTTATTAAAAATATTTCTTTTTCAGCTTTGTAGCTGTAGAATATCAAGCAGAGGAAAACCTCAGGAAGTGTTATACAATTGTAATAATGATGAATTAACACAGCAGTGGCAGAGGTATGCAGTCTACTGAATGCCCTCACTTCTTTCATATCTTTCAATTATTTCATGGAGAGTTTATGATTGCTTACTTTAATTGCTGGTATATTTTGATAAGAAAACTTTAAAAAAATATTTCCCATCGTGTTGGAATGTGGCACAAGCTAACCAATTACCATAAAATATTTCAAAAGTGAGATTAAATTAAAACTTCTGTCACATAATAATTCCGATGTATTCTTTTGAGATTGAATCATTTCCTTCAGCTCCCATCTTGCTTCACAGTATCCATCATTATTATCTTTTCGCTATATAAAACATCACTTACAAGCATTATACTTGGATGTTTTCAATGTTGGTTGGCCTGGATTCTGTCTTTTTGACAGATCTCCTTGGTACATTTTTGAGTGGAATTTTCCATTCTGGAGACTAAGGCCCGATTTTACCATTTTGATTCTAAGTGCTGGACTTGAATCTGGGAGCGTTTCAGATCCGACTTTTAGACTTCATATGCATGCTGCCTGAAAACATTCCCCTGCCACATTGCTCCTGGGTCTGATAATGCCTCCTCACAGCTCACGCAGACATTGCCCCTCTCCCCGCACCATCACTGTCCCCCTTAATCCCCACCCCTCCATTATCCAGACCGATCACAGCCCACTACTCCCCTTCCCCCAAACTGATTGCATGCAGAGAGGCAGCAAGTTCCTCCTGCCACCCCCACCAGGGAACCATCAGACCTGCTCCCCCTTCCCCCAAAACCAGAGAGCGATCTGACCAGCTCCCCTCCTGCCACCCCAGAGAGTGATATGACCCGCATATCTCCCCCCACACCAGACAGTGATCTGACCCACCACCCTCCCCCCATCAGAAAGCCATCTGACGCGTCTCCCTCACCCCCACCAGAGAACCACATGACCCGTCTCCCTCCCCTACCCTCCAGGCAGAGAACCATCTGATCTGTTTCCCCCCTCTCACCAGGGAAGGATTTGACACCCCCGTCCCCCACCACTGATCTGAGTCAGAGGCCGCTAGAAGCTCTGAACTTAACTCCTCAGAAGCTGGAGCACCCAAATTGGAGTTTGCGGATCATGTCTATTTCATGCCAAATCTGAATGGATGAACGCGGAGGTAAAGGGGAAGTGCTGGTAAAGTTGGGCATCCAGCTCATTAATTCAATTTAAATGCATTTAAATTGCGATCATGTCCTTTTCGGGTGCAGTCCTGATTTCTGCCATTTTCATAGAACATAGAACATTACAGCACAGAACAGGCCCTTCGGCCTTCGATGTTGCGCCGACCAATATAAAAAGCAATGCCCCTCCAAACTAAACCATTCCCTTCTCTTCCATATACTTATCAACTAACCTCTTAAACGCCACCAAACTTGGCGCATCTACAACTGCTGCAGGCAGGGCATTCCACTCCCGAACCACCCTTTGGGTAAAGAACCTACCTCTGATATCCGTCCTATAACTATCACCCTTAATTTAAAGCTGTGTCCCCTCGTGCTAGCTTTCTCCATCCTAGGAAAAAGGCTATCACTGTCCACCCTATCTAAACCTCTAATCATCTTATATGTTTCAATAAGGTCCCCTCTTAGCCGCCTCCTTTCTAACGAAAACAACCTCAAATCCCTCAGCCTCTCTTCATAAGACCTGCCCTCCATACCAGGCAACATCCTGGTAAACCTCCTCTGTACCCTCTCTAATGCCTCCACATCTTTCTTATAATGTGGGGACCAGAACTGCACACAATACTCCAAGTGCGGCCGCACTAGAGTTTTGTACAGTTGCAACATGACGTTGCGGCTCCGAAATTCAATCCCTCTACCAATAAAAGCCAAGACTCCATATGCCTTCCTAACAACCTTCTCGACCTGACTGCCTACTTTCAGGGATCTATGCACATACACACCAAGATCCCTCTGTTCATCTAGACTACTAAGAATCCTACCATTTGCCCTATACTCTACACATTTATTATTTCTGCCATAGTGCATTACCTCACACTTTTCCACATTAAACTCCATTTGCCACCTCTCGGCCCAGCTCTGCAACTTGTCCAAGTCCCTCTGCAAACTATAACACCCCTCTTCACTATTTTCAGTCATTGGTAAAGGGGGAATGACCACAGAGGCGATCATGGGTCGCACTACTTGCCTCACACCTGACTTTACTAAGTTTTCACTCCCAAAAACAAGTGCAACCTGATGGTAAAATTGGGCCCGATGTGTGATGGCAAACAGGAAAGTCAGCATGATTCTGACTTGGTTGTGGTTGGATTAATCACTGTGATTTCCCACTTTTGAGGAGCTCATTGAATTCCAGTGGAGAGGGCAGGGACTCGTCTGCCTCACCATTATCTCATGGGATCAAAGGCCTGGGCCCCATATTAAAATCACACACTCAGAAATATTTACTCACTGCAGACCAGATATGTTGTTAAGTTCTGCATTACTGTGGTGCATAACCAAGCAAAATCCTCCACTGCACAATTCCCAATCTGGTGTTCACCTATGCACATATGATCACAAAGACAGTGACAGCTGAGGTCTTTGATATTTGGAGGACAGCTGGAGACTAGGCCCCTGCTGAGTATGAATCAGACGATGGGCATCTAGAATCAGCCCTGATAGAAATGTAGGAGGGGAACATCAGACAGAGTTGTCAGAATTGCTACAATACTGGAATGAAGGATGGGAAAGTTTATCACGTTCTGATTGATGTTGCAGTTCTGCCACAGAAATGCATTGAAATCTCTCTGAAAATGAAGGCTTAAAGAAGTCAAATTGGTTGGGTAGAGATTTTTCAATTGCAGGAAGGCAGACTGCCTCAACTGTTAAGAAAATATGATAAAACTTTTGTAGCAAATTAGGCAAAATCAAAGGGGAGTTCTTTGCGTCAGTATTCACAAAGGAGAAGGATGTGGTGGATGGTGAGTCCAGAAAGGATGATATTGACATTCTAAGACATTTTGAGATAAAAAGGATGGAGGTATTGCAAGTTTTGAAAAACACTAAGGTGGACAAGTACTCAGGGCCAGGTATGGTCTACCCCAGAATACCGAGGGAGGCAAGGGAAGAAATTGCTGAGGCCTCTTTAGCCACAGGTAAGATACCAGAGGATTAGAGAGTAGCTGACATTGTTCCTCTGATTAAGGGCAGAAGAACTCAGTAAGAATTTAGCAACACCAATTTATAATCCAACCGATTTATTTGATAGTAAAAAAGCGAGCTTTCGACTCTTGTGTCTTCCTCAGGCAAATGCAGTGTTCTGGTCTGCAATAGCACACATCAGCACAGACAGTCAGAGGTTGCTGATTAGCATGCGAATCCTTACGTCTAACCTGCTATTCAAGTGTTAAAGTGGCGAACAATGTGTGTGAAGGGAATCCTGAGCATTGTTGGAGAATTGTGTATTTTCTCCAGACAGCACAGTAAGTGAGGTTTTTTGCTAACCCAGGCAAGTTACGGGGGTTACAGATTGTGTGTCATGAAGCCAAGATCCCTGTTAAGACCGTCCTCATGTGTGCGGAGCTTGGCTATCAGTCTCTGCTCAGCGACTCTGCGCTGTCGTGTATCACAAAAGCCCCCTTGAAGAACATTTACCCGCAGGTCGGAGGCCGAATGCCCATGACTGCTGAAGTGTTCGCCCACAGGAAGGGAACTGTTTTGCCTGGTGATTGTTGAGCGATGCTCATTCATCCGCTGTCGTAGTGTGTGCATGGTCTCCCCAATATACCATGCTTCGGGACATCCTTTCTTGCAACGTATTAGGTAGACAACGTTGGCCGAGTTGCAAGTGTATGTACCGTGTACCTGGTGAATGGTATCCTCACGTTTGATGATGTCGTCCATGTCTATGATCCGGCATGTCTTGCAGAGGTTGCTGTGGCAGGGTTGTGTGGTATTGTGGTCACTGTTCTCCTGAAGGTTGGGTAGTTTGCTGCGAACAATGATCTGTTTGAGGTTGTGCGGTTGTCTGAAAGCAAGAAGTTGGGGGGTGGGGATGGCCCTAGCGAGATGTTCATCGTCATCAATGATATGTTGAAGACTCCGGAGAAGATGTCGTAGCTTCTCCGCTCCGGGGAAGTACTGGACAACAAAGGGTACTCTGTCCACTGTGTCCCGTGTTCGTCTTCTGAGGAGATCAGTGCGGTTTTATCGTTGTGGCACGTTGGAACTGTCGATCGATGAGTCGAGCGCCATATCCTGTTCTCACGAGTGCATCCTTCAGTGTCTGGAGGTGTCTGTCACGATCCTCCTCATCTGAGCAAATTCTGTGTATACGGAGGGCTTGTCCATAGGGAATGGCTTCTTTAACGTGTCTAGGGTGGAAGCTGGAGAAGTGGAGCATTGTGAGGTTGTCTGTCGGTTTGCGGTACAGTGAGGTGCTGAGGTGACCGTCCTTGATGGAGATGCGTGTGTCCAAGAATGCAACTGATTCTGGAGAATAGTCCATGGTGAGTCTGATGGTGGGATGGAACTTGTTGATATCATCATACAGTTGTTTCAATGATTGTTCACCATGAGTCCAAAGGAAAAAGATGTCATCAATGTATCTAGTATATAACCTTGGTTGGAGATCTTGTGTGGTGAAGAAGTCTTGTTCGAACCTGTGCATGAAGATGTTGGCATACTGAGGTGCGAATTTGGTCCCCATGGCTGTTCCGTGTGTCTGGATGAAAAGCTGATTGTTGAAGGTGAAGACATTGTGGTCCAAGATGAAGCGGATGAGTTGTAAAATTGCATCCGGAAACTGGCAGTTGTTGGCATTGAGACAATCCTGGACATTACAAATCTGTGAGTCTTACATCAGTGCTGGGGAATTTATTGGAAAAAATTCTTAGAAACAGATGTACTCACATCTGGAAGAGAATACGCTTATTAGCGATAGGCAGCATGGTTTTGTGAAGGGGAAGTTACATCTCTCAAACTTGAATGAGTTTTTTGAGGAAGTGACAAGAAAAATTAACTAGGGCAGGGCAGTGGAAGTTGTATACATGGACTTCTGTAAAGCCTTTGACAAAGTTCCTCATGGCAAGCTGATGCAGAAAATGAAGTCATGTAGGATTCAGGGTAAGCTGGTATATTGGATACAACTGGCTTGGGCATAGAAAACAGAGAGGAGCGATGGAAGAGGACTTTTCTAACTGGAGATCTACAACAAGCAATGTTCCACAAGGATCAGTGCTGGGGACCCTATTGTTTGTAATACATATAAATGATTTAGAGGAAAATATAGGTAGTCTGATTAGTAAATTTGCAGATGATAAAAAAATTGGGGAGGGGGCGGAATTGTGGCTAATAAGGAAGATTGTCAGAAGATACAGCAGGATATGAATCAGCTGGAGACCTGGGCCCAAAAATGACAAATGAAAGTTAACCAGGACAACTATGTATGTGATTTAGAAGGTCTACTGCAGAAGGAAAGTATACAATAAATGGGAGAGCCTTTAGAAATATTAACATACAAAAGGATCTTGGTGTGCAGATCCACACTTTCCTAAAGGTGGCTACTCAGATGGACAACGTGGTCAAGAAGGTAATACGGCATCCTATCTCATTGGTCAAAGCATTGAATATAGAAATTAGAAAATCTTGTTGCAGCTATGTAAGACTTTGGTTAGGCTGCATTTAGTATTGTGTACAATTCTGATCATTACACTACTGGAAGGGTTGCATTGTACTGGAATGCATTGGAAAGGGTTGCAGAAGAGTTTTTTTAGAATGTTGTCTGGATCCCAAAAATGTGCTCTTAGGCTAATTGGCAAAACAAATTCTCCCTAAATTGTCTCAAATTTGTTTTTTAATCCATAGATCTATAAACATAGACAGGGATCACAGGTAGAGGTAGGAACATTGGGGTGGCGGCATGGGCTCATTGGGCTGAAGGGTCTGTTTCCCATGCTGTTTTGTTCTTTGTTCTTTGATTATAAGCTAAGATTTAAGTTGATCCAGAGGTGATCCCTCCTCCCCCCCCAATTCTTTAGGGCATGACAGGTAGCACAGAAAGTAGATACTGAGCTTAAAAAAAGGTTGGAAGAACTAGGCATTGTCCAGCCAATTCAGTTTTTGGAATGGGCAGCACCTATCATCCCCGTATTGAAACCGTACAAGACCATTCACAGTTATGGCAATTATAAGCTAACAGTTAATCAGGCTACTGAGCCGGGTATATATCCAGTCCCAAGAACTGAAGACCCTGAGTGCAAAGCTGATAGGATATCAATCTTACAGAAGATTGGATATGAGTCACATGCATCAACAACTCAAGTTAAATTATGCTTACAGGGGCTGGCCATGATAAGCACATATACTAAGGCCTATTTCAGTGTATGTGCCTCCTTTTTGGAATGTCTTCGGCATGTGCAACATTCCAAAGGACAATGGAGAGTCTGCTAAAGAAGCTAGCACAGATTATAGTACACCTTGATGATGTCCTTATAACTGGATTGAGAGACGCTGATCATCTAGCAAATTTAGAAGAAGTGTTAAAGAGGTTTCAGGAGGCTAGAGTTGGCCTTAAGAAAGAGAAATGCACCTTTCAAGCCACTGAGATTACATACCTGAGGAGCCCATGTAATTACATGAGAATGGCATCCCATGAAAGATAAGGTCAAGGTGATAAGAGAGACACCAACCTCTACAAACCCAACTGAACTCAAATTGCTCTTGGGAGATGGTAAACTACTATGGATGTTTTTTAGAAACTTATCTACGGTACTAACCCTGTTGCATATTCTGCTAAAGAAACACCATTGTTGGAAGACTCCCCAGGAGAAAGCTTTCAACAAGAGTGGAGTTATTGCTGAATTTCTCAAACCTGTTATTATACTTCTAACTGTTGTAAGAACTGATATTGACTTGCAACACCTCTCCATATAGTGTTGGTGCAGCATGGTCCCATAAAATGAAAGATGGCTCTGTAAGATGGATCGGATAAGTGTCAAGAACCCTCTCAGAGGTCAAAAAAGACTATTCATGAATCAAGAAGGAAAGACTGTCAATATTCTTTGGTATCAATAGATTCCATCTGTACTTACATGGTAGAACCTTTATCATCATTTCTGAAGTGCAAATTGGATTCTCGGAATCATTGCTTCTAAGAATGAATCCTTTTCTTACCAAGTTGACTTGAAGGGACAGATCACTTGTAAACATGTGGGCCAGTTGAGGAGTACAGAGATGCTGAGTAGTCATTGTTGCCGTTAAGAAATGTTTCCAAATCCATGAACATTGAAGTACCTGGTCAACCTGTTGTAGACATAATTGATGTCTCTTTGGCAGCAAATAGCGATAAGCTGCCTGTACTAGGAGGTACCCGTTATGCAGTTGATGTTGATCCTGAGGAAGCATCGCAGACAAAAGAATTGCACCATCCAGTATGAGTCAGAGACTTGATTTATAATTGTCCAACACATGTATATAATGTTTGTTTGTAATTTAGAACTGAGTTAATTAGTTATTGAAAATTGTATAAAGGAGTTAAAGGGGGAAGGATGTCGTGATTGTACCTTTAATGGAAATACAGCACAGTAAGTATCACCTGGTCTGGGTGGCCAATCAGGATTCAGAATGGTGAATCATCTGGGGAGGAGTTCCCCTTGGCAGATGTGTATTAGAATTAGCTGCAAACATGCTGCTGCTCTTGAAGATCACTCAGTAAATCCCTTTTTGTTCACAAATGAAGTCCCTGAAAGTGCATCATTAAATGTTCATTGACTTGAAAGACTGCAGTATGTATAGTTGCTTCAGGAGGTATGCCAGTGAAATGCTGATCACATTCTGTAGGCTAGTGCACCTTTTGCAGATGGGCTCATTACTGGTGTTGACAGAGACCTATGCTACATCCATGGTCATTGTGAATTTGATGACCTTTTGTGATATCTTGATGTTGCAGTTCTATCCTCTGCATTGGAAGTTGAAGAGAATTTTAATCATGCAAACTTGTCTTCACCTTATTCCTCTTGAAACCTTGGAACTGAGGTTGTCATAAGTATGTCTGCCCTCTTGCATCTTTGCAATGACATCCTCATGTGGCTCATCTGGATCATTACTCTCTTCAGACTTAACTTTCAGTATCTTCTTTGTCCATGGAGATATCTAGCCTCTCCACTGACTGGCTGGCTGTCACTGAACTCTCAAAGCCACATGTGTGTAGTTGATGATGCCCTGTACTTGTAGGAAACCTGAAGTCACAGCGAATTAGTTCTGGTAGGCTGGCATGCTTCATCCATGCAGAACTGACATATGGTGTGCTTTACTAAAGTGGGCTTTAGTTACCTTCTTAATATATTTTTGTGTCACTGATTGTTAGATTCCGCACAAGTCCCCAGTGTAAACCTGAAAGTATCTGCAGGCGAATAGGTTCAGTGCAGTGGTAAAGTTCAGAACAACTGCCATGGGATGCTCTCCAAGTTCTCACAGAGAATGTGGCAAATATGAGCTACCACATCCTAAACGAATGAAGGTGCCTACAACATTGTCATACGTTCATCTTAAATTGTGAGCAGAATCTTCTGTCGATCCTTCGTCCTGCCAAATGTCTTCATGGATTTGGTTCCTCTTCATCAACAGTTGAGAGTTCCTGGGGCCCTGCTGGCTCTTGTTCTTGAGAATGAGGGTCTTCCCTGAGCTGTGCCAATCAGTGACGTGTCCTTCTTTTCCTTATGCTAATTAAAGCTAAAAGAAGGCGGCAGACTGTTTCTCCACTTATCCTTGTATTTATGAGTGGATACAATTGGGAAATTCAATGATAGTTCCCATTGACTGGTCTCCCTTAATATACAAGGCAGGAATGTAGTTTGACCTGCCCTCAGTCTGCACTTTGCATACCAAGGTAATCCCTCACAGGATGAACTCATCCTGGAGGAGAATAGGTGGCTGAACTTTCCCCCGAGACATGACTGCACATTCACAGTAGAAGTCTTAATTAGGGTCAAAACATTGTCCTCCAGTGGCCTTAGCAATAACTATTGATACCCAAATCTTGCACTTATGTGATGACTGCAAACATGATGCTTTAATTGTGATGAAACATGAAGGCTTATAGGATCCATGTTGCTTTTATGCAGCAAATGTGACCCTTGATCGTTTGATCCAACATCCATTCCAATATCCCACAATAAAGATCAGATGCTAGTTGAGATTGTATGCATCACATAATCTAAACTTAATGGATTCTCACTTGAATGTGCAATATTACTAAAGGAGCCATGCTTGTTCACTGTGTATTAGACTCACAAATCTAGCACTCAGCTGAGCTATGCTCTCTATGATTTGATCAGAACAGCTATATTCTGCATTTCAATTGGCTGTGTTGAACTTTCTGATACATCCAGAGGTTCCTACTCTATTAATATTTTTCTCGCTTGTTTTTCCAGTTGTGTCATTGTTAAATGAAATTAAAATTGGTGCTGACAATCATCTGTCTGTCCAACTTCCAACCTTCCTCAATCACCCAACAAATTCCTATTACCCTCCTCCATACTCACTGCTTCCTTGTATAGTAATCATTTGTTGGCTATGTGACTTTTCAAGTTTTTCTACAACAAAAGATTTCTGAATCAAGGCTGCTTACTCACCAAAGAAAACATCTTTAAGAATTAAAACAACTTGAATACGCAATTTAACTCCTTCCTTTATGGTTTATTATTCCTAAGCCCCTATAATCTGGAATGATTTGGGCTCCATATATTGGTATTTATTTGAAATTATAAACACATGTAAAAACTGAGACCACAATTAACCTTGCACAAAATATCCTCAGCCGCATTTTGAAACTACGTACTTGTATTGATACATACTTTATCCAAATACACAAGAAACTCCCCTCCATGGGTCCATCCAATATGCCCTGAATGTTATTCTGCCCTCTTCTTCACAATGCTATGACTTGAGCCCCTGGATCAAATTCCTTAGGTGACCGGTGCATGACACTCACTGCTCAAAGAGATATCCAATGCCTAAGACAGGGATCAAGTTGTGCATGCCTTGCAAAACCTTTGAATATGGCCTGCACAACTCCAGGACAGCCTCTTCTATAATTCATGCTTAAAGTATGATCTTATCCACAGGACAGTGTCTTCAATATGTCCCTGACAGCATGGCCTCTACCCAAGGATACGCTTTTCAATATACCCCTTACAGTCATGGCCTCAGCTCCAGGACATGCTCTTCCATATACCCC
The DNA here is from genome assembly GCA_024679065.1 of Sphyrna mokarran. Lineage (NCBI taxonomy): Eukaryota > Metazoa > Chordata > Chondrichthyes > Carcharhiniformes > Carcharhinidae > Sphyrna > Sphyrna mokarran. Next base: position 28,067,176 of record JAGIQG010000003.1, read on the forward strand.
TGATAGCATGGCCTCAGCCCCAGGACGGTCTCTTCACCATGTCCCTGACAGTGTGGCCTCAAACCCAGGACAGTAAATATTAGCATTCATTTCTAAAGGGCTAGAATACAAGAGCAGGAATATAGTGCTGAGACTGCATAAGGCTCTGGCCAGACCCCATTTGGAATATTGTGAGCAGTTTTGGACCCCATTCCTAAGAGAGAATGTACTCGCCTTAGAGATAATCCAGATGAAGTTCAAAAGAATGACCTCAAGAATGAAGAGTTTATCAAATGCGAAGTGGTTGAAGAGTCTGGGTCTATACTCGATGGAGTTCAGAAGGATGAAGAGGGATGTAATTGAAACTTACAGGATGCTGAGAAGCCTAGATAGGGTGATGTGGAGAGAATGTTTCCACTAATGGAAGAGACTAGAATTTGAGGGCACAGCCTCAGAGTGAACAGACGCTCCTTTAAAACTGAGATGAGGAGGAATTTCTTCAGCCAAAGGGTGGTGAATCTCTGGAACTCATTGCCACAGAAGGCTGTGGAGGCCAGGTCATTGAGTGTCTTTAAGACAGAGATATGTAGGTATTTGATCAATAAGGGGATCAAGAATTATGCGGAAAAGGCAGGAGACCAGGGATGAGAATCATATCAGCCATGATTGAATTGCAGAGCAGACTCAATGGGTCAAATGGCCTAATTCTGCTTATTTTATGGACAGTCTCTTCAATATGTCCCTAACAGTGTGGCCTCAACCCAATGACAGTCTCTTCAATATGTCCCCCACAACACAGTCTCAGCCCCAGGACAGTCTCAGACTTTTCATTGGACAGTCTTATAAATGTTGCTTTAGGATAGTCTTTTCCTTCTCCATTTTGTTTCTTGATCATCCCTTATCCTATCTGTTTACCCCTTTTGCCTTTGTATTTCCTTCTCCCCAATCCTGCTCCTATCTCTCCCTGCGGCAGTCCATATTAACACTGCAGTCCTGCCTCCATTTCATTCCTCCCTACCTGTCGAGTCTCCCATGCTCAGCCCTGGCACAACTTGTGCTGCAGGCAGCCGAACTCTTGCAGCTAAGCTCTTAAAGGTAGGCAAAAACATATCTACCAACCTCCAAGTCATGAGTGAACTGAAGCTCACCAGGTGCATGCCACTTACATACAGTTAGGAATCAGACTGTTCTAATTATTTACTGGAGGGGCACTTAATTTGCAGGGGGTCTAATTCTGGCAAGTTGACCTTTTAATGAGCATTTATGAAATGCAAATAAATGCAAATATAATTCCCAACTTAGACAAGCCAGAAACTCAACCCATCTTTACTAACACATGATAAAAGTTGGGAGAACAAAATTGCAAACCAATTTCCCATTGGCAGGAAATTGACTTTTTCCATTGTATCCCATTCTGGAGTCACACCCACCATAATTCCTGCCGCTGGCAGGAGTGGAAAATTCGGTCCATCGTAGTGGGAAAAGTTGAAAAAGCTTTAAAATATTTTTTGAAAATGACGTGGACGGAGGCACAAAATTATTATTGCATATGTCCTTATACGTAATTGTTGCAGCCACTACAGCAGTCGCGTATAAAGATCATTTTACTTCCTGTAATGTGATGACTGTATACAGTCTGTGTTTTGTCTATTGACTATGTGGAGCCTTCTCATCTGTCTGTAGTATATACATGAAGCCACTAAGTGTGTGCTGCATCAATGGATTCATTGTTCAAATTCAGAAGACAAAAAAAATGAATAGACTAGTCATAAATTAAGGTCAGCAAAGTTGATTACAATGGAGTTCTTTTACTGCTCAATTGTTGCTCATAAAGTTGATCTTACATTGGAATTGATCTTCACAAATCTGCCTGTAATAAAAGAAAAACTGAAATTGAATCATTTTGCAACTAAAAATGTTAATATGTTAAATACTGTATTGTTGGAAGATCTCATTGTGCTGCAGACATCTAGTGGCAATTAAAATATATTGCACTAACTTTTCATCTTGATTTATCAAATATTAAAGATCTGTGAAACAAGGACTGATTTTATAAATATATTTTGAAGTTTGGAAAATCTTGATCTCAATTTGGCATTGATAAAAACTGTATACAGTTTGTAATATCACATTCACGTTCAATTGAAATTATCATCATTTCGAAGATGCAATCTAAAGTGACCTTCAAACAGAATGTAGCAAAATAGACATGACAAAAAATTAGTAATTGTTAATAACACAAATTATTTGAATGAAAGTATGGGGTTAAAGTCAACTTTTGTGGGGTACAAAGTGAGTGATAGTGGATTAGAAGTTAATGGAAAGTAAAATTTACATTGGTAATCAATTTGTTATTGCCTGTTTTGCACTTATGCTGAAATTGAATTCCATGCACTATATGTTTTAATTATTTTCTTGTGTATTTAGATAAAGTATGTATCTATACAAATACATAGTTTCAAAATGCGACTGAGGATATTTTGTGTAAGGTTAATTGTGGTCTCAGTTTTTACATGTATTTATCATTTCAAATAAATACCAAAATGAAAATATGGAGCCCAAAGTATTTCAGATTATAGGGGCTTAGGAGAAATTAAAAAACCATAAAGGAAGGAGTTAAATTGTCTATTCAATTTGTTTTAATTCTTAAAGATGTTTCCTTTGGTGAGTAAGCAGCCTTGATTCAGAAATCCTTTGTCGTAGGAAAGCTTGAAAAGTCACATGGCCAACAAACGGTTACTCTATTATACAAGGAAAACAATGGCATGTTCATGTTTGCTCTAATTATTATTCTGAGAATGCACTAATTTGTTACATCCAAGATGACAGTTAGTTTGGTCCATGAAAAAGGCAGTGTGCCAGTGACTGGAGCTTTGTAAAAGGACTTCTTTCATTCAGGGCAGTGAGACAGAAATTAGCCTGCCGAGTGTGTGGGTGGGGAGGGGGGCTTGCCAGCACAATCAGACTGGTACGAAGCTTCACCACACAGGCTGCTGAACTAGGCCAAACCATGACTTCACTAAATGTCAGCTCCAGCAGCTACATTTTTAAATGACCGGTGTTCTTTTTGAGAAACAATGGACAATACATTGGGTGCAGATTCAGAAACTGAAGGCCTGTGGGGCACAAAATAATGTTATAAAACTGCGCAGGAGAGTGGTGGGTAGTAACTTCCTTGCATTAAATCCTGTTAATTAATTTTTGTGACGAACGGAGGAAAAATGTTATAGTCTCTGTGGTTTTTATAGTCACGGGGAAAAAAAGGAAATATTAGAACTGTAACACAAACTATTTTCACAGGTTCACCAGTTTATTCATCATGAACTTGTTCTTAGAGGCTACCTTTACTAAAAGTTGCAGTAGCTATATTTTTTCAAAATCATTTTTAACTGACGAAATAATTTTCCTTTCACACTTCCTTCTTCCAAAGTTCTCTCCTGCTCTACAAAAGACTGACTAACATCGACTGAAGCACCTTTTGGACATGGTTAGAGTCATATGCCAGAATTTTACTGCCATGCCTGCTCCGGGATCGGGGCAGGCATGACTCACGGAACGGAATTCTCTGTTGGCCTTGGGCGGGGTTCTACAAGTTTCGCTCACGCGAGGTAAGAAAATATCAGCCATAGTCATAGAAAGAAACGGTCCCTTTGGCCCAACTTGTCCATGCTGCCCGGTTTTTACCATCAGCCTGCATTTGACCCATAAACTCCTATACCAATCTTACCCATGTAGTTGAATAAATGCTTTTTAAAAAACAAAATTGTACCTACCTCTGCTACTGGCTTTGGCAGCTTGTTCCAGACACTCACCACCCTCTATATGAAAAAATTGCCCTTTTTGACCCTTTTGTGTCCCTTTTCTCTCACCTTAAATATATATCCACTAATTTTAGATTCCCCTACCTTTGGGAAAAGATGTTGATTATCCAACTTATCTATGCCCCTCATTATTTTATAAACCTCCAAAAGATCACCCTAAGCATCATATGCTGCAGGGGAAAATGTCCCAGTCTATCCAGCTTCTCCTTTTAACTCAAACCATCAAGTCCCGATAGCATCCTAGTAAATCTTTTCTGCACTCTTTCTAGTTTAATAATATCCTTTCTATAATAGGATGACCAGAACTGTACACAGTATTCCATGTGTGACCTGACCAATGTCTTGTACACAACAAGATGTCCCAACTCCTGTATTCAATGTTCTGACCAATGAAACCAAGCATGCCGAATGCCTCCTTCACCATCCTGTCCACCTATGACTCCACTTTCAAGGAGCTATGAACATGTACCCCTATATCTCTTTGTTCTCTAACTATCCCCAATGCCCTACCATTAACTGAAGTCTTGCTCTCGTTTGACCTACCAAAATGCATCACCTCGCATTTGTCTAAATTAAACTCCATCTGCCATTCATCAGCCCACTAGCCCAATTGATCAAAATCTCATTGCAATCATAGATAACCTTCTTCAGTGTTCACTGTGCTACCACTCTTGGTGTCATCTGCAAACTTACTAACCATGCCTGCTAAATTCTCATTCAAATTATTAATATAAATCGCAAATAACAGTGGACCCAGCACTGATCCTGGAAGCTAGTCACAGACCTCCAGTTCAAAAAATAGCCTTCTGCAACTACCCTCTATCTTCTGTATAGGTTGAACCTATATTGTGAGGGTCAGCAGGTGATGAGGGAGCTGGGTCATGTTACGTGCATACCAAACAGATCACAGAATTGCATCATGTATTGATTCTTAGCTGATTATTTTTCCGTCTCTAGTTGCTGAGGCAAGTGATAGAACCCCTACTGTTACTTTGGTTAATATATTGTTGTTATTTCGATGTAGGATATCACAGAAGTAGGATGCACCCCATTATGATTGGTCATCCTCAGGGTGGTAGCTGTCTTTTCAGCATTAGAAATGTATGTAGTCTTCAGTTTTTCATCAGCATTTCTGTGCCTTCTGACTGTTATTGAAATAGAAATAATTGAACAGCTATGTTATTCATTGAGGTGTTCTCAGGCACTATGTCAAGGCAGGAGACAATATTACTTCTGCAGCCTTAAGCTGTAACATTGGTATTTTATCTTGGTTGTCAAATGGCATGTGCTGATTGTTTATTGTACAGTTTTTTGACATAAAACTAGTGTGCTTTAGAAAATAGTATATCCATTTTCAGCTCACCCTGACCTTATCATTGAAAATACCTTTATTCCATGTAATTTTGTACGTATAGCCTTAATCGCCAGAGTAGCCATTTTTGTTCGTTTTTCAGAACTGTTTCACCTTGTGCTCAGTTTTTGCAAAGATCCAGTTTTATTCCCTTTCCAGTTGTCATAAAAGCTCTTTATGTTTCTGCACTGTTGCTCATGTTTTCCATTTAAGCTAAATTTATTTGAGCTAACTGAGGCCAAAATTTCCAGTACATGGTTTACACTGTTTTGCACTTGGACTCTACTTGTTTCTCTTTTACTGCTAACATATGTCTTGCAGGGCAAAATGTATTCCTATTTTGGCTTTATTTGATGACCATTTGCAATCTTGAGAAGAAAAGGAAGTTGTCAGTTGTTGAAAATCTAATTATAGGCCATACCTTACAACTGAGGAGGTGATGTGGCTAGTCACCAAATTACTAATCCACAGAACTAGAGTAATGCTTAAGGGATCTGAGTTCAAATCCCACCACAGCAGATGGTGAAATGTGGATTCCACTAAAAATGTGGAATTAAAAGTCTAATGATGATCATTATTGATAGTTGTAAAAATCCCTCTGGAAGAAAACCTGTCATCTTTACCTGGTATAATCTACATAAGATTGCAGATCCACAGCAATATGGTTGACTGTTAAACAATTTCATCGCCACATCGTGACTCTTAAATGTCAGTTCAAGGACATGTAGAGAAGGGCAATAAATGCTGGCTAAATAAAAACTGATTATTTTACCATTCTTTGTTTTTTAAAGAAGGTATACAACCTACTGAGACAGTCTTTGAGTACTCCAAATACAGATTACTCAAATATGTTTGATTCTATAAAGCTGAAACTTGGACTACGATGAATCCAGAAAATTTGTTTTTAGCCATTAGCTGTAAAAAGCTGAAGAATAATTTTACAAGATTCACTATACATTTGGGAACACACAGCAAAATATTTAATAATAAATTAATAATTCATCATTGGGTATGTGCTTTTTTATTTGCTGGAAAAAGAATTCAGCTGCTGGTAGCCCTTTGATCAGGGACTATACAATCTTGCAGGATTGCCTTCCAAAGCAATAAATAGATAATTCTAGTAATCTGTGACTTTGATTGCTATTAGAACTGAAATGGGTAAAAAGGAGTGAAAAATGGGGTGCAGTATTGTTTAGGTTAGCATAACATGAAGGAGAGCAAACTGTTTTTGCAGTCATTCAATCGGAGAACAAGTCACTTAACAGCAATTTTCTGTGAAGGTCAATTTACTACAGTGCCACCATTTTTTGGACAAGAAAGCAATGGTAAAAAGTATACATTGTCCTTGAGAGGGCAATTTTGGTCAACAGTAAGTAATTGTTAAAAAAAATCGTTATCCTGTGAATAAAGTAACTGTACTTTATGTATCTGCATCAGTACTTTTTAAAATGCTGATGACTATATTTTAATGTGCATAGAGCATTAGATTTGACTTCAGAGACTGGGCTATTATATCGCTCTGCTCGTGGTGCTGTTCCTGATTGACGGGTATCGCATAGGAAAATGCAATGCAACTTGCAAGAATTTGCTAAAGCCAGAGTCCAGAAGAATTGACCAACTCAATCCAGTGGGAATGACAAGTGAAACAGAATTCCTAACTGTTATTATGGAAATAATTTTTCACCAACCAGAGGACACAATGAAATATCATAAGATTGCTGTTAATTTCGTTGTTTCATTGTGGGATTCAGGGTTAATTTTATGAATATGCACATATTGAAAAAACTGTAGGTGTGCTTCTAAAGGTTTTCAATCCAATAACAGAAAATCATGCAAGGCTCCACACTGCAAGCATGCATTCATAACATTTTCCCTATGTGTTCTGCTCAGATCAAGTTATCATCTGTACTTCGCTGATTCAAAATGTAGCTTTTAAATAATTGATCACTTGTTGCCAGTACAATAAAAGTGAAATTACAAATTGGTTTCAGCTTGAGCAACAGCTTGAAAACCTATCCCACTTGCTAGTCTATCTGCTCTGTTGTTGGAAGAAGTGCTGTGACATAGCTTTTGAATCCGATTTAGGTAGTTTTGTTTTTGTTTCTTATAACCTGAGAGTAGTATCATACTGTGGTATCATGCTGCTAATAGCATTTCAGAAATCACTATATTGTTGAAGGTACCAAGGCAGAATTGTATTAAAAACGTATGCAAAATCTAAATGTACAATGTACATTGCTGTGTTTATTTTTTAGTTTTGTGGATGATTATACCTCTCATTCAAACAAAAGCTCAGCAAAGAGAGATCATATATTTTTTTCTTTGCTGGGTAAACTCTGCACAAAGAAAAATAGGTTTATGTGATGTTTAATTAAAATTCAGACTCAATCTGAGATTTCCAACACACATTGAGGTTGCTTACTTCTTTCACTGATGTCGGAACAAACATTTCTTTAATGAGACTATGGCGCATTCTCATCTGGCTAAAGATGGATAGATAACGATCAGTCCCATTCAGAATCACTGCATTGACCTATGACACAGTGAGTGCTGCAACGTGTTGGCAAAAGAGGGGCTAGGCATTCATTAATATGCATAGGACTTTCCACTTTTGAAAGGACTCTGCTTCTTTCAGTGCTGGATATTGTTTGCCTGAGTTGTGTGCAGTATTTTGGCAGCTGAGAACAAGAACTGAAACCATTTGGCTTGCAGACTCATTATGACATAATCCTTTAGTAATTCCACATTCTGTGTTAATTTATCATGACAAAAGTTCTTATTCAGTTAACTGCGGAGGAAAAGTTGACTGCTAACATTCAGGATAAATTAATAAGTGACACTAAGAATACATTTTGCTGAATCCACTTACTGACCTTTCCAAGTTTAAACACATTGTTGCCTCAAGTTTGAGTCAGTTCCTGTGGTGTAAGATACTTATTTTTTGGGCCAGGGTGTATCAGACAATATTTGAGAAATTCAATTTTCTTAATTTTGTCAATCTAATTGGAAAACAGACTAACATAAAGCAATGTTCTTGTAAGTATTGTGAACTGACCCTTAAAGTTATAAATTTTCACTTGCTCTTTTTACAAACCTTAGACTTTTGAGAATAGATGAATCGTTTCTCATGTAATTGTAACTTGGAAGATGATATTTAAGACACAGTCTGGTATCATTATTTTATTCATAAACTGTAGAAAAGCTGTTAGGAACTAGAAGCAGGTTACTATCATTCCATATCCTATGTCTTTTTGAGAGTCCCTGGATTTGTCAGACCTTTCCCAAACTAACTTAAAAGAAACTTGGAAGAAATTTTGAACAGAACATGTGAGACTGGAAAGATATCTGCGCTTGAGGCTGGCTTTTCACAAGGCCCAGACTCTAAGAGTTGGCTAACAAATTTCACTGCATGGCCAATAACATTACCTTGAGAACAATTCATCAATTCAAATAAATGTGAAAAATAGCTAAATTCACTAACAAAGCTCCTGACTCAGATCTATATGCTATTCACATAGCAATGCCATATCCTCTCAAAAATACTTCTAGTATGAAAAAAATTAGCTCTAATTACTGATTTATAATAATTTAAATTTCGTTGAATATGTTCATCATCAGAGTTGCTGGACTAATAGTAAAATATATAAAAAGAAAATTTAGAGACATGTTTCTTCTATTTTGTTCACACCAAACCTCTGATTGCCAACTGTGATTAAGTATATTCCTGGAGGTTACATCATCTGATAAAGCCCCAAAGCTTTAGCCATTAGTCGGCCAATACATATATCCTTGGTGGAACTCCCTGGCTGTTCATGGTGGTGGGATGTTCTGGTCCTGCTGAAGGTGCACCCCTGGAGATATGGGGTTCAGTCAATGGAAAATCCCATTGACAACAGCAACTGAAACAAATTGGCAGGCCGTAACTAGCGGAATGCCATAGTGATCCAATATTCACCACATATATTAATGATTTGGATGAGGGAACAAAAGTAACATCTCAAAGTTTGCAGACGACACCAAGTTGGGTGGGAGAGTGAACTGTGACGTGGATGCAGAGATTCTTTAGAATGATCTGGACAGGTTGGGTGAGGAGCAAGTCAATGGTGGGTTTCTTCCATGTGCCCTGGTTTCCTCCCACAATCTGACCATGTGTTGGTTAGGTGCTTTGTTCCCATCAACTGCTAGAGTGGTGACTAGGGGAATTTCACAGTAACTTAATTATAATGTTAATGCAAGCCTTGCTTGTGACTAATAAATAAACTTTACAATGGCAGATGCAGTATAATTTAGATAAATGTGAGGTTATTCAATTTGGAAGCAAAAACACGAAGGCACATTATTACCTGAATTGCTGTAAATTGGGAGAGGGGAGTGTGCAGTGGGACCTGTGTGTCCTTGTGCACAAGTCATTGAAGGTAAGCGTTAAGATGCAGCAGGCTGTAAAGAAAGCAAATGGTATGTTGGCTTTCATTGCGAGAGGTTTCAAGTATGGGAGCAGCGATGTGTTGTTGCAATTGTACAGGGCCTTGGTGAGGCCACACCTAGAGTATTGTGTACAATTTTGGTCTTCTTTTCTGAGGGAGGATGTTTTTGCTCTCAAGAGAGTGTAGTGAAGGTTTACCAGGCTGATTTCAGGGATGGTGGTGGGATTGATGTATGAGAGATTGACCAGCTTAGGATTGTTTTCGATTTGATTTGATTTGATTTTTTGATTTGATTTGATTTGATTTATTATTATCACATGTATTAACATACAGTGAAAAGTATAGTTTCTTGTGCGCTATACTGACAAAACATACCGTTCATAGAAAAGGAAACAAGAGAGTGCAGAATGTAGTGTTACAGTCATAGCTAGAGAAAGATCAACTTAATGCAAGGTATGTCCATTTAAATGTCTGACAACAGCAGGGAAGAAGCTGTTCTTGAATCGGTTGGTACATGACCTCAGACTTTGTACCTTTTTCCTGGAGGAAATTGATGGAAGAGAGAATGTCGAGGGTATGTGGGATCCTTAATTATGCTGGCTGCTTTGCTGAGGCATTGGGAAGTATAGATAGAGTCAATGGATGGGAGGCTGGTTTGCCTGATGGATTGGACTACATTCACAGCATGTTGTTGCTGGAGTTCAGAAGAATGAGGGGGGATCTCATAAAGACTTATAACATTTTAAGAGGACTAGACAAGATAGATGTAGGGAGGATATTCCCAATGGTGAGTTAGTCCAGAATCAGGGGTCACAGTCTGAGGAGTCAGGGTAGACCATTTAGGACAGAGGTGAGGAGACATTTCTTCACTCAGAGTGGTGGAATTCATTACCACAGGAAGTAGTTGATGCCAAAATATTGAATGTATTCAAAAGGTGATTGGATAGAATGTTTGGGGCAAATGAGATCAGAGGTTATGGGGAGAAGGCAGGATTAAGCTATTGAGTTGGATGATCAGCCATGATAAAAGGCAGGGCAGACTCGAACAGCCAAATGGCCTCCTCCTGCTTCTATCTTCTATGTTTCTATGTAGTATCAGGAGATCCCATCACCACTGAATGGTGCACCTCCTCCTGCCATAAGAAACATGCTGAGGGGAGGCCAGAGAGACCCCATCCCCATGCCCACCCTTTCTGATGTACTGCCTTCCTCCACCAAATGGAAAACAAAATGACTCATTACCCAATTGGGTGATGTTTGACTGTCAGCCAAATAACCCGTTTTTTCTTATTTTCAATATTTTTATATTTGGAAAAGAGAAATGTTCAAAGGAAATAAATAAAACAATCTTTTTTAATGTCCTGATGATTTCCCTCCAGGGTTGCATACAGCAATGTTTTGGAAATTTGACTGTTACCAGCAATAGCCTTCCAGCTGCTTTGCTGAAACCATTGGAAGAGTGCCTCATGTGAATACGAGAGTCAGGAATCCAAGTGCCCATTACCCTTGGCAAAAAAAATCACATTCATAGGCTCCTTAACATTTCTCCCCAACTCTTTATTCTATTTTTCACCAAAATAACTGTTGGAATAAATTGTGCCTGGAGTGTTCAATGTATTTTTCTCCAATACTTTGACTTTGTTGAACTACGTGGTTTGTTTTCAAGAAAGATGGTTTTTATGTGTAGAAGGAAATTAAATGGATGGCTACTGGATGTCCATATCCATCTTTAGATATAGGCGTAGCATAATATTTCTCTGTGCTGGATCAATGGATGGCCTTGCAGCTACAGACATTGTCACAATGTATGCACTGGTTATTTGTGCTATTTAAGAGGAATGGATGAGAATTACTGATGTGTCATTGCCTGAATGACATCTCAATCATCTTTGCCAGATGCTGCTATTCCTCAAAGTAAAGATTTTCAGGATTTCTTGCTAATTAGAAATTTATGAAGATAAATGGGGTTAAAACCAATCTTATTGATGTCTCAATCTGATATCTTACAGAGGATCTAGGCAAAGCAGATTGTTGTAGGATGCCAAGATGTATAGAAGTCCATTCATAGCATGTTAAAGACTGTGAGGGTGATTTTACCAAAAAATCTCTGAATGCTGAATGAACATGAAAATGGGAGGGAATTGCACCAATTGTTGAGTGAGCTCCCAGTGCCAATCATATGTCACTTAGGAAAAAGGAGCGCAGATGTGATTCTCACTAAAAAGGGTAAGGGTGGAGCTTATTCTCGTTGGGAAGTTGGCTGTATAGCTCTAGGGGCCCCATTGCACAGGTGCCCTGATCTTCATTGTACAGTGTAGATGCAGTGTGCATAATACACTGGAAGATGTCAGCCTCCCACTCCCAGACATGCACCCCCTCCATCACTGTCCCAGTCTTGGCTCCCACCACCCCCGATTGCTGTCTCTGAAATCTCCGATTCCCATCCCTGATTCTTGCTTCACATAGCACCAATCCCCACAACCGCCACCCCCTCCAGATTGGTGCCCCAACTGATCCTCACTCCCCAGATTGTTGCCCTATCTGATCCTCACCATCCCCCCCATGCAGAATACATCTTTCACTCTCTCTTCCCATTGTACTCTCCCTTGCCTCCCCCATCACAGCCCTACCCATTCAGTTTCCCATCCCCTCAAGCTCCACTCCCTTGGCATTGCCCAGTTCCAGGTAGGCATTTCTAGGGTACCAGATTGGCAGTGCCCATCAGAGTCTGCCCACCCCTGTCCCTGACCACTTGGGGGACTTAAATGTCTCCATTCCAACCAGTGAGGTCATCACTTCTGGTCCACACTAGTGGGGACACAGGTGATTCTTGCTGCTGAGTACCTCAACCAACAAGCAGATTAGGACAAGTTATCCAGGATGATCATGTCTGGGATTCACTAATTATATCAGTGCCAGTAACATCGCATGAGGCAGGAAACCATACGTGAATTCGATTTTTTTTGCCTCATCTGATCTTAGCAACTCATCATGTCAATCGACTAGCAAGACGAGCAGTAAGATCACCTCCACTATGGCTGGAATTCTCCAACCTTGCCTGCAGCTGGGATTCTCTGGTCCCACGGTTAGGATTCTCTAGTCCTGCTGCAGTGAATGGAAGTTTGACTCAAAGCCAAAGTCTCTGTTCTCACTGGCAGCTGTGGAAGGGCATAGGAGACTGGAGAATTTCAGCCCATGTCTGAGCTTGCATGTAATAAAATCACTAAAACTGTACCAAGTAGCACTGATGCTGAGATACGAAATTACAATTGTGTTTAAGCCTTCCAGCTAGTGGATTACATTGTTTGCAATTCCAGCTGCATCCCTCTTCTTACGTTGATTCCTGTCAATGGGAGTGGGAGATGCAGAGTTTATGATGTGCTGGGTTGATGTTCCACAAGTCTCTGAAAATTGCTGTTCTTTGTTATCTAGGCAGCAAAGGAATACATCTTATAACATTAGCAGTAAAACACATTTTGAAATACACTTCTGTTTTGCAAAATATTGCTGTGTGCTGCATGCCAGTCTTTGCTTATATTTGAGAGAGTGAATGAATAAGTATTTGGGATATAAAGAATAAAGTATGGGATTCTAACTGGAAGGAACTATTGCTACAACATCCTAAATCTTTAGGCTGCCTTCTCATGGCAGCTTAGATTTTCTACTTGAGCAAAACTCTTAAGCACAAAATTGGCAGAATACAATTTGCACCTGTCTACTGAAACATGACCTGACCCTTCCTTCCCAGAGATTTTAGGGATAATGAAATAAAAATAATAACTGTGACCTCCTGACTACTAATTATTAGGATCTCCACATTTTGAGAGGGAGTGAAATCTTGTCTGTTACTGAATATAAAAGCCTATGGGACCTTAAAGAAACAGCATATCAAATAGATTAATTTGGAGTAGCTTTGACAGGTCTTTGGAAAGATGTTCACTGCATCTTTAAGGTTCATTGGTGAAGTTGTAGAAGTGCTTTTCAATGATGTTAAGCAGAGGATGAAGGTATTTTGAAACTTGCAATATCATTCTGCACAGAAGGTGGTCAAGACGAAAGTTCCCAGGGAAACCTGGAACTTGGCCAAAGAACTCAGTTCTGAAAAATATTTATTGCTCTTCGTGAATTTGGCAAACTAACAGCGATGAGCAACATATCTTCCGAGAATGCACTGAATGAAACATATCTGAAGCTTGTAATGATCTCTAATGTGTAATGTATTTCAGTAGTTTTCTGTCAATGCTTATGAGGTGACACAAGACTCTCCACACCTCCACTTTCAATGTAATTGTAATCATTTCTCTGTTTACTTGCTCTCTGTGGGAGTAAAAGCAGCTTAATGAATCATAAGGGCATGCACAAAAGATGGAATTTTCCTGATCTCAGGCAGGATTTTCCAGTCTTGGGGTGAGTGCAGCCAGAAAATCCCACTTTTTGTGTCTTAAGGGAGAAGTATTGTTACATAAAGGCAAAATACTGCGAATGCTGGAATCTGAAACAAAAACAGAAAATGCTGGAAAATTTCAGCAGGTCTGACAACAGAGAGAGAATAAAGCCAACATTTCGAGTTTGGTTATCCAGACTTGAAACATTGACTTTATTCTCTCAAATATTGTTACATGCCTAGGTTATGCTACAACAATAGATACTAACCAAAGAAAGTGAACTATGACCACATAAAGTGCAGGTTCTACTTTTGCAAGGGACTAAACCTGAGAATGTGCCTTTGACAGATCTAAATTTAGCTAAATGTCTTAGCTGCCTGTTTCAGAAAAAAAACTGGCCCATCATTTTAAGCAATAATATAATTTAAGCAATTATATTAAGCAATGCTGTGCTTAATATAATCATTATCCAGTTTTACCTGTGACACTGAATTACTAAGAGCAATTGAGAAGATGTTATCAGTACAATTTGGAAATCAATATGGGCAGGACTTTTTGGACAGCACTGTTTTCCATCCCTGCTGTGCATGGCAAGCGCACAGCCATTTATCTCTCCGAGGAACATTTGTTGGCTGGAGACCAGACTTCCATGCCTCACTCAGGCAAGATCCTGTCTCAGAGAGTTATTGGCCAACCTGATTGGCCAACAGATCTAAAATCCCAGTTAAACCAGTTGCAGCAGTGGCCAGAACTGTGACTACATGCAGTCCACAGATTCTCAGTCCCAGAATCCAGGACCAGTAGATGAGGGGAGGAGGGTGGGGAATTGTGGCGGTGTGTTAAACACAGTGAGGTGAGGTCCTGAAAGTATGGAGAGGCAGTAGGGTCTTACTGAAGAGGCCAGTGGGAGACTTTTGTAGAACGGAGTGGTACCCGATGTGGAAAGAGGGTCCTGATGGAGGTGCCTCCACCCTAACTTTTGCGACAAATCCCTGAGCTCTCCCCCCAGCCCTGAAGTCCTTCTGCCTGCCTCAAAATTGAGATGGAGCTAAAAAGTGCCTTTAGACGAGATCAGGCAGGACAATAGGCCTCACCTATGTTCCATAAAATTGTGGACAAATCAAGGATGAGCAGTGTAGCATCAAGAAGATCTCCAAAGGAATTTTACAGGCCTTTGGGTATCAATTGGTCTGACTGTCTCAGTGAATAAAGATTTGGGGTCAGATTTTTACATAGTCTTCCAAATTCCCCAGACCTTTAAAAAATGATGGGCCTGACCTGGAGGTAAAAGTCCCACTCCCATTTCTGTCAAATCCTGTTTTTGCTGCCAGGGCAAGGGTTTAAAGTGGAAGGAGGCAGAGGAGGTACTGCTAATTCATTGAGCAGAAAAACTGAAATTCAGCAGGTTCTCTTGAAGTTTAGCTCTTGATTTATAGCAGCTGGATTTTGGTTAGTGTAAGGGCCTTAACCTGCAGTGTGAGATCACAGATTAAACACAACTGAAGGGTCAATAAAGTCTGTTTAAGTATTATGATGTGAAGGTTTGTAAATCCCTTGCTCTTTGAACATGAAAAAAAGGCTTAGGCTTCAGTGAGATTCAAACAAACCCTCTGCTGGGCTACATGTAGTCCACAGATTCTGAGTCCCAGAGTCCTGTGTGTGTGAGAGAGAGAAAGAGAGAGAGAGAGAGAGGAGTGGTATGTTCAACATCAGTGAGGGCCTCTAAAGGTATGGAGAGGCAGTAGGGTTCTTATTGAAGAGGCCAGTGAAAGACTAGAATGCTTTCATTGATAAACCACCCATTGTAGTTTAGGGAAAAAAAAGTACCATCCAGTCATGCAGCTTTCATAGGTGTTCACATTTCCCCCAGTGCTATTATAAATTTACTCAGTGTCAAAAGCTATAATTATCTCTGAATTCACAATTTGACTGAAAATTTAAAGAGCCATTAAAGGATATGTTGACTTTGATATGGGGTATGAATAGAAGTTTGTTTTTGTAACAGATTAATCACTTGAGGCAATTTAAAATCTTTGGGTCCCACTGGCAGTGTGAAGCTTGGCAGATGGGGGAACTTAATTTGCATGAGTACAAAATCCCATCAATGGTGGGATCATCTTTTGGAATAAGGTTTTGAGGACTTTAAAGACAGATTAAAGGCAGATTGAGCTTCCCAGGGGCAGTGTTATGTAGCCGTTTTGCATGTATTAGCATGCCACCTTGCCAGAATTAAGCTCCATCTCCAACCTTAATCCCCAACATGGAGAAATTAAAACAATAACATTTATGACTGCATGCAAGTGGCATGCACTCAGTGAGCTTAACTTCTTCCTGGACTTTGAAGTGAATAGTTGCTGTCCTGGCCTTCTTGGACATCCCTCACAATCTCAGTCTCTTGATTCAGATCATGGTACCAGTAATTCAAGCTTTTCATTGCCTCACTCTTTGGCTTGAAGGCCTCCAAATCATCTTCCACTCCAAACTCTGCTCCGAGAAGAAGTATGAAACATGTTCAACTTTCTTCTACCAAAAGGTCCACACAGAGAGCTTGTGATCAGCAGCCTGAAGAAAGAAGATGACTGAGTAAAGTCATTGCAGTCTGACGTTCTGAGGATCTGCAAATCCTTCTATGCCAGATTGTATGACCTGAAGCCAACAGATGGCACAACCTCCCAATCCTTTCTGTCATTTATCTCAGAGGTCTTAGACAATAGCAAGTGGGAGAGCCTGGACAAACGGCTATCTCTGGATGAGATGACAAAGGCAGTCAAGTCCTTTGAGATGAGTAAAACTACTGGAAGTGACAGTTCAATAGCTGTGTTGTATTTGGCCCTGTGGGACTAGATCAGTAAGAAGTCTCACAACACCAGGTTTAAGTCCAATAAGTTTATTTGGTAGCAAAAGCCACTAGCTTTTGGAGCACTGCTCCTTCGTCAGGTAAGTGGGAATTCTGTTCACAAACAGGACATATAAAGAAACAAACTCAATTTACAAAATAGTGGTGTAGAATGTGAGTCTTTGCAGGCAGTCAAGTTTTGAAGGTACAGATAATGTGAATGGAGAGAGCATTAAGCATAGGTTAAAGATATGTGTAGTGTCTCCAAACCAGACAGTTAGTGAGATTTTGCAAGCCCAGGCAAGTTTTGGGGGTTACAAGTAGTGTGACATGAACCCAAGATCCTGGTTGAGGCAGTCCTCATGTATGCAGAACTTGGCTGTCAGTCTCTGCTCAGTGACTCTGCATTGTCGTGTGTTGTGAAGGCTTTCCCAAAGATCAGAGACCGAATGCCCTTGACCGCCGAAGTGTTCCCCAACAAGAAGAGAACACTCTTGCCTGGTGATTGTCAAGTGGCTTTCATTCATCCATTGCCATAACATCCGCATGGTCTCCCCATGTAGCATGCCTTGGGACATCCTTTTCTGCAAAAGATGTAAACAAATGTTGGCCGAGTTGCAAGAGGATGTACCATGTACCTGGTGGATGGTGTTCTCATGTGGGATGATGGCATCCATGTCAATGATCCAATACATCTTGCAGACATTGCTGTGACAGGGTTGTGTGGTGTTGTGGTCACTGTTCTCCTGAAGACTGGATAGTTTGCTACAGACAATGGTCTGTTTGAGATTGTGCAGTTGTTTGAAAGCAAGAAGTGGGGTGTGTGGATGGCCTTGGTGAGATATTCACCTTCATCAGTAACATGTTGAAGGCTTTAGAGATTCGCTGTAGAAAAGGATGATGTCTCCAGGCATGTTAATTGGGAAGCCCATGCAGACACTACAACAACGGATGAATGAACACTGCTTGACAATCACCATGCAAGAGTGTTCTCTTCCTGTTGAGGAACACTTCATTGGTCATGGGCATTCAGCTTCTGATCTTTGGGTAAGTGTTCTCCAAAGCGGCCTTCACGACACATGACAACACAGTCACTGAGCAGACACTGATGGCCAAGTTCTGTACACCTGAGGATGGCCTCAACTGGGATCTTGTGTTCATGTCACACTATCTGTAACCCCACAACTTGCCTGGGCTTTTAAAATTTCACTAAATGTTCTGTCTGGAGACAATACACATCTCTTTAACCTGTGCTTAATGCTCTCTCCACTCACATTGTCTGTACCTTTAAGACTTGATTACCTGTAAAAACTTACATTCCAATTATTATTTTGAAAATTGAGTTTGCATCTTTATATGCCCTATTTGTGAACAGAACTCCCACTTATGTGATGAAGGAGCAGCACTCCGAAAGCTAGTGGTTTTTGCGACCAAATAAACCTGTTGGACTTTAACTTGATGTTATGAGACTTCTTATTGCGTTTACCCTAGTCCAATGCCAGCATCTCCACAGAATGACTACATCAGCCCAAACTTGCTGGAAATGTATGAAAGTATGCTCCTGGCAGGAGCATGCCAGAATCCATGAGGAAAGGCATCATTAACTCATCTACAAGCAAAAAAGGGGAAAGGGGAGAAATTAGGTATTGGTGACCCATTTCATTGTTGAATGTAGACTATAAAATTTTGTCCAAGGTCACCGCCAATCAGATCAATCTGCCCTGGAATTGGTGATCCACCCTGACTATATTTGTGCTGTATCCAGCAGGAAGATCTCTGAAAGCCTCAAGCTACTCAGAGATACGACTACCTACATGCAGGGCAGGAGGGTGGACACTTGCCTCATCAGCCTGGACCAGGAGAAGTTGTTTGACAGAATATTGCACATCTATATGATGAATGTGCTTTCTAAAATGGAATTCAGGGAGGAATCCACAATTGGTTTCAATTGCTCTACGTAAACATGAATAGCGCAGTTTCAATCAATAATGAGAATCAAAAAGCTTTCAGATCAAATCTGGTGTTAGGCTGAGCTGGCCTGCCTCCTCTGCCCTGTTTTTGTGTTTGTGTGGATTCATGGAGTGATGGTCTGAGGCTGTGGAGACAGGCTGTTCAAAGCCTCTCTGTACATGGATGATGTCACCATCTTCTGCTCAAATTCATTCTCAGTTGATGTCATGGCACAGGTCTGGCCCATATCCTCATCCTGCGCTACAGCAGTCACCTGAGCCATCTTCAAATTCATCTGGAGATAGATAGATAAATTCAAGGTAGATTGTGACCCAAGGAATATCATGCACAAATCTCTGGATAAGGGAGAAACAAACGTATCCAATGCTTCTCATCCTTGGCCACCTTTGTGCACAGCTGCATCAAGCTATGCGTCTATTATCTATCGCTATCCATCCCAAGGGATGATGATGGTTTCCTTCATTTCGTTTATTTTCTGATAGTTCTGTTTTGGGGGTTTGATGTGTGTGTTCTGCTGTGGCTGTATAAACCAATCCTTGACAGGCACTGCTTTCCGCATTCTTGGCAGGCGAGATCTGCTGTGGGTGTTGGAGCGGGAGTTTCACTGTGGCGTTTCCTATGTCGTTCTAGTGCTGCTCCTCTGTTCTTTTTTCCTATATCGTCGATGCTCTTTCTTGTGATGGTCCGCCACTGTGCACGGCCTAGGGCCTTTTCTCCCCATGTTGATGGGTCGATGTCAGCTTTTTTGAGGCTCCTTTTCAGAGTGTCTTTGTATCGCAGCCGCTGACCTCCTTGTTTGCGGGTGCCACTAGACAGTTGGCCGTACATGATGTCCTTGGGCAGTCTTCCATCCTGCATTCTGCCTACGTGTCCTGCCCAGCGCAATTGGGCAGACATCACCAGGGTTGAGACAGCTGGCATTTTAGCTCGGGAGAGAACTTCAGTATTAGTTATTTTATCTTTCCATGTAATTCTCATCAGAAAGCGTAAATGTCGTTGTTGAAGTTGGTCCAGCTGTCGAAAATGTCTTTGGTATGGACACCATGTCTCACAACCGTACAGCAGTGCAGACATGACTACGGCTCTGTATACTTTGCACTTTGTGGCCATCTTGATGTTCTGTGACCAGACACGACTTTTTAGCTGTCCAAAGGCAAAACAAGCTTTATTTATTCGCGATTCAATCTCCATGTCCAAAGAGGTGGAGGATGTTATCATGCTGCCCAGGTAACAGAAGTTAGTTACTGAATTAAGACTTGTGTTATCGATGAGCACAGATCGTTCTTCACGATTTGATCCAGGAACTGGCTGGTGCAGAACCTCGGTCTTTTTAAGATTAATTGTTAATCCGAAGTTTTTAGCTGCACTGGCAAAGCGGTTGGTGATCGCTTGGAGATCTTCGGGAGTATGGGCTACTAGGGCACAGTCATCAGCAAACTGAAGCTCTCGTACCACTAGGTCCCTTACTTTTGTTCTCGCCTTCAGTCTGGTGAGATTGAGAAGACCACCATCAGTCCTGGTTTGTAAGAAGACACCTGGATCTGATGACTCTAATCTGGCATCTTGGATAACAGCAGCATAGAATAATCCGAAGAGGACAGGAGCTAAAACGCATCCCTGTTTAACGCCGTTTCTGATTGGGAATGGGTTGGAGAGCTCACCACATATGTGGATGCGACCCTCCATGCCTTCATGAAACTGGCGTATAATTTTGCATAAATGTGGAGGGCAACCAAGTTTCTGTGGGAGTTTCCATAAGCCTTTTCTGTCCAGTGTCGAACGCTTTCGTAAGGTCAATAAATGTAACATAGAGATTTTTTCGCTGTTCAACACATTTCTCTTGAAGCAGTCGTAATGAGAATACCATGTCGATTGTGCTGCGACCTGCTCTGAAACCACACTGGCTTTCGGGTAGAACTTTTTCATTAAGATGGGAGACTAAACGTCGGAGGATAATCCTTGAAAGGCATTTTCCTGCAGTTGAGCGGAGAGAGATGCCGCGATAATTATTGCAGTCCTTTTTGCCTCCTTTGTTTTTGTAGATGGCCATGATCGTTGCGTCCTTGAAGTCTTGTGGTATTTCGGCAGTTGCCCATAGCTTAGTGAAGAGGTCGTGCAGGCACGATGTTAGCAATTTCCTCCCGTGTTGGTATATTTCGGCTGCAATGCCATCAGGTCCAGCTGCTTTGTTGGGTTTTTGTTCTTTGATGGCTTTGACCAGTTCATCACGGGTAGGTGGAGCGTCCAGCTCGAGTATGCAGGGTCGAGAATGTACCCTATCAAGGGCCTCATCGGCGATGGTCCCTGGTCTATTTAATAATTCTTTAAAGTGCTCCTGCCATCTTTCCATATGCTCCTCCTTATTTGTAAGGATGGTTACGCCGTCTTTGCTCCGCAGCTGAGAGGTGGCTTGTTTTTTTTGGGCCATATACAATTTTGATTGCTTCATAGAAGCTTCTCGAATCATTGCGGTTAGCGAAGCCTTGCAATTCATTGGCCTTTTTCTGCCACCATTCATCCTTCATAGCTCTGAGTTGCCTCTATAAGACTGATTTCGCATCCATATATGCATGTCTTATGCCTGCTGATTCTGGATGACTTAGGAAAACTTGATGAGCTGCTCTCTTGTTCTGCAATAACTTTTGTACAGCATCGTCATTTTCATCAAACCAGTCTTGGTGTCTTCGTTTCGTTTTACCCAGGATGTCGTAAGCCGTTTTGTAGACTATTTTTTTGAATGCGTTCCAGTGCTCTGGTATGCTGATCGGTGGATTGTTGGCCGGTGAGCGTAGAGCAGTATCCATAGATGACCTCAAAGCGGTCACATGCTCATGACTTTTCAGTTTGGAAATGTTCAGCTTTCTTGGTGGCTTGGCAGAATTTAATCTGCACGGCGGTTTGACTGCTAGGCTTAACTTTGCCCAAACCATTTGATAGTCTGTCGAGCACTCAGCTCCGCGCTTAACTCTGGTAATGTGAACGTCAGAGATGTCTCGTTGACGAGTAATGACATAGTCTATGAGGTGCCATTTCTTAGATCTCGGATGCATCCATGTGCATTTTAACTTGTCTGGCAGCCTGAACAGCGTGTTGGTTATGCAGAGTTTGAATTCCGTGCATAATGTGAGAAGTAGTAGGCCGTTACTGTTGCTATTGCCAGTTCCTTGGCGGCCAATAACGCCAGGCCATATATGTGATTCCCTGCCAACTCGGGCGTTAAAGTCGCCTAGTATAAGGAGTTTATCAGTAAAAGCCACATTTTTTATGGTGGATTTTAGCTCACTGTAGAAGGCCTCTTTGATTTCGTTGACATTTGTCATGGTTGGTGCATAGGCATTAATTATGGTAAGGTGTCGCTTTCCTCCCAGTGGTATTCGCAGGGTCTGCATTCGTTCATTGATAGCAACAGGCAATATTGGTAATTTTGCCGCAAGGCTGTTTTTGATGGCTAAGCACACACCGGATTCATTTCGTTCTCCTTCGGCCTTTCCAGACCAGAATAAAGTGTATCCTCCTTCCTCTTTGCACATCGCGCCTTCTCCAGCTAATCGTGATTCTTGAAGTGCTGCGATCTTTATGTTATATTCCTTTAGCACGCGAGCAATAAGTGCAGTTCGTCTCTCTGGGCGATCTGAATTTGTGTTATCCAGGAGAGTTTGTATGTTCCAGGAAACTACTGTCATAAATTTTCTTTTCATTTTTACCACAGAGAAATGGACTACCCGCTAGCCGTGGTAGGCTAGCCAGGTTCTTACGAGCGGGCTTTGTTTAGGCCACCTTTTCTAGGCCCTTCCCTTGGCATAGGGTGAGCAGTGCCTCCCTGAATAGGGCTGCTCAGACACAGGGGGTGCTGCCTCACGGGGTTTCTGCTCTGTAACCCGCATTCGACCACTCTCCTCCAGCCGCCTGCATGCAGAATCGGGCCTATGGCTTCCAGCCAGTCAAGCCTACCGCTTTGGCACTTGTCTGTCGCTGCAGAACTTTAAATTGTTAAGGAGCCCCCACTCCTCTGAAGGATACAGCGTATGCGTGAGTAGATTTAGGTGAGTAAGGAGTTGCACAAGTCCAGACTCACCCTCTCGACATCCCCTCTTCGATCCAGTGGCAAGGTGGGACCAGGACAGCTGGTAGAGGATCAGTTGCAGTGAATGGCCAAAACCATGCTACTATGCAAGGAATGCCCTTCTCGCTTTTCACATCGCGTGTGTACTAGATGGCCGTTCACCCCAAGGAAGGGTTCATCCGCCCTTTGTAGGTCTTGTTTTTTATCCTACTGGGAGTCTAGTCACCCTCCCCACACAGGTAAGCCTGGTGAGGTAGTCAGTTTAGTCGCCAACCGTTCGACCATGCAGCGGGTAGTACTGGGATACTACCTAGCCGGGTCGGGAGGGACCGGGAGGCTGTGGCGGGGCCGCGGGGAGGCTGATGTTCGATGTTGTTATCGGAACAACATCGATAACATGATCGATAACAACATCGGCCAACACATCAAGCTATGCGTAGATCATCCTCAATATGTAAACACCAATGCTGGAATTCTACCACCACGCCTACCATGGAATCAAAGTGGGTGAAGGGGCAAACATCAGAAATGTCTGTTGACGCTCGAGCGAGGCCATAAAATCCCACCTGTGTCACTATGTACTGAGGTTCTACCTAACCCCAGTGTTTCAAAGGACAAGTTGGCCATGGTGTATTTGCACTGTGCTGTACCAGCTGTTCCTTATGCAAAAATATATTCAGAAAAACACCTTTGTCTACAAGGTGATCAAACAGTGGTCTGTATGTAGTATCTGAAGGAAAAGGAGATGGTGGGTCCTGTAGTTGGTTCCCTCAACAGACTGTCAGAATTATTTTGCATAATGTCTCATCATCAGAACTTTCAAATAAACAGCAAGACCTAGCTTGGCTGATGGAGAGAAGGGCACTCCTCATGAGGTCCTTCATGCATGTCCCAAGTCTCTATGTGATTCCACATCTCCCCTGTAGTGGCTGTGGGGGAAAAGAGATGGTCGCACACCTCCTTGTAGATCATGCCTTTGCAAAAAAGGTCTGGAGAGAAATGTAGTGGTATTTGTTGAATTTCATTCCAAGCAGTTCTGTGATGTAGTACTCTGCTTTATGGGTTGTTCTCAGAGGTGCACACTGAGATAAATACTAGTTGCAGCATGGTGACACAGCGGTTAGCACTGCTGCCTCACAGTTCCATGGTCCCGAGTTCAATTCCAGCCTTGTGTGATACTCTGTGTGGAGTTTGCACATTTTCCCTGTGTCTGTGTGGGTTTCCTCTGGACTCTCTGGTTTCTTCCTACAGTTCAAAGATGTGCAGGGATAGATGGATTGGCCATGCTAAATTGCCCCTTAGTGGCCCAGGATGCGTAAGTTAGATTGGTTGGCCATGATAAATGTGTGGGGTTACAGCGATCGAATAGGGAGGATAGAAGTTTATTTATTAGTCATAAATAAGGCTTACATTAACATTGCAATGAAATTACTGTGAAATTGTCATAGTCACACAGTTCAGTGCCTATTCGGGTCAATGCACCTAATCGATACTGGGTCAGATTGTTGGTGCAGACTTGATGGGCTGAATGGCCTCTTCTGCACTTTAGGGATTCTATGATTCTATGCTACTGAAGAGTCATCCACTCAGTGAAAGACAGACTTTGCTTGAAGATTGTTCGTTTTCTTGTGTAAAGAATTGCCTTTGACTGAGTGCTACAGACTGGCGCATTCCTAGGTCAAGGACTACAAGTCAGATAATTTCTTGACTCCGGTTACCAGCCTCAGTAGTGAAAATTTAGCCCTTGCATTTGTTTAGTAGAGGAGCAGGCATGGAGCTGGGTGGCATGGAGGTAAATGCCTGTTTCTTAAAAGCATTATTAAAAGGCATTATTACATCCAACCCAATCACATTATAAACATATGACATCATAATTTAAATGGGAGTTTAGTCCATTTGAAAATATCCTTTAACCAAAAAAGTTTAAGAACCATTGCCCTTAGTCTTCATTAGACTGTGCAATGTGAGGGCATCTCGAATATGAGTCAGTCATATCTGATTTCAGCCACATCCTCTTATAAAGAAATATATTTTGAATGTAGTGTAGGGATTTTCTACGCACTCTCTCGGACCTTGTAGCAGCAATCCTATAAAAATAATTTCTTTTCATCGACAGTTTGATCATAGGTACAAGAGATTCGATATCAGGAATGAAGGAAGGTGCTGCTGAAAGCCACTCGTTCCCCTTGCTGCTGAACTCTGCTACGTCTGGCTTCCTGTGACCAGACCTTGTGAAAGCCATTCTTCACCTCCCCCTTCAAATTACTTACCTGTGGCCTGAGTTACTCTACAATTTAGTTCTTCCTACAGCCTTCCCTGTGACACTGCTGAGCACAAGAGTTACCAGCCTCTAATTGATAGGTGGGACTTCTGCACCTGGGGTTTTGATTCCACAAGAAGGCCCGGTGCTGTCCTCACTACTGTCTGATTGGCATGTGGTTTGGTGAGCCTTTCCAAAGAGAAGCAATGCAGGTCTCTCACCCCCTCTCCAGACAGCAAACAAGCCCATTGATGACTCAACAAGATTCTGTCCAGGAGCCGCAGTAGCAATTTTAAAATTATATATTTTGTCCTTATTTGCATTATGTATTCTGATCTCCACATTTATAATGGAAAATACCTATCAAATTTCTCACCCTGTAATTACATCCCCTTAGTAGTGGGGGAGGAGGGGAGAAATTGATGTGTAAACAGATAAGACAGGGAGAAAAGGAGATAATAAGATAGAATAGGGGGAAGGGTGAAGACTAAAGAAGTAGACCAGCAGTTTGGTTTGGAGAAGCATGAAGGGAGATGCATGGGCAAAGCAGGAAGGATGTTGGACAGAGAGACTAAAGAGTGTTTGAGGGGCAGCAGAAGAGTGAAGAGAAGGAAAAGTGATAGGGTTTGAGAAGGGGAAAGAGTGAAGAAACAGATTGTTGAGAGAAAAGAGGAGATGGGTAGGAGGGGGATGGAAAGGCAGAGGGCCTGATTCTCTCAAAAAAATTCTAGGTGCTGAATTTGCAGGAAAAATGGTGTAAATCACAATTGTTTTATTAATGCAAATTCAGACTCAAATCTCTCGCACTCTATGCTATGCAGAGATCACAATCGGGAATATAATTAAAAACTCGGGAGACGGGGCCTACGCATGTCAGAGTTTGACAGTTCTGGAACTCTATGCATGCACATTGGCCCTGATCTGTCAGCCCCCTGTATGCTGACCAGCTCGATCTTTCCAGGCCAGCCCTCACAC
This sequence comes from Sphyrna mokarran, assembly GCA_024679065.1. NCBI lineage: Eukaryota > Metazoa > Chordata > Chondrichthyes > Carcharhiniformes > Carcharhinidae > Sphyrna > Sphyrna mokarran. The sequence continues at coordinate 28,093,241 of JAGIQG010000003.1, forward strand.
TGCCCTGTCCTAGATCGCCCCGATCTCCAGCATATGCCTCTCAGCAGTGACATATCCCCCCCACACCCCTATCCTGGCAGACCCACCACAGGAGAAAACTGTTTCCCCCTGGGAGGCAGATCCTCTGGCAGACCACCCCACCCTCACCCCAGTCTGCCCCAATCACTGACATCTCTCCAGCACTGATTGAACATAGAACATAGAACAATACAGCACAATTAGGCCCTTCGGCCCATGAGTTGCGCCGATCACATCTATCAATCCACAGACCTATCTATAACCCCCTATGGATTGATCCCCATGTGGAGTGGCAGAAGGACCCCCCAGCTCCACTGATCATTCCTGCCCACAATAAGCCCTGTTCCTAGGCACTGCCCAATGCCCTGGGCATGGGCACTTAACCCTTGGGCAGTAACAGGGGACAGGCTGGCACTGCCTGAGTGCCCATAATCAAAGAGCACCATCCCCCCCCACCCAACCTCCTGGGGTGCCCTGATTGCCTCCCTTCACTCCAGTGGGATCTCCCGCTAGTTCCCCGAACATGGAGAACTACTCTAAACCGCGTTGGAGTGAAATGCTTCTCATGGATGGAAGATGCTATCGGATCTGGACCTGATAATCCCAGACCTGATAATCACTTTTAAATTATATTAAAAATAGATTGAAATAACTTACCTGGTCTTCCCACCGTTTTCCAGCTTGGTCATGTTTGCACCTGCTCTGTGATAGTGGGAGATGTGTATGTGCACATCCTATGAAATGGCCGACATGCACACCTTCCAACTTGATGCACCAAAAAACTGTTGGGATGGGAGAATCAGGCCCAGAAGGTGAGGAAAGGGGAAATTGTGGAGCAGAAGGAAACAAAAGGGAGAACAAAAGTATGAAGATGAAGGGAAGAAAAACAAAAGGCTTACATTTATATAACGCCTTTTATGACTTCATAATTTTCCTATGCACTTTACAACTAAATGGGAGAAGTGGTCACTGTTGTCATGTGGAAATGTTGCAGCTCCACAAATAGCAACAAAATAAATTAGCTGTTCTGATTTTGGTATAAAATCATTGACCAGAATACCAGGAGAGTTCCCTTGTTGTTCTTTGAATAGTTCAGTACAATATTTTATGTCCACCTACGAGAGCAAAAGTGAAAATATCTTTCCATGGAAGCAATTTTTCCATGGAGGCAAAAGTGGAAACATCTTTCCCTGGAGACAACGAGGTTTGTACTTGTTGGAGTTTAGAAGGCTGAGAGGGGATCTTATAGAGACGTATAAGATAATGAAGGGGATGGATAGGGTAGAACCAAAGATAGCAGGACTAGAGGGCACAGCCTCAAAATAAGGGGGCAGGGAGTGGTTCAGATTGGAGTTGAGGAGGAATTTCTTCACTCAAAGGTGGTGAACCTTGGGCATTCTTTGCCTGTTGCAGTGGTGGAGGCTTCCTTGCTGAATATATTTAAGTCAAGGGTGGATAGATTTTTGATTGACAAGGGAATTGAGGGTTATGGGGAGAAAGCAGGAAAGTGGAACTGAACCATTGCAGATCAGCCATGATCTTATTGAATGGCGGGGCAAGCTTGAGGGGCTGGATGGCCTACTCCTGCTCCTATTTCTTATGTTCTTATGTTCAATTCTCTAGCCCCACTCACTCAGGCACAAATCAGGTTATGACCAGAAAATCACGCTAAAGAATCATAATGCAATCTGCACCAGGGAGAATTCATTTTAAGATTCGCCCTGGCAGGCAATGTAATCTGGTTCATGCCCAGTGAGGATATGAACCAGATTAGCATATTTAAATCATGATTAATATATTCGCAATTGGCTTTAAGCCAAATTTTCCAGGCCCCTTCAATACTTCCATCCATCAGTGAAATGCGAAATTGGCGGGAATCACTATTGGTCTCCAGAAATGGAGACCAATAGTAATTCCCACTGGTTTCAGAGTGGAGACCAGACATGATGACTGTGCCATGGAACTTGGGGGCTATTGTAACCCCTAAGTGGTCAAGAATAGACTTAGAAGTGACTGGGCATTGCCCCAGCACCTGGCACCATCTTGGCATTGCAAGATTGGCACTGCTAGGGTACCAGATTGCACTGAAAGGCACTGAAATTGGTCATGAAAGGGTTGGAGCTTGAAGGAAGTGTCAGAAGAGGCAGAATCTGAGGAGGTGCCAGGAGGGGCAGAGCTTTAGATGACCCCATAGTGGGATATTACTCATTTGATAGAGGGTGGCCTGATGCCAGCGATTAGGGGAGCCAATACCCTGATGCCAGCAAGAATGGATCAGAGTGGGGCTGGGCCATCCTGATGCCTGCATGACCGGTTCAGTCTTTTAGTGATGGGAGAGAGGTTGCTCCTCCATGTTCAAGGGTTGGGGGTGTTCCCTATGTCTGCAAGCGAATCGCAATTTCAAATAGCAGGGTGTGGGGAGGGGAGGGATCTTCAACTTCAAAAGATTTCTGAGGAGCCAGTCTTGCTGCAATCTTCTGGTCTTACACATCCGTTCCATGGTGTAGATCACTCCAACCTCCAAAACAGTGTCTAAGTGTGAGTAGATTGCGATTCAAATCATGCTGAGCCACCCAGCAAGAATCACATCCTGGCCAAGACCACCATTAGAAGATGTTTGGGAGAATTGTGTCTTAGATCTACCCCATCAGACCTGTTCACAATATTAAAAATGTTTATAAATTTGTCCCTCAATCTCTGTTTCCTATAAGAGTCCCAGCCTGTCATTTATTTTACCGATTGCTGCAACCTTTTCATTCTGGTATCATCTTTGTAAATCTTTTTTGCACCTTCTCCAACGCTTCTGATGTATTATGAATGATTGTGTTCATCTGGAACTTGAGCATTAAATTTTCTACAATTTTTCCATAAAGTCAATTTTCTTTTGTCTTTGCTCCTAAATGTAACATTACTGAGACTAAGTGGATGGTGCAAGAAGTTGTCATGTCTAACAAACAAGTGAGTTTCAATGAGCCTTAATGTCTTTTCTCTCCTTTCTGTTTGTATACTAGATACGGAGTTTTCTTGAGCCTTTATATCAGAGACTGAAACTGAGTACGCTTGTCAGTGAGACAATTTACTACCATCCCGTACTTAAACAGATTCTGCGCAATGAATAAATGTAAACATTTATTTGTTTATTTATTTAAGGCAATTGTATTTAGTGGAAATCATCCTGATCTGATCTAAAAATGATCTCTTTGTAGTATGAAGACAACTTAGATTTGATGTTTGCTTACACTCTTCTGTTGTAGCAGATAGCATGCTTATACTTTTTTTGTTGAGACCATGTAGCTTATTCAAGGGGTCACCCATCTGTATGGAAAGAGTGTGGGGAACTGGCAGTCATGTGAATATTGTGGCATGCAGTGTTACCTTGGGTATTTGTGGGTGGACTGAAAGAAGTAACAATGTGTTAAGAAAAAAAGTATGAAAAGCAGAATAGGTCAGCAAGGTTACTAGCTTTGACAAGGAGTCACCAAATTATGACAAGCTCATGGAAGCAATGACAGTCAGTCTTTCCCTGGACAGAACAAATGAATGATGGAATTAGAAATGAAGCACAACAAACTTTCTGTTGTCATCTGACAGATGACAAGACTGACTCAGATCTATATTTCAAATGAATTACAAAGACTATTATTGATGATATGCTGCACTTTCCTTAACATGCCAGGCAAGTGCACACTACTTAATAAATTACCTGAGTTAGTAGCTATTAGGGAGAAAAGATTTGACAGAATGCCAAAACTTTTGTGATTGTTTATCTTTAAGCAAGTAACTTAGAAACAGATTGTTTCTAAGATTCTGCTTAGTTTTCTAAAGTAGTAACTCAAGATCATCATGTTTTTCTCAAGTGTTTTTAATTTTCACCAGTGTTATTCTATTGAAGTGACAAGGTGTGAAAGCTGTGCTGGTATACAATCTCTGGTTTGTTACTGACTGCACACCTAAGTCAGTAACAGAGGTAAATTTAATGCAGTCACTATCCATTCGTTCAGTCATTGATTTCTCACTTTTTTTGCTTAGATATAAAATGTTCATGCATCCTTTGCACTTGTCTGACAGAACAGCAGTCCATTTAATTTATTATTAAGTGGTTAGATGGCAAGTGTTTTGCTCACAATATGCCACTTGAGAGAAATATAATGGAGGGAATTCATTATCAAGAGGAGTTATGGCAAAGATGATGTTTAGGCTGTTGATTGGGACATTCAGAAACATGGTTCTTCAGGAACTGCATTTAATTTTCAAAAATGCAATCTCTACTTATAAATATCGAACTTAAATGGAACTGTGTTTAGTTTAGCACTTTTTTTGTTAAGAGTTTATACTTTACTTCATTTAAGCACTGTTGATTGAATTCTAACAATAAGTTAGTCATATAATAACTATTTTGAGGAGAGACTTGTTATTCATTGTAAATCCAGATGATTTTGATATAAATATATTTTGGAATAGGTTATCATTTTTCTTATTATGTGCTGAAGCAAAACGTTTGCAATTGGAGTGGTGCCACAGTTGGGAAAATAAGAAAATGGTGGTCAACTGTACTTCAATAAGCAAATACCAAATCAAGAAAAAACATAGGATAATAAATAGCTTCTGACATGATGCAAGGCACATAATTGGATCAAAAAAATTTGAAATTAAAAGGAAATTGGAATAGATGATAACCCTTTTATTCAACCAGAGTATTACGTTAGTTTTATTGAATATGTTTTGTTTGTTTATACAGCCTTGTAAAGTCGAATCAGACACTCTGTATAAGTAGATGTCTGTGTTTATACTTTATATTGTAGATCGCACCTTTGCCATACTGGCCTTGTCAATGTGACACTGGTGCTCTTTGTATTATGTCCTGAATGGACAATGCTGAGTTAAACTGTTTGCTTGCACTACTATGATTAAGGAATGGAGGATACAACAGAGCTCTATCCCTGCATGTTAAAACACTTATTCAGTCATGTGAAATACATTTGATGCTGTTTTCTGTGTTGCCGCTCTGTGTTCTGATTAAAAGGAAGAGCTGGCAACACAGTCTGATGATTAGTCAGCTATTTTAAATGACAGTGACAAAATGGCAGTGCAGGATGCTGTAGAAGATTAAAAAGAGAATATTACGTGAGCAATAGCACGGCTGAAAAATTCAGCTGCAGGTGGGATCTTATCCTGCCCAATACTAAATGTTATATGCAGATCAGCATTCAAGACCAGGAAGAATGCTAATCTCCACTCACTCTAATGGTATCTAGCCAAAAAACAGACACAAGACCAATTGGATGCTCATTCGAGTTGGTCTGTTTCAGCTGTGAGAGTTGCATTAGTCACTTTTTATGAGAATGCTTTTTGTTTTTCTGTTAGTGAAAATACTTCCTTTCTGGCAACAAAAAGAATTTTAATTTCTTCAACTCTATGCAGTGCATACTTTGCTATGAAAGTACCCTCATCATCTCCAAAGAGCGATGTTTCCATTTGAAAGTATTAACAAAGACAATTAACCAGGAAGTACTGGGCAGTAACTGAAATTTTCATAAAGTCATAATAAGTTGCTTATACTATTTCAAGGCAAATACTTAAGCAAAAGTGGTGCAGTTTTCATCAAATTAATCAAGTCTGTGTAAGTTATAAGCCACTATTAAACTCTTCTAAAACAAAACATGAACATTAAGAATAAAATACATGACAAGATTGGAAGAGGATTGTGGAAACATTTATTACGCATGATTTAAAATTTTACTCATGGCTATGGCATTTTAGTGTATTTGACCTCATGTGTCTTAGTGCTGTGTTCTTTGTAGATCGTTTTTCCACTGTGCATGCCTTTATCATATTTTTTAAGCTAAAGTTGAAACAGTTGACTGTTAAAAATCATAGCTTTTTCCTTGACCCAGTGTGCACAAATGAAACGTTGGCCAAATTATTAGCATATCATGTGAAATGAGTAGTCTCACACAGCGATTTTTGCCAAATAGGCATTTCAGTAACAAGAGGCAAAGCATCTGCTTAAAATATGCAACATTAGAATTTAATTTCACCACCGAGATGCTTTTGTGTGGTTAGGGTTGCCGCAGAGTACATGAGCATAGCGTTACGTGTCGGCAGGTGCATGCCACCAAATTACTGCTTTTAATTTGCATATTCATCTGCTAAGAAGCATGTCATTATCATATCAAAGGGATACTGAGCAACATCTAGCTTCAAGAGATGTGGCATAGTTTCAATTTGAGCAATTAATGCAAGATGAGGACACTCTCTGTGTCATGTCTCCCAGGGCTAGCGGCAGTCAAGCTTATTGTTGGATGCCAGTAGGACAGAGGCACCAGTTGGCAGGGAAGGGGTGGTCTGTATGATAAGCTGGAACAAATATCAAAAGCCAGGCTGGATAAAATGCATTTCTGTTTTTAGAAAAATCGGATTATCAAGATGATCATTGCTGCACAATTCTCGCGTACATCTCTGTTAGTATTTCTCTATTGGTGCAATAGTTATCTTTATGGGGATTTTCTTCCCATTTTCACAAATCTTCAAAATTTGTTTTGCAGGCTCTGAATGAAGAAGAGGATATTTAATAGATGCTTTCAAAAATGATCACATTTGCAAATTACTAGAAGTAGCAATATATGTTAATAAGGCCATAGAAAAGGGCAACTAAACATCAGAGGAGTAGAATTGAAAAGCATGGAGGGCAATTTAAACTAGTACAGAACCTTGGTTACTACACGCTTAGAGTACCACACACAGTTTTGATTTTCATGTATGAAAACTATAGAGTCACTGGTGAAAATGTAAAAAATAATTCACAGGGATGATTTTCAGTACTGAGAGGATATACCTATCAAAATAGACTCAATGCCTGGAGAACATTACTGCAGAAAAGAGGAGGCTCGGAGGTGACCCAATTGAGGTATTTAAGGGTATTAATGGATTTGATAAAATAGACATAAAGAAAATGTTTTTGTTAGTGGAAGTTTTCAAAATTAGAGATTTTAAATATGATAGTCAGAAATAAATCCAATCAAAAATTTAGAAGAACCATCTTTACCCAGAAATAATTTAGAATATGGAACTTGCTACCACAAAAAGTAATTGGGCAAAGAGTATAGATGCATTTAAGGGAAAGCTAGATAAAATCCATGGGGAAGGAATGAGCAGAAGGATATACCAATCAGATGAGATGAAGATGGATGGGTGAAGGCTTATGTAGAACACAAAGACAAACATGGACTAGTTGAGGTGAATAGTCCACTTCTACATTGTAGATTCAATCAACTTGATGTTTAAAAAGGTAAATATTAAAAGGTTGATTCTACTGGCTGGTGAATTGGTAAACAAGAGGCATGTATAGTCAAAGCTACTTGCATTTGCATAATATGCAATAAAATATTCCAAAGGCACTCACAGCAGCATTATCAAACAGGATTTGATACCAACGTGCAGAAGAGATAGTAAAACAGGTGACCAAAAGTTTGATCATGGAGAGAGATTTTAAAATGCAGTTTCAAGGACGAAAGGAGATTGAGATTCAGAGAGGTTTTGGAAGGAAATTCCAAAGTTTAAGGGAGAGGAAACACAAGCGCTACTGCTGGAGCAATGAAAATCAGGAATGCGCAAGAGTCCATAATTGGAGTAATGCAGTGAGACTGAAGGACTTGGGATTATCACTATCAAGGGGGATGTCAGGTGATATGGAATTAGATTTTCCATCATAACTGCAGAATGTTTGCAGTAAAAGAGCATAAGGCAACAGCGACAGACTTGTGAAATGTTCTTTCAGAGATAGAGGGCCCAACATTGACCTGCTTTTAGACCTGGACATGCTTTGTGTTTTAGCATAGATTTTTTCTGCAGACTTTCAGGAAATTTTAATTTGGGTTCTGCCTCTTCTGGTGCTGATATAGGAGTTTTCCAACCTTCTTTTATTCCTTTTATGGGATATGGGTGTTAAGCCAGCCTTTATTTTCAAACCCTAGTTGCCCGTCAGAAGGTGAGATTGTGCTGCCTTCCTAAATGCTGCAGTCCCTGAGGTGTAGATAACCCACAGTGCTGTTCAAGAGGGAACTCTAAAATTTTTACCCAGTGACAGTGGAGGAATGGTGATATATTTCCAAGTCAGAATGATGAGTGACTTGGAGGGCAGCTTCCAGGTGGTGGCGTTCCCAGGTTTCTACTGCCCTTTTCCTCTAGATGGAAATGGGCATGGATTTGGAGGATGCTGCCGAATGAATCTTAATGAGTTTCTGCAGTGCATCTTGTAGATGATATACGCTGCTGCCGTTGTTCGTCAATAGTGAAAGGATTGAATGTTTGTGCAAGGAGTAACAATTAAACAGAATGCTTTATCCTGGATATTGTTGAGCTTTTTGATGGTTGGTGGAGCTGCACTCATCCAAGCAAGTGGAACATATTCCATTACATTCCTGACTTATACCTTGCAGTTGGTAGCAGGTTTTGGGAGGGTGGGGAGGGGGGAGAATTAGTTATTACCACAAGATTTCTAGCCTTTGGCCTGCTTTGATAGCCACAGTATTAGTTGATTCAGTTCAGTTACTGACCGATAGTACCCCCAGGATATTGATAGTTAAGTATTCAGCAATGGTAATGCCCATTGAATGTCAAGTGATGATGGTTAGATCCTCTCTTGTTGGGGATGATCATTGCCTGGCATCTGTGTAGTGTGAATGTTATTTGCCTTTTGTCAGCTCAAGCCTAGATATTATCCACTTAGACACAGATTGCTTCAGTATCTGAGGAGTTGCGAATGGTGCCGAATATTGTGCAGTCATCTGTGAATACTTCCATTTCTGACCTTATGATGAAAGGATGGTCATTGATGAAGCAGCTGAAGATGGTTGGGCCAAGGATACAATCCTGAGGAACACCTGCACTGATGTCCTGGAGCTGAGATGATTGACCTTCAACCATCACTATCTTCTTTCTTTATGTCAGGTATGATTCCAAACAGCAGAGAGTTTTTCTCTGATTCCCATTAACTCCAGCTTTTCTAGGGCTCCTGGATGAAGTACTCAGTCAAATACTGCCTGATGCCAAGAATCATTGCTCTCACTTCACCTCTGGCATTCAGCTCTTTTGTCCATGTTTGAACTAAGGATGTATGAGGTCAGAAGCTGACTGATCCTGGTGGAATGCACACTGAGCACCCAGGAGTAGGTTATTGCAGAATAAATGCTGCTTCTTTGCACTGTTGATGATCCATTCCATCATTTTGCTAATGATTGAGAATAGACTGAAGGGAGGTAATTGGCTGAATTAGATTTATCCTGTTTCTTATGTACAGGACATATCTGGACAATTTTCTACATTGCCAAGTAGATATCAGTTTTGTAGCTGTATTGATATGGCAAGCTGTGGCATGCAAGTCTTCAGTACCTTTGCTGGAATATTGTCAGACCCATAGCCTTTGCAGTATCCAGTGTCTTCAAGCATATCTTGAGATCACGTGAAGTGAAGTAAATTGGCTGAAGACCTGCATCTATGATGCTGGGGACCTGTGGAAGAGACTGAGATCATCCATTTGGCACTTCTGACTGAAGATTGTTGCAAATGCTTTAGCCTTATCTTTTGCACAGGTGTGCTGGACTTTTCCAGCATTGAGGATTGAGATATTTGTGGAATTTCCTCCTCCACCATTCATGGCTGGATGTGGCAACATTACAGAGCTTAGATCTGATCATTTGGTTGTGGAATTGCTTAGCTCTGTCTATTACTGGCTGCCACTGTTGTTTGGCATGCAAATAATCCTATGTTGTAGCTTAGCAGTCTCTCTTAACAATAGATGACGCAACCAGGGTCCATCCTGCATAACTTGTCAGCTCAGATCTCAAAAAACAATCAGCGAAGTAATTGGAGGTCCTGTCCTATAGTCCTCATCCAGGGGCAAACCAACAGGATAATCATGACAGTTTTCACAAAGCATTATGAAAAAATGGAATGTTTTACCAGAAGTCACTGATGAGATAAATTTTATGGGCCCAATTTTAACTCTGTGGAAATGGATTTCAAGTGAGTAAAATGTCAATTTATGTTTTTGAAAAGTGAGTTGGATAAAAATTGTAAAAGACGAATATAAAAGGATTTAGGAAAAAGATGGAATGGGATTATAGTGGAGAGGTCTGGTTGAAAAGCTAATACTGGTACAACGCAATAGACCAAATTTCTGTCCTGTAATTCTATGAATACACAATGGTGTCTTTTGATTTGTCATTTGTTTTTTTTATAAAATGGTAGTGCAGGAGCTTTTTTGGAGCTATTTTTTTTCCAGATTTATGTTTTACCTCAGTCCCTTACTTCTTCTGTACTGGTATGTGGAGCTGTTTTCCCACTGTTCAGACATAGCGTAACTCTATCTCGTTAGTTACACAGGCCCATTGTCGAAACTGACAGATGGCCAGTGCCAGCCCTCAGTATATGCATGCTTGCCATTCTATTGTACTGAAATGAAGGATGCGGGTAGGAGCAACTAAATGAACAAGATATGTGTTCTTGTTCTTTCCTCATTCAATGGTGTGAGGCCAATAATGAAAAGGGAAAATCTCCCACACTGCCCACTTGAAGGTTTGATCATCCAACGGATTACCTTCCTTCTAAGAAAAATTTATTCTTGAACCATCATGTAGCAAACTTTTATTAGTCGATATTTTTAATAGTGAAAGCTTTATTTTTACGTGGAAATTAACTATGAATGTGGACCACACACATGCAATGTCTTATTTCACTGTAGACTTGATTACAGATAAGTTAAGTCTGAAGTTATTTCATTTCCATTCTTGCATTTATCTTAGGTAAGTTCTCCCCAGGGAACAACTGGACTTGCAGAAATGTTGATTTAATTTATAATCCTTACCAGGGTTTCGTTACTTCCAGCGCACAATGATAAAGGATAGAACCAGAATCCCTATGGTGCAGAAAGCAGTCATTTAGCCCAGCAGGTCTGCACCAACTCTCTGAAAGAGCATCTTACCCAGATCCATCCTGTGCCCTATCCCTCTAACCCCACACATTTACCATGACTAATCTACCTAACCTAGACATCTTTGGACACTATGAGGCAACTTACCATGGCCAATGTATCTAACTTAGACTGTGGGAGGACTAGAACAGCAGCAGGAAACCTACAGTGGCACAGGGAAAGCAGATAGAAGCATAACTAAATTCATCTAGGCATTGGCCTTCTACCAGTGGAAGAAAAAATGATTAAATACCACGGAGGAGTTTTCTCAAAAAAATTGGAAGTGTAGAATGGGCAAGAAAACAGGAGTTTTCTCACAGTTTTTTCAGCAAGATGAGTAATGGTCATTTTTGGCACTTTGCAATACAAAAGTCGTAATATGAATCTCACCAGCTAGGAGGGTGGAGTCTCAACTCGTTTGTGAAGCTGGCTGCTGAGCTCTATGGGTGCCATTGCACAAGTGCCCTGATCTCTGTGTGTACACTATACAGTGGGAGATCTGTTAACCTCTCCACCCCTCCCCCCCCTCTAGACATCACCACCCCACCCCTCAATCACTCTGCTCCTGATTGCCTGTTCCCCCCATTATTATCAGCTCAGCCCATTGGCCTTCCCCCATCGCTGCCCAAGCCAGTTGACCCTTCTTGATCACTGTCCAGTTGGCCAACTATCATCCTCCTCACCCCCAGCAGAGCTCCCCTTGCTTTGCTCCTCAGGCCCCATCCGATCATGCCCTGCCCCTGCTGGGCCCAACCTCTCAGGCCCCATCCACTTGGCACTGCCTAACCTTCAATGAGCAGTGCCAGGCTGGGGGCTTCAATGGCCTCCATTTCCACTGGCAAAGGGGCTAAAGTAAGTGAGCCTGAATGATTGCATGTCATCAATATTTAATTCAACTTTGTGCCCCTCCTGGGTACGAGGCTTATTTTGCCAGCAGAACAGGAATGGCAAGATTGCGAAAAACATGAAATCAGACGTAGAAACAATTTTTTGGCTCTCACCCAGTCTTATTTGTTCACCATGTCAATTGATCAGCGTGACAGGTTGGTAAGGTCCTGCCCCATATCTTTTCAAATTTCCATATTATTACAGCTGAAATGGTGTGTAGGACATGTGACTTTTCAATTACGTTAGATTAAGCAGAATTAGACTGTAAATCCAGAGTTATTTGATAATAGAAAAATTAATGGAACACTTTTTAAAAATATTATTCTGTGAAGATGAGAAATGCTGACCATACTATAGTTATTAGTCATTACTAGTTACCCTGAATGGGCCTCCTGAACTGGTGCTGCCCTTGTGATGATGCTGTTCCCACAATATTACTGTTGTGAGAGCAGTAATGATATGGCTGAATGGGTTGCTGGTCACTTTCACTTTGGAGGGTGAGAAGGGTCAGCTACATGTGGCACAGAACAGATGTATAGGCAGGATCAGCTAATGATGGCAGAATCCTTCTCCTGAAGGAAAGATCACATTGGATTAAGATTTGTTAAATTAAGATTTAAGCACATTGGATTTGTGCTGGCCCACAAATTTTCCAAATTTATTAAATGCAATTTCTTAATTTGCTGTAATGAGATTTGAATTTATGGTGCATTGTTATTCCAAGGAACTCTAGTGGCAGATGATGATTATCGATAACAAAATAAAATAGTGAGGGTTTGTGGAGTAAATGGGCTATTTATTGTATCAGAATAATCCTCAGGTGCTAGATTAAAATTGAAATCAATTGTCCTCTGGTGAAGACCAATAATCTTAAATATATAGGAGCAATACGAATTAATTATCAGTAATTGCAAGATGATAATCCAATTGGTTAAAAAAATGCTTTTAATGGGATCCTGGCTTGATATGAAGCTGTATAATTATATTAACAAGAATGATGTAGGCAAATATGGTATGCTGCAACTTGAAGTAAAACTTAATTTTAACATTTACAAGAGCAGAATTTTTAATTTAAAGATAATCCAGCTACTGAGGTGGTTTTAAATGAAATTTGTTCATATAAATCAGGTTATAAAATACAAGTGATAAACATTACCTAATGTCTGTATTCTTGTGAAGAATGCTTGTGAAGGATCCCACTTAAGCAAGAAATTCCTGATGATTATGCATTGTAAGTTGTCTTACTGCCTGTGATCAGTTTTGTATGTAAAAAAGGGTTGTCCATTCTTATGTTTGGAGTGTGTATTCCAATTAAATAATTCATCAGCAATCTTTTGTGAGTCTAAAATAAAGAAGATTATTCACACTGATTTCGGTGAATATCCATTTACTGACTTAGGTGGCAGCAGCAACATCCAAGTGATTCGCAATGGTTTTATTGCCATACACCAATTCCCACCCTCCTCTTCTGGATCTTGTCCCTTTCGAGAATGAATCCCTCTACTCAGGCAAAACCTATCTTTTAAATACATACTTCAACGAGCATCACCTTCTTTCAATTCTCTGTGAAGCTAGTTCTGGTTTACTCCTAAAGGGACCTACATTTCTAACATTGTTTGTTTCTTAAAAGAAAGACAGAAATGTACATGGGATATAAATGCTGAAATAAAAATAACTAATTTCAGATTCTTTACTGTTAAATAGTGAGATATCCTTCTTCTAGAATCTTCAACAACCTTTCCGTAGAGGCATTCTTCTTGTTGAAGCAATCCAATAGTTGATGATTAGTATCTACCCACCTTAGCTTAGTGATTTATTCTCTTTCCAACATCTGCTTTAAATAAGCCACATTTCTCCTAAGGCTTTTTTCATTCACACTTTTTGGAGATACACATTATTCCACAAAGATCAGCTATCTATAGAACATTTCATCAATCATATCTTGGTTCTTTGCTAAACAGATTTCCTGCAATAATGTGTATGACTATAATTTTTAAGTTCTCAGACATGACCCTAAACTCTTCAATCACACATTTACCTCCATTATCAGTCAAGAATTTTATTGGTGACAAGATACGTTCTCACTTTTGTATGACTTTATCCACTACAGTTTGTCTGTCTTTGTTGTGTATTACAGCAGATATGCTGAATCTGCAGCCGTATGTTTTCGTAGAATTTCTACATTGCAGAAGCAGGCCATTCAGTTCATTGAGCCTGCATCAACAACAATCCCACCCAGGCCTTATCCACATAATCAACATTTTTATCCTGCTTATCCCCCTAACGCTAAGGGACTAATCAACCTAACCTAACTGGAGCACCCAGCTTCCAGACAGAGGGAGAATGTACAAAATCCACAAAGCCAGTGACAAGAGGCCAGAATTGAACTCAGGACCCTGACGCTGTGAGACAGCAGTGCTAAACACTGTGTCACCATGCTGCTACAGAGTACAACTGATAAATACTCTGATCCTTGTCCCACACCCTCAGCATGCCCATGGCTACCACTTTGTTTAAATTCCTGGATCAATGAGACACTTAGAACTGGGTATGGTGGCGTCTTCCAATATTTATTGCATATATCACATTGAGATATGATCTGTTCTGCAAGGAATTCATATTCTTCATCCACAACTGCAGCATCCTATAGCAATAGCTTTAACTTTTTTGGTGAAGGATGGGCAAACAGATTTGCAATTTCCAGATAATTTTCTTCTTGTTAACTAGAGTCTTATCTCTAGAGGTCAGCAATATTTCTTGAACTTCTTGATGGGAAACTCCCAGTTTCTTCAGTGGAATACAACAACATCTGGATCCAGTGAATTGCAAATTCACTGCTTTACCAAAGATGAATTCTTTGTCATTCTCCATGTCCAGATGCACCTTTGCTTTTTTTAAATGAGGACTTACTCAGCAATAATGTTATGATACTCTGAAAATCAGTGCTGATAAGATGACGCATTCCTGTAATTTCACATGGGAGGATTTCTCTCTTTGTTCATGTATTATCATCCCCAAACTGAAAGCAGCTACTGCTTCAGGTCCCTTGATTCTGTTTTTACCTGCTTTGGCAGGGATATCCAAATCAGAATTTAGACAATCACCCCTCATACCATTGAGGTGTGGTCACTATCTAGTACAGCACAATTGAATGAATTAACAACCAGCTTATACATAGACTGACTTAAGTTTTCTGTCACTATTACAATATTTTCTTGCTGTTCACCCTTTATCTTCATCATTAGAATTGTCTGTTTCATGAGTTGCTTCACATACTTGATTCTTGACTTTTGACCGATTCCTTATATAATGATATTTAGAGTTTCAGTGGAAGCGCCTAGCAATTTTTCTCTGTATATTTCTGGGATACATTTACTGCCACCTATCATCACAATCTTGCCTTTTGCCTTGATTTATAAATATATTAAAGGTATGATCCATCTCAGAATGTCTTTGAGAAATTCCTCCTTGCACGAGCACCTTCAATTAGACCCCCATTGATTTCAGGAATCAGTAATTATGGAGTCCTCCATTCTCTGTACCACTGCAGTATTTCCATTACCTCTTGTGAGGGTAGCTGTAAACAATTGTGTCCGCTAAACTGTTTTTAGAACAGTGGTCATTTGTTCAAAAAAAAAGCACCTCCCATGAAATTGAATACCTGTCAAATACAAAAGTCTATCAATGCGTAATATTTGAACACAATCTAATAATGTGAGCACAGGTACAGACACTGGAATTTCTAGATCATTTTTTTTTGTCACAGAATCTATAGTGCTGAAGAAGGTCATTCGGCCCATCAAATCTGCACCAGCCATAATCCTACCCAGGCCCTATCCCCATAACCCCATGCATTTACCTTAGCCAGTCTGCTGACACTAAGGGGCAATTTAGCATGACCAATCGACCTAATCCGCTCATCTTGGGCCTGTAGGAAGTAACCGGAGCACCTGAAGGAAACCCATGCAGACACGGGGAGAATGTTCAAACTCCACACAGACAGTGACCCAAACTGGGAATCAAACTCAGGTCCTTGGTGCTATGAGACAGCAGTGCTAATCACTGTACTACCGTGCTGCCCCATCATCTTCTAGTAATCTTTTATATAACATTTCAAAATCCATGACATATCCTTCTATGGACAGATTGTTCTTCTTAAAACTATCAAATATTGAATATACCTCATAGACTTCCAGTAAATCATCTTTATTGTAAATTCTGTTCATAAATTGTAGTAGAATCAACAATCCCTCTTTGGTATCTAAGTCGGGTACATTCAGTTCCAAAAATTAACAATGTTACTTCTTTCTGGTAAAAACAAGGCCAAAGAAATACCTTGCTTCCTCTTGGCTAGAGAAGTGTCGTAAGTCCATTTCTCCACTTTGTTCTTCTATTTGTCATATGGCTTCAATTCCAAAAAGATTGGTGAGTAATCCTGTTTTCTGATCTTGCAGTGTAACACAATTGTGCATCTTAAAAGCCACCAGGCACTTTACTCCTGTCAGCAGTAGGGTTTGTTTTCTGGTTTTTTTTCATTTTCCCAACAAACAAGCTCAAGATCTGTCCTCTGCTACATAGGTGGATATCCATTTACCAAATTAGGCTGTAAAAAACATCCTGATGATTCACAACTATTTGATTGTGACACTATCATTCAGTGTACATACTAGTCTCCTCACTCTTTTCTTCTTCCTGTCCAGAAGCTACACTTATCCCTTCCTAACACCCACACACTCAGCATCCCCGACAAACCCTTCACCCCAGCCACACACTTCCCACCACCAAATATATTGAAACCACCATTCATACAAAACAATATATTTTCCCAGGACATGTGATCTGTCTGTAGCTTTACAGAAGTAAATCAGAGTTTATTTGTCCCAAAAATACAGAAATGCAAAAAATAGGTAACATTTAGTTCTAAGGAGGATTTCCTCACCAAATGTGAGAACTCCTAGATCCATACTCACAAATTCTATTCTGTGCCACTTGCCCACCTCCCTGAAGTGACACTACTCAAAATAGTCATGATTAGGGTAAAGGATACAATATAATATATTCCACCATTATCAATGCAAGGATTATAAGAAGAGAAGATAGATAAGTATCGTATGACGTTATTTCCATGCAACTTACATAGTGCACTTCTCAAACAAAGGGAGTACGTTGAGGGATACATTCCATTAAAGATAAGTGGATGTTCCCCTGGTTTCATAAGGCTAACAAACAAAATTCATCTCAGTGCTCACTTACAAGATTACCCTTGTCAATGTGATCAGTAAGGAAATATAACAACAAGAGGTACAAATCAATATTAATGTTAAACTACAGAGTGTGTTTGTAAATCATTGCCTTCCGTGGATTTTAAAAAGGCCAAAGTCTCAATAGGATTGTCAAATGTTCTTGAGGATCCGTCATATGTAACCCTCAGAGTAGCAGAATATAGCAGGGCATTCTGTATTCTGGTAGCTTTCAGACATTTTATAACCTCATTGAAACCTCTGCTTCTCTGTTGTATCACAGCTGGGAAATTTTAGTGTAAAGAGACTTTGTTCCATCATAGAGCAACATCCCATCACACCCGGTTAGTTCCACTTTGAATCTCTGAAATTATGAAAATGCATGATAATAGACCAACTGATTGCCCCTAGGCCTTGAAGGCAAGGTACAATATGTCCCCTGAATTTAATACTCCCAACTTTTGTATCCAGATGAAGAAAACATGGCAGCCTGCCCTCAAAAAATATTCAACTAGGAATTTAGCCTCATCTTCTTCTACAAAGCCGATCACATAGATATTCTTCCTCCAGCATCGGTTCTCCAGATTAATCGGGATATCTGATGTACCTTGAAACCGATTTTCAAGGATTATAAGCTGGCCTCAACTGGGGAAGTTGCATTTTCGACAGTAAGGACTCTCACTTCCACTTCTTTTAAACTTCTTACTGGCACTCTGCAGTTCAGCAGTGTGAGCATGATATTCTATGCCAAAAAGCCAAGTTTATTGTTGATAACTTTAATAATATTAGCAGTCATCATCTGCAATGACTTTGACAGTGCCAGATCAAGAGCCCGCTTACTAACTAGGTCACCATGTTGAGGATTCGGCTGCACCCTGGTTGCCTCTGACTGCTCCCTTTTATCAAGGATTTTCTTGACACTTCTCTGCATTTTGTTGCCAATACTTAACCAGAAATCTTCCAGGGGACATGGTATGGAGTTTTAGTTCCAGGAATAGGTACCTATGAGATGTGCAACAGGATAAAAGAAGGATTAAAAGATGAGCAGTACCAGAGCTTACAGAAACACAGCTCTTCCCACACTTTCATCACGTGACACTTAGAATGATATATTTTCCAACAAAGGTATGTAAAAAGATAGCTTGCATTGGAATAAGTTATACATGACTTTCTAATTGCTCCAGAAGCTTCATTGTTAATACTCAAACGAGCAACAGATTGACAGAAAATTATATCTAATGAGCTACGTTCATGTTGCATTTTGAATTTTCTGCCACTTCTATATATCGAAAAGTGTAAAACTCATTTGGTCTACAACTGTTCTAAGTTTTCCTACAACTATGTCTATTACAACAATGTGAATATAACAGGCTCACTTTTGTTACCAGTTATACCCACAATCTGGACATGTGAGGGATATAATGGAATGATTAAATGAAATATGTGAGAGCACTTTGCATCCTGCATGATTTTCTAAGAGACTCTGAGGGCAACTTTGTGAGATTAATGAATATTAATGCAGTCAAAGTGTTATTAATTTGACATCAATATGATTGTGCATCCTTCCCAACCATCGTTCAGTTTCTTTGCCAGATACCATTGGTGGGAGATTAAGTCTGATGCTTCTTTGAGATGGTAAAGATCGAAAGGACCCAGAAACAGATAGATGATGATAATCTTTTAGTTTGGTTATAGTATTATAGGCCTTCTGTGTATGTAAGAGTGCACCAAACCATATTGTAATCCTAAATAAAAACAGAATATGCTGGAAATACTCATCAGCGTCTGTGATGAAATAACATTTCTGATGACGTCAGGAAGGATTTTTTTTTGTTCATGAGATGTGAGAATACCAATACTTAATATCCTCATGAGAGTAGTGGAACAAGTTGAGAAACAAAAAATAGCTTTGAAGGAGGAGTAATTAATTTTAGCAGAAACATTGAAAACAGCCTCTGCCCATAAAAATCTGGGAACAGAAATTTTGATCAAAATTGTTGAACTCAGTATTTAGTCCAGAAGGCTACAAGAGATGAGGCACTGTTTCTCAAGCTTATATTGAACTTTTTTTGAAAAGTAAAAGAGACAGAGAACAGAGTAGTCAGAGTGGGAACGTGATGGAGGATTAAAAGACATGCAGTCAGAAACTTGCGGTCACACTTGCAGACTGAATAGAGATATTTTGCAAAACAATCTCCTAATCTTCTTTTGTCTTGTACCACAATCTCTATTGTCGTTTAATTTGTCCTGACTTCAACTAACCACAGATCAACTCTTTTGTCATTTTCTCCTCTCCCCAGTTGACTCTCGGCTTGCTTAGAACCTGTTATGTCTCTTGTTAGGAATGGGGTTAACTGCAACCTCCCATTTTAGACCTAACTTGTATGTTAATTGTTTAATAATATTCACTGGGATATATAAAGGGATTACAAGTGGCGCTGGTGTTGGGTGTGTGTATGTGGAGTTGTAAAAGAGAACAAAGTGAGTTTGTGAAGAAGCTGGTCTTGCATCATTTTTTATTATTGGACTGCTACTGAGTAACATAACATTAATTATTTCTAGTTCTGATGAAAGGTCATTGACCTGAAGAGTGAAGAGACTATTCTCCTCAAAAGTGCTGCTTGACCTACTGAGTATTTCCAATATTTTCAGTTTTATTTCCAATTTTAGAGTATTTTGCTTTTGTATTAAGAACTCCAACTTCATTTTATAATATTTTTCTGTTTTTCCTTCTTTTTTGATAAAAATTCATTCAGTAGTTTTCAGAGAACTTCTGACTGTGTTACAGACATCATGTTAGAACTGAAAACTAACTGCCTTCCCTGTAATACAGGAAATTATATAAAACGTGACTCTAGAAGAGTTCCCTCTGCAGGTGGCACACTATCACTGTAATTTTGTGCACTCTATAATGCAATTTAAAAATAGAAAGTAGAAATCATAGTTACAAAATCATCAGCAGGCAGAAGCACAACCTGTTATGCTCACCTCACTATGTGCATGCCATCTTGTATTCTAATAACAATGTACACACATTTTCTGAGCTTAGTGGACAAGTGCATCATCTAGTGTGGTACTGCACCCTACAGACAAAGAAGGACCAGATTTGCTCAATCTGTACTGTGTTAACTGGCCTAACTATAATGGTAGGAAAGTTGCAGTGCTTGAGGACTAGAGAAGGGGACAAAATCATTATCTAGTGAACTGTGATGGAATGTGCATGTTGAATGACAACATGATCATCCTTGGTTCTGACCCTCTGGGCTAAATTTTTATAGATGGTGGGGGACACAACATAGAGGTTAGTTCTGGACCACTATCTTGCCCAGCATGTTATAGACACAGTGACAAAATGGTTAGCACTGCTGCCTTACTGCATCAGGGATCCAGGTTCAATTCCTTCTGTGCGTTGTTTGCATGTTCTGCCTGTGTCTGTGTGGATTTCTCCTGGATGATTTGGTTTTCTTCCACAGTCCAAAAGATGTGCTGGTTAGATGCATTGGCCATGCTAAATTCTCGCTCAGTGTTCCTGAACAGGTGCCAGAGTGTGGCGACTAGGGGATTTTCACAGTAACTTAATTTTCAGGGTGTTGCCAAAGAGTCGGGTGGATACATTGTTTCCTGTACTATAGTTGAACCATTTTGTTGAACCTTATTAAGCTTTATACACTTAATCACAGCAGATGACAGCAGTATTAAATAGCATTGTGAGGTTAGCCAACATCCTTTCTTACTGACCGCATTGGCTTTTGTTGCCCATGGATAAGGCCAAATTTGTAGTGTTTATTTGCAAAGCTTCTTCCTGTTGTTCACGCCCTAGACAAACATCAGAAACTTATAATCAAAAGACAAAAATAGCTTGTGTTGTGGCACCATGCGAAATAGCTCAGCTATGAATCACATCAAGTATGATGGGTATAAGTGGAAATTTTTGTGGATGAGTGATCATGCTTTTTTTGGCTCGATGTTTCATATTTTTCATGATTTAAACATAATGGTGGATAATCAAACAATGAAATTACACAATTAGTAGTGCTAGTAAGGAAGATACTGATGCCTCCCCATCCACACTGCCAGGTTCAGGTGGCAGTAGAAAGTGGAAATCACAAACTACGGCACTGCCACTAAACGTGCCAAAATTAATCTGACAACAAAGAAAACGGAAGCAAAAAAGATTAGATAATGCTTGCCTTGACAGAGACCATACAAATGTTGGGAATTGTAGGCAGGCAGTGTTCAAAACAAACAGCAAAGTTCAAAGTCAGCTTGAATTCAAAACAGGGATATATGTTCTGAATTGTACTTTACAGGAAGAGAGGAAGACAGGAGTATGATGCTCCATTGATTAAAAGTGATGAGAAAAGTCAGATTTTGAAAATACAGGAATATACAAGTTATTGAAAATTATCTAACATCTCATCTAAATCTAGCAAATAATCAATTTTTCGTTTATCATGCCATTTATCTAAATGCTAAATAGTACATCACCAGTTGGATTTTTCCTGCAGTTTATAGTAAAGCTATCTGCTGTGATATTGAAATTTTTTTATAAATATAGATTCAGTTAGATTACATTCAGGTGTTTTCATACTGAGTTACCACTCATCCAAAAAACATCATTTGATTTCAGTTTGTTAACGATCTAAAATCTAAGCTGACACTTCACTGCAGTACTGAAGAAATGCAGTTTAGGTGAAAATAATGTTCTTTGGGAGAGACATTAAACCAAGATCCTGCAAGCTTCTTTTGGCTGAGAAACATCGATCCTGTGACACTATTTCAAAGGAAGTGTTCTCCTGATGTTTTGACTGGCATTCTTTCCTAGAAACACCACTAGTAATAAGGGATACGATTCTCCCAGCAGTGCAATGGTCCAGGAAATATCAGTGGAGGCCATTTAGCGGGCATCCCACTCGATGCCACAGCCTCCAACCATTTCTGGCTCCAGGTTTTTCAGAGTAATTAGCTTTGTGCTAGGAATCGGTGCAGAGCTGATTTAAATAATTAAATCAGCATAATCAATTTCATTAGTGGGCGCAGAACTGAAATCTGTGGGCTCGCTGCTGTCAAGACCCCTCCCCCCAACCAGGAGTGGTTCATAGGACATAGAACACTATAGCACAAACAGGTCCTTTGGCCCACAAGTTGTGCCAATCATATACATGCCTACCAGGCCATAGAACTATCTATAACTCCCAATTTCATTAAATCCCATGTACTCATCCATAAGTCTTTTAAAAGACTCCAGTGAGTTCGCCTCTACCACCACTGACGACAGCCGATTCCCGCTTACTCACCACCCTCCGAGTGAAAAACTTACTCCTGACATCTCCTCTGTACCTGCTCCCTAGCACCTTAAACCTGTGTCCTCTCATAGCGACCATTTCAGCCCTGCGAAATAGACTCCAAGAATCCATTCTACCTATACTTCTCAACATTTTATAAACCTCTATCAGGTCACCTCTCAACCTTCATCTCTCCAGGGAGAAGAGACCTAACTCCCTCAATCTATCTTCATAAAGCAAGCCTCCCAATCCAGGCAACATCCTTGTAAATCTCCTCTGCACCCTCTCAATAGCTTCCACATCCTTCTTGTAGTGAGACGACCAGAACTGCCCACAATACTCCAAGTGGGGTCTGATAAGGGTCTTATAAAGTTGCAGCACCACCTCCCAACTCCTAAACTCAATCCCTCGATTAATGAAGGCTAGTACACCATATGCCTTCTTGATCACATCCTCCACCTGCGAGGCCGATTTAAGAGTCCTATGGACCCGGACCCCAAGGTACTTCTAATCCTCAATACTGCTAAGAGTCCTACCCTTGATATTGTACTCCTTCACCCCATTGGACCTGCCAAAATGGACCACTACACATTTATCTGCGTTGGAGTCCATCTGCCACTTCTCCGCCAGTCTTGCATCCTATTTACGTCACGCTGCAACTTCTGACATGCCTCCAGACTATCCAAAAGTGTCGTCGACGAACTTACTAACCCATCCCTCCACTTCCTCATCTAGGCCATTTATGAAAATGACAAACAGCAAGGGTCCTAGAACAGATCCCTGGGGCACTCCACTGGTGACTGATCTCCGTGCAGAAAAAGACCCATCCACAACTACTCTCTGCCTTCTGCAGGGAAGCCAGTTCTGGGTCCACAAGGCCAAAGCCCCTTGGATCCCATGCCCTCTCACCTTCTCAAGAAGTCTTGTATGGGCGACCTTATCAAACACCTTGCTGAATTCCATGTAAACCACATCCACTGCTCTTCCTTCATCAATGTGTTCCGTCACATTTTCAAAAAACTCAACTAGGCTCATAAGGCACGATCTGCCCTTGACAAAACCATGCTGACTATTTCTGATGATACCAAACTTCTCTAAATGCTCATAAATCCTGTCCCTCAGAATCTTCTCCATCAACTTACCAACCACTAAGATCAAACTCACTGGTCAGTAATTTCCCGGGCTATCCCTGTTCCCTTTCTTGAAAATAGGAACCACATCCGCAATCCTCCAATCCTCTAGAACCTCTCCCATCTCCATTGACGTTGCAAAGATCATCGCCAGGGGCTCTGCAATCTCTTCCCTCACCTCCCACAGTAACCTGGGGTACATCCCATCTGGACCTGGGGTACATCCCATCTGGACCTGGGGTACATCCCATCCAAACCTGGTTCATTCCAGAGGATTTATTCCTGCTCCACCCTAACGGGGAACAGGCAGCCAACCCTGCTGGAGGGAATAGAGGCCATGGAGGTCCCTCCAGGAGATCAGGGGTAAAAGCAGGTGTCCCTGGGCAGTGTCAGCTCAGCAATACCAGCCTGGCCCCTTGGCAATGCCCAAGAGGCACATTGGAACTGTCCACTGGGCATTGGGCAGTGCCAAGGAAGTAGCAGGAACAAAAGGTTGGGCAAGGCTTTTATAGGAGGGCCAATTGGTGGGGGTGGGGATGTCGCACTGCCTCTGCATAGGAATCAGTGGCAGAGAACGGCAAGGGCATGTTTAGGACTGACCATCCAGGTCGGGTAGGTGACTCAGGGCTGCTGGGGAGTCAGGACCTCCAGGGATGGGGTGTGTCAGGACTGGTGGTGAGGGGAGTGACATCAGTTCTTGCCCGGAGAGGCCCAGGAAGCCAGTCTTTGGGGGTTTGGAAGAGCAGTGATGGGCTGGCCAATGATCAGGAGGCTGGCAATGTGGAGCCACTTTACATAGCTGATCTTGGCGCTGACAGATTGGCAGATGTACAATGGTCCTCTCTGCGTTGTGCTTCTGGCCTCTCCAGCGGGAATATGCCCTGCCCACTAATCTTCAGAGTGAATCTTGCTAGGGCAGTTTGCAGTGCTCAGAATGTGCAAGATTAATTTCGAAAATCCCACCAAAATTAGCGAGGTTGGAACTGTTCTCCTTGGAGAGAAGAAGGCTAAGAGGAAATTTGATAGAGATATTTAAAATCAAGAGGGGGCTGGACAGAGTAGATAGGGAGAAACTATTCTCACTTAGAAAAGGATCAAGAACGAAAGAGTACAGATCTAAAGTGATTTGCTAAAGAAGCAAATGTGATGTGAGTATAAACTTTTTCACTTAATGAGTTGTTCAGGTCTGCCTGAAAATATGGTGAAGGCAAGGTCAATCAAGCATTCAAGAGGGCACTAGATATTACTTGAATAGAAATAATATGCAGGGGTACAGTGAAAAGGTAGGGGGATGGCACTAAGTCATGATGCTTGTTTGGACAGTCAGTCAAAGGGAGATGGGTCAAAGGGCCTCCTTCTGCACTGTAAAAATTCTGTGATTTTGTGATTACTATTTGTGGGATCTCACGCAGTGTCCACATATTTTACAGAGTGCATTTTTAAGTAACTCTGTCAACTATTTTGGGATTTTTTGTGATTTGATATGGCTCTCTGTCTGTCTACTTATTGTATTCAAAATAATAATCAATCTGAAGACAAAATAACTTAGGGTATGATATGGGGTCAACTACAAATTTCTGGCTGAGGGATGTTCAGCAGGTTGCTTCCTGCATGGCCTATACTGTGTTACTAAAGTTTACACAGTCCTCTGTGCACCCAATCACTTTGAGTCAACAGCCTCATGATATTAGTGATGCAATGCCAGAACACCAAACTGAATTAATACATATGTCGACAATCTCTTTGTGAAACAATCCTGAAACAGCAAACATAACAAAGCAAGATGAGTCCTGTCTGCTAAAGGGTCACTCAACAAGTTGCAGCTGAGGGCCTTTTCACTTAGCTTTGTGAAGGTAAACATAAGAATATAAGAACATAAGAAATAGGAGCAGGAGTAGGCCACCTAGCCCTTCAATAAGCTCATGCCTGATTTGAAAGTGGTTCAGTTCCACTTACCTGCCTGCTGTCCATAACCCTTCATTCCCTTATCAATCAGAAATCTATCTACCTGTGACTTAAACATATTCAATGAGGTAAATTCCACCGCTTCAATGAACAGAGAATTCCAGAGATTCACTACCCTCTGAGAGAATAAGTTCCTCCTCAACTCTGTTCTAAGCTGACCACCCCCCTCCCCCCACTTATTTTGAGGCTGTGTCCTCTAGTTCTTTTTTCCTTTCTAACTGGAAAGAATCTCTCTGCCTCTACCCTATCTAGCCCCTTCGTTATCTTATATATCTCTATAAGATCACTCCTCAGCCTTCTAAACTCCAACGAGTTCAGGCCCAATCTACTCAATCTTTCCTCATAAGCTAACCCCCTCATCTCTAGTATCAACCTGGTGAACCTTCTCTGTACTCCCTCCAAGGAGTATCCTTTTGCAAATAAGGGGACCAAAATTGCACACAGTATTCTAGTAGTGGCCTCACCAGTACCTTGTACAGTTGCAGCAAGACCTCCCTGCTTTTATATTCCATCCCTCGCGCAATAAAGGCCAACATTCCATTTGCTTCTTGATCACCTGCTGCACCTGCAGACTGAGTTTTTGCAATTCATGCACAAGGACCCCCAGGTCCCTCTGCATAGTAGCATGTTGTAATTTTTAACCATTTAAATAATAGTCCATTTTACTATTATTCCTTCCAAAGTGGATAACCTCACATTTGCCAACGTTATTCTCCATCTGCCAAATCCTCACCCGCTCACTCAACATATCCAGATCTCTCTGCAGACTTTCCGCGTCCTCCACACAATTCGCTTTCTCATTCATCTTCGTGTCATCAGCAGTGCTTGTGGAAACACTGTGACAGGTTTCTGGAGCAATTTAAATCTTTTTGCTGCACATAGGAAGGAAGACCATTGCTTTAAATCATAATGGGGCAGCTATTATGGTATCACTTACTCTGCAACATGAGCAGAGGTGAAATTGGGAAGTGAAGGCTGAGAGGGGAACTTCTGTGAGGAGAAAGGAAGAGGTGAGTTCCCCATAGAAGACAGTACAAACAAAAGGTATTCTGGGGGCATCACTCCAATTTAGCCATGATCCAAGAGCAGGTAAAGATTTAAAAGGGAAGGTGTCATGGAGCTGTGCCATCTTCTGCACACCAATCTGGTGCTTAAAGCAGAAAGAGGATGGCCCTCACAATGGTAGTGAAGGTCACGGTTGCCTTCACTTTCTAGCAGATGACATTAGCAGCATCTTGTAATTTGTTTTGCACAGATGCATGGGTTTGATTGGGGGGGAAGGAGGGGTGGCATCCACATACAGTTTATACAAAAAGAGGGGACTTTATCCTATTCTTTCTGAGGAGGGAAAACCAAGATGAAAGGGCTTGTGGATTGCCAAAATAGTGGAGTTCCTTATGATGCCAAATGCCATTAACATAAACTGCCTGCAAACATCCCATCAAAGCAAGCTGCAGGTTCCTCACATTCCCTGGCAGTGATACAATAAGCTCACCCGCTCTGAATATGCAGTTCATGTATCACACAAAGAAATTCATCATAGTTACTGTCCACTACTCTGGCTATACCCATCTTGTTTTTATCCTGTGTCAATCCACTAGCTTCAGACTTCTGTGGCACACCACAGGGTGGGTGCTTGGTGACAAGAGATACTCCTCCATACATAGCTCTTGATCCCTTTCCAGTACCATGTTGTGCAAGGCTTTTTTTTGGTCATTGATCTCCTTAAACTGCTTAGATTGTTAGGAGAATCTCTGCAGTACAAAACAGTTTGTGATGCTGTGTTTTAACCAACATTGCCATCCTGAGGCCCCATCCACTACCACATGAGATCCAGAGGTTTCCACTCGAGGGGGAGTAATAGGCAGCAGGAAGACCACATTCACCAGGTCAACTGAACAAAGCAAGAGACAGTGTAATATGAAGCTTCGCTTCAGTTTTTCCACTCTAACATGGATACACCATTCTCCAATTGTCCATCTGTAACAGAATTGCTACTATAAAGTCCCAATATTGTCCAGGTCTTGCTGTTTTTGGATATAGTATGTGGATGACCTGAAGGCATATGAAAGCAGCAAAGAGAAGAATATGTCAAAGTGTGTAAATGCCCAAACTCAATCTTGTTTGACTGCAGATCTGAAAGGATTGTGATATAGCCCTGTCAGAGCTCATCTGACTCATTTTGTTATCATGGAAAGAGGAAATCACATCGAACAGCTTTGGTGAACAGCAGCCTCTGTTCACATGGTCAAACACATTTGTGAGATTGATAAAGGCAATATTCAGTAGGTATTGAAAATATAAATCACGTTTAGGCTTAATGGCCTTCTTTTGTCTTAGACGAATGACAGAACCTTACATTTATTCATTCTTTGTTTGATTACTCCTATTCAAACTCAGTAGTCTGCCTATATAGCTAATGAAAAATGTTCAATGAATGATCAAACTGCAGTACGTTGCAAAAATGTTGAGGTTTGCAATTTAAGCATTTGCCTTCATAGCAAATAAAATTTAATAAGATGTTATTTTACTATTTAAATTCCAGTCTATACAAAATAAAACATCATGCTCTACAGGCATACAAGAATAAAAAAAATGTTTAGGAGGAGTTATAATTTATTTGGTATTTAGAAAAACAATTCAGAGTATCCATTTGGTAAATGAACAAGGGAAGGATAATGAAGAATAATTAATCACTCTGAAGATATGAAATAATTTAATTCTGAGATGATATCACAGTATATGTTGTGACTAGACTAAGATCTATTAAATAGAAAGATCATAGACCTGGTGCTTCTCTTTTTTCAAGCCACTTATTTCAGTCGCCAGCACCTCCTGCCCCTCACTCTCCTTTATCAACACCCACCCATTCCACCCCCATTCTTCAGGTTTCCAGAATTGGAAACCAGAGTCATAGTAGGGTTGAAATGTTTCTTATAGATTTAACAAAGCTTCTTGGCTTTTGTATTGTGTAAAGCCCATTAAATGCTTAGGGTTTAGTATGTAGTCCTTACTGCCACAGCTTTGTCAGACAATTACATACATGTTACTCATTAATCTTATGCAACCAGTTCTGCTTCTCTGAACCTGGCCTTATGCAAAGTCCAGAAAGCAACATCCAAGAAGTTAGTACCTCAAGCATTGCAAACAACAATCATATGTCCAAGTGAGAATATCCTGAATTAATAGCAATATTATTTATTTGCCTATGAGTGCTAGTTTAATTTCCAAGTTTAAAAATGGCAAAATATTCAAGTAAATTAGCATCAACCAACCCGCTTGCAATAATGTGTTACTTTTATCTACATAAAGGAGGTTTTGTTAATAGTAAAATTATACTTTTCATTGAATAAATACTTTCTCATTTTGATTTGTAGGTAACCACACTTACAAATGTCCAACACAGTACTTAGAATACAAAAGTAAAATACTGCTGGTGCTGAAAATCTGAAATATATATAGAAAACTCTGAAATAGTCAGCATTCTCAGTAGCATTTGTGGAGAGAGAAAAACAGAGGCAGTGTACTTCTGGCCCTTTCAGCTGTGAGAAATTCAGCGGCCTACCAAATGCCTGTTGGAGGAGCTGGATAATCCCAGTGGCAGGCAGGGCCAGAAATTCCCACTCAGAATCAATGCTTCAGGTCAAAATCTGCATTCTAGTCCTTTTGAAGGGTCACTAATCTCTATTCCTTCTGCACTGGGGCCACCAGACATGTTGAGTATTTCCAACATTTAAGAGCAAAAATAATCCCTTTTACCATCCCTCCAAAAGGCTTCTTCAGAGCCTCTCATTCCCCTTCAACAGGAAAGTCAGCAGTAACTGTTTGAAATTTGGTTTGGCATAATATTCATCAGGAATTTAAAATTTGGTTCCATATGAAGAAAACATAAATAACATTAATATCAAAGCAATAAATTGATAATATTTTTAAAAAAATAATAATTAATAAAAATGATTATTTAAAAATCTATGCAGCAGAGATAACTAATAAAGGCCTGTTTGGCTTAAGGTGAAGAGCTGGGGCGAGACAGAAAGGTCCTGCCCAGGTCACCATGGAAATGGGAGGAGGCCAGGACCGAGCTAAGGATTTGGATTTAACCTTGCATTTACTCCTGGTAATACACACATTGAGCTGACCTTGGCAGAATTCATACAAAAGTGAATTTGGATGTCTTTCAGCCTGGGTTTTCCTCCTCTGCTGACCCGATATGTGGGTAGGTTTTTGGAGAGGGAAGAGGTGGAAGGTGTAGGTGCGTCTGTGTTGCGTGTGTGTGTGTATTGAACGGGTAGTTGGGGATGTGGGGGGTTGTTAGGTTGGGAAAGGTTGTGGGATGTAGTCGGGGGAGGGGAGGTCCACTGGGAGAGTCTGGGGTGGAGGCACATTGGTTAGCACTGCTGCCTCACAGCATCAGGGACTGTGTACAATTCCCAGCTTGGATCACTGTCTGTATGAAGTTTGCATATTCTCTCTGTCTCTGCGTGGGTTTCCTCCAGGTGCTTGGGTTTCCTCCCACAATCCAAAGATATGTAAGGTAAGTGGATTGGCCAAGCTAAATTTTCCCTCAGTGTACCTGAATAGACACCAGAGTGTGGCAACTATGGGATTTTCACAGTAACTTACCGAGTTAATGTAAGTGTGCTTGTGACTAATAAATAAACTTAACTTTGAAGTTCAGTACCCCCAACATTATGATTAAATGAGTTGATTACCAAGCCGCAGATCCTTCCACTGCATCTATGGCATCTATCTATAAGGATAGGAGGGTCTCCTCATCAGCCCGGATCATGTGTGAGCTGCAGTGCAACAGCCTCCCCGTGTTAAAAGACTCCATATGCATGTTCTTGTCAGAGGATTTACTCCATGGAAGGCATCCTGCTTGCTTTGAGGCATTGGAAATAGTTTTAATACTTCTAAAATTTCCTGGGTAGCTATTCTGCTAGGAGAGTCCAAACCATGTAAGTTTTGGATGGTTCCAAGAGCAGGATCATTGCCCATCAAAAGTTTAAACTTCCCAGACAACTTCCATGCAATCCTTGCAAGGGACTTCTAGGGAATCCCACTATACATTTTTTGGGAACAATCTGATAGGGAATGAAAGATCTGGGCCTGTATATTACATCAAAACAACTACTCTATGATGTTCACTGAACTCACAATCTCTATTCTCTGTAGATTTCAGCTTATTTGAAACTGCAACACAATCGTTCTCAAAGCATTTGAGCTCCTGTTCCGCCCACTTTTGGTAATCCCTCAGAGCAAGCAGGATGCCTTCCATGGAATACATCCTGTGACAAGAACATGCATGTGGAGTCTTTTAACATGGGGACGCTGTTACACTGCAGCTGACACGTGATCTGGGCTGACGAAGAGTTCCTCCTCCCCTTATCACCTGCCATAGATGCAGTGAAAGCATTTGTAGCTTGGTAATCAACTCATTTAGTCACAATGTTGGGGGTTTACTGTAGGCTTCCTAACAGCCAATAGGAGATAGATATGTGGGCAGATTTTGAGTTGGTGTAAAAGTAACAGAATTATTATGATGGAAGATTTTAACTTCCTGTGTATTGACTGGGTTTCACGTAGTACTAGAGACTTGGATGAGGCAGAGTTTGTAAGGAACATCCAGGAAGGCTTCTTGAAATAGTATGTAGACAGTCCAATTAGAGAAAGGGCTATGCTGGACCAGATATTGGGGAATGAGCCCAGCCAGGTGGTTGACTTTTTTATTGGAGGGATATGGTCCCCGGAAGAGGGGGGATTTTAGTTCAAACGGCAGCATGGATGGTGCAGGCTTGGAGGGCTGAAGGGCCTGTTCTTGTGCTGTGATTTGCTTTGTTCTTTGTTAGCCACGTTATGACTGTACCTTCCGTGGCCAAGTACCTGTAGTGTGACTTTAACTCAGAAGTTCTGGCTCAGGTTAGGAACGCTACCACTCTGCCACAAGATCTGCTTTCTGAGTGTCAAGATTCGACTTATGAAACCGCCTCCTCAAATGCCTACATTTCTCTTTGTACTATCCTTTAACATTTTCTTTAAAACTTACTTCTGAAAAACTTTTGGTCAGTCTTTCTAATCTCTCCTTTAGCTCAGAATGTTTTTTTTTCTCACAACTCTGTGAAGAATCTTAGGATATTTTCTGCATTTTCAGGATTGTACCTTGTTATAATGAGAAATATACTGTAGTGTAATGAGCTTTTGTTATTACACTAGTAACACATAGGCATAAAGTTAAAATGTCACAAAGCTCATCACCATTGATATCAAAAAGTGACAGTAGAAATGAAAGAAATACAAAAACTATAGTTGGAAGGAAAAAATGTAATTGTTTGCAATGAATTGAATTAATTAATGTGAAAGGATACTTACAGAAACAGTTCCACATGATTTATGGTATGGCTGCTTTGTCAAGAAATCAGTGCCTAAGTCAAGCAAAGTTGTATTGGCTTTTTTTGAGGATGAAGAAAAGAATTACCAACCATAGAAAATTGGGCTAATTTGTTGGAATTCTGGCATGACCAATTGGAAGGACCAAATAATTTCAGAGTGAATCGCTAATGATATAGTGAAATATGATTGACCTATTGTGACAATATTTTTTAAAATCAGCAACGCATCATGGATTTATTTCAATCTATTTGCTGATTCTCAAAAAACTTTAAGGAATTTATCACAAAATGCTTCAGCTGATTTATAAATTCATTGGAAAGTATTTCTATTCTAATGGAATGTTCATTTTTAGACAAAAAAGGAAGTTCATGGGAGAACATCACATAATATTAATAATGTAACATGGAAGAAGAACTTAGGCTCAGATTTTCCTGTCAAAATAGCGATGAGGCTAATGGTGCATTTTTTATCAATGCACAAATGATGTACTTCAGGAGAATGGTAGAATTCCATGTTACACTATTCCATGATTAGCATCACGAAAATGGCATCTTGCTGTTTGGGTCATCATGAAAATGCATTGAATGGTGTGAAAGTGTTGTGTATACATGCAAATTCACCACACAAAGTCCCTCTTGCTCCTTTCAGTCCTTGTACCCTTTAACAATATGATGTGTTAATTACAGTCAATGACAGAAAATTAACTATTACAAGTCAACACTTCCACACCAGTGATTCTGATATTTCTTCCTTTTACCACAGCTAAGACTCTGCTCCATTTTGATTTACAGGGCATTCTACCATACCTATTCTATTTCTAGTACTTCTGCTCTCATCCTTCCCCCTCACTCTCAGAACCACACTGGATTCCATTAGACCTCACTTTTCAAGCAAACAGTCTTTTCATTCAATAGGTCCTCTACCATTTATGTCATCTCTATGATACTAGACCAAACACATTTTCCCTTCTACTTGCAGCATTCAGAAGATTCCATTTCCTCAGTGACATTCTGGCCTACTTGTCATTCACTTAAACCCCCATCTCTTTCCATGGCATCTTCCTATTCAAATGCAGGGAATGTAACACTTGTTTTTTCATCTCAACCCATCCTATCAGTCAAAGCCCCAAGCATTCCTTCCATGTGGATTATTTGAACTTCTTTAATTTGGTGTGCTCTATTTGTTACACTTAGTGAAGACTTCTCCACTTTTGGTATGACTGCATTGTGTGGAACACCTCTTTTCCACTGACTAGCATGACCCTGAGCATCTGGTCACCTTTCATTTTAATTCTCTGTCTTACTCTGCACGTCTCTGGCATTGTTCCAGTAAACCTCAATATAAAATCAAAGCACCTCATTTTTCAGTTAGGAACTTTGCAACCTTCTGGACTCAACAAGTCAAATAACTTCAGATCATAATGTCTGCTCTAATTTTTCACATAGTAGGCTATTGGAAATTATTCTGCTATTTCTATTCCCACCTTCTCCAGAACCATATTTTGCTTCTTTACTTGTCACATTACCAACACCTTTGGTCATTTAGTCACTCCTACTTTTCAGCCTATCACGAACTTTCTCTGTTTGTTCTTTCCTCTCTCCTCCCTTCCTCTTTGCTTTTTCCTTGCCGCTACACTTGCTCAAAATCTGTTACATTCCTAATTTATTGACCTGTTAACTTAGTCACTTGAGTTATTAACCTGATTAGAAAATTGGTTGAGGGAACAGAGAGCAAAGAAAATGGGCAGGGGCATTAACAGATAGGATGTGACTAGTGACATCCCATAAGATTCCATGTTCAGTCCACAGTTATTCACCCCATTTACTGATGACTTAGATGATAGGATAGGAAACAACATGTTTGTCCATATGAGTTTGCCGATGACACAAAAATAGGCAGTATTGTAAGTAGTGTTGATTAAAGTATTAAATTATTAAGAGATATTAATAGATTACTTGAATGACTAGAATTGTGGTAAATGTATTTCAGTCTAGATAAATGTGAAGTATTTCAGAATACTTCACATTTATCTAGAAGTCGGTGCTGCCTAAAGGGGAGAAAGTTAGAAACAGTAGAGATCAAGGACTGGAATTCCACTCTTAAAGAGGATTGTGAGAATTAGGAAAATTTCTGCCTTGTTCAGCTCCTTGGGAAACAGTATCTGCAAAGTTGGGATTTTATATCTGGACTTTGGGTGCGGGCTGCAGTTAAAAAAGTTTGGAGGCAGCTACAGAGACTGTCAAGTGCAGAAACAAAATGCCCACCTCAGCGTGACTTAAAACAGAAAGGCGACAAGCTCAGACCCCTCACTCCCATATACTCCACATGCGCTATCCACTAGGCCCCTACCCAACCCCATGCGCAGCTAAACCTCCAAGTAATTCCATGACCCCATATGCCCCATGCCAAGGAATGTCTGCCATTCAGCCCCTATGGCTCCTCATGACCCCAACACAAAAATATAGAACTTCCGTACCCATTCACCCTTTATATAATGTGTAGAAACAATGAACATTATAGCAACAGCGCAATGTGTCAAGTAGCTTTTAAAATAAGTTACCATTCATGACTTTGCATGTTCTTAAAAATATATTTTTTGCTACTGTCCAATAAATACATGAATAAACCAAATCCTTTAAAGTACCAATTATAGAAACTTCAAGAACTGGAAACCTCTTTGATCTTTGCAAATAAAATCATGAAATCGATTGTATTGAACTAAGAGCCAGAACTGTCAATCAAGCAATGTTTTACTTGAGGTCAAATGTTTCAGTATATTGATGAATTTCTGGGCTCTCTGCCACTAGTGTATATGAGGCTTGGCTGAGAGTCCAGAAGTCTGTTGGCCTGTTGACACACCTGAGGTAGAGATGCCGGTGTTGGACTGGGGTAAACACAGCAAGAAGTCTCACAACACCAGGTTAGAGTCCAACCAGTTTATTTGATAGTAATCTCACAAGCTTTCAGAAACGGTGTTCCTTCATCAGGTGTGTGGAAGATTCTGATCAAAGAAGGGTATATAAAGTCATACAATTTACAGAATACTGATGAGAATGCAAGTCTTTACAGCTAACCTGCTATTCAAGTCTTAAAAAATGCAGACAATGTGAGTGGAGGTAGCATTAACATAGGTTAATGAGATGTGTATTATCTCCAGAAAGGACTGTGAGATTTTACAAGCCCAGGCAAGTCATGGGGGTTACAGATAGTTACTGATAGCCAAGTTCTGCACACATGAGCACAGCCTCAACTGGGTTCATGTCGCACTATCTGTAATCCCCATGAGTTGGCTGGGCTTTTAAAATCTCACTTACTGTCCTGTCTGGAGATAATACACATCTTTTTAACCTATGCTAATGCCAACTCTCCTCACATTGTCTGCATCTTTAAGACTTGTATAGCAGGTTAGCTATAAAGACTTGCATTCTAATCAGTATTCTATAAACTGTGTGACTCTATATGCCCTTCTCTGATCAGAACCTTCCACACTCCTGACGAAGGAACACCATTTCCAAAAGATTGTAAGATTACTATCAAATAAACTGGTTGGACTCTAACCTGGTGTTGTGAGACTTCTTAATGTGAAACACCTGAGTCCCAGGAAAACGTTGTTTGATTGACAGCTATGGCTCTCTGATCTATATTGTCAATTTCATAATGTTTATTTACACAAGATAAAGAGGTTTCAAGTGCTGCAGTCTTAGCTATTGATAGTTAAAGGGTCTGGATGATTGATACTTGTATTGGACAATCGTAATAGTACTTTTCTTAAGAATGTGGAAAGCTATCGATGAATCTGCTTCTCAAAGCTTCTTTTACACGCCTGTCACTATAAGGTTCATTATTTCTGTACAGTGTATCACTGGAGAATGGGCAAGGAAGTGCCATTGTTTAGCATGAAGCACATGATGGTTATTTGGATGTCATATCCCAGCATGGGAAGGCATGAGAAGGTGCTTTCAAACTTATTATTTAAAAGGTTCACTCATGCAGACTATGGGCCATCTTTCAGAGGTGCCATGAACCATAACTCTTTCAAATGTTGGCTTGACTCCATGAAAGTTGTGGAGGACTAGGACATGTCTATCCCCGTAATGGAGTCAGCCAGGTCAGGATTGCAGGGAATGACTGAGTAAAGTTTGACAACACCAATTTTAAATCCAACCAATTTAAATTCAACCAATTCTGAACACCTCATTCGCCTGATGAAGGCCACAAAGGCCGAAAGCTCGCTAATTTACTATCAAATAAATCGGCGGGAATGACTGAACCAGCCCACATGCTTAAAAGGCAGTACTGAAAATGGGAATCCTCAGGAATGAAGTTGGCATTCCTGGAATTGCCCTTGGCAATTTTAAAAATGCTCACATATCATCCTGGCTTAGCGAAAATTTAACCCCCAAAGACATTTGGGGTCAAGGTACATAAATTATTGAAATGCAATGAGCAGGTACAGAAAATAATCCAAAAGATTAATGAAGTGTGATCCAAATTCATTGTTAGACCATACTTGGAGTTCTAAACAATCCTCAGCATTATGCCTAAGGGAGGATATATTGGCCTTGAAAGGAGTGCAACATAAGTTTACCAGAATTAAACCTGCATCCCCAGGGTTAAATTTCAAGGAGAAATTATACAAACTAGAGTTGTATTCCCTGGAATGCAGAAGATTAAGGAGTGTTTTGATTGAACTTTTCACCACACTGAGAGAAACTGACAGGGTAGATGGAAAGAAATTGTTTCCTCTGGTTGGAGAGTCCAGGGCTAGGGGACATGGTCAAAATATTACCTTTCAGGAATTAAATTAAAAAACATTTCAGTGAGACAAGGTTAGCAAAGGTAGCAACTTTGTACTGCAAACAACAATTGATGCTAGATCAACAGTTAATTTTAAATCGGAGATTGATAGCTTTTTGTTAACTAAAAGTATGAATGGAAATGGGGCAAAAGTAGTTCGATGGAGTTAGGTCACAGATCAACCATGTTCTCATTAAATGGCGAAACAAAACTCAAGAGGCTAAATGGCCTATTCCTGCTTCTAACTTATTCTGGTCCTGATAGACATTAACTTGAAATATTTAATTCTGTTTTTCTTTGCATAGATGTCGTCAGACTTGCTGAGTATTTCAGGTTTTCAGTATATGCTGTAGTACAAGTGTGAAGTTTCATACCTTCAGGTTCTAACTGCTATTGGCAAATATTGAGAAAATCACTTTTTAACTGTTCCCTTTCTCCTTTTCCCGCTTTCATAATTCAATTTTCTTTCCATCTTTATTTTTCTTTCTGTATGTGATTTGGTGCTGAATTTATCCACTCTAGCTTACATTTCCTTCTAAGTCTTCAGTCAATTTGAACACAGCAAGCTGTCATTGATGTAATGTGATAATGATGTTGATTGAAATATAAATATCAGCTAGAACACCAGAAAAACTCCTCTGTTCTTCAAATATGTTGTGGCATCTTTTCCATCCATCTGAAAGGACAGAAGATTTCTCAACTTAACACCCAATCTGAAAGCCAGCATCTCCAGTGGTGCTGGACTCCCTCGGTATGGCAGTAAAATGTCAGCCTCGATTAGGTGCTCAAGGCTCTGGAGTTAATCTTGAGCTCACAACTTTTTAACTTGGACTTGAGAGTGTCTGCTCATGGCTAACATCTATTAGATTTGCTACATTTATCATTTGTATGTTTTATCTTTACACTTTATCACAAAAGGATAGACAATTTACATACTTTTTCTAACTCCTGCTCACCTGTTGTAGAATCCATTGGAATAACATAGCACTTTCCTTTAATACCAGTCATCAGTAATTGTTCTCAGCAATGTTTCAAAGCTTGCACTCTTATTATACTGAGATGACAGCTTGAAGAAGTTCAAATGCAAAGCAAAGCAGTTGAGATTGTCAGTTACTTATGTTCAAAGAAACTTACAGCAACAGATCCTGTTTGACAGATTTAAAAAGAGGAATAGCTTCAATGTTATGGTTAATTAATACATAAAATATCATAGACAAATAGGGCACTGAATGCATTCTTACTACATAACTTATTCATTAACCAGTAAAACAATTATTTAGGAACTAAGCCAAAATGGGCCTTGATTTTTTATGTTGCATTATTTGACCTTCATTGTTTGCTAGTTTTCTGATGGTTACTATTATAGTTTCAAGTAAGATTGTGCAAACATTCACTTAGGCATAGAAGATATCAATCTTCTCTCACTTTCTTTCCTCAGTTTAAAATAACAGGGTTTAGATTTACAGGTATGCAACTTTATTTTTCTTACCAGGAATGACTACATATTAATGGATATTTGGGAATGATTATAAGATGGTGGCATCATGTCAGAGGTTCACTTGATGTAACAAATTGAAGTAAAGATTAAATAATATTTTGCCATCATCAAACTTCCAAGATTGAATTACCACCTTGAAATTACCACTTGGCCTCTATTATTTATACTGCAAAGTGTTTGAATTTGTTTAGTAATTGTTATGTATTTTTCTACTTTAAAATAGAAGTGGCTGTCAGAGAGTCCCTGTCAATGCACTTTGCGAACAGCTGTGGTATTTTACCACATGGTTATTTGGAATTTTTTGCATTTATTTTTTGCATTTATTCTGCATTTTTTAAGCTAGAAATTTTAGTTTATATTTTCTTTTCAAAGAGTGTCACAGAAGTCCTGAATAGTTGTGATGTAATTTAAATATGTGGAATTAATGACATAACTTTGTTTCTTTAGTATTATGCTTGCTTTGCTCTAAAAATTACTTAAAGTAATTTAATTAGTAACTATGTGGTCTTGTAAAGTAAGTTTAAGAAATATTAGAATGAGGGAGAAAAGTGAAAACTACCTTTTGCTAATGCACAGTTTTGTGCAATAATAATAGTTTCTAGTGGAATGATTGTACTTTCGAAGATTGTTGATCTGCTTAATTAAAGTTTGATCCTAAATTGAGCATGGTAAAAGTAGTGTTAAACTTGGTCACAGAGTATACCTTACAGTGCTAGAAAGATTCCCATGACAATTTGTGTACATCTTACAGCTGGTCAATTTTTAGTTTATTGCTGCAGAAAGTTCTATCTGCACCTTAAGTAGTAGTTTAACCAAACTAATTAAAATTAAAACAATAGCATAATTTGTTTATAAATATAGTGTTATAGTACTAAATTAACATAGCACTTTAGCCATTACATGTTTGCTGATGGAGTGTGAACCTGCAGCTTTTGCCAAATTGAAAATTACAGCGATCAATCTGCAAGCAACAATATTTCCTACAATCCTACTTAAAATTCCATTGGAAATCTCAAACTTCTACAGTCCTCAACATAACTTCAATAAATTATTTTGGTCATTTGTCTATAATTCGCTTCTTACTGTAGAAGAACTACAGAAGAAGCTCAAGGAAATTACTGCCTAACTAGGTTTGCAAACGTGGATTTATGAAAGAAGTTCAGAAATTTTGTGAAGTTGCTTAAATTCTTAGATTTACCTGATAGATTAATTTTCTAATATTATGGAATAGTTGGATGCTTTGCCTGGACTATTTTGCTGGTTTTACATACTTTGTTCTGATACTGTAAGTACAGCAATTTTTCAAATATTGTAAAATTCATAAACTTGTTTTAAAATATTTGGTTCATTCTTTTAAATAATATATGGAATGTTTTGGGTAGTCTTTCAAAATAATATTTCAGTTTTTGAAATTTGAGCAATTTTGTGTTGAAACTTTCCACGAAATATTAGTGTTAAGTTGCTGATCTGCATGCTCAACTCTGAAGCCATCCTCAAAGAAAGCTAGGATTACGTACTCTGCATGATGCTCTGACTCCTTATCCCTGCAAGCACAATACCCCTTAGATGTGTGGCCTCTAAGAATTAGCTCTATACAGGTACAGTGATGTCTACATAAGGTTTCAGGGGTCATTCAGTTTAAGAGAATTAAAATAAAAAAAACTTAATCAATGCCAATAGGCCAGATTTCATTATCACTTCTGTCTTAGGGAATCACAAGATTCTGATTCAGAAAATCAGTGAAAATAATCACTAAGTATTAGATACTTACTATTATGTGTAGTTTGACTGTTGTAGTTTGAGAGCAAGGCAACCAATACCCAGAGTGTGCGATGAACCAGTAAGCAGTTTTGGATTTTCCCTGAATCAAAATGGAAGAAAGGTTGGTTGGCAAAAAATAGTGCTGGCCATGGTGGGCAATGGTGTAAACCTGCCACTTCCACTGCTGACTTTGCTGACTTCTCAGAGGATGTGGGAAAAGAGGGTGACAGGTGGAAAAGTGAAGTTACCTATTTTGATAATTGGGCATGTTGAGGCTACTAGAGAGCTTGTCTTCTGATTTCCCAAGGTCTCTATAGGGGTGGGCAGCCAGTAAATATTCTGGCAGGAACAGAGGTTGCAGGGCTGGAACTATTTTATTTGATGGAAAGAGGTGCAGGTGTGGGCAGCACAGTGGTACAGTGGTTAGCACTGCTGCCTTACAGTGCCAGGGACCAAGGTTTAACTCTGGCAACTGTCAGAACTCCAGCACTCCAGCTTCCTCCCACAGTCAAAAGATGTGCGAGTTAGGTAGATTGGCCATGCTAAGTTGCCCCTTAGTGTTCAAAGATTTGTAATTTAGGGGGATTAGTGAGGCAAATGTGCAGGATTACGAGGTTAAGGTGGGGATGTTGCCAGAAAGTCAGTGCAACCTGATAGGTGGAATGGCCCCCTTCTGCACTATGGGGATTCTATGGTTCTGTGGTTTGGACAACTAAATTACTAAGCAGCAATTAAAGTTTAATAACCAGCTTTTCCTTACCTAATCCAGGTAGGAAAATCTGATAATCCTGTCCAATTCTGGCCACTTTAAAGATTAAGTCCTTTTGACCCTCTCATTTTTTTAAGATCAACACAGATGGCAGCCACAATGTGGCGCACTTTCCTAATGTTCTACCCTTTCAATACTGTCACCCCCATTCACAGCCAATAATTTGGCATAAAACCTGTCCTCAATTTCATTAAGATCCCAAATCCATGAAAATCCTGCTTTTTAGTGGGTTTGCAACAAAGGCAGGCACTTGGCAGCATTGGTTCCATCTCTGAATTCTTGCCTTGAATAGTAAAAGCCTGCCCAGGGTTTCTGCTGTAGTGGGTTGCCAGCACTTTTGCCTCTGAGTCAGAAGATTGAGGATTCAAGCTCCATCCCATTCCAGGACTGTCATACAAAATCCAGGCTGACACTTCAGTGCAGTATTGAGGGAGCTCACGCTGCTAAAGATGTTAAGTATTAAGTTGAGGGGCCATGCACCCTGTCAGATGAATGAATTTTGATAGTTGATGTTTCAAATTGGTGATATTTGGTGAAATTGGTGTTTCCCAGCAGAAGAAATCAGCAGCCTAACTTAAACCTCATGAGAATTGGCCTCACTTTCATTAATTGCAAAACATTTCGAGCTAAGTGGCAAAAGTTTATCTCATATCTTAAACAGATTGGGGAACAATTGATTTGTGAATGTGACTTTAGGCAGTGCTGTGCAGACTATGGTTAATTTCCCAGAGGTAGACATCTCTACTTGCACAGTCCTGCAGGCCTCTTCAATGATATCAATGCAGTACCATCTGTCCCTGGGGAATGGTTGTAAATTTGCAAGAATTTGTTTGAGGTGGCACTACACAAATTAATTTTTCCTATACCTCCTATCATTTCTAACAAGTAAATTATAGATTCTATCCAGCTTTAATAGAATAGAAACCATATAGGATTGGTGCATAATCCGTGTTTTATCAAAGAAAAGTAAGTATAACAAACCAGTCCTTAAACAAAACTGGGTTGAAAAGCAACAGAGTCCAAGGGATATATATCATAAATTCTTGTCAAATAATTTTAATCATATAAAATTTACAAATGCTTACACAGCTCGGTACATCAGAGACTTTAGAAAAATGTTGATGGACTGGGTATTATTGAGTGCTCAGGCCCCCATAGCCCACCCCGCTAAAATATCATGAGAGAGCTTGCCCACAATCCTGATGATTGCCCCACAACAATTTAACGCCGGAAGCAGCATTCATTGCTTTTCTCCTTTCTCAAGTGGAAATCCTATTTTCAAGAACTGTTAGTGAATCAGATGTTCTGGAGTTTCTGTAGTCCTGGAAGCGCATTCCTGGAATTGGGAGTGGTGATGACTGCAGTCTCATCACACCAAGGTCCTTAAGTGGCTATTGAGACTCCACTTTCGGGCTTTGGTTGGGGAAGATTGGTCTTCCCGTCCCAAATGTTAGCTCTGTTTTTCTCTCCAAAGATGCTGCCACACCTGGTGAGTATTTCCAGCATCTTCTTTTTTTATAGTTTAAAAATCAACTTGCCTCTTTAATGTCTTTCAGGAAAGAAAATCTGCCATCTTTACCCAACCTGGCCTATATGTGACTCCATACCTGCAATAATGTAGTTGACTCTTAACTGCTCTTTGAAATATCCCAACAACTCGATCAGTTGTTTGGGATTAGTAAAAAAAATTCTGACCTTACTAGGGGCGCCCACATCCCTTGAACAAATTTTAAAAATCTCTTTAAATGGAGGAGAAAGTTAGGAAGAAAGCAGAAGAAGGAAAAATCCTTACCAAAATTGGCAAACAATTAGGATGCAATACACAGAAGTGTACATCTCTGTTTCTGGGTGATAACTTCCCAGTTTAATAGCCAATACACATTACTGTAATGTTAAGAAGGTGAGTAAATTAATTGTAGGATATAAAACAAATGATCTAATGGCAACATGCTTTTTTTTATTTCTCTGGCTGTTTCTGGGTCCACTTGGGTAAAGCTATCAAATTATCAAATTTGCAATATTCACAATTGATTTGGGCTCTAGATTTGAGCACAAATCATCTAACTATAATAAATTAGTTTGTGGCAGTGTGGTCAACAGTGAATATGGTTGGTTGCTATGCCCTCTCATTTCACAGCAGCGCAGTTGGAGGATAAGGAGTGTTTGTCATACTGCTGACACAATGTAAATCCACTCCAAGCGTTAGTGCGATCAATTTTGTTAAACCAAGCTTGCATTTCACAATATAATAAATAGACCTTAAAATGGTTCTTTCCATATTGAATCAGCACATTGTTCAAAGAACATACTATGATCAGTGACAAGCATACAATGGGGAAGATTTAATTAAACAGCTAACTGAAACAAATTTACTATGAAAGCAAAAGAATACATTCTGTACACTGCAAAATACATGAGCCAGCCTTCTAATTATTATTTATTTTTTCAGGCAAATTAGATCTGGAAACTTATTCAGTGTTTCATCTTCCATTCTAACTTGTACCAATATCCAGCCAATTTGGAAGACAAGAGATTGCTATTGCTTTACACTGATGGAATATTTAGTACACTAATCACAAATGATTCCTCTAATTCCTGTATCAATAACAATTTTATTTTAACTCACCAAACAATGAAACAAATATTGCAACAAGATAAGAACTTGGGTCTGTGCCCAGCTACCCCTGAGAGAGCTTAGGTAAATAAATGTGTTACCACAGTGAAGTAGCAGACTATTTGACAGCCGCCCTTTCTCTACCCACCCAAATAAAGCATTTTTCAGTCATGCATGCAGCTGTTCTAATACCTCCCATTGAAGAAAAGGGAATTTTAAAAATGATCTTGAAGTAAAAGATTTGTTCTTTCTTCACCTATTCAAATGCTATTTGATTATGTATCACAGACACTTCTCATCACAAATGGCATTTAAGAGCCCAACCACACAAGCTGCTCCACACCTTTTACATCACACTATTTCTCCCTTTCCTCTTATCTTCAATTCCGATGATTCGCAGCTTTCTTTTTTTCCTGTGGGTTTATGCGGATTTTTGATGTTTGTGACAGGCCATGATAGGGGAAGCTCTTATCACTATGGGGTTCGGAGGCCTCGGTAAATTGAAAATTGCAAATGAAATCCACTGAGCTTAAATTCATCAGCTATTATGTCAGATGACCTTTGGCAGTTGCTGATAAAATTGAGAGAATGCTCGCGCTGATCCAATTTTCATCAGTAACCATTCCTTTCACTTCATTCACAGTCAGGTTGCAGACACACGGGAAGTGAAAATGATAGGGTTTCTAGAGAGCTGCATTGTATTGAAGATTAAGATTTTTTACCCCTATTTCCAGAGGTTGGCCCTCAGTCCCCTGTCTGGTATCTACAATTGTCCAATCAGTTTTAATATCTGCTTCTCAGGACATGTAAGCCATCCTGACAGATAAATGCTTACAGCAGGAAATGTTGAACTTAATAGTTTAGCTTTAGAAGTACTGAGGGTCACAGTGTAAGAATATTGACTGGCACATGTTGGTTTAATCTGACATTCTGAAGGAATGTGACTCTAGTCTCTTGAAGAAGCTGAGTTCCAATAGGTTTTGTCAGCAGTTTGCAAAATTGAAAGTGCACGTCAGTAACCCTTTCGAGCTGCTTGTCAGCACTCTAACTGAATGTTGACTGTGATTCTGTGCTACATCCGTAACTCATTCTAATAAAACCTGTTGTAGTGTTTTATTACATAATTAACATTATTAATATTGTTAAATTTCTAGAATTAAAAACCATAGTAAATAATTGTTTTGTCTGTAAATATAGAAAATGCTGTAATTTTCTGTGAATCAAAGATTATGATAATATTCTATTATTCA
This sequence comes from Sphyrna mokarran, assembly GCA_024679065.1. Taxonomy (NCBI): domain Eukaryota; kingdom Metazoa; phylum Chordata; class Chondrichthyes; order Carcharhiniformes; family Carcharhinidae; genus Sphyrna; species Sphyrna mokarran. The sequence continues at coordinate 28,137,815 of JAGIQG010000003.1, forward strand.
AATGTGATTTTAACCCTTTATGTGCAGAGTTTCCATTTGTAATGGTAGTTAGCCAAAACTGTCAGAGTAATATCCAGTTTTTTTATATAGCTTCTCTCAGTAAGACGAGAAGTCCAAACTGTGAATTAAGCTCACGCTGATGGGTTTATATACCTCCTCTATGTAATGTAGTTGGTTCATAGGTTGCAGATGTTTTGCACCACAATTTATTTATATAGAAGAATTTATGTTGTCCTTCTGTATAATTCTGATAATCATACCAACTTTATACCTCTGTGTAATTGTTTTAGTCCACAATCTCTGGTAACTCCATTCCCCAGGGTTTAAATGTTGGAAATAATGAGTAGAAAGCTGGAGCTCTGAAAATTTTGGGGAATACGGTCTGACATCCAAGAATGACTTTAAAGAAAAGAAAAGGAACAACCCACTGCAATTGTCTATGCAAACGAACAACAAGTTAATTAATTTATAGAATGTGTTCACACTGTAAAATGTCAAAAATATTAGGTTAATTCATGAAAATACCAGGCAGCATGTCAATTTGAACATGCCATTCAAGGCACAGTCAACAATTCCCAGTATGGGGAAGGGCAGAACATGGATCCCGCTATCGCAATTGAAGCCACCATTAGAAAACCCATTAAGAACTAATCAAGGATTGAAGTTTAAATCTGAAAGTGTCCATGGGTTAGTTATATCTTCCAAAACAGATCAGCTGAAGAAAGGTGGGTAAACAATTGGGACACAGTCATGGCTGCACCAGAGCATCACCTTAGCCTCATTGGAGTGTCAACAGGGCAAAGAGAGACTCAGCACTTGGTAAGAGGGTGCCCTTGGCAGGGAGAGTGAGGATTCAGAACCATAGCTTTGAATGGGGTCTGCACGTCTGGCATCATGGAGGCAGAAGAACATGGGACAAGGCTGCCAAGAACAGTTAGGCAGCCACCTGCTCAGATGGCAAGTTCTAGCTGGCAATGGAGAGCGTTACAGTCAGATTTTGGGGACAGTAGAATTAGGGGCAATACCCTTCTTAGAAAAGGCTTGTTAAGCACATGGCATCAGCAGGACAAGAAGGGTGTCAGGATAGCAATAGAAGCCAAAGCCTCAACACAGGATTTACCATCAAAGATGAGAACACCAAGAACTAGTACCGCAGGAGACTTTAACTTTCTAGTCAGTTGGTCAAAGGCATCTGACATTTCACCATTTCCTGCCAGGGCCTGTCACAGTCATTGAATCCTCTCTCTTTTGGCTCCTTCCATTGCTCAGCTGTGTACCTGAGCTGCATCTTGAAAAATGCTGCACAAAACTTTATCTTGCTGGTCACTGATGTCCTTTCAGATATGGCCTCGCCGTGACAGATTGTAGTGCATTTCATCTCCATTAACTAGATTCCCATGTGCAGGGCATCATTGATTGCTCACCTGTGACCACCATGGCCTTTATATGCCCTGTCTGTGTTCAGAACTCCTCACTCACCTGACGAAGGGGCGAAGCCCCAAAAGCTAGTGTCGTTTGCTACCAAATAAACAAGTTGGACTTTAACCTGGTATTGTGAGACTTTTTACTGTGTTTACCCCACTCCAATGCCGGCATCTCCACACCATGACCATCATGGCACCCAGTGATCAGCCAGTAAGACCCATCAACAGGTAGAGATTCCATCTATCTCAATATCCAACTAGTCACAATGACAACTAACTAGAGCTTCCCCCATGTGTATACTCTTCTGTTTAATTCTTCACTTCAACTCCCCAAAGTGTGCAGATGGATCTTAGGGGCCAGAGCTAACTTTTAAAGAAATGGCTACTGACACCTCTGTGAGAACTTCAGATCCTCACTTACTGTGCTGTCTGGAGACAATACACATCCCTCTAACCTCTGCTGTTAGCCACTTTAAGACTTGAATGGCAGGTTAGGTGTAAGGATTCGCATTCTAATTAGCAATCTGTAAACTGTCTGTGCTGATATGTGTGCTTTTGGAGACCAGAACACCTCATTCACCTGACGAAGGCCACAAAGGCGGAAAGCTCGCAGATTTACTATCAAATAAATCGGTTGGATTTAAAGTTGGTGTTACAAGACTTTACGGAGTTTACCCCAGTCCAACGCCGGCATCTCTACATCATAACTCCAGATGGAGACATAGAGGCAATTCAACCAATGACACTGCTCAATGGGATAACCATTGAGCAGGTCATTAAGCTTCTAAAGATGTGATTTTGGAACTTATCTTTCTGCAAAGGTCTTCATCACTGTGGTGGCCTGCTAAATTCTTGTGATGACCACAGGAGTTCAATCAATGATGTCCTGCACCTAGGGAATCCAGTGGTGGAGGTGAAATCCACTGCCCTCTGTTCCTGTGGGACAACAGCTATAAGGACATCAGTAACCACCAAGATACTGTGGTGGACAGTGTTTTTCAAGGTGTAACTAAGGTGCACAGCTGAACTATAGAAGGAACCATAACTGAGGGAGTTCAATGACCACTGACTCTACATGGCCCTCCAGAGAATTGTGGAAGGAGACAGTTCACCAGGAGCAACAGCAGGAGCCAGAGGAATGACAGGCAAAGGAACAGGAGGCAAAGGAAGATGATGCTGAGCATAGAGGTACCCCTGCTATATAACAAGATGACGTCCTCCTGTGTTGTGGGGAAATTTGAAGTGGCCAATTGTATCTTAACTTAAGTAATTCAAAATTTGCAAGGCAAGTATCTCTTTGCAAAGATGTAACAAATTTATTTTACACAGAACAGACAAAACAAAAAACAGCAGACCAGAGAATTCCAAAGGGTTAAATAGCACTGGGAATAGAGCTATAGAACCATTCCAAAAGATCTGCCGTACATAGTCAAACACAGATCAATTATAGTTTTTCCTAATCAATAATGCTGCTTCTCATTAGCTTAAAAACAATTTCATTCAGTAGTCATACATCACTACAAATCTCTGTCAAGTACCTCAGCCAACCATATGATACTTAATAGCATGGTGATATTTTATTTATCCTTCAAGTTCTGATGTAGCCACTCTTCTTGACTATAACTTGGTAATGGCAGAGGTACCGTAAGATCAAAGTGAATGTTCCCACTGGCTCACTGCTAAGTTGACTAGACATGTGTCCCTGTATCCAGGGCCATATCTATCCTTGTGTCTGGACAGTGAATGCACCTATTCATTAATGTTGCAAAATACATTCCCTCAGAGAAATTCCCAATATGACCACTGCTATAGCTGGTTCCCAGACCACTTGATTTAAACTAATGACATTTGCCAACATGCATTTCAGTAACTTTGCTTGGTTAAAGTGAACAATACATTTAAAATATATTTAAAATATCAGCATATATGATTTAAAATCATAACCTCTAGTTTTAATTCACCTACTGCATTCATATGTATAAATCGTTTGTGTTAGCTTGTCTAATAATCATTTAACTCCTTACTGATCCCTTGTTGTCTTAAAGACTATATTCTGTCTGTGAATCTTATTAGCTTGTTAGAAATCCCCTTCTTTAACTAACATAATACTAGGCCAGTCAATATTAACTTAAATCCTAAAAAGTGATTGGTTTCTTAATTTCTCCCCACTCATCCTTGATTGTCATCATTACTTCAATACTGATTGTATGTAATTGCATCTGTATCTTAATCGTCATTAATGCTAAAAATCATAAAAGGTAATGTCATCTCATGTATGTCACTAAATAGATGTCTGACAGGATATATTCTCATACACTGGAGGAGCGCTTGGCAATGTAGTCATCTCTTTGTTCACCTGGATTGATTCCACTGCTGCTGCACTTTGTTGCTAAGGAACAGCAACATTTGAACATTTGCACAATCATAATGATCGTTAGAATAAATATAAAGGAAAGCACTATCCTTTGCACTATTCTTGTTCCTAGTAACCCCATCTAGCCAGTTGCTCAGTTTTACAGACAGAAGGATATTGGCTGTTTAAGTTTCTTGACCTCCTTCTGAATGTGTGTAACCAAATTAGTTATGTCCTCTGAAGTGTCTGGTATGTATATGCAATATTTTAGACCAATTAAAGCACATGTTCCATTCCTAGCTGCCAAGATGAAGTCTAATGCTCTCTGATTCTGTAGTATAACAGAGCGCACTGCACTACACATTTCGACACTAATCTTCATAAGGCCTGTAGAGGTATCATTGGCAATTCATTCCAAAATCAAGATAATGGCTTCAATCTCAATTGATACTATTACACATGCATGGAGGGCATAATTATACCAAGGAAATTGTCTAATCCCATAAGGACACGTCATTTTTTCCCATTTGAAAACTGGGAAAAAGTATGATAAATGTGTGTGTTTGCATATCCAACATCCAACTCCTTCCAACTGAAAGGCAACAATGGATATGCTGTATTTCCACAAATTCAATAAGTTCAATTGAGGGTTGGATACGTATGTTCTTCTTTGAAGCAATATAGAATATTGCAACAATGATCGATGGATTTGATTGGTTACATATACTGAGGGTTGACACTTACTGGTTCCCAAGGGCCTCTTCTATTCTTAACACATAATTTTCCTTGCGGTTCTAATTCTGCTCCATTTAAAATAAGACTGGGGGCTGGACTACTTGTGTTGAATATAGGTAAATACCTATTTATGTGACCTGGCCCACCTGTACAGGATCTATTTCTATAAAAGTCTACTCTGTCACATTCCATGGTGAAGCTATTGCTCTTGCCCAATGATCTCTAAAAGACTAAGTAAGCTGAACCCACACAATTAAATCAGCCCATTATAAAGGTATTGGGTTTGAAGATATCCCTTCCTCAGTATGTATAAAAAGGTGTGAGCATGCTCAACACTTAAATGTAGCAGCAGTTTTAGCACATGTATATGCCCTATGCAGATAAGTATTAGCATACAGTTCTCGATGAACTGTCTGTTTTAACATGGTAAGCTCAACAATAAATGATCACGAACGCTTACAATCATTTTGATAATCCTCAATTAATAATTTTAATATTCTCTTCTCATGTCTCCTGGCTTCTTGTTAATATTAAAAAAGATAAACATTAATTTACAGAACCACACCGTAATCCTTTCTCTACACCGTAGCTATGACTGTAACTCTACATTCTGCACTCTTATTTTCTTCTCTCTGTATGGTGTGCTTTGTCTATACAGCACACAAGAAACAATACTTTTCACTGTATGTTAATACATATGACAATAATAAATCAAATCAAATCAAATCCATTGCCTTTAACTTCAAGTCTTCTAGCCTGACAATCAACTTTGGGGCATGATTGTTGGCAGTCAATGTTCCTTCTTTCTTCAGATTAGGAAGGTACCTTAGGAACTTCACAAGTGATGTCCTGTAAATAAAAACAGAGTGGCCCTAAGGCCCTTAAATTAGTAACATAATAATTAAATTATTCACTTTTGACTTATGCACACAATAATGTGATTGTGGTGCCATGATTCAGCCAAATCTAATAATTTTGTCTCAAAATCCAATTTACCCTTTCATCAGGAAAGACGATCCTTAAGCCATATTGATTCTATGTTCTGCAAGATTATCCATTCTCTGGGACAATTTCATTACTGCTGGTGTGCCCACTAGGATACGTTTTAGTTGTGTCCAATGTCTGTATCTTGGACCATATTTCTCATCAACTAAGGCACTTTTCTATCCTGTCACAACAACACTGAAAATCCTTCCAATCTGTTCCTAACCCTTTCTTATCTGTCATGAGTTGTACCATAGCTCCTTAGTAACTTAGGAGTATTTTCCTCTGCCAAATTCATCCAATCTCTATGCTTGCTGTAAAGTGATCACCTACCTTTTAAAAGAATGCAAATAATTCACTAGTTTTTTCCCAGTGAAACACTGCTTCTCTATGAATTTCAAGTTCTCCACTTCTTCTATAATATCCTCTGGAAAGCAACTGCACTACCCGTCATCAATTCAAAAGGGGTTAACTCTATCTTAATAATATTGCAGACAAGTACTATACCCAATTGTTTCCTTCATCTAACATGGCTTTGGCTAAGCTATTTTTCAGTGTTCTATTCATTCCTTCTATCATTTCTGAGCTCTGTGGGCAGTATGGTACGTGAAATCTTTGTCTTATCCCGAACAATCTGCAGACTTAGAATTCTCCCTTTGAAATGGGTTCCTTGATCTGAGTCTAACTGAAGAGACATTCCCCACCCAGGTATTATCTCATTTACTAATATCAAAGCTACAGTTTTGACTGTGGCATCTCTACATGGGAATGCTTCAACCCATTCCGGTAAATTGATCAATGATAACTGAACAGTAGCACTTCGCTTTCACACCAAATAATGGTCTTGTGCAATCTATTTGCAAATTTTCCCATAGCCCTTTGAGTCTTGGCTGGTTTACCATCTTTACTTTGCAGTGGTGATCTGGTTTCACTTAGGCACACTGTATAGACCTTTGACAGAATTTGGCTATCATTTCTCCCATTCCCTTCCAATATGAACAATTTCTAATTAAATTGGTTATTTTGTTCCAGCTTGTGTGTACTATCCCATGATTCAACTTTAGCAAGGTACATTGTATTACTTCTAGTGCTATTATCTTCCTTTCTCTTCTCGATACACCATCTTATCCTTTTTGCCCTCCTTGTCTTTCCCATCTTGCTTCTTCTCTGAGGCCTGCTCTTGTACTTGCCTCACTTCAATGTCTGGATTGTCTCTATCTTGTATTGTTGCTACACCCACTATTTTTGTTCCTTCCAAATTTTGTTCTAGCAAAGCTTTAACTGCCTTGTCTGTTTTACTGTTTCCTTTTTTGGCCTGACTTGTCATTTTCTTGTGTGCCTATCATTTGATTACTGCTGCTTCTAAAGGAATGTGGGCTGCTTGGATTAAATCTTTAACCAGGATTTCATGCTGTATGTGGCTCCCGCTTGAGATAATAAAACCTCGCCTTTTCCAGGCTGTTATTTAGTTGTGAACTACCGCAAAAGCATATCGACTGTCTGTGTAAATGTTTTCCTCTACCTCATTCTAAAGCTTTAATTAAAGCTATTTCCTTCCTGGAAGCTGAACTCCTGCAGTCATTGTTCCTTTATCATTTACCATTGTCCATTCAATGTGATATTTGCCATTGATGTATTTTCTAGCTCTATGCACATATAGTTTGATCAACCCCCTCACAAGCAAGAGATTCTTCTGATAAACTTTCACTTGTCTCTTTATTGACATCTGCAATACGTCCATGTTCAGTTCCTAACATTGTCAATCCTTCTGCAGAATCTTTCCTTATGCCTCTGCTGATTTCTACATGCTTTTCTCCTGGTATGAGATTTGCCTCCCAATTTGAACGTCTACTGTCTGAAACCTCTTTCAATCTTCCTGTTTCTAAAAGCTGCACAATTACATATGGGCTGTGAAGAATTATTTTTCCCATTAATGTGAGTAATTCTGAAACACTTATGGCTATGACGCAGATGCTAGTGCCCTTACACATCAATGCATACCTCTAGCAACTGAGTTTGATTGGGCACACTGGTCTTAATCTATCTCCATGTCATTGTATTCCATCATTTTCCTGACAGAAAATGTGAAATGGTTTTGTGAGATCCAGTAACCCTTAATGCTGGGGCTTTAATCATGGCCAATTTTAAATCTGTAAAGGCCTAGTTTTCTCTGTTTCCCAATTCTACTCTATCACCGCCTCCTTTGATTAAATCCTGTCAAGGTTTTGCAAACACTGCATAATCTTCTACAAAATTCCTGCAATAGTTAAACGGTCCTAACATTTGCTTTACTCCTTTCATAGTAAATGGTTTTTGCATGTCAAACATTGCTTTCTTTCGATCTCCTGGAACTAATTTTTTGCTTTGGGATATAATGTAGTATGTTACCTGTTCCTATCTCAATTGAGCTTTACTAGGATTTAACTTGAGACCTGCCTCCTGAATGCTTGAATCACTCCGTATGCAGTTAAATAGAGTGTCACTGAGCTGTCTGAGGCAATCAAAATGTTGTCTGTGTACTGCAAAATGGTGGTCCTTATGCATTCTATGGGCTCTATTATCTGTGCCATGTGCCTGTGAAAAATTGCTGGACGATTATGGAATCCCTCTAGCAAGCCGGTCCAAGTGTAAAAACTGTGAAAGCAAATTTGTCCTGATGTTTCTCAACTATGGTAGTTGACCAGAACCCATTAGCTATACCTAATACTGTGAATATTGTCTGTTCTCTTCTGATTGTGTTCAAGATACTAGCAAGATTTTCCACTATGGGGTGCTCTCGAGTTGCATGTCGATTCAGAGCTGTACAATCGATGGTTAATCAATAATTTCCATTAAGCTTCCTTACTGGTCACACAGGTGAATTGGTTTCAGAAGAAGTTTTTCTAACTCTGCAATGATTTTTTTAACTGTCTCAATCATTTCTGGTTTAAGAGAATACTGTCTGTCTATGTGAAGGACAAATCTTTACTGGAGGAACCTAAATACCCACAATTCTGATTGCTTGTGGCCCAAACCGGGGCTATTGTGCAGCCAAATTTCCTGATTATTTCTCTGTCCCAACTATGTCGGAGTGTCACTATCCTCAAACTATTACAACTTATCTTCTGTCCCCATTGAATTTGCTTGCATGACCCATGCCACCTAATGTTGCCTGCTTTTTTATCAATTACTGCCCCAATAGGGCTCTTCCCAAAACGCTTCCCTCCTCTGTCGAACATATCCAAATCTGAACTTGTTCCTTTCTGCCATCAATTTCTAATGTACTATGTTTTTTAATAATGCAGTTTTAACTCCTCCTGTTACACATTAAAATCGTACGATTTGATTAGTAGTCGGCAAACTTAGATCTGTTAAAGATATGGATACCCTGGTGTCTATCAGCATGTTACAATTTTATCCCCCAACACTGCTTCAATATATATTCAGGGAGCTCGATCTCCAGGCTCTGGAGTTGCTTATTGTCATTTCAGATTCAACAGGTTCTGCAATTCATTGGTTGTCAATTGGATCATTGTGCTTGTACTCCTGTAGGGTTTTGGGACTGTCCTGTGCTGGCTGAACTTACCTATCTGTGACACTGTCCTTCTCTACCTCTTCCTTTTGTCCAACAAGAAATAATATCATGACCCACTTTATCACAATTACTGCACTTTTTAGGTTCTTGATTGTTTCCTGATTTGCCTCAGCAATATTTGATACAGTGAAAGCATGTTTAAGCTTTGGGTGCTGGCTGATCTACTTGCATTGGATTTGTTTCTGAGTTTTTCTGTTGGAGTGTTTCGGTTTTCATAGCCCAATTCATAATGTCTTGAAAAGTATTTCCTATTGGAATCCTCACGCTTACAATTTGTGTCAAGTTGGATTGAACCCTTTTGTAAGCATTCCCAGAAATGTATCATCATCTCTAATGGGATCATCAATTCCTCTGTTATTTACGTACATCTTGAACTTTCACTCTGTGTATTCTTGCACCGTTTCATATGCTTTTTGTCTAACATTACCTTAACTTAATTAGCAGTTTCTTTGCCTAGGGCTCGCCCAATCGCCCATTTAAAATTCTGACATTTCATTTCGTCATTTGCTTCCCCTTCTATTTTCCAGTCTTTCTCTTTTAAAGCCTTGGGTAATATCTGTCATGTTGGTCCTGCCAACTTTCCCTTTTCTTCATCCAGGGTTAGATGGTAAACATTCCTTACTTCATCCATGCATCACTAAAGGCTGAGTTTTGGTGATTCTTTTTTAAAGATCCCAATCTGTCCATTAGCATTTATTTTTCAGTTGCAATTGATGGCACTTCCTGGGTCATAACAGAAATATTTTCTCTTCTCGTCCCAGTTCTATGTACTTCAATACAGAGTGGTGCTATCCAGAATGGGCAGTTCTGTTTTAGTACCACTAGAGGGATCTGTACCTTCCCTATCTTCTTCTTCCTCACTTGATTCCCCTGGGATTGGTTGATCTAATGAATCTGTTACTACTACCCCATGGACTCTTTTTTAGGATCTTCTTGAGCAGTTTTTATGAGGACTGATTGTATGTTATCTGCCTCCTTTTGAAGGCAGTTTCTCATCTCGGCTGCAATGATGACCCTTGCCATTTCTAGTTTATTCTTACTTTGGCTATTCCACCATGTTTTCTGCTCAGATTTAGTAGAATCTAGGTTATGTTCTTTCTCAATCATTTCTTAATTAATTTGCTGTTTTCTGTTACAATGGCTTGAATTAAAGAATCCTCTTTTCCCCATGTTAGATCTGCAATCCACATGAGGGTGCACTTTAGAATCATAGAAACCCTGCAGTGCGGAATGAGACCATTTGGTCCATTAAGTCTGCATCGATAGCAATCTCACCCCAACCCTATCCCCATAACCCCACACATTTACCCTGCTAATCCCTCTAACCTACACATCCCGGAATACTAAGGAACAATTTTCCATGCCCAACCAACCTAATAAGAAGTTTAAGTCCACGCTAGACATGTGGGACTCTTTCAAGGGAATACTGAAAATGTTGCAATATAGATATGTGCCTGCTAAGAGGAAAGATGGGAAAGGTAGGATTAGAGAGCCATGGATTACTAGAGATATTGAGGACTTGGTTAGGAAGAAAAGAGAGGCGTATGATAGGTCAAAGCAGCTAGGAACGGAGACAGCATTGGAGGAATATAGAGAGAGTAGGAGGGAGCTCAAACGGGGAGTTAGAAGGGCAAAAAGGGGGCATGAAATGGTTTTGGCGGATAGGATTAAGGAAAATCCAAAGGCTTTTTACTCCTATGTTAGGAATAAAAGGGTGGTTAGAGGAAAAATCGGACCTCTTAGGGACAGAGGAGGGGAACTGTGCTTAGAGCCCGAGGGAATGGCGGAGATCCTGAATGAATACTTTGCGTCGGTATTCACGAAGGAGAGGGGCTTGTTGACAGCTCCTGTCTCTGAGGGAGCTGTGGACCAGTTGAGGGAAATATCCATACCAAGGGAGGAAGTGTTAGAGCTTCTAGGTAGCATTAAAACTGATAAATCTCCGGGGCCTGATGGCATTTATCCCAGGCTGCTTAGGGAGGTGCGAGGTGAAGTTGCTGGGCCTCTGATGCAAATCTTTGTCTCTTCTTTGAACACAGGTGAGGTCCCAGAGGACTGAGAATAGCTAACGTTGTACCATTGTTTAAAAAGGGTAGTAGGGATAACCCTGGAAATTATAGGCCGGTGAGTTTGACGTCAGTGGTAGGGAAGCTGTTGGAGGGGATTCTTAGAGATAGGATGTATAGGCACTTACAGCGTTGCGATCTGATTAAGGATACACAGCATGGCTTTGTTAAGGGGAGATCGTGCCGTACGAATCTGGTAGAATTTTTTGAGGAAGTGACAAAAATGGTGGACGAAGGGCAAGCCGTTGATGTCGTCTATATGGATTTCAGTAAGGTGTTTGACAAAGTCCCTCATGGGAGGTTAGTTAACAAGGTCAAGGCATGGGATACAAGGACAGGTAGCTAGATGGATAAGTAACTGGTGTAGTAATAGGAGACAGAGAGTAATAGTGGAAGGATGTTTTTCTAGCTGGAGGATGGTCACTAGTGGTGTGCCGCAGCACTTGGTACTGGGACTTCTTCTATTTGTAATATATATAAATGACTTGGAAGAGGGAGTAAGTGGAGTGATCAGCAAGTTTGCAGACGATACAAAGATGGCTGGACTTGCGGATAGTGAGGAGCATTGTCAGGTGATGCAGCAGGACATAGATAAGCTGGTAGCTTGGGCAGATAGATGGCAGATGGAATTCAATCCTGATAAATGTGAGGTGATGCATTTCGGGAGAAAGAATGTAGGGGGGAGGTATATGATAAAGGGTAGACCTATTAAGAGTATAGAAACGCAGAGGGACCTGGGGGTGCAGGTGCACAAGTCTCTGAAGGTGGCAAAGCAAGTGGAGAAGGTTGTGAAGAAAGCATATAGTATGCTAGCCTTTATAGGAAGGGGTATAGAGTACAAGAGCTGACCTTTAATGTTGCAGTTGTATAAAACGCTGGTTAGACCTCATTTGGAATACTGCGTCCAGTTCTGGTCGCCTTACTACCGGAAGGACATGGAGACTCTGGAGAGAGTGCAGAGGAGGTTTACCAGGATGTTGCTTGGTATGCAAGGTCTGAGTTACGAGGAGAGGTTAGGCAAATTGTGACTGTTTTCCTTAGAAAGATGTAGACTTAGAGAAGATCTAATAAAGGTGTACAAGATTATGAGGGGTATAGATAGAGTAAACAGGGTTAAGCGTTTTCCTAGGATGGACTCAAATAGCACGAGGGGTCACGGGCTTAGGGAGTAATGTATAATTTGGATGCTAGAAGGAGTTTTTTCACACAGAGGGTGGTGGGGGTATAGAATGCGCTGCCAAGTAAAGTGGTGGAGGCAGGCACTCTGGAGTTATTTAAGAAATATTTAGATGGGCACATGAACAGAATGAGAATGGAGGAATATAGAAAACTGATTTAAAATAGCCATGAGCCTTGGAAGTCCCTGGGAAGTGTGTAAATAGATGATGATATTGATGTACTTGTTTTTATCCTACAGGTGCTTTGGTCCACCTTGTTGTCTAACAAGGGGCATACATGCGATGGGTCATGAGAGGGCTGCTCTTGGATTTTTTTTTGAGAGTATCCTAGTGCTTCATGTCGTTAGTGTACGTTTGACCTGGACCATTTGATGGCAACACGACAGCTCAGGGACTGTCGCTGTGCTGTGCAGATACATGGATTTGGGCCTATGTCTGTGGGAGTTTGCGCATTCTCCCCATGCTTACGTGGGTTTTCTCCGGGTGCTCTGGTTTCCTCCCACATCCCAAACATGTGCTCTTAGGCTAATTGGCAAAACAAATTCTCCCTAAATTGTCTCAAATTTGGTTTTTAATCCATAGATCTATAAACATAGACAGGGATCACGGATAGAGGTGGGAACATCGGGGTGGTGGCGCGGGTTCGTTGGGCCGAAGGGCCTGTTTCCCATGCTGTTTTGTTCTTTGTTCTTTGTTCAGGTTAAAGTCCAACAGGTTTATTTGTAGCCATTAGCTTTCGAAACAAGCTGTTCCTTTGTTAGGTGAGTGAGAGTTCTGATCACAAATAGGGCATATAAAGACACAAACTCAATTTACATAAATAATGATTGGAACGTGAGTATTTATAGCTAACCACGTCTTAAAGGTACAGACAGTGTGAGAAGAGCATTAAGCACAGGTTAAAAAGATGTGTATTGTTTCCACACAGGAAAGTTAGTAAGATTTTGCAAGCCCAGGCAAGTTGGGAGGGTTACAGATAGTTTGACATGAACCCAAGATCCCGGTTCAGGCCATCTTCATGTGTGCAGAACTTGGCTATTAGTCTCTGCAGAGCGACATTATGCTGTTGTGTGTCATGAAGGCCACCTGGGAGAACGCTTACCCAAAGTTCAGAGGTCGAATGCCTATGACGACTGAAGTGTTCCCCAACAGGAAAAGATTGTCGAACGGTGTTCATTCATCATTGTTGTAGCGTCTGTATGTCCCCCAGTGTACGATGCCTCGGGACATCTTTTCCTGCAGCCTGTCAGGTAGACAATGTTGGCCAAGTTGCAAGAGTATGTACCGTGTACCAGGTGAATGGTGTTCTTATGTGAGATGGTGGCATCCATGTTGATGATCCAGCAAGTCTTGCAGTGGTTGCAGTGGCAGGATTGTGTGGTGTCACGGTCATTGTTCTCCTGAAGGTGGGGTAGTTTGCTGCGGATAATGGTGTTTGAGATAGTTGGCTGCAGATAATGGTCTCCAGAGTGGAAAGGCTATGACATCTTCTCTGGAGCCAAGGCCATCTCCACACCTGCACTTCTTGCCTTCAAACAACCACAAACCTCAAAGGAACTTGATGCATTTCTTCCTGTAACTAACTAAAGAGGATGGTAACTAAAATATACTCACCCTCTAGGAAATGCATCTCATCACCAGAGTCCAATGCTCTACCCCTTTCTTTGTTCCAAAAAAGACTGTTATGGGGAAATTTGAAGGTGGCCAATTGTGTCTTAACTTAATCAATTCAAAACTTGCAAGGCAAATATCTCTGCAAAGGCGTAACAAATTTATTTTACATAAAGCTGATGGGAAACTTCCAAAGGGGTAAAAGATCTGAGAATAGAGCTAAAGAACCATTTTGAAAGATCTGCCGTACATGGCCAAATATAGATCAATAATGTTGCCCTTCGTTAGCATAAAATCAATTTCCTTTAGTAGTCATACATTAATACAAATCTCTGTCAAGTATCTCAACCAACTATATGATACTTAATAGCATGGTGATCACTTATTTGTCCTTCAAGTCTGGATGTGGCCGCCCTTCTTGGCTTTAACTACATTCCTGTTGCCTGGTAATGGCAGATGCCATGTAAAATCAATGTGAACATTCCCACTGGCTCATTGCCAAGTTGAATAGACATGTGTTCCTGCATCCAAGACCACATCGATCCTTGTGTCTGGGTAGTGAATTCATTAATGTTGCAAAATATACTCCCTCATAGGAATTCCTGATATGACCACTGCTGATTAGCCGGTTCCCAGACAAGTGGATTACAACTAATAACATTTACCTCCGTGTCTTTCAGTAACTTTGCTTGGCTAAAGTGAACAATATATTTAAAATATCAGCATATATGTTTTAAAACCATAATTGCTAGTTTTGATTCACTTACTGCATTCACATATGTGTAAACTGTTCGTGTTGGCTTGTCTAATAATCATTTAACTCCTTACTGATCCTTTGTTGTCTCAAAGATTGCATTCTGCCTATGAATCTTATTAGCTCATTAGAAATCCCCTTCTTCATCCTGCCACCCTCAGAGAAGAAGATCATCCCCTCTCCATCATGGCTTTCAATGTTAGATCCTGATACGCACCAGTAAGCTCTGCTCTGTCCTGTGCCAGATCTCCAGCTTCCCAGATCTCACTTTCCACAGTGCAGTGGAAGATTTCTCCTCAGGATAGCCAGCAGCCAGAGAATTAGATATTGTTTAGCGTCTGTAAGTTCATAAGATATGAGAACAGGATTAGACCATTAGACCCATTGAATCTATACCACCATTTAATTATGGCTGATATGATCCTCATCCCCATTTTTCTGCCTTCTCCCCATAATTCTTCAACCCATTACCAATTAAAAATCTGTTTTATTCCTCCTTAAATGTATTCACTGTCCAGCATCCACTGCACATTGGAGTAGCAAATTCCACAGATTCGCAGCCATTTGGGAGAAGTAGTTTCTCCTCTACTCCGTTTTAAATTTGTTACCTCTTATCCTCAGACAATCACCTAGAATGTTCTAGAATGCCCCATTAGAAGAAGCATCCACTCCACACCTACTTTATCCATATCTTTTATGATTTTGTATACTTTGACTTGATTTTCCCTCGTTCCTCTAAATTCCAAAGAGTATATCTCTCTTCATACAACAAACCCCTCACCTCTGGATTCAATTTAGCGAACCTCCTCTGAACTGCCTCCAATGTCACTACATCTTTTTTCAAATAAGGAGACCAAAACTATGCACAAAATTCCAGGTGCGGCCTCACTAATGCATGGAAGTATAGTTGTAACAATACTTCCTTATCTCTTGCCATTCCAGAAATCAGCGTAGTAAACTTTCACTGTACTCTAAAGCAAGGACATTCTACCTCAAATAAGGACACCAAAATTGCACATTATACTCTAGATGTGACCTCACAACACCTATACATTTGCAGCAAAACATCCCTATCCTTATACTCAAATTCTTTCACTATGAAGGCCAACATAATATCATAAGGAAGGTGATGGCCTAGTGATATTATTGCTAGACTATTAATTCAGAAACTCAGTTATTGTTTTGGGGACTCAAATTCGAATTCCAACCTGGTAGATGGTAGAATTTAAATTCAATTGAAAAAAATCCTGGAAGTAAGAATGTACTGATGATCATGAAACCATTGTTGATTGTCAGAAAAACCCATCTGGTTCACTAATATCCTTTAAGGAAGGAAATCTGCTGTCCTTACTTGTCTGGTCTACATGTGACTCCAGAAGCAGAGCAATGTGGTTGACTCTCAAATGCCTTTCGGGGCAACCAGGGATGGACAATAAATGCTAGCCAGCCAACTACACCCATATCCCACGAATCAATAAAAAAAAAATTGTGTTTTTTACTGCCTGCAGTATCTATGCACTTACTTTCAGCGACTGATGCACAATTCATGACATGCTTGCAAGTACCTTTGAAACAGAGCTTTAGGCAGTTTATTGGTCAACTGGTTCCAGCTACCTCACCCTACAGCAAGTTCTTCAGCATATAATTTTCTTCCATCCTGTGGACGTGCATAAACAAACAAAACTGTCAGTGTTTGATGAGCTCTCATTTTGAGAGAACTGTGCATTTGTGATTTTGCCCTGTCATGGTGTATCCATAATGTACTACGGCGAGCAAAGATAGAAATTGTTGAACTTCATTTCTTGATAGCTGCAAGTCATCTATGTTTCACAGCCATACTGTAAGGACTGAGAACAAAGACATTATAAAGCATAAGCTTGACCCTGAGAGTCAGCTTGATGTTATACCATTGCATGTCTTGTGAGCCAACCAAAAGTGGTGCAACTATCACTATATATGTAAAATGTTCTGCATGAAGGGACAGATTGTTTGTCACTGTGGATCTGAAGTAGCAGAATTTGCTAACCACTTCCAATAGGGTGTATTTGGTATGAATTAGAGGCTGAGGTGCAAAACTCTGTCCCATAACCAAGGTTTTCTTGACACTCTTAGCCAGGGAGAACAAGTTACAGGAATGGAAAAGACACTTCATGAGTCTTTATAACTGAGTTTTTCTGTGGGTGACTTGCACAGCATCACTAAAGTAGAGGATCCAACAGTGAGCACAACGTGACTTTGACTTTGTTTTTTGACTTTGTTTTCAGTCTTAATAAATTGTAGAGCTTGTTGCCTGACTTAGCTTGAAAGTAAACTCCTTCCATTTCTGGGAAGGCCAAGGGCCAGAATGTTATGGGAATCGGAGCAGGCAAGGGGTGGACCATGGAAAGGTCCATTGTCCTCTGGTGGAATTTTATGGTTTTGGGATGAGCCAGGCCATAAAACCCCATCCAAGATGTGGAGGATGGATAAGCAGATGCCAAAAAGAACAGGGGCCGTAATTCATTCCTGTTTTCACTCCAAAATTGTCAAAAGTGGAGCCATGAAACTGTACAGTACAATATGTGTTGCCCTGGAAGGAGCTGATGAGACTGAGGAGTTTTAGCCAATTCTCCCCAAAATCTTACTGATTATTGCTCTGCTAACGGTATTGAATGCCATATTAGATCTGTGAAAGTAAGGTAAAGTGGTATACTCTATTCCCAAATCCCTCTTATAGCTGGTGCATGGAGAAGATCATGTCCACACCAAATCTGCTGGCATGGAAAACACGCTATACTTCTGGGTGCACTTATAGTCTGCATGTGTGACCCCAGCAAAGCATTTCCTGTGGCATTAAAAAACAAGGTGGACCTGAAACTATTGCAGTTTCCTCTGTCATCTTTTCTCCTGTCCAGTATGATGATTTTTA
This sequence comes from Sphyrna mokarran, assembly GCA_024679065.1. Taxonomy (NCBI): domain Eukaryota; kingdom Metazoa; phylum Chordata; class Chondrichthyes; order Carcharhiniformes; family Carcharhinidae; genus Sphyrna; species Sphyrna mokarran. The sequence goes on from JAGIQG010000003.1 coordinate 28,155,402, forward strand.
AATCATGCAATTCCTGTGGAATGGAGCTGACTTTCCAGCACAGAAGAAGATCATATAGTTGTGGTAGTAGATAGAACTTTCTGACTTTGAGCAATTTGATTAGGGTTCCATCCTTTTCTAGTGCCTTTCCATTTGCTAAATAGTTCATTGCCTTTTCAAGCACAAATAATGAGGGTTCTTCATCTAACTCATCCACAATACTGTGGAAACTGTGAGATAAGTGTCAAGTATGGATGTGAGATGTCTGTCTCACAGGAATACAGCTTACAGACTGTTTAGCCCAGCAGAAAAGCTGTTTACTTTTGTCTGCCAGTACTTCACCATCTGCCCACTTCAGAAGCGCCTTATTCATCCTTCGCATATAGTTTGTAGATTTCCGTTGTCACAGGCAGTTTGGACTTCTTGCTATAAGTTAATACAGTGTTTATTTGCACAGTATCTCTCAGCTGTCTTGACTACTAAATCTAAGACTAGTGGACGTAGGTTTAAGGTGAGAGAGGAGAGATACAAAAAGGTCCAGTGGAGCAATTTTCTCACACCAAGGGTGGTGAGTGTCTGGAATGAGCTGCCAGAGGCAATAGTGGAGGCAGGTACAATTTTGCCTTTTAAAAAGCATTTAGATAGTTACTTGGGTAGGATTGGTATAGAGTAATATGGTCTATATATGGGCAATTGGGACTAGCTTAATGGTAAAAACTGGGTGGCATGGACAAGTTGGGCTGAAGGGCCTGTTTCCATGCTGTAAATCTCTATGATTTGAAAGCCTGAAATCTCTTGATGACGCCATTAACAGCCATAACATAACATATTGACAATGAGGATGGGATCAATTGGATGGCATAGCCTACTTGTGAGTATCCCGTTTAATTGAAATTGGAAAGGAGAGGTACCCATTGGGCAAATAGATTCAGTGAGATCTGTTGAGTGAGTGCTGGACCCTGAGATGCAACCAGAGTACCAAACCTGAAGTGGCTGGTGAGTCAGGCGGTTTGGAAATGTATAAGAAAAGTTAAAATGAACAGAGATTAGCTTTCAGGAGAAAAGAATATGAAATTAAAAAGAAAAAAGACATAAGTGTTTTTGAAATAAAAGGAAGATATACTAAGCTATAAGCTATGTTTCAGATTTGAAATGGAGAAGCTGAGATTTGCAGATTTCCTGATCTGAACAGAATCTGCAGGGCTAAAGACTCCTGCACAGAAGGATTTCCAACAGAGAAGCTCTGGAAAATGATTTAAGCAGAAAATAATGTTTAAAAGAAAACAGTTGGCATTCAAAAGCAATGGTGCAGCTTTGGAAATAAAATCATAGCAGCAGCAGCCTAAGACATTCTGTACTTACACTGTTACAAAATATACCTGCAAAGACAAGCCAACTGCATCCGAGCAACTACGGTCTATGTTGATAAAAAATACTACACAGTCTTAAAGTAGTAATATATTTAAAGAGGTAATACATTTCAAGTTATGCAACATTTAATGCAACAACTGTAAGAGGGAAAAGGAAAAGGACCGGAAAATCAGAGAAGACCCCAGAAATAAGGCAACTCCTTTGGAAGTGTGCAGGTAGTGCAGAATCTCAAAGGAGGAAATTAAGACCTCAAGAAAGAGGCAATGTTGGAGCTCAGAGGAGGTAATAAGCCCTTTAGGAAGAGACAACACCTGAATCAGAGGAAGCAATAGAAGTACCGTGCAAAAGAGAGAGTTAGAAGGAGAGTAACAGTTAAAAGAAGAGCAATGGAAGACCCAGGAAAGAGGGCAACAGAAGACTCTTACTCAATAAAGAGCTGAAGGCAGCAAGACTCAATTGCATCCCAGCCTTTTGTGTTATAATGAGAAGCTCTTGAAAGTATTAGCAATGGATTGCAAACATAATTAAACTGTAATTAGTCTGAAAATAAGACCAGCCAAAGCAGAGTGAAAGAAATTCGATAACTACAGCAAATCAGAAACAAGTTAAAAGTTGGTGATCCTAATCTAATTAAGAAGCGGCCAACTACATCAAGCCAAGGAGAAAAACAAGGATACTGAAAAGGTAGTAGTACCAAAGAAATCTCCTAGGGCCAATAAACAACATTCAGTAGCAAGTGATGAAGGAATTCGAGTTAGAACATTAAGATGTGAATGAAAGATAAAAGGGATTGAGCAAAAAAGTATAAGCAGAACTTAGCAACAGAGGGCATAGCATGGAGTCGAGAAGAGCCAAGGAAATCTTATGTAATGGATGCCATCAGTTTTGTGATTGGTAAGAGAACTGCTAATCTCAGAGTGAAACTTATCAAAGATTTGATCCATGCAGCTCATGCAAAACATCCTGTATCATCTACTCATAAGTCACCATACTGTTGAAGAGAAAAATTGGAACCGAGGTGTCATTGATTAGAACTGTATTGGGAATCCTGTAAAGATCTAATCAAATGATCAAACTATTAGTTGTGTGGAATACACAAATGAGCTGGAGAAATTGGCGTTCCCCAATTTGTCTGGTGTTTGAGACTGATAAGGAGGATGTAATAACGGACAAAGAGAATACAGCTGTTGAACAAGTTAACAATTTGGGAGAATTGTCTAATAAAAACAAACACGAAAAAGGAAGAAATGTTGAATGTGGAAGTGGAGTTTGTTGCAACGACAACAAAAAGGAATGGATCAGTTCTCTGCAAACATTGCAAAACATGAGTAGGGAGAGATTTTATCAAATGTCGTTCAAAGAGAAGGATGGATTCACCTTGGGAGAAACTCAGAAATGGATAATCTGAATGGATTGCAAAAGCAGATACATTACAATAAAGAACAGTTCAGGTCTAAGCAGAAGATTGGTTGATGTGGAAGATGAAAGGCAGAGATTGGTAAATTAAGCCACTCAGCTGAAGGAGATTTGCTAGAGAGAAGTAGACAAAGCAGCAGTTCAGGCAGAGAAGGAAATTGAGATTACATGTCAGAACAAAAAATACATAAAGAACCATGGTCATGGAAAATACGCTGAATAAAATGAATAGGATGTGAAGAAACTTTATCACATGACCTAAGTACCAGAAAAAGAGTGCCACAACCAAGTCCTTCACAAGTGACAAATCAAGATTGTGCAAGAACTGTCAAGACATAAGAGTGTTGTATTGTGATGATCATACCTGCACGCACTGTAGAGTAAGGTGCTTGACAGAAAAGGATCAATGAATGATATCAACAGAGTAAGGTATGTAGTCCATGGTCAATGCACAGTCTAGGATAAAACTCAAAAAGCAAAGGTACTTGACCCGACTGCTGTTGTAGGTAGGAGTGGTGGATGAATTTAGCTCAGTTGTGATGCTAAAATAGCTTGCCAACAATTAGGATATCAACTGACATGTGCAAGATAGCTTTTTGGGCACCATACAGGAGAGCCAGCACTATCTATAGAACCATTACTGTGTGTTCTATTAGCTTCAGAAAGTATGGAAAATATTTTCCTCCAAAAAAGTGCTTCTTGGATACAAAGATGCAAGAATGTTAATGCACTATATTTGTTGACATGCTGGATAAACAAAATGACATTTTTAAACATTTAAGATATGACCAGATGCATATGAAGAAAGACAATTAATACTGTGCTATTTTTTCATGATTTTGAGACATGAACCACTTACTTGTCAAGAAAAAATCAAATTGTTTTAATCTCCTGTCAGGGATATGTATTAGTACAGGGAGTGATAAAACAAACTTTACAGTCCGATGTAGCACCTGTCACAGGTGCTGAACATTAATCAGTTATTACTGTAGTTTATTCTACCGGTGACAAGTTGCAATTTTCCACTGATTCAGCTAGTTTGTCAGGTGGGAATTATAGCATAGTGTGTGTGACAAAACACATCACCCTTTTGCAATTCCAAGCTTCTCCTCTCCTTTCTGAAAACAATATAAGGGAACTCAGAAGTAATAAGGCGGAATGTATAATTAATTACCCAGCTTGCTCTAATTAGGGTTGAATAAGTTGTGTCCCTCTCATCATCACAAATGTGCTGATGGGTAATACCAGTTTATGCTATATTAACTGCAAATATGCAATCCCTCTGAGAGCACTTTCCTTGATGAATTTGATGAATGTGACAATAATTAGCAGAGACAGATGAGAGCTAAATTACTACTGACAATGTAATGCTATCTGGCTCGAGGGCCTGGGAATGTGGCAAGCTAACATAGCAGGGACCAGGCCCATTTCTAATTAATAGTCTTTTAGCCAGAGAAAAGGAATGGTAATTGTTTTCGTCAAAGGCTGCAGGGAGCTATCAGGGTAATAAAGTTAATTAACAGAACAAACAATCTTTCACTGCTGTACTAGAAGTGGAAAAGAGTGTAATTCAAACCAAAGAAAGATATGACTAGATGATACGGTACTAGCAGCATTTTTCATGCAAGAGACTTGGGGAATAATTTAGAATAATCACTTACTCTTCCCTTTTTTTTTGGCATCCCTCACATCAGACACCAATAAAAATGTTGAACTATTTTTTGCAGTATGATTTCAAGCCTTGAGTTTTCAATTAAACATGTTTCTTACTGGCTCCATTTTAATTTATTGAGTTCATGTTTCACATTCCTGTTGGCTTCACCCCGTAATATTCAAATTGATATTTCAGTGTTCGTTTTCTCATATATTTTGTTGCCAGCCATCTTTGTGAACAAAAATATTTTACTCCTGCAGTAATTTAATGATTCTTCTTAATGTCTCACATCACATGTTGACATTACTTAAGGAGCAGATTTCACTGTACACTCCATTGACATACCTCTGTTCCAATATGGTAACTAACCGTACTGACTAATCACTCATTCCCTACCAACCATGCAGATTACGTTGATGCATCAAGAAATCAAATGATAAAGAAAAGGATGTACATAAAACTCTGCTATTCAAAGCATGGTAGATAGTGAGTTATTCAAAAGATCTTCTAATCGCAGCATTGTATTTAGCAGACATGGGAAATTATTTTAATAGCTTCCACCAGGTAGAACAGAGTAGAGCATAATTAAAATAGCAGTGCAATCTTGCCATTGCATTCCTGCCGACATACAGTTCTGTGCTACTTTGGTTAGGGCTTTAAAACGGATGGCTCAGGTACTGTTGGAAAGAGACAGTAGTCTCATTAGACCATGCAGATTGAGTTATATCAGTAGTACCCAATGGAATTTTAAAATCCAGTCTCCACCACTTTAGAAGTGGTTTAATTTGGGTAGTCAAATTGGCTGGAAAGTATTTCAATTTTCCATTTGCATTATTGTCAATTGCAAAGTTGGCACACACATTCTGGTAAATACTTTATATATTTTGGGTGGAAACAGGTGTTCTGTGAATAGTTGGCTGCTTCAACAAATAAGCTTTGTGAATTAATGTTACAAATTGAACAAGTGTTGGTAATATTTTTTAATAATGATGTGCTTTGAATTTACCTGGTTACTGTTTGATAGTGCTCAGTTCTTCACCTCTTAGATCTGCTCTCTTGCTTCTGAATCCTCAGCTCTCTTCCTTCCCTCAGAGGAACTGTCTCATCTCCTGTTATCCATAAATCTTACTCTCCAGGCCAGTTCTTGGTCTGTGGTCCAAATGTATGTGCTCTTCTCAAACTCATAGTGGATGGGATCTCAGGTGCAAAGCATCAAGTGCAGTGATCATATAGATATGTAGATTTAAGGTGTGGAAACTGAAAGCCTTTCTAGGCTTCTTCTGCTTGATAGCTGTAGTATCTCCTTTGAGAAAATTGAGTTTTCTTTTGGGAAAGTTGGGTTAGCATCAACATGTTTGCCATAAACAATAGTAACTGTACCAACGGGTGCACTATAAACAATCTGCCCCTTTGGTACTGGGAACTCAACCACCTAACCAATGGTCATTAAAGAAACCTCTATTCTATCATCTTCTCAGTATACATGTACAAGTTAATAATTTGTGTGAGCAGGTAACCCAGTAATACTATTCCTGTTCCCACAAAGATCAACTCCCAGTCTGATAGCCAATTCTCTGTTTTTCCCTCATGATCAACATTCCCATCTACCCACACACTCCCTGCCATCCAGCACCCTTAGTTTGACTGAAACTGCTGGGGGTCTGTGGTGAATTAGCTTTATTTCAACCTCTCCAACCATGATGAGTTATTCTGAAAATGCAGGCAGCTCCCAGAAGGAATGATAAATTTTGACAATGATAATTGATTGTGGCTCTTTAAAAGGCTTTCCTCCTTCATGATACTGTGATATTCAACAATATAAATAGGAATGTGAGTGTGTATAGCTTTGTGCCAAAGCCAAAGCATGCCATGATTTTGATTTGGGCCATCCCCACCCCCCCCACTTCTTGCTTTCAGACAACCTCAAACAGATCATTGTTCGCAGCAAACTACCGAACCTTCAGGAGAACAGTGACCACAATACCACACAACCCTGCCACAGCAACCTCTGCAAGACATGCCAGATCATAGACACAGACGACATCATCAAACGTGAGGATACCATTCACCAGGCGCACGGTACATACTCTTGCAACTCGGCCAACGTTGTCTACCTAATACGTTGCAAGAAAGGATGTCCCGAAGCATGGTACATTGGGGAGACCATGCAGACACTACGACAGCGGATGAATGAGCATCGCTCAACAATCACCAGGCAAAACAGTTCCCTTCCTGTGGGCGAACACTTCAGCAGTCATGGGCATTCGGCCTCCGACCTGCGGGTAAATGTTCTTCAAGGGGGCTTTCGTGACACACGACAGCGCAGAGTCGCTGAGCAGAGACTGATAGCCAAGTTCCGCACACGAGGATGGTCTTAATAGGGATCTTGGCTTCATGTCACACTATCTGTAACCCCCGTAACTTGCCTGGGTCAGCAAAAAACCTCACTTACTGTGCTGTCTGGAGAAAATACACAATTCTCTAACCAATGCTCAGGATTCCCTTCACACACATTGTTAGCCACTTTAACACTTGAATAGCAGGTTAGATGTAAGGATTCGCATTCTAATCAGCAATCTGTGACTGTCTGTGTTGATGTGTGTGCGATTGCAGACCAGAACACTGCATTTGCCTGACGAAGACACGAGTGTCAAAAGCTCGCAGATTTACTATCAAATAAATCGGTTGGATTTAAAATTGGTGTTGCTAAATTCTTAATGATTTTGAATAGCAGCGTGGGATCTCCCATGCCCCAGTGGGAAGAAGTTTGTGAAGAAGGTAAATTATTTTATGTTAAAAATTACAATATTGTTACAATTGTGAAGTTTATTACATTGTTATATTGTTATATTTTGGGACTGTAACTTTAAATTTAGGATAAATGAATGGTGTCATGTGACCTGTTCTGAAGTCTATCTGACAATAAGCCTAGGTGAAAAAAAAGGAATAGTGAGAAAATTCAACATGTATGTCAGTGTCTGTGGAGAGAAAACGCAAGCTAATGTTTTGAGTCGAATATAGCTCTACTTCAGTTCAATATTCAACTGAAAACATTGGGCGATATTTTCTGGACTCTCCTCAGTGTTTTTCTCAGCAGTGAGAAGCAGCACACCTTTGGCTGGCAGCGAAATCCTCTGCTGCTGCTGAATATAGGAATTCCCAATTGAAGCTACCCCATGCTGCTGGGAAACATGTGGCAGCGGTTGTGCCACCTGTAGGATCAGAGAATCCCACCAGCATGAACTGCTGAGAATTCCGCCCATTATCTCTATTTCTCTCCCCACAGATGCTACTGGCCTACAGCGCTTCCTGTTTTTCTTTAAAATTGCCAGCATCTGTCGTATTTTGTTTTTATTTATGTAAGCCTATGTACTTTGATTGTTAGATATCATAAAGGTTTAGATAGTATTACTGAAAGGGAGGTGCAAGATATTTATCCTTGGAGCCAAAGGGAGCAGTCCCTGCAACAAGTAGACTCTGAAGAAGCGATTTTCCAGTCACACTCATCCCCAAACCAGTAAATCCCACCTAAGGTCAACTGACCTTTGCGTGGTTCGCCCCTTGCCCACTACAATTGCTGTGGCGGGCAAGATGGGAAAGTTTCCCTCAGAATCTCCTAAAGTTCCAGAAAACATTAAAGATGCTGCATTGTAAACAGTTATGCTGTAAACTATTGACTTCTAAGATGGAAGACAATTGAAGTCAAGGATTGCTAATTAGCATTTATACCTGAATGCAGTTACTGGTGAAGTAGAGGCAGACAAAGATTCCACAGACTTTTGTAGATCAGGTTACAGATTTCCTGGCAGATCAATGAATATCACAGTTTTATGTGGTCTGCAGACCATGCAGGAGGGAGATAAGAATAAAGAACAAAGGTACAGTACAGGAACAGACCCTTTGGCCCTCCAAGCCTGCGCCGATCATGATGCCTTAACTAAAAAAAAAACTTCTGCCCTAACTCAATTCGTATCCCTCTCTTTCCTCCCTATTCAAGCGCCCATTTAGATATCTCTTAAATGTTGCTAATGTGCCTGCTTCCACCACCTCTTCTGATTGTGCGATCCAGGTACCCACCACTCTCTGCATGAGAAGTTTTTCCTGCACATCTGCCTTAAACTTTCTCCTCCTCACCTCGAACTTGTGTCCCCTTGTAATTGACACTTCCACCCTTCGAAAAAGACTCTGACTATCCACCCTATCTATGCCTCTCATAATTTGTAGACCTCTACCAGATCTCCCATCAGCCTCCGTCTTTCTAGTGAAAGCAATTCTAGTTTATTCAACCTCTCCTCATAATCAACACTCTCAAGACCAGGCAATATCCTAGTGAATGTTCTTTGCATCCTCTCCATAGCTTTCATGTCCATCTGATAATGTGGTGACCAAATCTATATGCAAATCGCTAAAAGCAGTCTAACCAAAGTTTCATATTGCTGCAACATTATTTCCCAACTCCTGTATTCAATCCCCTGACTGTTGAAGGCAAGCATGCCATATGCCTTCTTAATCACCTTGGCCACTTTTAGGAGACTGTGAACTTGCATGCCAAGATTCCTCTGGATGTTAATGTTCCTCAGGGTTCTGCTATTTAAAGTATAATTCATTTCTAAATTTGATCCTCCAGAATGCATTGCCTTGCATTGTCTGGATTAAACTCCATCCGCTATTCTGTGTCCAAGTCTCCACTCTATCCATACCCTGTTGTATCCTCTGCCAACCTTTGTGTTTTCCACAAACTTACGAATCAGACTCACATTTTCCTCCAGATCATTTATTATACTACAAACAACAAAGGTCCCAAAACACCACGAGCTACATTCTGAATAACATCCTTCCACTGCTAATCTCTGTCTTCTATAACCAAGCCACTTCTGTATCCATCTAGCTAGCCTGATACAAATCCCATGTGATTTTAGTTTTTGTACCAGTCTGCTATGTGGGACCTTGTCATTCACCTTACTGAAGTCCATGTAAACTACATCCACAGGCATTCCCTCATCAATTTTGTCACTTTTTCAAAACAATTCAATCAAATTGGTGATACATGACCTTCCTGTACAAAATTATGCTGCCTGTCAAAGAATCATAGAATCCTACAGTACAGAAAGAGGCCCTTTGGCTGATTGAATCTGCACTGACCATAATGCCATCCATGTCCTACCCCCATATCCCTACACATTTAGCCTCTAATCATTCGAAACGATGCATCCCAGGATACCAAGGGGCAATTTTAGCATGGCCAATCAACCTAACCCGCACATCTTTGGACTGTGGGAGGAAACTGGAGCACCCGGAGGAAACACACGGAGACACAAGGAGAATATGCAAACTCCACACAGATGTGACCCGAAATGGGAATTGAACCTAGGTCCCTGGAGCTGGGAAGCAGCATGCTAACCACTGTGCTACCATGCCACCCTAGGCACTAACTAGTCCATTTTCCTCCAAATGTGTATATATCCTGTCTCTCAATATCTTCTCCAAAAGTTTTCCCACCACTGATGTCAATCTCGCCAATGTACAATTTGTTGGATTATCCTTGCATCCTTTCTTAAGCAAGGGAACAACATTGGCTATTCTCCAGTCCTCTGGAACCTTTCCTGTGGTCAAAGAGGATATAAAGATATCTGTTAAGGCCCCAGCTATTTCTCCATTTGCTTGCCACAGTAACTGGAATAGACCCCATCAGGCCTCTAGTCTCTAGTCAAACAGGCAACCCTGTAGCCAACTAAAGATTCTGCGAGATGGTCAGTCGAAGTTCCAACTCAGCAGAATTGGAAGATGGGAGCAATTGTGAATTGTCTGCTGAAAAGATTAATCCTGTGAGAAGTGCAATGATAATAAGTGTAAAAGGGAAACATCATTTTCTATAGATTAAAATGTAAATTGCCTAAGAAAAGTGTGTTTAGTACGTTATGTTTTAGTAATATTTTACAGTAAAAGTTTTGAAATGTGCAATTTTGTTGCATCACTGTTACAGCTAGTAACTGGAAGTTCAAATTTATTTAAACCTTATAGGTCTCTAAAGAGTTCCTAACAACATTAACATTTTATTATAATGTATATGGATATGCCTTATTAAGATTAGCTATTTATGTAAAAATTGAAGCTTGAATAAATGAGTAAGCTAATAACATGTTAAATAAAAAGTGCTTCTGAATGTAAAGATTTCTAGTAAGATCAGCCTTGCAATGAAATATTTTTAAAATAAAATTTTCATGGAGGTTAAGATACAGTAAAAAGAGTAAAGCCAAATCTCGGGGGGTTCATCCTCAGGAGATGACCCAGAAGATGCACTGGGGACCCATCTGAATATCCTATGCAATTGCCTGAGCAGGTTAAACTTCCATAGGACAATTACCTTGTACTGAGAACCATCTTAAACTTGGATTTAAATTGGAGACTTCAGATGGTTCAGATCCTTTTAGGAGAATAGTTACCCAGGAAAATTTAGAAGGATTAAACCTAGTTCTAACTTCTGGGTAATTATGGTATAATTATGGAAATTTGAAAGTTTGAAGTTTATAGGTGTCCAGATCACCAACAACTTGTCCTAGCCCCACAATGCCGACACTGTAGGTAAGAAAGCCCACCAATGCCTCTATTTTCTCAGAAGACTAAGGATATTTGGCACATTAGCTACAACTCTCACCAACCTTTACAGATGCACCATAGAAACCATTCTTTCTGGTTGTATCACAGTTTGGTATGGCTCCTGCTCTGCCCAAGACTGCAACAAACTACAAAAGATCGTAAATGTAACCCAATCCATCACACAAACCAGCCTCCCATCCACTGGCTCTGTCTACACTTCCCGCTGCTTCAGCAAAGCAGCCAGCATAATTAAGGACCCCACGCAGCCCAAGCATGCGCTCTTCCATCTTATTCTGTCTGGAAAAGATGCAAAGGTCTGAGGTGATGTACAACTGACTCAAGAGCAACTTTTTCCCTGCTGCCATCAGATTTTTGAATGGACCTACCTCACATTGAGTTAATCTTTCTCTGCACCCTAGCTATGACTGTAACACTACATTCTGTACACTCTCTCGTTTCCTTCGCTATGAACGATATGCTTTGTCTGTATAGCACACAAGAAACTATACTTTCCACTGTATAATAATATTTGTGATGATAATAATCAAATCAAATCAAGGTACTGAACCCAATACCTCATTCCCCCACTGGACCCCTCCCCGCCAACTATCCTGCACTCCTATTCCTACCATCTGTCCTGATTAACTATCACATATTGGCACCCCATCCCCTGCCTACCTACCCTGCCCTCCCCATCCCACAGGCCATTCTCCCCCACTCCCTCTGTTCACCTGACTCTCTCAACTATTGAAAATCTCTTGCTCCCTCCAAACCTTCCACTCAACACCCCTTTTGGCCACCCAACCTTCCTGCCCCTGACTACCCATCATCCTCAACCTTCCTGCCCCTGACTACCCAAATACCCTCCCCCACCACTGTAATTCTTTGCCCACTTTCCCTGTCTTCTCAAAATAGCTAGAATCTTTAAACATACCTGGTTTATGGCAGTGAATGCTTTCACAAGAGGTGTGTCTTCATTTCCCATATTACTGCATATTTCTCATCAGGTTTAGTTCAGAAGACTAGATGGGAAATGTGCAGCTCCTGATCTGGATTAGTAAAAAGAAGCAGAGTGGTAACCAACTGTGATTACTACTCCTTGGAAGTTCTGGCCCACTTTTTGAATAAAATTGGCAAACTTGAGAGATACTAAAGTAGTATTGTGAGATGAAAATCAACTCCAATATTTTAGAATTGTTAACATATATATGTTTTATATATTAATAATGAACAATTCTGGAACAAAATAGTGCACAAATATTTTCTGTTCATTCTTCACATTGCCCTACACTGGTGTGGTCCAATTTTTGTTGTTATTTTCTATGCAGTAGAATCATTCATAGAACATAGAACATTACAGCACAGAACAGGCCCTTCGGCCTTCGATGTTGTGCCGACCAAAATAAAAAGCAATGCCCCTCCAAACTAAACCATTCCCTTCTCTTCCATATACTTATCAATTAACCTCTTAAACGCCACCAAACTTGGCGCATCTACAACAGCTGCAGGCAGGGCATTCCACTCCCTAATCACTCTTTGAGTAAAGAACCTACCTCTGATATCCGTCCTATAACTCATACCCCTTAATTTAAAGCTGTGTCCCCTCGTGCTAGCAAAGCTAGCACTTAAATTCACTTAATGGAATAATTTCATTTTTATGCTTTACAGTTCAATTCTGAGGTACTACAAAACCATTAAAATGAGGAAATATAGAAATATTCCTTGCCAATAACTCCTACTGGGAAATGTATGTGTGTGGATAGCATGTGAGCTCAAAATCAGATCTTGTTGTGTGTCACTTATATTGAATAGTCTGTTAACAGTGATTACTTAAGTTTATGTATAAATTATATTTACCTAGATGATATACTGCTGAGGGTTGTTGGCCCACATGGACCATAACCCTAATATCAATCAAATTTTAACTTCTGTCAATAGTGTAAACCAGGCATTGTTGAATTCTCTGCCCTTAATACATCCCCTAACTTCAATGCAAAGTAAATTCGGGGAGATGGGGTGCATAATGCATAGTCAATCCAATATTGGCTGTTTACATTCACATTGATTGTTAAAAGTAAGAACATAGGATTAGACAATTGAGCCCCTTGACACCATTCCCCCATTCAGTGTAATCATGCCTACCTTTGCCCCATCTCTCTTAATACTTTTATTTGGAATTAACTTTTGGAGCGCTGCTCCTTCATCACGTGAGTTCATCACCTCATGAAGCAGTGCTCCGAAAGCTCATGCTACCAAATAAACCTGTTGGACTTTAACTTAATGTTGTGAGACCTCTTTTGCCCACCCCAGTCTAATGCCAGCATTGCCATATTTTAACATATTTGATTTAACAAAAATCTATCCATCTCAGATTTAAAATGAACAATTGATCTAGCATCAACTGATATTTTTCAGAGGAGAATTCCAAACTTCTATCACAGTTTATATATAGAAGTGTTTCAAAATTTCATCCCTGAGAGGACTGGCTCTAACTTTTATACTATGACTCCTAGTTGAAGACTCCCTAACCAGCAAAAATATTCTTGGCCTGCCCAATCAGTTCCCCTAAACATTTTGAAGATTTTAACCAAAACACCCCTTCGTGTTCTAAATTCCAGGGAATAGAACTCTAATGTGTGTAATCTCTCCTCGTAATTTAAACCTTGGAACTTAGGTATCATTCTGATAAAAGTAAATGCGCCTCATCCAAGACCAATATATCCTTCCTAAGGTGTGCTGCCCAGAATTGCACATAATGCTCCAGGTATGGTCTTACCAATACTTTATATAGCTGAAGTATAACATCTGCCCCTTAGTTTTCTTTTCTGTATATATTCTCTAGGTTAGGATTGTTTTTGCTGGAGTTCAGACGAATGAGGGAGATTTCATAGAGATTTATAAAATTCTAACTAGACTAGATAGAGGCAGGGAGGATGTTCCTGATGTTGGGGGGAATTCAGAACCAGGGGTCACAGTCTCAGGTAGACCATTTAGGATGGAGATGAGCAGACATTTCCTCACCCGAAGAGTGTGAACCTGTGGAATTCATTACCACAGGAAGTAATTGATGCTAAAACATTGAATGTACTCAAGAGGTGACTAAATATAGTGCTTGGGGTGAAAGGGATCAAATGTTATGGGGAGAAAGCAAGATTAGGCTATTGAGTTGCTCGATCAGCCATGATTGTGACAAATGGTGGAGCAGGCTTGAAGGCCAAATAGCCTTTTCCAGCTCCTATGTTTTTATATAAAAGCCAGCATTTCTATTCGTCAAAGCTTTGTTAGAGTATTTTGTGTTTACCTCTTTTGTTCCCCACTACTAACTTTTCAACATTTAGAAAGAACTCTGATCATTTTTAAGTTCAATGTAGATGACCTCACATTTGCCTCAGTTTTGGCCATTCATTTAAATTGTCAATATCTCTAATTCAGTGTTTTCTTCTACACTGCTTAAAATGCTCCCATCTTTGTGCTATTGTAATTTTGGATAAGTGATTTTCTTTTGCATATTTAAATTATTAGTAAATAACATGAATAGTTGAGGCCCCTGACAGGAGCGATCTTCAGGAGAGAGGGACAGAAAAATGAAAAAAGGCCTAATTTTAAGATAGAATACTATATTGTAAATGAATAAGATGGATTGTGGTTACAGTATTTTTGTTTCTGATTCCTTCTCCATTTTGACGCACAAAGACTGATCTGCATGCAAATAATTATTTGTACACAAGGTGGTGATATGAGCACTAACAGCTTTTCATCAGCGCCAAAAGATAATCTTCATGCATTAGGACAGTAAGGCTATTATTTTCAAGACCATTATTTTGTTCATTAGACAACAAGACCCAGAAATTAGGTAAATGGGGACTAGTTTTTAAGATTTGGCACAATACAATTTCAATTCTCTAGTGAACTGTATCTTAAAGCAAATATCTACAAAAGGAAACATAGGACTAATTGCATGATCCCACCCACCGCCTATTCCCACAGCAATCTGTGCTCGTGTGAGCAAGTGGAATTGGGGCTGCAAGATTGTACCATTGACTCAACCCTATATTTTTTGTAATTGCAATTTCCCCACTGAAGACAAGACTTGATTCCCAGCTTGGATCATTGTCTCTGTGAAGTTTACATGTTCTCCCCGTGTCTGCATGGGTTTCCTCCCACAGTTGGAAAGATGTGCTAGTTAGGTGCCTCAAGCAAACACCGAAGTGTGGCAATAAGGGGAATTTCACAATAACTTCATTGCAGTGTTAATGTAAACTTTACTTGTGAGCAATAAATAAACTTCACTATAACTTCTCCCTCCTGGGGGCTCCCTGTCCTATGGTGGGGCCAATCTGCAGCAATAAGCATCCCGATGGTTCAGATGCTGTACTGGAGAGATATCACCTCGAATTGCAGGGGCTGCCTACCTGATACCAGCATAGTGGCACAGTGATTAGCTCTGTTGCCTCAAAATGCCAGGATCTGGGTTCAATTCTGACCTTGGGTCATTGTCTATGTGGAGTTTGCATGTTATCCCCATGTCTGTGTGGATTCCCTCCCTCAGTCCAAAGATTGGCCATGCTAAATTGCCTCTTAGTGTCAGGGGAATTAGCAAGGTAAATACATGGGGTAATGGGAATAGGGCCTGGGTGGAACTGTTATCAGTGCAGTCTTGATAGATTGAATGCCCTCCTTCTGCGCTGTAGGGATTCTATGATTCTATGAACTCTTCAAGGGCATATAACACTGAGGCACCTTCTCCTCTCTATAGCCTCAGCATACTCAACTCTGTTACAAGCACTGTCAAGCTGCCAGCTCTCATATTCTGCTGGCAGCTTTGTGGGGAAGGCCACTGTTCTTAATGGGACAGTGATCCTGGCAGTGTCCTCTCATTTGGTTGTCACTGAAAAAATCCCGCCGTGATCCCACATTTTGCCTATTTGGACCTGGGACCTGTATTTAGTTCTAATGATGAGACCCATTATGGGCAGGTAAAATTCCACCACACATAGCATATTGAATATTAATGTACACATAAAAGGAATAACTTATGATTTACATGCTTAATACAATATGTTAATGTTATGGTTTTGGCATTGACTTATTCTTAAAGAAAACAAATTCGAAGAAAATTAACAAAATATTGCAGTAATAATATGGTTCCTAAGCCTGGACTAAAATTCTCCGACCTCACCCACAGCTGGCATTTTCCAGTCCTGAAAGGAGTTTTGGTTAAGTGCCAAATTCTCCATTCTCACTGGCAGCAATGGCAGGGCAAGAAGCTAAGAGATTCCCAGCCTCTATGTCTAAACAACAACAACTAGACCATAATAAATCTATACTCCTCATGACAGGCAGAATTGTTGGAGTTATTAATGGGTTAATTAATGAATTTGTGTAGTTATCTGCTGTATCAGTGTTGTCCATTATCTTGCATTTTGATAAAGGTTGAAAGATAGTTGCAATCATTTATGGGAGTGGCAGAAATCTATTTTTGTACAAATGTTTCAATGATAAGCTTACCTTTTCATAAAAAGTGCTTGAGTATAAATAAACTAAAAGCAGAGTAATAAATAAGACAAATTTAAGTACTCTTTAGCAGATACAAATGCATTTGCAAACATTCTTTATGGAGCACACCATGAAATATATTCCAAACACAGCCCTTTTTCTTGTTTGACTCATGTTGCATGCGTATAAAGAAGTCACTGAAAAACAAATTATAGAATAGAAGATTAAATTTCCCTGTAAAACCAAATTATTCAGTTCAGGTGTATCCTTTACGATTATAATTTTCCATTGTAGTACCTCCCCACAAGTATCCTATATCCTATTCAATATTATGAAATGGCAATAATATACCCATTAGAATAGCTTTTAATGCTCTGCATTCAGGGTCTCAAAGTAAAGAACTGTTTATGATGATGGGATATGATGGCAGCTGAAAGAGGAAACCAGACAAGGGAGTGATTATGACAGTTGTTTGCAAACCCTGCCTAGTGTACAGTGTTTTCAAGTGTTGTCTTGTCTTGATGTGCTGTCAGTCCTTCTCACCTGGGAATAGCGATAGCTTATCAAAGCCTAAACAGTCCTTCTTTACCAGTGCCTGATAATGGTGGCCCTCAATTTATCATCATATTGGAACACTGGGGAACCATGGGAACGACTGGTCAGGTGACAGCTAGATGGACAGTTTGACAGTTGTTGAAGCATCATGGGAAATAGCTGTCACCTGATATTCACAATGACCACAGAGATAACCTTCAACATGACAGGGAAAACAAAGATGTGAATATTCTTAACATTGGTGATTTGATAATTAAAGTGCCAAATTTGCTCCTTAAAGTTGTCATTTTTGACTGAATTTTGTTGGAATTGTTGAAAGTTTTTTTTAATTCTTATTGTTATTTCATTAGAATAGAATTACTTTATCTTTAAATTTGTCTTTTCTATCAATTTAAAGCATCTCTGAAAAGCTTTATACATTTTAATCCTGTTTTGACAGTCTTTTATCTAAGGCTCAGTATCCATTTTCAAAATTTTCAGAAAGGGATACCAAAATAATCTGGACTTCTGAATTTGTTGACTTGTAGTTTAGTTAGTTTACCTAATAGCATCTTGTGCAAGTCCCTTTTTTTCACAACCTGCAAAAGCTTTTATCTGAAATCTTGGCAACATTATCAAAAGATCTAATAAGAACTTAACTAAAAAAAACACACACACTCTTCAACTTAAGCATCAGAATTGGGTGTATCATAGCTAGTCAACCCTGCAAAATCTAAATCCTCCTCACTAAAACCTGGGAACTTGTACCAAAATTGGGAGAGCCGTCCAACAGATCAGTCAAGCAATGGTGTGATAAACCACATTCAAGGAATAATTCCTTCCAGCCAAGATCCCTTGGTCTGTTCTGTCTCACTAGCAGGACAGACTTTACCAGAAGTAGTGGCATAGTGATATACAGGAGATTATGACCCTGGGAGTTCTGTGGACACCATGAAGTTTCATGGTATCAGGTCAGAAATGGGAGATTAAACCACCTGCTGATTTTTAGTTATTTGCTCTCCCTCGGCTGCTGTACAGAACTCCTCTATGTTTAACAGCCCATAGAAGAAACACTTAAGGTTAGCAAGGGGACAGAACGTACTCTGGAAATGGGATTTAAGTGTCTTCAGCAAGAATGGCTGAATAGCCCCACTACAGACAGAGTTGGCTGAGTTTTGAAGAACATCGCTGCATAGTTGCTAGATGGAGCAGGCTGCAGGTGGTAAGAGTCCAAAGATGGGGGAGAAGTACCTGAACTTGTTCTCACAAATCCATCTGCCACAGATGCATCTTTCCATGGTAATCCTGACATTGGTAATCTTAATAATGATATTCTTTGTGAAGCCAAAGTCCCATCTCCATACTGAGGACATCTTCTATTGTTCTATGTGGTATCATCATTGTGCAAAATGGGAGATATAGCAGCTCAAAGCTGGGAGTCCATGAGGGACGCTGGCCATCATCCACAGCAGAACTGTATTTCAGCAGAAACTGTAATCTAAAAATTCAACATTTCCCTTACCCTGGATGCAATTTTCCCATCTTGCCATGCGACTCGAGCAGCATGGTGGGATGGGAAATGTAATGGGGACCCAAAAATATCAGATTCCTGCCTGGCAGCTGACAGGTCGCGATCTTCCTGGGCCTTTTTTTTTACATAATCAGCCTCGTGCCAGGAAATGATGCAAGGCTGATTTAAATATTCAGCAAGTAATTTAAATATCTTTCACCAGCTCTGGATTCTACTGGGCTCCCTTGGATTTCAACCTCAGCAGTGCAGGTTCCCAACAGTGGGGATCACATCTGGTCCCCAGCACTGGGGGGACCAGACATAATCGCTTCACCAATGGAAGTGGTAGCCATTGAGGCCCGCTGGAAAATTGGGTAGAGCAGACAATGCCCTTTGGGCAATGGCAACTAGGCAGTGCCAAGGGAGAAGAGTTTGAGGGGGGTGGTAGCATCATGGGTTCAGGGCCAGGCAGAGCAGAGCCAAATAGGGGAGAGTAGAGAGAGAGGGAGGGAGGTGGGGACTCAGCGTCAGAGGGTGGAGACCAGTGCTAATGCTGGCGATCAGGGATCAGGGCCAGTGTTCAGAATGGACTCGGAGCCGACGACGGGGAGGAGGGACAGTCAGCAATCGGAGGGAGGGAGGGAGTCAGAGTCGGCGATCATGGGGTTCAGGATCAGTGATTAGGATGGAAGAGTCGAGGCTGGCAATCAGGACACTAGCATATCTGGGGGAGGTATTGACGAGATATCACCTGGTCTCCAAGTATACTGATCTGCTGGTGTACTGGGAGATTGTTGCACGTGTAATGATCCTGAGAGCTTTTGGCCTCTCTACCGCGTTTAGGCTCTGCTCTCCTACTGCTGTGAATCACCTGACGAGATTTGTATTATATAGGACTGCCGTAAATTCATGAAACTCAGTTCACCCAAAAAACGGGTGGGAAAACCATCACTTTCCTGCCTGGTGGACACTTGTGCGGGAATCTTGCTGCCTTACCCGCCCAAGGCTCATAGAATCCTGTCCGAGGCTAACGGAGAATGCCATTCTGCAAGCCTCGCCCACCCTAGCATCAGGGAAGGCGAGACTGTAAAACTACATCCTCGATTTTTTTTTGGTAAAGTTACCCACCTCCCACAACCCCCATCTTTACCATCAAATTAAGTGACTAAACCTAGATCAATGAAGAGTGTAGAACAGCATGTCAGGAGCAACATCATTTGTACCAGAAAATGAGTTGCCAAACTGGGAAAAATAGAACACAGAACTACATGCATTCTAAACACTATATAGCATGTAAAGAGCAAAGTGATTCAGCAACCAACAGATCTGATTAAATTTCTAAAGGCCTGCCACATCCTGTTGTGATCAGTGGATAATTAAATGACTAATGGGAGGATGAAGCTCCATGTACCTCCCAAGCTCAATGAAAACAGAGCTCAGCATGTCAATGCAAAAAGTCAAGACTATTATGTTCACCATTTTCAGCTGAAAGTGCCAATAACTCCCTCCTAAGAAGTTTATTTGTTTGCTGCAACAAGTTCAAGTTTTACACAGTATACAGTTAGGATCAGGAAGGTGCTGCCTGAGAATGTGGTGAAGGGAGATTTAGTTGTGGCTTTCAAAAAGGAATTGGTTATTATTTGGAGAGTACAAATCTGCAGAACTGTGGAGAAAGGTGGGTGAGTGGCAGTAGATAAATTGCTCTTGTAGAGCTTGCATAGATTCTGAGGCAAAAGGCCTCCATTCTATGATTATATGTTGTTGCTCATGTGGCAAAGCATGATAGGAAATAATGTATTTATTCTAAGCCTATGGCAAAGATAGATATAAAGTAGTAGATCTCCCATGATTTTGCTCATGGCTATTCAGGACAGTAGGTGATTTGGGGGTTGCAGTTTCTATTGAATAAAGTAACCCATTCTGAAGTTAGGCAGCCCCTTGCCTCTAGTCACTGATCCTCTACTCATACCTCTTGAGCGACAGGTACTCCATATTTTCTCTGTTCTTTCTACATATTTTGCTTATCCTGTTGCCAATTCATAAAATAGAATCATAGAATCCTTACAGCGCAGAACAGGCCATTCAGCACATCGAGTCTACACTGACTCTCTGACAGAGTATTTTACCTAAGTTCTGTCCTTCAACCTATCCCTGTTACCCCATACATTTATCATAGCTAATCCACTTAACCATCACATCTTGAGACACTAAGCGTAATTTAGCGTGGCCAGCCCACCTAATCAGCACATCTTGGAACTAGGTTGTGGGAGGAAACTGGAGCATTCAGAGGAAATCCACTCAAGAGGGATACCCAAGGCCGAAATTGAACCCAGGTCCCTGGAGCTGTGAGACAGCAGTGCTCACCAGTGTGCCATCGTGCTACCCCAGTTTCTCCCTCTGATATCTTTTCAAGAAAAATTATTTATTTACTACTTTATATTTATTTTTGCCTTAGTTAGAATGAATGCATTGTTCTCCTGCCACTTAATCTCTGAAAGATTTCTGCTCTGAGCATGAGTTAAGTTTTAAGCCAGCACACAGATCCTTCAAGCACTAGAGCCAGCACATCAGCTGGTTTTGTGAGGACTAAACTGTTATTTTTAAAAGTCTCTTTTTGTATTACCACTTTTAATTAGTAGTATATTGTGCGTTTTAAAAAGGCATGAATTGTTGTACTATGTAATTTATAATGTGCTGTTGTGTGATGTTTCTCTCTACTGTGGCATACCTCCTTCCCATAATTCTTTCAATGCCTTTTCCCAAACTCTTTTGTTCTGGCCTCATTCAACTTTTTTTCCTGTTTTCTTCAGGACCCCAACATTGGGACCAATTGGATGTCCTGAAACTGCGATTGCTAACAGAGAAACTGGGGTTGCAGTCTTTTGGGAGGAGGCCATGCAATTAGTTCCAATTACTCCATGTCACTGTATTAAGGACAATAGGTAGATGCTATTCTAATCAGGTCCAATCAGAGGCTGGAAGCTCTGGAAACTCAGCAGTCCCACTGGGAGAGGTGGGTGCTACAGAGACAGGAAAGGAACCATAAAGCAGCTTAATGTGGAGGGTTAACCATGTTGGGTGTCTTGGAGGAAGGAAAACCTAACTGGAGGATTATTTGGGCTGAAGGAGTGATTTATCCAGCCTACAGCCTTGTCATTAAGGCATGGAGTTTCTGGTTCTAATGGCCTAACATCATCTCCCCACCAGCATATTGCAGGGAAACCGCTTCCATTCAGCTGGTGGCCGCTATATTAGATATATTAGACTTTGCCAAGGCTGCAAAATTGCTACCCAACTATGGTTAATCAGATGCTTGCCTTCATAGAACAGACAGATGATCCTAATCCCAGCCCACTGCTGGAAAAGTTCCTTGGCAGCAGGAATGCAATGGGAACCTACCAGAAGATGCCACCTCCCCATATTTTCCTAATCCACCATTATGGGGTTGTGCCCATTATGTTCATTGGTGGATGAATTGAAAAAGAAGATAAATGGCAAGCATGCATTTTCACTAGAATATAAAAGGGAAGAGAAGAGGAAAGTTCTTGCTGTGGGCTGTTTGATAGTGGGACTCTTCACTGGGGCAGAATTCTCTTGGTCTCTGCCAGAGGGTTTGCAGCAGGAGACCCATAATATTCCCCAGGTAGCTTTCTTTCACCTGCCTCCCCAAACCTGGCTGAAATTGTGCAAAGGGTTGGCCAAGTTCTGAGGTGGCCCATACACCTACACCCCAAGAAAGGCCCATAACTGACCAATTAATATTTACTTAATGTCCACTTTCCACCCAACTACAATTTTTAGGCACAGATTACTTTGGCCAAGAAAAGTGATGTCTTTTTCCAGTCTTTCCCTGATCAGGGCCCCCACCCAGAATTCTTTAGCACCTCGCACAACCATTCCAACCAAGAATAAGGTCACAGAGATAGCACTATGGACTGTGACCTTCTCCTGTGCTATAAATTCTATAATCCTAAGAAAGCCATTGATTTTCAAATCCAAGTGCAGGAAGTGGTTTAGAGATAGTGGTGCTGGACTAAGTTTAGGACTAGAATGTTAGGTTCAGGGTGAATATTCCTGGTTTATAAGATTGTTACTAGTTACAAGTATGACATTCTTAACCTCTGGCTTGCTCTTTTAGTGATAGTATTTATGTGGCTTGTCCAGCTCAGTTTCCGGTCAAAATGATTTCAATGGTCATCTCCAAGATATCGATTGCAGAGGATAATGCTATTAAATGTCAGGAATGAATTTGCCTAAATCAGTTCAGCTCCAACAACACTCAAGAGGCTTGACACCATTCAGTACTAAATAGCCCACTTGACTCGCACCAATCCACAAACATTTTGTACATAACATACTATCAATCTCTTCTATTATTCCTTTACGGTATTTGAATGTCACTGACTAGGCATTTTTGTCCAAGCCTAGTTGGCAGTGAGCTGTCTTCTTGAACAGTTGCAGAACCTGAAGTGTAGGTACATCCACAGTGCTGGTAGGGAGAGAATTCCAGGATTTTGATGCAGCAACTGTGAACAATCAGTGCTATATTTCCAAGTCAGGATGTTGATCGACTTGAACCAGAACCTCCAAGTGGTGGTGTTCTCAAGTATTTGCTGCTCTTGTCCTTACTTGTCACTGTTTTCACTAGATTTTTGATGTTATACCATGATTTTTAATGACACTGAGATATCCTGATTCTCTGTTCAGATGTGATCTATTAGCTGTTATTTCTCTCAAAACCAATTTTACACATTTAATAAAAAAGACCTTCCTCTTTCATCAGCAGATCAAATAGCTGTTCAAGTTCTGAGATTTTTGGGAAGGGTAAAGCTATTTCGTTCGTAAACAGACCAAACATTATTGTAAAAGTAATCATGAGGCTAATGGCATTTATTATTGTTTATTTGCAAATTTCACAGCAAACTTAGCCAAAAAACAGAAGCCTATCATACATCTATCTATCCATTATTAATTTTGCGAAAACAGTGTTTTGCTGCTTGGCTCCGCATTCAAATATATATTCTTGCCATAACATTCATTGTATATACAGACAAGCACCACAGAAAATTGTAGCTTGTTCATTTCAATCTAAGTACCTTTACTAATTGAATACTACTATTACTTTAGCCTGATTGGAAAAGCTTATAATGGAATGTCTAGTATGGCTTTTCTGTGATGGCAAGTGGAGAAATGAGGGGCAAGATTCTCTGGCCTCCCCTCAGCGTTTTTCTCAGTGACAGAAACCAGTGCACTACTCACTAACAACGGGATCATCTGGTCCAGCTGTTGTCAAAAGGAATTCCCATTGAAGCCACGCCACACCTGCTGGAAAGCTGCGACAAGAGGTGAGCAGGATGAGAGAATCATGTTGGCGGGAACAGTCAATCAGTTTTGGCTGTGGTGTTCCCTACACCAGATCTCAGTGGCACGATAAGTTTTAGCTATGTCAACAGCCTTGCTAGCCCTGAAAATGAACTTGTATATGTGTGGAGTCTCTTTCAGATTTGATGCTGTTGAGAATTTTTTTTAAAGTTTAAAGTTTTTTTTCTTTCTGTCTTTTTTCCTTTGTCAACCCAATTTTTCCATCTCTTTATTTTGTTTTATGCACTTGATTTCATATTGAATTCACAATTCTGCCTTATACTTCCTGGTTCAGACTCTACATGTGTTTGTTGTACGGTTCTTAAGTCTGATTGTTTAAGGAAATGCTATTAGCTTGTCCTGTTCATCCAGACCCTGTATGCCTGTAGAGGACACTACTATTTCCGTCTTGCACGTATAACGACTTGCCATGAAAAGCTGATGGAAATTTAATGGGTAATGGCATCTACTCTTATGAGATAAGTAGAAACATCTTGTGAAGCTGACTTAAAGGTTGTGTCTAGACAGCCCTGTAAAACATTGAGTTATAAGTCAAATTTGATTCCTGAATTGGACTGAGCCAGATAATTACACTGAAAATAGCAATTAAGAAATGAGATAACACTTCAGAGCTGAAACATGATGTAGCAGAGGCCAATTGGTTTCCATATCACAGAACCATAGAATAGTACAGTTCAGATGGACCCATTCAGCCCATCAAGGCTGCACTAGTTCTTTCAAAGAGCAATCCAGTTAGTCCCACACCACCACTCTTTTCTCATATTCCTACAATTTATGCTTTCTTTCAAATATTTATCCACTTCTGGTTGGAAGGCTACTGTTAAATCTGTTGTCACGCCCTACCTATCAGTTCATTCTAAATTCTAATGACTTGTTATGTAAAAATGTTTTTCCTCATTGTTGCCTCTGGTTCTTTTGCCAATCACTTTAAATCTGTGTCTTATATTTATCCACCCTTCAACCATTGGAAGCAGTTTCATTTTATTTAATATATCTAAATGTTCATGATTTTAAACACCTCTTCAAATCTCCTCTTAGCAATGCTAAGGAGAAAATCTCAATTTCTCCAGTCTATCTTTATAGCTGTAATCCTTCATTTGCAGAACCATTTGAGTTAATCTCTACTGCACTTTCTCCAAAGCTTTAATGTCCTTCTAATTTGTGGTGTCCAGAATTGGACATCATTCTCTAGCTGGGCAAAATTAATGCATTACTTTCTGGCTTTTGTACTCTGTGCTATTAAGTATTAAACCCAGGATCCAATATACTTTATTAAATACTTTGTTAACTTGTCCTTCTATCCTGAAAGATTTGTGCATAAAATCCCCTAGGTGTCTCTCTCTCTTAAAATTATAATATTTTCATGCCTCCTCATTCTTCCTATTGAAGTTGATCACCTCACATTTTCTGATATTGAAACAGCCCATTCCACCTTCTGAAGTTCTCTTACATCCTTTTGAAGCCTATAACTATATTCCTCATTATTTAGTATACTTAAAAGTTTTGTGGCATCTGCAAATTTTGATATTGTGCCCTATACATTTAAGTCCAAGGTAGGAATGGATATTAAAAACAGCAGTCACCCTGGCACTAATCTTGTACACCTCTCTCCAGTGAGAAAAGCAGCCATTCATTACAATTTTATTTTCTGCCCCTTTGTCAATTTTGCATCCATAATGCTACTATCCCTTCTCTACCATAAGACTTCATTAACATCTTGGTATTAAAAAATCATCATTTTCAGGAAAAAAGACATAGGGCCCTATTTTACCATTTTGATTCTAAGTACTGGCTGGATTTGAAATTGGGAGTGTTTCAGATCTGACTTCTAGACTCATTCTGAGGCCCCGCCATACGCACTCTGGACTGCAAAAATATCAGTACGTCCAAATCAAGCTGCAAAAGTCTGTGGGGGGCAGAGCTAAACACGCCTGAAACGTGTTTCAGGAGAAATGATGGGTGTGATTTTCCAACCTCGCAGTGCCTTTAACATATTGCCTCAATTCCGGAGAATAACATGGGGGCCTAAAAATCAGTTTCACACCTGATGCCAGTTTGTGAATCTCCTGGCCTCTTTCTGATGGTGTGAACCAGTTCACATCCAGAAAGGATGTGAAGCCGATAAACATATTTAAAGTAGCAATTAAATATGCATAGCCCATTCAATTCCCAACACAAAATTCACTGGCCTTCGGATGCAATGCGATAACAGGGGGCTTGGGGACCATTGAAGCTCTGGGTGATTGGGAGCATGTCTATCAGATACACCATTGGTGTCCAGCAGCGACCAGTGCACTGTGAGATTGGAACACCCTTGCAAAGCGGCGCGCAAGTGCTGTGAAGCAGGCTCATCGTTGCATTTAGGCCACACCACCCCCCTCATGTATCAGCACTAATCTCCCAACTTTCCAAAAAAGTGGCTGAGTATGGGAGGATTGTGGTGCAGAATGCACCTGAAAAATTGGTGGATCACTCCATTATTCTTGTCGTTCTGACAATATTTCACTGTCAATCCTGTCAAACCTCCTTATAATCTTCAATGTTTCAATGAGATCACCTTTTATTATTCTAGACACAATTTATGTTTAACTGAAAAGACCAACCTAGTGAATTTTTGCTGTAACTACCTTCAATGCAAATATATTGCTTCTGAGATATGGAGACCAGAATTTCACACAGGATTCCAAGTGTGGCCCCACTAAAAGCCAGCACAATTGTGGCAAGATCTTCATTCTTGTACTCCAATCTCTTTGCAAAAAAGGCCAATATGCCCTTTGTTTTTGGAATTGCTTGCTCTAAGTGCATTTCAGCAATACATTTGTATCTTCCTTGCACAAGTATACCTACTTTTTTCTGACATTAGCATTTGTAAGTTTCACGCTAATAATATAGTTTGTAAATACCTGAGACCTGATACTATTCTTTGCAGCATCCCACTGGTCAGTAACTACAAATTTGAAGATGTCCTAATTATCCCTACCCTCTGCTTCCTGTTGTTAACAGGAAGGGGGGGGGGGCGGGGCTGGGGGGCGCGGGGCAGGCGCGGGGGGGGGGGGGGGGGGGGGCCGCGGGGCGGGGGGCGGGGGGGGCGGGGCAGGGGGGGCGCGGGGCGGGGGGGGCGCGGGGCGGGGGGGGGGGGGGGGGGTGCAGGGAATCCCATGCAGACACAGGGAGAATACACAAACTCCAGACAGAGACCAAGAGGCCAGGAATTGAGCCCAAGTCTCTGGTGCTGCAAGGCTGCAGTGCTAACCACTATGCCACCGTGCCACCCCTGCCTAATTGGCAAAATCAAAAATAACTTTATCCTTTGTTGATTGCACAATGTATTCCTCCAGGAAATTGCCATGGAAGTATTCTGTAAATTCACACCCAGACTATTCTTGCCAATTTGATTAGTCCAGTCAGCAATGAAGATTAAAGTCCTTCACAACAATTACATTGCCTGTGTTAGAAAATCCAGTAATTCCTTGTTCAAAGTTCTATCCAACAATTTAATTGTCTTTCTAAGAGACCTTCATCTCCTCCAATCATTTCTGATCCTTGCAATTCTTAATCTCCATCCATACTAAATCTATTTCTTGATTTTCTGAGCAAGATCCTCTTTCACTAATATCCTTATTTCATCCTTTACTATCAGGGAACCCCCTTCTCCTTTCCCTTTTGATAATCTTTTTAAAATGTTGTGTACCCTGGAATATTTATTTCTCAATCTTCATCATCTTGTGCCCATGACTCTCTAGAGTCATAGAGCTTTACAGCACAGAAAGAGGCCATTTGGCCATTGTATCTGTGTGGCCTTCTTTTCTATTCCCATTTTCCAGCATTTGGTCCATAGCCTCGTATGCTATGGCCTTTCAAATGCTAATCTAAATGTTGCTTTGATATTGTGAGGGATCCTACACTTTCATCCTTCCAGACAATGAGTTCCAGATTCCCATCAGTCTCTGGGTGGTCAAATTACCAGAAAACCTTGTGGCTATTTTTTATGCCCTCTGGTTATGGACTCCTGTGCTAAAGGGAAAAGTTTCTTTCTATCTATCCGATATCGTTCATAAATTTGCTCCGTCCCTCACCACCCCCCTCACCTCCCCGCCACCACCCCTCCCTCCACCCCCCCCCCCCACCCTCCCCCCCCACACCCCCCCAACCCTCCCCCCCACACCCCCCCGCCATCCACCCATCCCCCGCCATCCACCCATCTAACGTCTATCTATTCTCCTTACAATTGAATTCCCTATAACTGCTCGAAGGGCCTGTTTCCCGTGTTGTTTTGTTCTTTGTTTAACTATTGCACTGGCACACTTTTTACCCTCCCCTCTGCAGCAGAACCAACAGTGATGCAACAAATTTGGCTGCTGCTGCTTTCCCAGAGAGTCATTCCCCTCGACAATATCCAAAGCTGTTTTGCAGGGGAATGGCCACAAGAGATTCCTGCACTACTTGCCTATCTCTCTTGTTCTGTCTGGTGATCATTCTCTTCCTGCCTACGGACTCTAAGCCTGCAGTATGATCAACTCTCTATACGCACTATCCACGATACTCTCTGATTTGCGGAAGCTTCATATCACTCGCCAGGTCACTGATCAGAGAACATGATTCAGATGAAGACTTCCCAATGATACAGCACACTCCTTCCCTAGTATTGGTCTATTAGTGCCCCATGAGTTAAAACCTATTTCTCCCATTTCAATGTTTGAACCATGCCTTCAACTCTCTGAGCTTAATTGCCCTATGCTGATTTGCTTGTCACTCAAGTAGTAATCCAGGGATTACTTTGTTACTTTGCTTTCTAATTTAGTCCCTAGTTTTTCGTACTCTCTCAACAGAACCTCTTTTTTAGTACCTACCTGTATTGTAGGTACAGCAACTGGATCCTTCCCCTCCCAGTCCAAGTTTCAACCCAGCCTGGAGGAGATGTCTTTAACCTCAACACCAGAGCTTTCAACACTTTCGCTCTCGGCTGCAGAAAATAATATCTATCACCATAACTACACTGTCCTTTATTACTAAATTACTTTTTGCATCCCCTAATTGAATGGTCACTTGCACTGTGAATCTGTAGTGAATTTGCTCATCCATCTTGGAGTCCTTGGTCTCATTCACAGAAGCTGCAAGAATCTCGAACTGTTAGACAATTGCAGGGGCTAAGTTTCCTCCGTTGCCACCTTCTGGGTTCCATGTCTGTTTCCATGTATCAGTTCTGAAGCACAAAGCTTAAGGGATGACATTGCATTCTGGAACAAAGTGTCCAGGTAATATCCCACCTCCCTGATGCAGATGCTGAAGCTCACGTATTAGGTCATCAACCTGAAGCCAAAGTTCCTCCAGCTGCAGACACTTAATGCTGATGTGGTTGCTAAAGAATCATGCTTTGGACACCATGAAGTAGGCTTCATAGTCTAGAATGTGCTAACAGCAAGTCTTTATTAACAACTCAGAACAATGGGCCAGACTTTACCAATCAGAGGCTAAGTGCTGGATGCGGACATAAAACAGATCCGAGCCTGGAATCTCCGTTCCAGCATGCCCATACACTATTTCTTGGCTCCGGTCTGGTCCGCAATGTGGGATGGGGCTTAGCACTGCCAGAATGATCGAGGCACATGCACAGTTTGAAAAAAACTGAAACAGTGTGCCAAGGCGCGAGAAACAAAATGGAGAGCCAGGATGGGGAGGATGAACTGTGATTGGAACCCCCTGGGAGGCAGGCCCTCCTGGCAGACGCTTCCTGATCAGACATTCCCGGGAGGCAGCTCCCCACCATCCCAATTCACTCCACCCACACCCCCCCAGGAAGCAACCCCCTCCCCCCAAATCAGACAACCCCTCCCCACCGAGGGGGCAGTCCCCCAGCAGACCCCCCCCACCCCCCCCAAACGGTCAGACTCCCCCTGAGAGGCAGCCCTTTGGCAGGCCCCTTCCTCCCCTCACAATAGTAAGACCCCCCGACCCCCCCAGTCAGACCTCCCACCCTCCCCGGAAGGCAGGCACCCCCTCGGCAGAACACACACCCCCAACCTACCTTGATTGCTGCTGTCTCTCCACCATCCTTCCAATCTGCACTCATTGATGTGGAGATGCCGATGTTGGACTGGAGTAAACAGTTAGAAGTCTCACAACTCCAGATTGTAGTTTTGTTGGAGTTTAACCTGGTGTTGTGAGACTTCTTACTGCAATTGTCGGACAGCCTGCAGCACCTTGCTGGCCTTCTGCTGGAGGAGAGGGATACAGGCTCAGATGGATCTTTGGTTGGGGAGGGTTGGGGTAGGATGAGGGGAGGATGGACCTAGGAGAATCTTCCCCAATCAGAGATCCATCTGAGCAACCCTCCCCCCCACCTCTCCAATTACAGATCCGTCTGAACCCGCCGCAGTTTGAGACAAGAGGAAGAGAAATCAAAGAGTGAAGGTAAGAAGGCTGAAGTTGAGTTATCAGAAACACATCAGATGGTTGATTTAAAAAAAAACAAGAATGGGGGGCGGGGTGCCAGGGGAATGAGTAAGTAGATAAAGTAGATATCTTTAGTTCTGGAAAGTTGGAAAAGTTACAAGAAGGATGTAGAGATAAAGCAATTATATCAAAAAGCATACACTTAAGATGAATCTTAATGTATACTGGAATGTTATTGTATTAGAAACAATGTCTTAATGAGGAAGTGGAGACCTTTACATACTCAGACAGGTGACAAATGGCAGAAGTTCATCAAGATGTATTGCCAGTGGGTTGTAGAGAGAAGGTTTTGCAGGTAGATCATGAAGTTCCAGTCATCTAGGTGAAGACCACTCGAGCAACATACGAAAACACCTTTATTGGTTTGGATTGCATAAAGATGTAGTTGAAATTTATTATACATGTTACACACGTCAGGTAATAGGAAGACTTCAAGCATAAATCAAACTAGCACCTTTAACACCTAATACAGCATGTCAGGAACCTATAATGTGTGTCCTAATTGAATATGTGAAACTGCTGCCTAAAACAAAATGTGGAAATCAATATTTGTTGACTGTAATAGATTTCTGGAGGTCATTCCATTATGTAATATTATAGCTAAGATATTGTCGAGGATTTACATTTTTTTTACTAGATATGGACTGCCCACAGAAATACAGGATCCAATTTTATTTGAAGTCATTCTGAGAAATCAGTAGTTTGCCTTATCAAATCAAAAGAAAATTAAGTGAGGCTAATTATTTGATAGCAACACCAAATAGAAGGAAAACAGTGTACTATGTTAATATACTATTTTGACAGGGAAAGAAAGCAGAAGGAGGATATGGTATTCGTTACAACTCAGAGTGAAGAAAAAAACCCAGATGATTTGACATTCCTCAAATTGGAATGGACAAAATCAATTACTAAGGATTTATTTTTGGCAGACTCAGAAGCCACGTATTGAATCTCAGTCTGGAATTGAGTTTAGTGATAGATTGCTTTCGAAAGACACTTCTGATTGAACTACACAAAAAGGATTTCTCCGGACTAGTTGGCCTTGAATTTAAAAATATTATCTCACTCTTGTAGGCTGCGAGCTCTACTTGATGGACTTCAATGAAGATGCAATGGAGTCTTCTGCTTGCATGAACTCCTGCCTTTTCTTCTTTGCTTCCAGGCTCTTCTGTCTCTGGCACTTTTTATTTTTCTGATGCACTTCAGCATCTGTAGTTTCTATTGGGAGGTAGGCTCCATGCAGAATCTGTTCAAAGTATTTTTTACCTTAATTTCTCAATGTTCTTGTGAGGATGATTGTTTAATCTGCGTGAATAATCCTGCTATGTTCACCATGAAATAGGTACATAGGCTGGAATATATTAACAGCAAGTATTTATTAACAATGTATAACAATATACACATTTACCATAGAGGGTATAGATAGGGAGTTGACTCCAGTTTGGGCCTGTACCCATCTCTGTCAATTTTTAGACAGACCCTGGCTCTGGGTCATGTGCTTCTTACATTAGTGTGTGAGAGATACTGCACTCAGTTCCACATTAAGACTTTATGTACCAGACCATAACATGATAGTTGTCATTGATCATACTAATGTTCACTAGTACCACATGCGGCAGCAACACATTACCTGACCTGCTATCTTTGTGCTATTATGTTTCCTTAACAATTTAGGTTTCAATTTTAGAAATTTCACTCAACTGTTATCTGTGATTATAGGAAGTAGTTTAACTAGTTAATCTATACATTTAATGGAATGCTTCTAACCCCACTGTACCATTTAAACTACAGCTCCCATTTAGAGGGATAAAATCTTAAATCTCAGCAAGAGTCAGTTATGCAGTGAGTCCAGAAATTCTGATCTAAGGGAGATTGCCTAGAGGTAGAAGATACACAGGAGGACTTTATGGAAGTCCCCAGGCAAGAAATGCATGGGAATTGTCCAGGAAATTCAAACTTCCAATGGACAA
Source organism: Sphyrna mokarran (assembly GCA_024679065.1). Classification (NCBI taxonomy): domain Eukaryota; kingdom Metazoa; phylum Chordata; class Chondrichthyes; order Carcharhiniformes; family Carcharhinidae; genus Sphyrna; species Sphyrna mokarran. Next base: position 28,187,764 of record JAGIQG010000003.1, read on the forward strand.
TCATCCTGCACGGGAACCATCCAATCTTCCAAATCGGCGATTCTGAACGGTTCCAGGAAAAGTTAGAAGAATCCTTACTACTTCAAATTCTGGGTAATTTTAATACTGACCCCTCCCCACCATACCTGAGGACTCACTGGGGTCCCCAACTCCACCCCCCACAGCTCAACTACCCTTCTGACCCACTCCTGCCCAGCTACTTACGTACACCCCTTTGGTTATCCCCTCCATACTCCAACCACTTATACAGCTGACTATCCTCAACCCCTTGACTACACCCCCACATCCCAGCTGCCCTCCTGACTCCTGACTAGCCCCTAACTACACCCCTGCTACCTTCAGTCTCCAACTATCCCCACGTAACAACTATCCTCCATCTTCTAACTAGCCTCCAAATATCCCCCCAACCATGACCAACTTCCATCTATACCCAACTATCAAAGAATATCCTCCAACTGACTCCACCCCAACTATTCCATGACAATGCCCCATCCCCAGCTACCACCTTCTAACTACCCCCGCAGCCTGACTATGCCACCTCCCCACCCACGCCCCACCACTCCATACCCTCCTTGTGACCCCCACATCCAACTAGTGAGCTCATCTGCAGAATATTTCCAGCATTTTTCACTTTTAAAGCATTTAATGAGACAGATGTGGGGAGAGCATGTACAGATTAATTGAATGAAAATATAGATAACATTTTACTCTGACTGAATAACTGCACGAGTTTCTGTTTGCTAATTGGTCAGCTCAGTGTGCAGTAAAGTGATGATCTTTCCTCTACAATTAATTTTTCTTGTGACACGAGAAAGGACACCTGTGTTCTGCTTACATTAAAACAGCTGGCGTTGTTTAAGCTCTCCTTTCTCTTGAAGTTAATCAGAAGCCAATCACTTCAAAGCAAGCAGAAGTTCTCAGCTTCAGTTAGAAAGGAAAAGCAAACTAATATATTGCGACAAAGTCTACTAAATGAAGGAAAATGTCAATATTTTGTTCTAGCTATTGAGGGTGATGTTGTGCTGGTGGAATCTTTCTCTTTGGACCATGCAACATTACTGCCCAGCATTGTCCTTTTGCTCTTGTAATGTCTTTTTTATAACAAGACTGTAACACTCTCTATTGGGGCTAGATATTCTAGATAACAAGATGAATAAGAAAAAAAATGTCTGCAGACAGCTTCTTTCAGTGCCCATTTAAGTGTAGTAGTAGAACAGACTTGTTTTTACTTGATTATTCCAATAGCGTGACTTTGATCTTCACTAATGCATGCGGGGATACAAAGGGGCAGGAAATATTTTGCAGGCCAGTTTTTTTAGAATATGTCAGTCAGGATCTGTTATGAATGAAAATGGTCAACTGATATCAATATATCACCTTCAGAAAAGCGAAAAGATAATCTTTTATCTATGTTAGTAACTCAGATTTAGCATCAGATTTTAAAATCTAAGCTGATTGATGCCAATCCAATATTTTTTAAGGGAACCTTTGATGGGAGAGATAAGGATAAAATCACTCATGGCTTATTTTCATTAATTGCCTGTGGTTATGCTGTTTTCAGTATTTACTTATAAAGTGTTTGGGGTTACATTTCAATTTAATTGTGTAACTATTTGTAACTCTTCTATGATTTATCACTACATGTAGTAGTATGCTGTCATGTTCAATTTCAAGACTGAGAATGAGATGGTAAAATCTCTCAGATTCCTAGAGCTAGTTTCTTTGTTAATTCTTTCTGTATTGACAGTAGTGAACTTATGATATCATATCCTGGCACGCATGTCACTTTTTCATGACTACGCATGTCACTTGACAAAATAAGACATTGTTTGCACTTCTGTCATTTTACAGACCAGTTTCTGTACTTTGTAATGACATTCTTGTTCAGTTGGCTATGAAATCAAAAGCTGATAATGTGTAGTTAAAAATAAATATTCGCAAAAGCAGAAATGCTGGAAATTTGAATTAGCATTGAAAATGCATAAGTCAGTCAGATTAAAAATAAGTTTTGGATGGGACCCTTCATAACTGATCGCTTTGATTGAGTCACATAAGTTCCCCTCCTAGCCACAAACCTTAAAAATAGATTCTTGTTTCTTCACCATCGCTGGATCAAAATCCTGGAACTCCTGAATAGCACTGTGGGTGTACCTACATAATATAGACTACAGAGGTTCAAGAAGGCAATTCACCACCATCTCCTCATGGGCAATTATTTATAGGCAAGAAATGTTGGCCTAACCAGCGAAGTCCACATCCCTTGAATAAATTTTTAAAAAGCTAACAGGCTTTTTCATCTATCTCTACCATCCAAACTAAAAGGAGAAAAAAAGAAAGTCTTGCATTTACATAGCACCTTCCACAATATCCATATATCTCAAAGTGCTTTCCAGCCAATGGCTTTTGAAATTGTTACTAATATAATGAAACAGCTTGTGCCATTAATTAGATGCTTAAAATCAAAACATTTTTGTCCACAAAGTTGCTAATGTCAAAATTAATAATGATACACCAAGAACAAGCAAATCACTATCCAATTCAGCAGCATCAATGCTACCATCGAACCAAAGTTGACAATTAAAATTGGAATAAGGCTCAGTTGTAAAATTCAATATAGAACCTTGAGGTAATCTCCAGTTTTTGCTAAACTGGCTAATCCTAGTTGCAAGAGTTATACAAATGGCTCCACTCCTATCAGTGGTTTTAGGTTAGAGAAGGTAGAGCAGGACCACTGTCCATGAGTGATTAGGTGGCAGAAGAGAGTCATGAGCCAAATGTAGAATGGACAGCTCATCACTTTTGATTGTTTGCTTATATTAGAAGATCCATGCATATGAATGTCAAATGAGGACAGATTGAGCACAACTGTGATGCCAGCATGGTAAAATAATCTTCTGAACTTTACTGTCTGGATTTAAATATTTCAATTCAATGGTTGCTTGGATAAGGTAAAAGAGGATTGCTGTACCCTAGAATATATTACTGGAATTGAGAAAAATGGAATATATGATACATCTAGAGGCATTGCCTAAATAATTTTGGCCAATCTCCTCCCTCCCAGGTAGTCTTTTGCCCCACATTGACCTTTTCAGTATCCATATGTCCCAGATTTATTGAACCACATTAGAATCTCAGTGTTGGATCTGTCAGTTCAGTGCTGTGTATCCTATGATATGCTGTATAGTCACTCTTATACAATGATTTGAGAAAACATGCAAATTCTGTGCAGATCAATAAACAAATATTGCATGTGATCACTTCATTGTTAGTATTAGACTGCCAATATTAACATATTTACCAGAACTTTCTCCAGAACTTCCACCAATCTTGCAATTTCATTACTTAGAAACATCAGAAGAACATTTGAGGAAATTCTATTTCCACAAATGTGTAGTAAGGCTACCACTATGGTGCCTATATGCATCACATAGTGGGTGGGAATTTAGATTACTGCTGTTCCTAACAACAGCAGAAGTCCATGTTCATCTCAGTCTGCTGCCATGAAGATTTAACTCCTTGAAGCTTCCTAAAAGTTACTAGCTGCTTGTTCTACTTCCTAAGTCTCTATGCTCCTTTTCTCGATTTCCCAAAACCTCAAATTGTGCTAATGTTTTCAAAGAAATTCCAAAGTGTCTTAGAAGTAGTAATATTTAAAGGAAGTATTGTAAATCTGTATATTAATGGTCTAATTAGTGACCCTGTAATTATTTTGCATGTGCCAATACATTAGAGTTCTAAGCATTTCTGGTTTTAACTGTTAAAACCAGAACTCATTTCTAGAATTCTGGTTTTAACATTGAGGAACACAACTGTTGTTGGTATCTAGGTCACTGGGCTTTTTATCATTAATTTATTTCTCTATAGCGTAGAGAATATGCTTTCTTCAAGTTTCCCTACAGGTAGAACTGTGACTGTCAGCAGTGTCTAGAAAATATGGGGCCTGACCCACTGTCTCTCATGTGTTATTAATGTGGAAGTATAATATTTTTCAAGATTTCATTATCTCATGCACCAAATAATACAGATAGCACAGTGGTTAACCCTTCTTCCTCACAGCACCCAATTCAATTCCAGCCTTTGGTCACTGTCTGTGTGAAGTTTGTACATTCTTCCTGTGTCTGTGTGAATTTCCTCTGGATGCTCCAGTCTTCTCCTCCAATAATGTGTCGGTTAGGTTGATTGGCCGTGCTCAGTGTCAGGGGCACTAGCAGGATAAATATGTGGAGCTATGGGGATAGAGCGTGGGTAGGGTTGTTGTCTATACAGAATCGATGAGCTGAATGGCCTCCTTCTGCACTGTAGGGAATCTATGAATAATTTGCAACTTAATTGTTTTCCTTTGCATATTTTTCAGAACAGAATCATGCTTCACAGTGGCAGTATCAACCTTCTATTCCCATCTGCCTTTGTGATCACCTTAACAATATTAATTGTAGAAATCTTATGGCAGTCTTGTCCAGCGTGCAGTGTGATACAGAGCTAGCATGTCATGTTGCAACATTCCACTAATCCACCGAAATGTATTTTATGCAGTACCATTCATGTTGAAATTCTGGGTTGTAACTCTTTTCCCTTACAAAGAAAGCACAAGTCCACAGCTAGGATTTTCTGATTCAATATTTGTCAGCCTGTGATTTTAAGTCCTTTACTGTTGATTGGCAGAAGGTTGTGGACTGACAAGCGCAGAATAGAAAAAAGTGGATTTTGTTTTCTCTGGTAGTTTTTTTTTCCTTTTCTTCCCTCTTATTTTGAAGGCAGCATTTCATATGTAATACAAGAACTCAGGCACAAGAGGCTTCCAAGTATCTTAGCCAAATGGTTATTCTTCATGTGTAAGTATAGGTGATGCATGCCAATTGACTATTTAGTGGCACCAAAAATGTCAGTAAAGCCATGGTCTTCCATGCCTTCATGCACACAGTTTTTTTTTAAGTCAGGGTCACAGCAGTATTAGGAATTGTGTCAGATTTTCCATTCACTTGCCCAAAACATCAAAATCAATTGCTTTTCTCATCATTTGATCCTAATAAGATTGAATAATTTTGTACAAGCCAGGGATTAAACATGGTTATTTGAATTCCATAACATACCATATCAGATATATTTACCCACTGAATCTACAGGCGGATTTGTCTTATTCCATGTTCCTTTATCCAAATGTTATTTTCTGAAGCTTATCATTTTGTACTAATTGAAAAGGCACTTTAGGATTATAAAATAAAAATAGCTAACTGAGCAAAGTACCAGAGAGCGCACTGGGTGCTCATTCAAAGCACCGTAGAATGAGTCAATGTCTTCAGGAAAGGGAAAAAAACAAGGAAAAGATAACAATCTGATGTATGCTCAGTTTTAGCTGCCTGTATTGCCTATGATCAAATGTCAAGTTTTATTGTTTTGTGGCTATCTTTATTGTTTTGTAGGTGTCGTATACATCACAAAATTGAATTGCCAAGTCATTGAACTCTGATCTCATCTGCCCCAAACATAAATCAACAAAACCACAGCTTCAATGCCTGTAGTTTTCTTTTCAGTGATTTCCACAAATAAGGATTTGAAAAATCAGTCTCACAATAAGTGTAATTCTACAAACTGATATATCAAATGAAAGTTATTGTGTGGGATTTACCTGAATTTGAAGCATTTTGTATCTCAACTGTTTGTTCTTGCCGAATGATCTTCCATGTAAAGAAATAAAGTATGAAATGATGTTCCATCATTGGATGTCAAATTGAAGCTGTAATCCAGCCCTATAACTCAATCACCTGGATCTCCTACAAGATTATTCTTAATTTCAAGTTACTTGATATCTTACTTGACGTAAGAATATTTCTGAAATGGAACAACAAGCAAGAAAAGGCAGGACTATTTATGAACAGCTGAGAGAAAAGGTATTCACTAACCATATAATTAGAAATGCCTACATAAATGTACTCAATTTTCTTATTTATTTTTCAAACATGGCAATTTTCATCTGTTCTGCAAATTTCTCCCTGATTGCCTTGAAAACAGTGCTACTGGGTTATAGTTTTATAAATGCTTGGTATCTCTCCTTAACCAAATTGGCATTCTTTACGTACACAAAATGTATTGACTATGGGGAAATTTGAAGTTGAACCTTGACCTCATCTTTTGTTTATTTTGTTTCCTGCTAAGTGACTAATCTACCAAATTCCTCACCATTTGGACACTTAGCTGTAATGTACAAGTACATTAGTTAATGTACATGTACTCAGGAAGAGAGCTATCAGTACTTAATAAGTAATTATTTCAATTTATTGGTTACAAATATTAGAATATTTTTAAACCTGATATTGATTATTTAAGTAAGTTATTATTAGGGAAGAGACGAATACCTAAGATCCGTGTGGAGAAAGTTGGAGTAACTAATTTATTCTTGAAATTATATAAACCTAATATAATTTAAATGCACAAAATATTTATTGTGTTAGGTTACTTACCCTCTTCTAACAGTTCTTTTTGAAAACTTGAAGACTTTAGCACTGTAAACCTAGTGGAAAGATTTCTAAGCATGTTTTAATTTTTTGTCACAACTATTTTCTCCAGTTTGTGCATTTTTTCAATTTTTTTCTCCACTTACCCCTTGTCTTAAAATGCTGTAAGTCATGCTGGGTTACCATAACGGGTACAGGCATATTTAACTATTCAAGTGTGAAATAAAATAATGAATGCCTTTGTTTCTCTCTTTACAGATGTTACAAGACTTGCTAAGTGTTTCCAGCATTTTCTATTTTATTTCAGATTTCTTGCATCCATAGTTTTTGCTTTTATTTTGGTGAATGCTGAAGACTGAGTCTAATTGTATTCCCCTCTAATGTCCAAAGGAGGATATTTCCAGTAACAATCAATGGTTAGTAATCAAGAGAGGACTGATTGAGTTTTCCCACATTTACTCCAGAAAGGCTGAAATCAGTTACAATGCACCACTATGGCTGTGATTGGTTCATTTAGTACAGATTGAACCAGAGATTTTTCTGCTTACCTAGTTTGGTAGCAGAATGTTCAGTTTACTGACTAAAACATCAGGGAGCTTTGTTGGTTTCTGTGATACCAAAACTTAAAGATGGAGATAAAGCAAGATAGAATGTGAATATATAAGAAAATTGTAATGTATCTTAAATTATTACAGGAGCATGTGACAGCCTTTGACCTGCAGGTAGGACAGTAAGAAACATATATAATTTCATTAGAAGGTTTGTTGAATCTCTAATCAATTTTAAGAATGCTTGAAAAGTGCTCTGTAGCATTTGCATCAATTATAAAGGGATCAATTATGGTTTCCTGCGATAATAAGAAATTCTGGTCCATGTGACCTGACAACTTTTGATCTGGAAGCAATAGTGATACAAAGGAAGTTAAGAAAAGAGTCAAGTGGCTGGCAGACACAAAGGAGAACTCCAGCAGAGGGTGAAAAGACTCAGTGCACTAATGCAGACACAAAGGAAAGATAGACAGAGTCAGAAAGAGGAAAACAGAGAATTCTGACGAGGAGAAGATGCCACTAACATAGAGGAAGAGGTCTTTTTTCTATTTGGCAGAAAGGGAGGCAGGAGCTCTTGGGAGGGATATATGAGCTGGATAAAAACGTTAAAGACTTGAAAAGCAGCGTGAATAGCTCAGAGATGCTAAACAATTGAATCTTTTCCTAGGAATGACCAAACCATGAGATGAAGTGTTATTGGTTGCTTCATTTAAAGGGATTCTGAAAATCTACATCATCGGGTCCGTTATGACCCAGAGAGCAAGGGTTTATAGAAGGATGTCTTTCTGGTGATTATCATACATATAAGGGCAAAGTTTCCCGCTCCAGCAAAGATGGGAATCAGAGCAGGACGAGGGATGGACCAAGGAAAGGTCCGTTGACCTCGGGCATGATTTTCTGGTTTTGGGGTGAATGTGGCCAGAGAAATCCTGCCCATGGAACTTAAAGGAACTTAAATGTTGTTCGGTCAGACTCCTGACTTGACCTGTGAGAATAATGAACAGCATACTGCTGCATAATGCCACATTTGTGAGGAAGTGACCAAAATACTTGTGGTTGTGTAAGATGTATATCGGCTACTTAAAGTGAAATTTACTTTTTGATTTCATTTGATTTGATTTAAAATTGTCATGTATGTCAGTATACAGTGAAAAGTATTGCATTTGATTTGCTTTGATTTATTCTTGTCACATGTATTAACATACAGTGAAAAGTATTGTTTCTTGCGTGCTATACAGATAAAACATACCATTCATAGAGAAGGAAATGAGCGTGTAGAATGTAGTGTTACAGTCATAGCCAGGGTGTTGACAAAGGTCAACTTAATGCAAGGTAAGTCTATTCAAAAGTCTGATTGTAGTGGGAAAGAAGCTGTTCTTGAGTTGGTTGGTATGTGACCTCAGACTTTTGTATCTTTTTCCCAATGGAAGAAGCTGAAGGGAGAAAGTCTGTGGGGTGCATGGTGTCCTTAATTATGCTGGCTGCTTTGCCAGGGCAGTGAAAGTATACTCAGAGTCAGTGGATGGGAGGCTGGTTTGTGTTATGGATTGGCTACGTTCACGACCTTTTGTAGTTACTTGCAGTTTTGAGCAGAGCCATACCAAGTTGCGGCACAACCAAAAAGAATGTTTTCTATGGTCCATCTATAAAAGGTAGTGAAAGTCGTAGCTAACATGCCAAATTTCCTTCATCTTCTGAGAATGTAGAGGCATTGGTGAGCTTTCTTAACTGTAGTGTTAGTATGCAGGGATCAAAACACGTTGGTAATCTGGATACTTAAAAACTTGAAGTTCTTGATCTTTTCTACTTCATCTCCATTGACCTAGACAGGGACATGTTCTCCTTTACACTTCCTAAAGTCGATGACCATCTTCTTTGTTTTGTTGACACTGAGCGAGAGATCATTGTTGCCGCATCAGCTCACCAGATTCTCTATCTCACTCCTGTACTCCGTCTCGTCGTTATTTGAGATCCGACCCACTACAGTAATGTTGTCAGCAAACTTGAAAATCGAATTGGAGGTGAATTGGGCCGCAGAGACATTGGTATGTAAGGAGTATAACAGGGAGCTGAGAACACGCCTTATGGGGCACTGCTATTGAGGATGATCATGGAGGAGGTGTTGTTGCCTGTTCTTACTGATTGTGGTCTGTGAGTTAGGAAGTTCATGACCCAGTTGCAGAGGCAGGTGCCGAGGCCAAGGCAACAGAGTTTGGAGATGTGGGAATAATGGTGTTGAAGACTGAGCCAAATTGGAGTCTGACATAGGGTGTCCTTGTTATCTACGTGTTCCAGGGTTGAGTGCAGGGCCAGGGAAATGGCATCTGCTGTGGACCTGTTGTAGTGGCAGGCAAACTGTAGTGGATCTAGGTAGTCTGGGAGGCCATGACTAACCTTTCGAAGCACTCCATAATGATGGATGTCAGAGCCACCGGCCAGTAATCATTAAGGCATGCTGCTTGGCTTTTCTTAGGTATTGAGATGATGGTCATCTTCTTGAAGCAGAGAGGGACCTCAGGTTATTGTAAAGAAATATTGAAGATTCTGTGAATACCTCTGCCAGCTAATTCACGCAGGATCTGAGTGCCCATCCGTGTACCCCATCTAGGCCAGTTGCTTTCCGTGGGTTGACCTCCAAGAAAGCTGCTCCAACATCTGCAATAGTGACACCAGATACAGGTTCATCCAGAGCTTCCAGGGTGGAAGACATGCTCTCTCTGACCTCTTGTTCAAAACGGGTGTAGAATATATTGAGCTTATTAGGGAGGGGATGCATTGGATCCTGCAATTTTACATGTTTTCGTAGTCTGTTATGTCTTGCCGACTTTGCTATAATTGGTGGGGTTAATTGTGGCTAGTCTGAGACCCTTGCTTGGCCCGGTTTTGTCTTTTGGCATCTTTGATGGATCTCCTTAGGTCGTATCTGACTTTTCTGTGTAGATCGGTGTTGCCTGATTTAAATGCCTCAGACCTGGACTTTAGTAAGCAGTGGATATCCCTGTTCATCCATGGTTTCTACTGGGTGAACACATGGATTTGCTTCTTTGGCACAGAGCCTTCTACATACTTACTAATGAAGTCAATTACTGTAGTGACGTACTCGTTCAGGCTGGTCACAGAGTTCTTAAATACTGACTAGTCCACTGACTCCAAGCAGGCCTATAGGAGATCATTTGATTCCTCAGACCAACATTTTTTGCACAACTCTGTTTAATGGATCTTCCCACTTCAATTTTTGCTTGTAAGTTGGGAGCAGGAGCACAGCCTTGTATTTTTAATGCAGACAAAGCATACTGTAGGGAAGGAAAGGAGAGTACAGAATGTATTGTTAATGTCATAGCTAGGGTGTAGAGAAAGATCAGCTTAATGCGAGGTAGGCCCATTCAAAAGTCTGATGGCCAGAGGGAAATTGCTGTTCTTGAGTCGGTTGGTATGTGACCTCAGACATTTGTATCTTTCTCCTAATGGAAGAAGATGGAAGAGAATATGTCTGGGGTGCATGGCGTCCTTAATTATGATGTCTGCTTTTCCAAGCAGTGGCAAGGGTCAACAGAATCAATGGGAGACTGGTTTGAGTGATAACTGGGCTTCATTCACGATCCTTTTATAGTTTCTTGTGGTCTTGGACAGAGCAGGACCCATATAAGCTGTGATACAACAGATAGATTGCTTTCTGGAGTGCATGTATAGAAGTTAATAAGAGTTGTAGCAGACATGCTAAATTTCCTCTGTCTCCTCAGAAAGTAGAGGCTGCATGAAGGAACAAGGACAAGGTTGTTGGTTATCAGGACACCTAAAGACTTCAAATTCTCGCTCATTTCTACTTCGTTCCTGTTGATGTAGACAGGAAGGGTCCTCCACTACGCTTCTTGATGTTGATGACTATCCTATCTTTACTACTGTGCTCTGTGGGTTAAGAAACCCAGGATCCAGTTGCAGAGGGAGGAGGCAAACTCCAGGCCATGAAATTTGAAGATAGTCTTTAATAATATTATTCCTAGGAGACTAAGCTATAGTCGATAAATGGAAGTCTGACATAGGTGTCTTTGTTATCTAAGTGTTCCAGGGTTGAGTGTAGAGCCAGGGAGATGGGGTCTGCTGTGGACCTGTTGCAGTGATAGGTGAACTGTTGTGTATCCAGGCAGTCTGGTAAACAGAAATTGATTTGTGCTATGACTAATCATTCAAAGCACTTCATAATGATGGATGTCAGAGCTGCTGGTCAATTGTCCTTAAGGCACGTTGCCTGTTTTTTTTGGTACCGGGATGATGGTTATCTTCTTGAAGCAGGTAGAGACCTCAAATTGGTGTAAAGAATGGTTGAAAATGTCTGTGAATTTTCAATGAAGTATCATTTGCCTGTTATTTCATATTTTATTTATGTTAATATAAATTTGTGTTGAAGTATAAGTTGCAAGAAGTGAAATCCTATTTGTAACCTTTTTCTTTGAAGGCCATTTGGTAAATTTGTTAATTTTGTTTATGATTACTTCATGGGGATCATGACAAATGTAATAGTTCTTTGTTTCTAAGTGTTTTGGTCTGCTCGCATATATGAAATATGCAATATAATTGAATATAAATGTACATTTTTTTTTAGTGGTGAGAAATAGAGTAAGTGCAAATTTTATAGTACATTATGTAAAAAGGCAAAAGTAGCCTTAGGCCAATCTTATCAGTAACACAATCACAGTCTATCCCCAACAATAGAGCTTTTACAGTATGGAAACATATTTGACATTAAACAAAGTGTTATCAGATATCTGTTAATGAATTGTAACTCAAAAACATATATACCTATTCACATTTCATTAATTTATAATGATATTATAATAACTTTATATTATGCACATAACCGAAGCAGAAATAACTGATAAAGAGAAAACATCGTGGTTGTTGAACTCATCTTTTAAGATGCTGACTGGCCTGCACTGTATTTTCAACATTTTTTGTTTTTATGACAAAAATAATTTGCTATGATAACACAGTGCAAAAACAAGTTGTTGCAGGTTTACACACTGTATACAGTAATATGAGTCAAACTCAAACCTCTGCAAAGAGTAGATTCTAAGAGACACGACTATCGTAAATATTTTGCTTTCATTTAGTAATCAGCTCAAAATGATGTGATACTCTGAACTTATCTGATGCAGTTGTGATTAAATACTAATTTCCAAGTTCCTTTGTAGTGTTGTATAAGATCTACTGTATTTGCAGAATACTACTTCATATACTTTGTTTTATTGATACCTAAGATGCCAACACTAGGAAAGGCAACTGTTGAAACCAGATGCCATGTATGAGTCACTGCCTTGTTGTTGCTCCTGATCTACATAATTGTTTGGATGCTTTGAAAAGTTTATTTTTTTCAACTGATAAAATCATAACAGACATAAGGAACATTGAATGTAATACAGTTCTGTATTTCTTTAATAAGCAGGTCAAAGTAATGAGATTCATTTTAGTGTACATATGATAACATTATTTTGTCTCTGTAAAGCACCAGATAAATTCTGTATTTTAATATCAAAGGGAAGGGTAGGTTTATGTGCATACAAAGAAAGTTGATAAGTCCCAGTAAGCGAGAATCATGAATTAAAAAATAATAATTTATGTGTTGTGGGCATCGCTAGCTACACTTGCATCTATTGCCCATTCCTAGTTAGCCTTGAGAAATTGGTGGTGAGCTGCCTTCTTGAACCAATTCAGACCCTGACATGTAGGTACACCGACAGTGCTATTAGGAAAGGAGTTCCAGGATTTTGACCCAGCAACAGGGAAAAAAAAAGCAATATATTTCCAAGTCAGGATGGTGAGTGGCTTGAAGGGGAACCTTCAGGTGTGGTGTTCCCTGGTTTCTGCTACTCTTGTCCATCCAGATGATAATGGTTGTGGGTTTGGAAGGTGCTGCCTAAGAAACTTTGTAGCTCGTACATATGGCTTCTACTGTTTGTTGGTGGTGAATGATTGTGGAATTCACTTTGGCTCTCAGAAAAGTATTTGTTATGATTCCCTTTCTGGACTACTGTAAACAACTAACAATTGTTCCACTAAAATGGAGGGTTAACTGTTAAAGAAAAGTTTGAGGTTGGATAAATTGCGCTTGATCTCCTAAATCCATAGCCATATATCATTATTAGTGTAGAAAGTGTGATTCCCCAAGTCAATCCATGTAAATCAGTTACCTGAATGTAAAAATTCTGTGTTGACTGATGAAGAAAGTGTGTAATCCTATGAAATCCTTGGGTTAGTTGAATAGTTCCTGAAAATTCAGTAGTTCCTGACTCTTCAACTCATAACCTAAATGGATGACATCATTTTACCCAACCAAAGTCTGAGAAAATAATCCACATTGCATTTGTAGCTCTTTACCAGAAGTGATGGAAACCAAATGTGTCTAAATTTTATAGAATCATAGAAATACAGCAGTGCAGAAAGAGGCCATTCAGCCCATCGAGCCTGCACTGACCACAATCCCACCTGGGCCCTACTCCATATCCGTACATATTTTACCCGCTCTTCTTCTAACCTATGCATCTACGGTCAATTTAGCATGTCCAATCAACCTAATCTGCACATCTTTGGACTGTGGGAAGAAACCAGAGCATCTGCAGAAAACCCATGCAGACACAAGGAGAATGTACAAACTCCATACAGACAGTGACCCGAGCCGGGAATTGAACCCAGGTCCCTAGAGCTACGCAGTAGCAGTGCTAACCACTATGCTACTGTGCCGCCCATGGCATTTCCTTCACAGCCTGCTTTCCAAGTGCTGTTGGTGAAACTGTTGCTCTGATGGGAAAAGTGTATAATTTATCTAGCCCCACTACTCAACAAGTCACATTATTAGTTTAAAAGCTTAATTCATTAACCAAAATGGCCAATTATTTACCTTCACTGCTGTTATAGAGTCATAGAGATTTATAGCATGGAAACAGGTATTTCGGCCCAACTTGTCCATGCTGCCCTTTTTTTAAAAACCCTTAAACTAATCCCAATTGAGCACATTTGGCCTATATACCTCTAAACCATAAATACCCATCATATCCATGTAACTATCTAAATGCTTTTTAAAAGATAAAATTGGATCTGCCTCTATTACTACCTCTGGCAGCTTGTTCCAGACACTTAGTTGGAGGTAAAATGTTAGCATGAATTGGGGATTGGCCATCTAATGAAAGCAGAGAGTTAGAATAAATGGGTGCTTTTCCGCTTGGCAATCAGTGACTAGTGGTAAGCTGCAGGGATTGATGCTGGGGCTTCAACTACTTACCATACACGTAGACAACCTGGAGGAGGGGACGTAGTACAGGAAAACAAAGTTTGCGTATGACACAAAGATGAGTGGGAAAGCAAATTGCATAGAGGAACAGAAAGTCTGCAGAGAGATTTGGATAGCCTAAGCGAGTGGGCAGGATCTGGCAGATGGAGTATAACATTGGTAAGTGTTATACTCCATCCGCTTTGGAAGGAATAATAGTAAAATGGACTATTACTTAAACAGTGAAAAATTACAACATGCTACTGAACAGAGAACAAAGAACAACACAGCACGGGAAACAGGCCCTTTGGCCCAATGAGCCCGCGCCGCCATCCTAACGTCTTAATGACATATAGAGACCAATATAGGGACAATTTGTTACCCAATCAGCCTAAGATCACATTTTTGGGATGTGGGAGGAAACCGGAGCACCCGGAGAAAACCCACGCAACCACGGGGAGAACGCGCAAACTCCCGCAGACACAGGCCCAAATCCATGTGTCTGCACAGCAACAGCGATAGTCTCTGAGCTGTCATGTTGCCCATCTGATGGTCCAGTTTAAACATACACTAACGACATGAAGCACTAGGCCACTCCTGAAGTAACATCCAGGAGCAGCCCTCGCACGACCTGCCGAATGCACGCACCTTGTTGGTCAACAAGGTGGACCGAATAGCCTGTGGAAACAAATAAAGTATTTAAACAGTCCTCCTATATCCCTCTATCTGCAGACCGCTCATGTGGCTGTCCAAGAGACCCTTAAACAACCCTAGCGTGCCTGCTCCCTAGGGACCTTCCCAGAGGGACCTGGGAATCCTTGTTCATGAATCGCAAAAACTCAGTTTGTAGGTACAGCAGATAATCAAGAAGGCAAATGGAATGTTGGCCTTTGTCGCAAGAGAAATGGAGTATAAAAGCAGGGAAGTCATGCTGCAACTATATAAGGTACTGGTGAGGCCGCACTGAGAATACTGTGTACCATTTTGGTTCCCTTATTTAAGAAAGGATATATTAGCTTTGGAGGGGGTACAGACAAGGTTCACCAGGTTGATTCCGGAGATGAGGGGGTTAGCTTATGAGGAGAGGTTGAGTAGATTGGACTGTACTCATTGGAGTTTAGAAGGTTGAGGTGAGATCTTATAGAGACATAGAATAAAGGGGCTAGACAGGGTAGAAGCAGTGAGGTTATTTCCACTTACAATGGAAACAGGAACTAGGGGGCATAGCCTCAAAATACGGGGGAGTCAGTTTAGAACAGAATTGAGGAGGAACGTTTTCTCCCAGAGGGGGTGAATCTTTGGAATCTTTGGAATTTGCTGCTCAATAAAGCAGTAGAGGTTACCTCGTTAAATGCATTTAAGTCACAGATAGATTTTTAACCAATAAGGGAATTAAGGGTTATAAGGAGCGGGTAGATAAGTGGAACTAAACCCAGTATCAGATCAGCCGTGGTCTTCTTGAATGGTGGAGCAGTATTGAAGGGCTAGATGGCCTATTCCTGCTCCTATTTCTTATGTTCTGTGTGAAAAAATTGCCCCCCGGACACTTTTGTATCTCATCCCTCTCACCTTAAATCTATTCTCTCTAATTTTAGATTCCCCGACCTTTGGGAAAAGATTTGACTATCTATCTTGTCTATGCCCCCCATTATTTTGTGCACCTCTATAAGGTCACTCCTCAGCCTCGTATGCTCCAGAGAAAAAAGTACCAGTCTATTCAGCCTTTCCTTATAACTCAATCCATCAAGTCCTGGTAGCATCTAGTAAATCTTTTCTGCACTCTTTCTAGTTTAATAATATCCTTTCTATAATAGGGTGACCAGAATTGCACACAATATTCCAAGTTTAGCCTTACCAATGTTTTGTACAACTTTAACAAGACATCCCAACTCCTTTATTCCATGTTCTGACCACTGAAACCAAGCATACTGAATGCTTTCTTCACCATTCTGTCCACCTGTGACTCCACTTTCAAGGAGCTATGAATATGTACCCTAGATCTCTTTGTTCTGTAACTTTCACCAATCATTAGCTGAATAAATCCTGCCCTGGTTCAATCTACCAAAATGCATTACCTTGTATTTGTCTAAATTAAACTCCATCTGCCATTCGTTAGCCCACTGGCCCAATTGATTAAGATCCTCTTGCAATTGGAGATAACTTTCTTCACTGTCCACTATGCCACCAATCTTGGTGTCATCTGCAAACTTACTGATAATGCCCCCTATGTTTTCAAGATGCAGAATAAAAGGGATTTTAACCAGACTTATATAGTAAACTCATGATTGATTTATTAGGAAACAAAACGTTTTTTAAAAAGCAGGTTAAAACTAGTACATGTACAATTATATCCTTGAAGTGTAACTAAGTATCCAGCACATACAGAAGCAAGCAAAGGACAAACAAATGGGGTTTGGAGGATAGTCTTTATAAAATAAAGATAAAAGTTGTAGGATTTCAATGCTGTAAATATGGAGTTCATGTGATGATGGGTTACTGTTCCCTGTAGATATCTGGAGGTTGTCACCAATGAGATTTCAACATGGAGAAGAATAGAACTGAAAGAAGTCAAACTTGCACTAATCAAATCACTATATATGCTCCATGATATAAAATATATGCAAATTTCATAAAACAGAGGCACAGTTTTTCAGAAATATGTTTGAGGCTTCAAACCATCAGCAATCAAAACTAGTATCGTCACTGCTAGAACCAAGAGAACAGCTTCAAGGGAAAGCTGTTTTTGAAGATCTGAAATAAAACAAAAATTGCTGGAAAAACTGAACAGGTCTGGCAGCATCTGTAGAGAGAGAAACAGAGTTAATTTCAAATCCAATATTCTTCTTCAGAACCTGAAGTCAAGTCCTGTTGGACATGAAATCTTTACTCTATTTCTCTCTCCACACATGTTGCCAGAAAAGCTTCAAACGTTTTTATAATCCAACTGTTCATCAAAGTAAGTGTGCTGTATACGTTCTTAAATCATGTAACTATTTCTGATCATACACTCCTGCTTAATTTTAAAAAAATTGTCAAGAATAAAATGTCCATACTTTATCAGAAGTGAAATGTTAGGAGACTCACAGAAAGAAAAGGATCCACAAGTATCTACATATTTGCTTCTGTACTCTGACCCTTGCCTTGCTTACTGTCTGTTGTTTGTCATTTCTGAACACAATGTTGGTATATTTAATAGACTTTTGGCTCATGTCCAACCTCCTGTAATTTATCCTTTTACACCAATCACATCCTATTCCTTTCAGTGGTTAATCTCAATAGATCTATTAAAATGAAGGTACAACACCTTTTAATTTTGCTGAACCATGCCAGCTTGCCAGAATTGCATACTTCCACCTTTATTGGCAGCCACACAGCACTGATTGTTACTCATCTGTTTTGTAAAACCTGTGAAACACAACTAAATTCTTTAGTTAGCAACTCCTATGTTACTAGATTCACCAAGACAGTTTCACAAGTAATCAGCCAACTGTCCTTATGGCCAGCCATGCTTTGACAGCACTTCACAGAGCTGTCCTGCAGATTTAAATGTATCGTCGTCTAGAAACACTTACAGTGAATAGGAACAGGGAAAGTAACAAACAATGGACTATTTTTATTATGTCATTGAGCAAGTGGCCCTTCAACTTCCAGGTCACCAGAAACTCAATAACTGGATTATACTCTGATAAACACAGTCACGGTCTGAGCAGTATGTAACATCGTCGATTCTTGTACTCATACTCATTTCCAACATTGCAACTTTAACACAAATTAGTATTGTGTGGCTCTATAAATGAACAGCATAAATTCATTACATGTCTGTAACTGATGCATCACATGTGATAAGAGGCAAGCGTATTGGACGACACTGCTCCAATCAGGATGCAAGGAATGAAGAGACAATTTTAATCACCATGTAATTAGTTTTAAGAAGGTTGACAACATCTTTAAAGGGACACAGCTTTAAATTAAGGGGTATGAGTTATAGGACGGATATCAGAGGTAGGTTCTTTACTCAAAGAGTGATTAGGGGGTGGAATGCCCTGCCTGCAGCTGTTGTAGATGCGCCAAGTTTGGTGGCGTTTAAGAGGTTAATTGATAAGTATATGGAAGAGAAGGGAATGGTTTAGTTTGGAGGGGCATTGCTTTTTATTTTGGTCGGCACAACATCGAAGGCCGAAGGGCCTGTTCTATGCTGTATTGTTCTATGTTCTATTTTGTATTGGGTGCAGAGGAATTTTATTAGAGTGATGCCAGGGATGAGAAATTTTACATTGGCAAGAAGAGCGCATGCCTGGAATCTCAGGAATGATGAGATCATGAATGCAAGAAGGGGGACAGGTCTTATTGGAATCTCCCTCTCGTCTGCCACAGAGAAAAGATCCTCCACAACTACCTCCTCCTAGTGATCAAAGAGCTCCTTCCAGAGTAGCAGTATATTTTTGTCGTTCAAGAAGCACCACAGAAAGAAAAGGGCAAGGATCAGCACCAACTGCTCGACATGGACTTTATTGACCTCATCACCAATGATGGCTTATGAAGTATTCCAAAATCTGGCTGCCAAAAAAATCTGTCTCAACCTCTGCCCACTCCACAATGACATGCAAGTATGATCCTCACCAATGGAACCACTAAAATCCTTATCTCAATGAAGACTGGGGTCAAACGCTTGTATTATTGCACCAACCTTCTTCTTTGCTGCGATACTGTAATTCACCTTCCAGCAACTTATGCACAGACATGGAGGTAATTTGTAGAACTGATGGAAAACTGTTCAACCTAGACAACCTTCAATTCAAAACCAAAATCACTCCAAGCTCAGTCATAGAGCTTCAGTATGCAGATGATGCATGTGTGCGTACTCACTAAAAAACTGAGCTCAAGGAGTTTGTCAACTTCATCTTCGAAGCATATGAAGAAATGAGCCTTTTACTAAACACCAAGAAAACTAAAAGGATGGTGGTGCAAGGCAAAAGGAGATGGGACAAGTAAAGAAACAGAAGATAAGTTGAGAGGATGTATAAATGGGGATAGCAGAATTCTTTCCATCTGAAAAAAAAGGGTATTTCCAGCAAAGTTTATGTACTAAATTCTGGATTGGCTGAAAACCCACATTGATCTTTATTATCTTAATTCTGAATGCCACAACAATTGTTAAATAGGTTCATTCCTATACTTCTAAACTTATGTGCCAAAAATACAAGTTCCCTCTCATGGCAATTGCTTCTTCTCTCGGCCAGTTGATGCCCCATTAATGCAACATGTTTTCCCTGATTTAATTTAGTAATTGACCAAAAACTGACTGAAGAAAATTAAAATTGTAAACATGGAAACAAGTAGGGTAATCCATGGAGTCAAAATTAGGTTTAAAATTAAATTTGACACCTGTTTGAATCCTAAATAGTTCCAGAAAAAAAAACAGATTTGAAATGCAGTATTGTTATTAGACTTTTTAATTAGATTTATCCTCCTCTTCCACCACCGTTAATGTAGGTTGAGAAGTTTACTCGTCAAAATCTTCCTTACCTGAACAATTTTCATGCACACTTTGTATGAATTCTCCAAATATTCTGAAGTAATAAGTAGTGTGGCTTGACTTTTCAACAAGTGTCCTGAAAGCCTATGGAAAGCTGATGCAGACTGTTGAAAAATGCCTCAGTGGAAAGTGATAAGTGTGTGTGGTATTTCACTCATACTGGAGAGGATGTTTGACACCCTCACAGCTTCTGGTGAGATTTTTCTCTATTCAGATTCAGTACAAGTGGCAGTTTGTCTCTTTGTCCTCTGTTGCCCACATGCTTAGATAAATTGTATCACTTCATGAAATGAGAGCTTTCAATTTAATCAGCAACAACAAAGTAGCTTACATGAAAATTAAACTGTGACAATGAAAAAGGTAGACATTAACATCGAATGTAATGTATAGGACCCAAAGTATTTTTTTTCTTTTTTTCCAAACTGGTTCTTCATTCTTCTGAAAATGCTGAATCGTGCTGATGTTTTGGCCATTTCTGTTCAATACTCTGTTCTGAATTGCCAATATCTAGTAGCTCTGTTTAAATAATTGAAACTTTTAATCAAAACGTAAAGTGTCAGGTGACAAAAATGCA
Source organism: Sphyrna mokarran (assembly GCA_024679065.1). NCBI lineage: Eukaryota > Metazoa > Chordata > Chondrichthyes > Carcharhiniformes > Carcharhinidae > Sphyrna > Sphyrna mokarran. The sequence goes on from JAGIQG010000003.1 coordinate 28,208,135, forward strand.
TTTTCTTTTATACTGAAGTTAAATCTGAGTTATTTTATAAAATGCCACACATAATGTGGTTATGTGTACTGAACCGTAGTTTGAGGATATTCAAGTTAATGAAAGAGTAGTGTAAAGGTTCATAGGATTACATAGGATATACAGCACAGAAACAGGCCATTTGGTTCACTCAGTCTATGCCAGCATTTTTGCACAGTAAGAAGTCTTACATATGTACTGTCTGAGGCCAGAACTCTTCATTCACCTGACGCAGAGGGGAACCCTGAAAGCTTGTGAATTTACTATCAAATAAATTGGTTGGACTTAAACCTGGTGTTGTCAGACTTCTTACTGTTTTTATCCCTGTCCAACGCCAGCATCTCCACATTATGAGCATTTATGCAGTCAGACCTTTTTTTCTTTCTTATCTAAATTTATCATTGTAGTACTCTATTCCTTTTTCCTTCATATGCTTCACCAACTCCCCATCTAAATGCATCTTTGCTACTCACTTAACCTCTTCTTGTACTAGCAAGTTCTAAATTTTCAGCAATCTGGACAGTATCTTCTGAATTCCCTGTGGATTCCTTGATGTCTACCTGATAGTGATGGTCTCTACTTCTGCTTTTCTCCATTAGAGGAATGTTCTCTGTATCCTATCTTTCAAAGCCTTTCATAATTTTAAGCACTAATATCAGGTCACCCTCAAGCTTTGTTATTTCAAGAGAAAAGAGATTTATCTCCGTCAATCATTTCCTGATATACCCATGCATTTCTGGTATCACCCATTTAAATCTTCCCTTTACCAACTCCAGTGTCTCAATACAGGTATATCATAGAATCATTGAATCCTACACTGCAGAAAGAGGTCATCCAGCACATCGAGCCTGCACCAAACACAATGCCACTCGTGCCTTATTCCCATAACCACATGCATTTATTCTAGCTAGTCCCTCTGACACTAAAGGGCAATTTAGCATGGCCAATCTACCTAACCCACACATTTTTGGACTATGGCAGGAAACCAGAAGAAACCCACACCGACATGGGGAGAATGTGCAAATTCCACACAGACAGAGACCCAACTGGCAATTGAACCCCGGCCTCTGACATTGTGAGGCAGCAATGCTGATCACTGAACCATTGTGCTGCTCCTCCCATATATAACTTTCATAGTTGTTCCATTCTGTCCCTTGAGAAATAAAGCTGAGTACTTGATCTTTTTATGCCTTGCTGACATAAGACTAATTTAGTGATAATGATTGACCCAGCAACAAAACTTATATGTTAATAAAACTTCCTAGCTTCACAGAAGCATGTCTGAATGGAAGGAAACAATATCAACCACAGTGAATTCAAGATAGGGAAGGAATTCCTGAATTGAAGATTTAGACAACTGAAGATACAGCCACCTATGATGGAGTGATTCAAATTGGTGTGCAAGAGGCTCGAATTAGATGAGTGCAGACAACTTGGAGCGTTGTGGAACTGGATGAGTTTACAGAGATAGGGAGGGATGAAGCCATGGAGACATTTGAAATCAAGGACAAGGGCTTTAAAATTAAGATATGACTTGAACTGGAACCAGTGTAAACATCAAAGGCGATAGATGAACAGGACTTGACACAAGTTAAGAGATAGATAGCAGAATTTTGAATGATTTAAGTGTAAATAGAATATGGGAGACCAGGCAGGAGTGCATTGGAATAGCCAAGACTTGAGATAACAAGGACGTGAATGTGGCTTTCAGCATCAGATGACCTGAGACAGTGTTGAGCTTGGGCAATGTTACACAGGAAAAGATAGATGATCTTAGTGATGGTGTGAATACATGGTCAGAAGCTCATCCTGGGCCCAAATCTGACATCAAGGATCCAGATTGCAAATAGCCTGGTTTAAAATCACACTATGGGTCGCAAGTATGCTGAGTTGATAGCTAAGAAGTGGAGTTCGGAGCAGTAACTGAAAACAATGGTTTCAGTGTTCTCAATATTTTATTGGAAGCAATTTTTGTTCATCCAGTATCGGATGCCAAATTAGGTATCTGATAATTTAGTGACAGTGGAAAATTTGAGGGAGGTGGAGAGTTGAGTATTATTTGCATACAAGTGAAAACTAGTACTCTATTTGAATTGTGTCACCAAGGGACAGCATCTAGTTGAAAAAAAAGGAAGGACCAAAGATGGGGAAAAATGGAAAGAGAAGACACTGGCTTTGATTCGATAGATAAGAATGGAACCATTGAGAGAAACCTTATCAAATGTGCAGAGGAGTCATGAAGGATGAAGGGAGGAGTGAGTCAACGTCAGTTACAACTAGCTTGGAAGAAGTCAAACATGGGCTTTCATTAAAGATGGACACAGACTTAGGAGGCAACAAGATATTAAAGTACTTTGGAAAGGAACGGAAGACAGGCATAGTTTGCAAAGACACTGTGAACGTGAAGTGTTTTGTTTGATGGTCCTGGAATAGTGAGCATTTTAGCAGATGAAAACCTTTATGTGCTTTTCTGTACAGCAGCCAGATCTGGTAATGATGTGTTACAAAATGAGTGATGAGGATGGGGAAAGGGGATTGATGGAATGGAGAGTGGTGGAATGAGAGAGGGAATGCTGGTTATAATAAGATGGCAATGTTTTTAACTGTCTCTTTTAGCTTAAATAAAGCAGGTGATCTCCTACTAACTCTGACAGGACCTAAAGAGATTTAAGAGCACTTGCCTTGGGAAATGTTAAAACTGGAACTTGAATTCCAAACAACAAAAATAAAACAAGAAAACCTCAAGTTTCAAAACTTAGAAAAGAATTCCATGTGGAAAATGAAGTGATGAAATTTGATCTCAACAAAGAAAAATTTGGATTACACAAGTAAAGCAGGTGGCAGAAAAACTTGATGATGACTTGGATTTAACCTTGGGTTTTACTTTGGTGGGGAATATTTGATTAGTGCCTAAATTCTGTGCGTAAGGATTGAAATGTATTTTGTGTTTTTTGAGAAAGTTGCTACAAAACGGCAATGGCCAAAAGAAAGTTGGATGGTTTAATTGTAAAGCGTGTGCATGGCAAAAGCATTAGAAGTGTACTCATCTCTGTCAGATATGCAATTTAGTAATGATGATACAGTAAAAACTGCTGTTCTCAATTACAGTGAATTAGTTCCGGAAGCTTACAAGTAGAAGTTTAGAAACTTAAGGAAGAAAACAGAATGAAACTTTTGTGAAATCACTTAGAGAAAAGGAAATGATATTTGATAGGTAATATAGATCTGCGAAGATTGAACAAGATTTTGAAAATCTTAGGGAAATAATGATAATGGAGCAATTTAAAAACTCCCTCAAGGAATAAGGTTCCACCTAAGAGACCATAAGATTTCTAAGATAATGGCAGCTCTTGTTATGGCTGATGATTATGAATTGTTTCATAGACATGTAAGTAGCAATAAACTTTTGTTTGCAAACCCGCACAGAAACTGGAGATAGAGCTTTGATAATGAATAGACTGTAGTGAGGAAGATATTAGAAATGAAAGGACAGATTCTCCTCTGTCCTGAATAGTAAAAAGACAACGTCAAGGACAAATATGATTCAAAGGAATCAACCTATTGTTTTTGGTCATGAATGGACACACATTAAGGCAGATGTTTGGGGATTAACAGCAATGTGGGTGTACCTACAGTGCAGTGGTACAGTGCAGAACTGCAGTGGTTCAAGAAGGCGGTTCACCACCATGTTCTGAAGGACAACTAGGCATAATCTATAAATGCAGGTGTAGCCATCAACACCTACATTCCATAAATTAATAAAAAAAGAAGAAAGAGCTAGCAAACAGTGGCAGGCATTTCACAACATTCAGCAAAGATAGATTCCAGTGAAAAAGAAAGAATTTCAGAGAAGGATGCAGAATCATTAGCTAAGAAAGTTAAACATCAAATTCAAAGGAAAGTGCTACAAATCTGCAAAGATTAATGATAGGTAAGATTAGGCAAAAATTAAAAACAAATAAAACTGACAAAAAATGAGGGAGAAATTAGAACATGAGAGATAGCGAGCTAGAAATATAAAAACAGACAATAATAGTTTATTTTCGTATGCACAAAGGAAAAGCATAACTGAGTGTCGATTCTCTGGAAAGTGAATCCAGAGAATGAGTAATGGGAAATAAGGAAATGACAGAACTGTTAAACAGATATTTGGCCTGGATTTTCACAATGATGAAAAGCCTGTCTGCTACTATGAAAATGGGCAAACTGGCTGAAAATTGGCCCGCCTTTGAACACAGCACCTACCATTTTCAAAGGAGTGGCAATGAGCCCAGTTTGGGACTTTATCATCTGCATTTTGTGGAGACAGCAGCCCATATAAAATTGCCTCCAGTCATTTCAGATTTCAGTAGCCAGGAGATATCATTTAAAAATTTGAGATTTCCTATTTTATTTAGATGGATATAAAGGGAATGTTTTACTCTCAGTGGGACATTAATTTGTGAAATTCTCTTCTCCAGAGAACGATGGAAGCAGGATTATTCAATACTTTTCAAGTCGCATTAGATCGATTCCTGATAAACAAGAGAATCAAAGAGTATAGGGATTAGACAGGAAAGTGAAATTGAGACCACTTGGGGAAGTGGTGCTGAAGTGGTATTGACACTGGGCTGGTAATCCAGAGACCAGAGTAGTGCTCTGGTGAGCTGGTTTTGAATCCATTATGATATATGGCAAAATTTGAATTCAAAAACTTTGGGATTAAAAGTCTCATAATGATCATGAAACCATTGTTGATTGTCATAAAAATCCATAAGGTTCACTAATGTCCATTTAGGCAAGGAAATCTTCCATTCTTACCTGGTCAGATCTATATCTGACTCCAGACTCGCTGCAAAGACACTACAATGGGCAATTAGGGCTGGAAAGAATGCTGGCCCAGCCAGCAACACCCATATCCTGTGAATGAATTTTTTAAAAGATCAGGTCTTAAAAAATTATTGGAGCAGGCCCCAAAGGTCTAATAATCTACTGCTCCTAATTTGTATATATGTACATATGATTGTTCATATATTCCATAGGATCTGAATTTGTAAGATTTTTGTAAAAATAAATTCAAAGGATGTGTGCATCACTGGCTTGGCTAACATTTATTGACCATCCCTTATTGTCCTTGAGAAGATTGAGCAAAAAGTGGGGGTAAATGGATGTTTTTCTGGTTGATGATCAGTGACTTGGAGTATGCTTCAGGGATGAGCGTTGGGGACTGCAAAAAGATGATTTGGAGTTGGGGACCAAATATACTATGTCAGAGTTTGCAGATGACACAAAGATGAGTGGTAGAACAAATTGTGCAGAGGACACTGAAAGGCTGCAAAGGGATATAAATAGTTGAAGTGAGTGAGCAAAGATCTGACAGCAGGAATACAATTTTGATAAAAGCGAGATCATCTATTTTGATAGGAATAATAGCAAAATAGGCTATTATTTAAATAGTAAAAAATTGCAGCATGCTGTTGTCGAGGGACCTGGGTGTCCTTGTGCATGAATCACAAAAGGTTGGTTTGCATGTGCAGTGGGTAATTAAGAAGGCAAATGGAATTTAGTCCTTCATTGCTAGAGGGATGGAGTTTAAAAACAGGGAGGTTATGTTGCAGTTGTCTGAAGTGCTGGTGAGGCCGCACCTGAAGTATTGTGTACAGTTTTGGTCTCCTTATTCAAGAAAGGATGTACTGGCACTGGTAGGAGTGCAGGGGAAATTCACTAGGTTGATTCTGCAGTTGAAAGGGTTGGCTTATGAGGAAAGACTGAGTACACTAGGACTATATTCATTGAGATTTAGATGAATGAGGGGGGATCTTATAGAAGCATCTAACATTATGAAGGGAATAAATAAGATACAAATAAGGAGGTTGTTTCCACTGGCTGGTGAAACTAGAACTTAGAGACATAGCCTCAAAATAAAGGGGAGCAGATTTAGAACTGAGTTGAGGAGGAACTTCTTTATCCAAAGGGTCGTGCATATGTGGAATTCCCTGCCCAGTGAAGCTTTTGAGGATACCTCATTGAATGATCTTAAGCAAAGATAGATAGACTTTTGAACAATAAAGGAATTTATAGTGAGCAGGCAGGTAAGTGGAGCTGAGTCAGCCATGATCTTATTGAATGGCGGAGCAGGCTCGAGGGGCTAGATGGCCTATTCCTGCTCCTAATTCTTATGTTCTTGCTTATGTTCTTAAGATGTTGGTGAACTGCTTCTTGAACTGCTGTAGTTCCTGTCGTGCATGTTCACCCACAGTGCAGTGAAGGAAAAGAGACATATTTTCAAGTCAGGATGATGGGTGGCTTGGTGAGGAATCGCTAGGTGATGGCATCCTATGTACCTGCTACCCTTGTCCTTCTGGGTGGTAATAGCCATGGGTTTGGAAAGTGCTGTCTAAGGAGCCTTTGTGAGTTGCTGCATTGATGGTGGAGGGAGTGAATATTTATGGATGGGGTGCAGTCAAGCTGGCTGCTTTGTCCTGGATGGCGTCAAGCTTCTTGAGTGTTGTTAGAGTTCCACTAATTTAGGGAAGTGGAGAAAACTGCATCGTATCCAGACAACTGCCTTGTAGATTGAGGAGAGGCTACTTAGGATTCCTAATCTCTGACCCACATTGCTAGTTGCAATATTTACATGGCTCATCTAGTTAAGTTTCTGGTTAATGACATCCCTCCGCCCTCCAGATATGAATAATGTGAGATTCAGTGATGACAATGCCATTAAATGTCATGAGATGATGATTAGATTATTTTGTGTTTGAGATGGTCATTGCCTGACACTTCTGCGCGTGAATGTTATTTGTCACTTGACAGCCCAAATCTGGATATTGTCCAGGTCTTGCTGCATTTGGATATGAACGGTTTCAGTGTCTGAGGAATTGCAAATGATATTGAACATTGTGCAGTCATCATCAGCGAATATCCCCACTTCTGACCTTAAAGAAAGAGAAGCCACTAAGGCTATTGGTCTTGGCCATTTCCCTAAGGAACTCCTGCAGTAATGTCCTGGACCTGAGATGATCGACATGTAACAACCATAATCATCTTCCTTTGTGATAGTTATGACTCCAACCAATGGAGAGTCTTTCCCTTTGTCCCATTTGTCCAATTATGTTAGGACTCCTTGATGCCATACTCAGTCAAACAGGACCTTGATGTTAAGGGCAGTCATTCCCATTTCAACTCTGGAGTTCAGCTCTTTTGTCCATGTTTGAACCAAGAGTGTAACGAGGTTAGGAGCTGAGTGATCTTGGCAACATCAAAGCTGAGCATCAGTGAGTAGGCTATTGCTAAGCAAGTGTTGATTAATAGCACTGTTGATCAGCTTTCAAAGTTTACTGATGATTGATACTGTGAGATTCAGTGATGACAATGCCATTGAATGTTATGAGATGATGGTTAGATTATTTTGGAGATGGTCATTGTCTGACATTTGTGTGTCATGAATGTTATTTGTCACTTGATTTTGGGCAGCACGGTGGCATAGCAGTTAGCACTGCTGCCTCACAATGCCAGGGGCCTGGATTTGATTCCCCGCCTCGGCTGATTGTTTGTGTGGAGTTTATACATTCTCTCTATGTCTGCATGGCTTTCCTCGGGTTACTCCAGTTTCCTCCCACACATCAAAAATGTGCGGGTTAGGTTGATTGGCTGTGCTAAATTCATCTTAGTGTCAGTGGGACTAGTAGGGTAAATATGTGGGTTTAAGGGAATAGGGCCTGGGTGGGATTGTAGTCAGTGCAGGCTTAATGGACCAAATGGTCTCCTTTTTCACTGTGGGGATTCTATGATTCAATTCTATGAATGAGAGTACACTAATGGTGCAGTAATTGGTTGTGTTGAATTTGACTTAATTTTTGTGTACAAAATATAACTGGACAATTTACCACATTGCTGATGTAAGTGTCTGATATAGCTATACTGGAACAGCTTGGCTGGCAAGTTGTGGAGCACAGATCTTCACTACTATTATTGAAATGTTGTCAGAGACCATACCCTTTGTAGTATCCAATGTCTTCAACCATTTCTTGGTATCACATGGAATGAATCAGATTGGCTGAAGACTGGCATCTTTGATGCTGGAGACTTCAGGAGGAGTCCAAGATGGATTGGCATTTCTGGCTGAAGATTGTTGTGAATGCTTCAGTGCTTATCTTTTGCAAAGATGAGCTGGACTGTTCCATCATTGAGGATGGGGATATTTGTGGAGTCTGTTCCTCCAGTCAGTTGTTTCATTATCCATCATCATTCAGGACCACATGTTTCGGGTCACTGTCTGTGTGGAGTCTGCACGGTCTTCCTATATCTGTGTGGGTTTCCCCCAAGTGCTCTGGTTTCCTTCCACACTCCAAAGATGTGCAGATTAGGTGGATTGGCCATGCTAAATTGCCCCTTCATGTCACATGGGCTAGTCAGATAAATATGTGGGGTTATAGGGATAGGGCCTGGGTGGTATTGTAGTCAGTGCAGATTCAATGAGCCAAATAGCCTCCTCCTGTACTGGGGCTTCTTTGTGGCGGGGTTGCAGAGCTTATGCCTGATCTATTGGTTGTGGTATCGCTTTCACGATGGCATAATAATGAGCATTGCTGTCTCATAGTGCCAGAGACCCAGGTTCAATTCCCAACTTGGGTCACTATTTGTGTGGAGTTTGCATGTTCTCCCTGTATCTGCGTGGGTTTCCCTTGAGTGCCGTGGTTTCCTCCCACAGTTTGAAAGACATGCTGGTTAGATGTATTGGCCATGCTAAATTTTCCCTCTAGTGTGACGACTAGGGATCTTTCACAATAACTTCATTGCAGTGTTAATATAAACCTTCTTGTGACTAATAAATAAACTTTAAAACTTTAAACTACTTGCTGTTTATACCGTTTGGCATGCACGTTGTCTTGTGTATAGTCTCACCAAGTTGACACCTCATCTTTCCAAATGTCTGATGCTGTTCTTGGCATGCCCTCCTGCACTCTTCGTTGAACAAGGGTTGATTCCCTGGTTTGGTGGTAATTGTAGCGTGTGGGATATGTCAGGCCATGAGATTACAGATTGTGATGAAGTATAATCCTGTTGCTACTGATAGCCTGGATGTCTTATGGATGCCCAGTCTTGAGTTGCTAGATCTCTTGGAAATCTATCCCATTTATACAGTGCTTTGAGTGGTGTGTTGAACTTTAAGAAATTTGATTTCTCAATCATCAATCAAAATAACAGGTATGAAATTGCTGCTGAGTAGTTCATTTTGGTCAATAATTTGAATTTGGAAGTGTTGTCAGGCAATTATATAGCTCTTCATACTGAGTAAATGATTCAGTTTTGTCTCAATTTTAAAACTTGGGTTTTCAATTTGGGCTGCATGAGCAGCTTGTTGTCCACCTGAAGTTTGAGTTATGCCTTTGTTCAATTCCCAACTTCAATTCTTACAAGACAGCAGAACTCAGGAGAAGTATAATCTAGACATTCACAACCACTTTGAGGTGACAATAATTTTGGTATCCTTTTCAGGGTTAATATTAAGGGTTAATAGAATATACAACATGATAATGCAAATGTGATAAATCTATGGTAAAACAACATTTTGAACTCTGTGAAAAGAATAATATATGTTGAATTGGTTAGTTTGGCTACATTTATAAATGTCTAGTCTAGTTTGAATTCATATCTCTTTTTAAAAATACAAATTAGTAATGAAGAATGCATTTTCAATATTCTGTCTTTGCATTAACAATATGAAGACTGATTCCATTATTTATTTAATACAGTAGCTTTTATTTTTATCAAGCTCTGAGGCTACAAATGTCTTCATTTAGAAACAACAAAATAATTTTAATAATATGCAAATATTTTCATATTTGGAGTTTTATTGGGGTTAGATATCTGAAATTATGGTAATGGCTCTGTAATGATCTTGTTGTTGGTACCTTGTCGTATATTTGCTTCCTGGTTGTCAATGCAAATGGAAGGCAGGAGATGTGTTCTTGTTGTCTGCTGTTTTGAAGGATTTTTGCTTTTTGTTTTACAAGATCATGAATAGTCTTTGATTTTCATTAACCCATATAGTTGAAGATATAGTTAAAAATTAAAAATCTAAAACACTTCACATCTTAGTTCTTGAGGACTTGAACTTCGAATATCTAATTATTTTTTCTCGGATAGTAAAACTAAGCAAGATCAAGAATGGTAGCAACGTTCCTGTTGCTCAGCAGTACAATTGAGAGGAATCAGTTTATTTGATTTTATTTAAGTACAGTGGAAGAGAAAGCTAGATAAGTGTAGATTATCTTCAGAGGTGAAAATCTCACGTTCTAAACCTTGAGAAAGCATATCATGGTTATTTCAAATGTCTTTTGGGCAGTGCAGTCAATGTTTCCTGAAGAAGAAATCAGTCCCATTATATATCTACCAATTGAACTAATCCATCAGCAGTACTTTGTTCATTAACCCTTTCATTAGATAAAAACTTTGCTGAAAAGTGTTTTATCAAGGACCTTCAAATGACAGATTTCTTCTGAAGATGAAGTGATGCAGGTACAGGTCCTTTTAGGGTTGTGAGTTTGCAACCCATTATCCTGGTACCACTGAATGAAACACTTTGGAAAAGAAAAAAATGAAAGCATTTTATCCATTTCTGGGGTGTGCAATCTATGCATTGAAAAATAAGCAACGCAGTATTCCTACATACATAATTAATTCAATTTATAATAAATCACAGTGAGGATTGAAAAGTAATTCAGATAAAAATAACTCTTTTGGAGTGATATTTAGGTGCAAATGAAAGTCGTCCCTTTCTTTTCTGAAACACTGAACATACTTTCATTCCTGAATTTGTAAACCTTTTCAACACTGGCAAAGTGTACCATTTGTCCAGAAGCACTTCCTTACAGTTCTAAAGCATGTTCTCCATGATCCAATTACAACATTTCTTTTGACTATAAATGGACCTGGATTTGCCATTGCAGGGCAACGAATGGCATCAATGATTACTTAGAGTTATTCTTACACATTTTTAATGATGTTTTGCATCATTAGTTGCTGAAAGTGTGAGATGTTAGCATCAAAGTAAAGGAAACAGGGCTTCTCGGAGCTCAATGAACAGAGCAAACAACTTCCCCAATAAGATTGATAGTGCAAGGACTGAAAAAGAAGTGTAGATTAAAGTGTGTGAATTCAAGATCAAATTGGAATTAGAGTAAAACGTAAAGGCTAGGATTCTCCCAAAAAAAACTGCTTAGAAATTGGAATAAATCCTGCTGAAATTTTAGCGGCATTTTCAAAGTAAAGCTCCCACACTGCGCATCATGATTGCCTCAGCGTGAATCACAATAAAATCAGTGGTGGAGTCTATTCCCACTGGAGAGGCTGGCAGCATAGAGCTGAGCAGGCCACTGCGCATGCACTGATCTGACAGAGCAGAGATCAGAGCATGTGCAGTGTCCATGCACTGCCAACCTTGCAATCACTGGCCAGCTTAATCGTTGGCCAGCACAGCAACCCTGCATCACTAGCCATGCGACCTCTACCCTCCCCCCTCCCCTTCCACCGCCCCACCCCTATTGCTTGCTGGGTATCTCTGGGCTAGCTCCGGTCTCCAGCCAACATTCTCAGTTTCCCCTCCCCATCTCAATGGCCAGCCCCAATTACTGTCCACTCTCCCTCTGTCAGAAGGGCAGCAGGAGTCCCCAACCCTATTGCTCTCCATCCCACAGCCCGCCCTCCCTCAGCCTCAACCCCTTGGCACTGCCTGATGCCCACAGCAGTGCCAAGTTGCCCCCTGGACATTCCCACTTTGCCCCTTGGGCAATGCCCGGGGGGCATCTCCTTACCCCCCAACCGGCTAAGGGGGCTCCAGGGCCACCCTTCACTGCAGTGGGGTCAAACAGTAATGGGGAGCTGTTGTAAGCCCCACTGGAGTGAACCATTTCTAGCAGAGGAGAAGAGGTTAGCGGGCCTGGAAACTTTAATCCCAGGTCTGCTAATAAGCTGCAAATCGGGATTTAAATATCTTAACCAGCGCTATGCTAGAAAATGGCGCAGAACTGGCGCTGCTAGAAATTGAGTGATCAGAGATGTGCGAAGGCCAGTGGGAAGCCCGTTAAACGATCTCCACTTGTGTCTCCCTGCCCTCTGCACTGTTAGAGCAGCGCAACAGGCTGGGAGAATCATCCCCAACAAGAGGGAGGGAAAGATTGAATGAAGAAGAGATGAGAAAACAGATATTTTTCTTTAAACTTTAATTTCAAGTTTTGCATTTTAAAAATCTGAAGGACTGAAACACCATACTTGTAATAGATAATTTTCAATGCCAGAGAGGTCATTAATTCATACAGATCCTGTTCTTTATGGACTGAGACGGAAATAGACAAAACTTAACTTTCTATAGTGAGTTTAGTGTGTAGCTACCATGCAAGGATAGCAAGCTCATGCCATTCAGTGCATTTTGATGGTGAGTCAGGGAATGAGATGTAATTTTCGTGTAGCTAATAACGGATCAGATCTTGGACAACAATGTTAAGATTCCTGAGTTTACCCACATATCTATCACTTACCTGCAGTTGCTATACCAACTGTATTTTATTGATTGTAAAGCAATCAATAGTATTGTAAAGCATCCAAAGTAGGATGACCTGAGATTGGAAAGGTACTAAAGAAATGCAAATGTTATTGAAAAATATATGTCACTATTGTCATGATACCCTCATGGCTGAAAAGGAGACTTTGCACAATTTGTTGCTGGTTAATTTCCTGTAATGATTTTTTCACTAAAGCTACGTATTACTTGTTTCTGATCAATGTTAATGAAATAAATACTTTTTTGTCAAACATCTATCATCTGTAGTTGCAGCCTGAGAGAATTTGGCGAAATAAATGTCTTCTGTGTCTTAGTTTCTTGTCTAATTATGTGGATCAGAGAAACAAAGAAATAATTTGCAGATAAGTGCAAAATCTGCAATTAAAAGCAAAAGATGAAGTTGATCCATATTGTAAATTTGGCTGGGTTTACCTGCTTGAGTGTTACCCCTAATTTTGACAACAGATAAATTTGCGACTTTAAATAATTTGGTTTAACTGAAGATTCTTGTTTAATTTTTTTTGTAATTCACTTACTAAAAATCCTCAAGGCCAGCACATACCTAGTTCACTTTGAGAGTAATTTTAGCCTTTCCACTTTGTGGAAACCAAACAGATTGGTTACTTTTTATTTTTCATGATGGCAATGAAATGTAGCATTGGATGGAGTGTGAAACAGATGCTAACAACATCCTCCCAATTTCCTGCTGGGCAGGTTAGATTAAAAATAATCCCATGAATCAGAACTAACCTTGGGAAAAGACTAAAAAGCAGAATCAAATTAATTTAAATCAGTAGTTAAATCATAATACAGTGTCAATTAGAGTTAATGGACTCCACAGATTTTGTCAAATTCATACTTTTACAGAAGCTTGTGAAGAAATATTTTAGAATTAGTTTCTGCCGCTGTTCTCATGCGTATCTTTTTGCAGTTTTGAAACTACCACATTCCTTCATGAATATACAATTTGAAGCTTCCCTCGAATGCTTTACTGGCTTTGATGTGAAATATTGAAAACCCATCATCTTAATTCTAGGTGAAGATTACAGCTCAGGTGGTCATTCTGAAGTAAACTGTTGTTATTTGTAACTCAAACTGCTATTTTGGTTACATTATCTGCCATGTTCTTTCACATGAATCATAGTCGTCAACTCTCTAGAGAATATTATCAAGACTTCCAATCAAAGTCTCAACAGACAGGTACAAAATGCTCTGCTCCCAGAGGATCTAAAGGGAAGCAACAGCCTTGTGCTACTTTTACAGATTGCTGTAGGGTGCTTTTTCAGTTCAAATTGGAGATACTTTTACAAGCAGCTGTGAATCTAAAGTTTCAGATCTGTTTTGCACTCCTTTAAAATCCATGACAGTAGAATATTGTTGATTGTATCTGAGCACAAATGAACCTAATGTTTCTATTGTGGATACCAGACAAACTGATACTTTAACAGATCACTGTACTAAATGACTATAGTGTCTTCTTGTGGGAAAATGCTATGAGAATTTCGTAATGAAGTGGTTTATTTGTCTTTCCCGATTGATGCAAAGCAAATTGCAAGTTGTACTTTAAGTTTACTTGCTTAATAGTTAACACTTACTTCAGTTCTTAAAATTTATTAACTGGAATATAATTATATACGCAGTTAATACATTTGTTAACAAAACTGTTGGCATAGAATATTGCTTATGGTGCTTGCTGTAAAGATATATGCCTGGTAAATCCTGGAAGTACATTGTCTGAAAATTTGGAGAATGAAGTAATAATTTTCCTTAACTCAAAATGTTTAGAAGAGTAAATGGCCCTTGTGCAAGATGACTATAGATATGCCAGGTTGTATGATTTAATCAAACTTTAAGAATTATTAATATATGTGCACTACAGACAAATTGAAGTTATCAATATGATACTAAGTTGTAGAATGAAATAACAGGCAAACAGAAAAAGGCAATTGCCCTTTTATCCTGTGGTATTGCTTTTTGTCAGTAGGTGTCACTAGGAGAATTTCCCACACAATTTTAACAAATTCATTCAATAGTGAACTTTATCCTTCAGTTTTTTTTTACTATTTTGGTATTTTGTCTTACTTTTGAAGATGCTTTTTAACTTTGCTTTTTGTTTCTTTCTCATTAGGAGTTTAAAAATAATTGCATTCTCTGACACACGAACGTACAATTGCGAATTCAGTTTTTCTCTGATGAGATCACAAAGTCATGTGCTGAAAGGTCAGTTATGATTGGGCATTGAACTGGTCAACTGATTCTTAGTCACTGGCATACTAATCATTAGCATACTCTGATAAACAACCATCGTTCTCATGCGAGAGAAACACAGTTAACATTTTGGGTCTGTGACCTTTCTTCACAACACAGACCCAAGATGTTAACTGTTTCCCTTTCCATAGATGCCATTAGACTGCTGGGTGTTTCCAGCATATTCTTTTTTATTTCAGATTTACAGTACCAACAGTATTTTTGTTTTTACATCATTCACGTGATCCTGCCCAGGGAAGTCAGAGGGTTGAACAGCTAGAGAGAAGTGCAGAATGTTGCCAAAGCACAGGTTCAATCCCTGGATCGACTGTGGTAGTTCATGGAGGCCTGCCTTCTTGTCTTACCCATACAGGATGTGGAGTGGTGCCGCTCAAGTTATACAACCACTTGTCTCGCTCTCTCCCTCACAGAGAGCGATGCTTTTTATCCCTTGTGGACTATGGCTAATTACCAATTACCATGATCCTGTCTCAAAGCTGTGACCTATTATTATAGCATAATGTTGAAATATTTGTTTGGTAAGATATTTGGTAGAACTGTGATTATTGCTTTGGCAACAGTATTCATGGTGATTGTTCTACAAGATTTGCTTTGAGTCCATAATTTTTGCAATCTACTGTGAAGTGGGTGTTTTTTTTGATGATAGATTCAAGGTCAAGTTAATTTACAAATCCGCTTTCTTATTGATTTTGCTATTGGACATCTTGCGGGTGAGAAAGCTTTTGCACATGTTGTGGGCGTATAACAGAGTACCATAGCTCTGAAATCACCTAACTTCTGGTCAGCATCTTGTTGAATTTGGGCCCTCATTTTCTATCTTCCCTGTCGTTGTGGGAAGGTGATGTTGGCTCATGTCTTCTTTCCTTTCATTAGCCTCAGATACCTCAATAATAAAGCCTCTGAAATCTTTAGATTTAAAAATGGTCCTTAGAATATCTAGAAACTACTGATAATGAACGAGAATGCTACTGTGCTGAAACAACTGGCACAATTATTCAAATTGTTCAACAGGGTTCAGAGACTGTGGGATCTTCCACAGAGCATTGTGACTAACCATGCCATTTCTTTGAGAAACATCTCTCTCAATCACACTTTGAATGATTTCTATAATTTTATGTTGCAGAAGCTGCACCATCGTTTTCTATTCAATTACACTTTTAGGTCTGTTCAACCATTACATCTTTTGATGTGATTCTGCTGTATTGCATTTCAGATATTTGGAATTTGTTATATTCACACCTGTTTGCGGGAGTTTCAAGGCTTTTCCTTCAATTAAACAAGACTTTTAACATATATTGTTAGGACAAATAACTTTATGAGATTATGAGTTATGAGATTGAATAGATTGAGCCTGTACTTATTGGAGTTTAGAAGGCTGATGGGGGATCTTGTAGAGACATATAAGATAATGAAGGGGCTAGACAGGATAAAGGCAGAGAAATTGTTTCCACTTACAAAGGAAACAAGAACTAGAGGGCACAGCCTCAAAATAAGGTGGACTCAATTTAGAACAGAATTGAGGAGGAACTTCTTCTCTCAAAGGGTAGTGAATCTTTGTATTTTCTGCCCATTGAAGCAGTGGAGGCTATCTTGTTAAATGTGTTTAAGTCACAGGTAGATAGATTTCTGATAAGTAAGGGAATTAAGGATTATGGGGATCAGGTGGGTAAATGGAACTGAGTCATATCAGATCAGCTATGATCTTATTGAATGGCGGGCAGGCTCAAGGGACTAGATGGCCTACTCCTGCTCGTAATTCTTATGTTCTTATTAAATAATGGTTACAAAATAATGGGAATGGTCAAAATTACATTTCCAAAATCATACTTTTAATTTGTTCTTTTATGGTCAAAATATAGTAATTTCTTTGGAATTGTGCGTAGTTTTGGTCTCCACATTTAAGAAAGATTACACTTGCATAGGAGGTGGTACAGTGAAGGTTCACTATATTTGTCTTGGGGTGAGTGGGTTGTTCTAAGATGAGAGACTGAGTAAATTGGGATAAAATCCTCTACAATTTAGAAGAATTAAAGGTGATCTCATTAAACTTGCAGAATTATGAAGAAGCTTGATAGGGTAGACTCTGCAAAATTATTTCTCCTGGCCAGTGAATTTAAAACATGGAGGCAGAGTCTCGGGATAAAGGGCTGATCATTTATAGAACATAGAACATAGAACAATACAGCACAGAACAGGCCCTTCGGCCTTCGATGTTGTGCCGACCAAAATAAAAAGCAATGCCCCTCCTAACTAAACCATTCCCTTCTCATCCATATACTTATCAACTAACCTCTTAAACGCCACCAAACTTGGCGCATCTACAACAGCTGCAGGCAGGGCATTCCACTCCCTAATCACTCTTTGAGTAAAGAACCTACCTCTGATATCCGTCCTATAACTCATACCCCTTAATTTAAAGTTGTGTCCCCTCGTGCTAGCTTTCTCCATCCTAGGAAAAAGGCTATCACTGTCCACCCTATCCAAACCTCTAATTATCTTATATGCTTCAATAAGATCCCCTCTTAGCCGCCTCCTTTCTAACGAAAACAACCTCAAATCCTTCAACCTCTCTTCATAGGACCTGCCCTCCATACCAGGCAACATCCTGGTAAACCTCCTCTGTACCCTCTCCAATGCCTCCACATCTTTCTTATAATGTGGCGACCAGAACTGCACACAATACTCCAAGTGCGGCCGCACTAGAGTTTTGTACAGTTGCAACATGATGCTGCGGCTCCTAAATTCAATCCCCCTACCAATAAAAGCTAAGACTCCATATGCCTTCTTAACAACTTTATCCACTTGACTGCCTACTTTCAGGGATCTATTGACACATACACCAAGATCCTTCTGTTCCTCAACACTATTAAGAGCCCTACCATTAGCCCTATACTCTACACATTTATTGTTCCTGCCAAAGTGCATTACCTCACACTTTTCCACATTAAACTCCATTTGCCACCTCTCGGCCCAGCTCTGCAACTTGTCCAAGTCACTCTGTAAACTATAACACCCCTCTTCACTATCTACCACTCCACCGACTTTAGTGTCATCTGCAAATTTACTGATCCATCCCTCAATACCCTCATCCAGATCATTTATAAAAATTACAAACAGCAGGGGCCCCAAAACAGACCCCTGAGGCACACCACTCGTCACCGAACTCCACGATGAAAATCTCCCATCAACCACCACCCTCTGTCTTCTATCTGCCAGCCAATTTCTAATCCAATTAGCTAAATCACCCTCTATTCCACACATCTGCATTTTCTGTAGAAGTCTTCCATGGGCCACCTTATCAAAAGCCTTAGGACTGAGATGAGGATAGATTACTTCATTCAAAGGATTGTGACTCTTTGGAATTCTGTACCCCAGAGGATTGTGAATGCTTCATTGTTGAGTAAATTTAAAGCTGAGATAGATGGATCTTTGGTCTTTCGTGTGTCAAGAAGATGGGGAGTGAGCAAGTAAGTGAACCTAAAACCTCAAGATCAGACATGATTATGTTAAATGGCAGAGCAGGTTCAACAAGCAGTATGGTCTACTCCTGCTCTTATTTCTTATGGCCTTCCTATTTCATATTCTTGAACTACCAATAACTTTCAAAATAAATACCATGCTTTTTTTTGTGAGAAATGTGACCATAACAATGAGAGGAGAAATGACCGTTCTGAGACTGATTTATTGGGCCTAAAAAACTTAGTAATGATTTTCCTCTCTGCACTTTGGTGGTAATTACCATTTTTAGAACTAAATATTACCCAAAGAACTTGAGTAAAATATTTTAGATCTTCAATAGTATTGGAGAATTATCATTTACCAAACTGATAAATATTGAATTGAATCTGATGTGTTGCGCTATTGCCTTGTTTATGAATACATGAGTTTTCAGCCCTACTTGTGACTTAGAGAAAATCAGGAACTGGTATATCAATATATCAGTTTGCATACTGCATATAAGCAGTAGGTTCCAGCAGAGTCAACTTAAAATCCTCCTGCATCAACCAAGATCAGCTGCTTCCTCAGTCCTGCTGCAGAAAATTACAAGAAGTTTGAGAAGTGTAGGGTTTTGAGTCTTAAAGAGATTATGGCAATGTAAGATTATTCTTCCTTCCTTTTGTAGAAACTGTTGTTCATGCATTGATGACAGTACATTACCGTGATGGCTGCTTTTCATCCATGAGTCGGAGAGCCAGTATTGGAAAGACAGTCAACCCATAAGAACATTGTAACTGTGACTGAAACCGTTCTCACCTGATAACCCTTACATTAATATTTGACAGCAAAGGTCACTTGATACTATCATAAGGAGGAGCTCTGGCTGATTTTCCCACTCCTAATCTCTTGATAAATGCAGCAACTGCACATCTCTTATGACTGAGATTGGCCAATTCAGTACAAATTCAGAAGGGTCAAACCTGAGATCTTTCATATTTGTATGACTCCGTACACTACCTTGTCAGATAGTGCATCAGGGTGGCAGTGACTTGATATTGTTTAAGCCTTTTTGTTTCAATTGAAACTCCTTGCACTTTGTAACTGTCCTAAACTAATAGAAATTCTGATAGAGTTGTCTATCTACACCAATTCACTGAAAAAAATTGGGGTGAGCAAAAGCACTAAATATAACACCTGGACTGCAAACAGTGTTGAGCTGCACATTAGTCTTGGATTCCATCCATATACACTGACACAAAGGCACTTTTGCTAATATGAGCACAAATTTCATTTGGAGCAGTTATGAATATGTTAAACCATTATTCTTGCAGCAATTGAGTCAAAACACTGGACTCATTCAAGGAGCAGCTAGATGTTGTCATTAATGATGATAAGGCTGATGTTCTGGAAGGGTGAGATTAAATAAACTGAAAGACTGCCATTATCCAAACTTGTCTCATAATCTTGCTGTTCAGCAAAAATTTTAAAATAAGACCAACATTAAACATCGTAGCACTGACTTGTCACATTATTCATAGGGTTCACTTTCTTACTTATCACAGGCAGGCAACCTCTTGTTTCTTAATAAGTGTCTGAGACAGCTCTGAATTCTGTGGCATATCAGTGAGAAGTAAATCACCAATTTTAATAATTCCAGTAGATTAAAATCGGAAATTTATTGAGTTTCAAGGTAATGTGTATAAATCATTCAAGCTAATGTCATCAAAGACCCCAGAGAAAATATTCATTTGCAGTTTGTTTCTTTCGAACACATTACAGATCAACTTTG
This sequence comes from Sphyrna mokarran, assembly GCA_024679065.1. Taxonomy (NCBI): domain Eukaryota; kingdom Metazoa; phylum Chordata; class Chondrichthyes; order Carcharhiniformes; family Carcharhinidae; genus Sphyrna; species Sphyrna mokarran. Next base: position 28,228,192 of record JAGIQG010000003.1, read on the forward strand.
ACAATGAGAGATTTCTTTGAATTTACCCATCATTACAATTTCACAGGCTTTCCTTATACAACAGACAGGCCTGGTCAATATAAGTTTTTTTATTGTTTTGGAGTGGGGGTCGAGGTTGAGGGGAAAGTTGTCCAAGTTACTAAGAGAGGGAAAAAAAAACAGATGTTTCAATTGTTTGAAAGCAAGCTTCATTCTTAATCCATGAAGTCAGTGAATGAAAAGCCTGCATGAATATAAAGCAGAAGATGACATTCAATACCATGTGGAGTCCCAGTATGTCTTTTCAGCCTTGATTCCCATTCCAAT